>CM076899.1:33440379-34658006 GCA_039519145.1 Kokia cookei | reverse complement strand
GGTTTGTCTTCAGAAGCCCCAAAACGACGTCATTTTGAACCGACCCAAATCTCCTAGAATCCGCGTGTTTTCAAGGGGGGGTCGAATTGCAAGTTTTATCCTTCTACTTTTTTATACCTTTAAATTTCGTCTTTTTTATTTATTTATTTTAATTTATCTTAATTTCCCCATAAATTTTATTTTATTTGCGATTTAGTCCTTTGATCGTTGACCCTTTTGGGAATGACACGTGTCAAAGGCAAGGATATTTCCCTTTTGGTCCCCATATTTCTAATTTTATTTTAATTTAACCCCTTTAGTTTTCGATTTTTCAAAATTTTTACTCCTTTTTTTTATTTCTTTTATTTAACCCTTTATTTCTTTTAGTCCTTTTAATTTATACACTAATCTTTTTTGGAATTTCAATTTGGTCCCTTTCTTATATTTTAAAGAAATCATGTTTTATTTTTTTATATTTCAATTCATTTTTTTTCTTCTTCTTTATTTATTTATTGTTACTTATTTTATTTTATTGCTTAGTATATACGTATTGTTATTTATTTATTCTTATTATTTGTATTACATTTATTAAATTCGTATTTTATTTATTGTCATTTATTTATCTTACTATTATTTTGCTTTAGTATTATTTTTATTATTTAATTATAATATCATTTTTACTGTTCATACATTTATTCATTTCTGTCACTTAATTTTATCATTTTTTATTCTCGATTTAATTATGTTTTATTTCATCATGATTGTAATTATTTTTATTGTTATTTTAGCATTATTGATAAATGTTTATTGCTATTGTCATCATAGTTATGTTATCATTTTTTATTTATTATCATTATCATTAATATTTTTATTTTATTTATGCTACTAATTGTATTATTAGTAGTATTGTTATTTTATTTTATTATCCATGCGTTTATTTTATTTTTACCATCACCATAATGTATATCATGTTTACATAAATTTCTTCATTCATATGCAATACTCGAATAAATCAATATCATGTCATTAAAATATTGTATTCGATTTTCGCATAATGTATAAATAATTTTCAAAATCGAGGTAATATTCTTTACTTAGGGAACTCGAGAAAACGTGTCCTAACTTACTAGGTATGATTTTATCTTCGATCCGATATAATTAAATATCCTATTTAAAATATAAAATATATAAGGTTTATGCAATAATTAAAAACGTTTTTTATTTTCAAAGATTCGAAATGTTATGCCCTAACTTACTGGATACAACTTTTCCTCTCGATTGACTTGAAGTAAATTAGCTTTCTTCACAAATTTTAATTTATATATGTCAACGAATCATATTATTCACGCATTTAAGGGTCACATTTTAAATTCTTCTCGAATTATCAATCTTTCAACATTAAGACATTAAATAATCAACTAGGTACCAATTTTGGGCGTATGAGGGTGTTAATCCTTCCTCATGTATAACCGACTCCCGAACATATTTTCTTTTGATTTTGAAGACCAAAATATTATTTTCATAATTTTAAATATATTTCAAGGTGATCCAATCACACCTATTTAAAAGGGATTGGTAACGACTCAATTTTCATTTTTCAAAATATAAGTCGGGACTTTTCAAAAAAAAAAGGTTTCGACACGCAACATTGGGATCTACATGTTGGCCTCAAGGTCTTTGCATATGACAATGCCACGAGTTAGGTTCCCAAGTGAAGGGATGTATACATTATCATCATCGTCTGCGCCTTTGTCGTTGATATCATCTGAGATCTCATCGAGATCGGGGTCACTAAAATCTTCACCCTGGTGATCAAAACCACCGTCATTGTCGGGTCCTTCACCTTCAACATCAGTACCAATCACCAACGAATATGTTTGTAAACGGGGACCCAAATTAGGGTTGTTATACACAGTTAGAACATTATGTGGGTTCTCAGCCCATGTCGACGTCACTCCATAATCACACAGTTCTACCCACCTAAGATTTAGATCAAAGTCAAAACTGTGTACAAATGATCACCTATCGACACTCTCTTGGAACCTCCGTATACGGGTCTTGAATTTCATATTGTTGATTTAATAAAGTGACATTTTGAATAGGCTCAACATCTGCTAACTGAGTGAACAACTCAAATAGTTCAATGTTCCTAAGCGAACAATTAAGTGCGGTCATAGTCTTAAAGTCATCATCATCTACAAGTTTCATTTTTGTATATTTGCACAAATTTGACAAAACTGGAAATTTGTAGATAGTCTGGACATTCTCCTCCCACAACGTCAAGCAATCTTTGGACTAATCTTTTGTTTCATATCATCAACTTTTACATTTTTGTTAAACCTCATTCCTATTTGATGGTGAGATTCAAATATACAACCAACTGTTGTTTGTAAAATTATCCTATGAAAATGAACGTATATCAAGAATTGATTATTCATCTTCGATACTAAATCTATAAAATAAAATAAAAATAAAAAATATTAGTTTCTATTAAAACAATTCATATCATTTTATAACAACAAAATTACTTTTTATAAACAATATAACTTGCATCTAATATTAAATATAAAATATAATATAATATAATTACACAAAAATAATTACAAACTAACCTTATAAACTCGACCAATTTTTTTTCTCTCTTGTATTGCTAAACATATATCCCCTTTTTTTGTTATCTCCTCTTATGCTAAACACAATTCTTTCTTTTCCTTTTCTTTTCTCTCTCTTAAACACATGGACATAGTATTTTGGTCGAGGATAATATGGGAGAGAGGTGTTGTCTAACAACGTTGCACGACCCAGATTTTCAAATCAGTATCGTTTTGACACGTCGACGACACCATCTGAAGTCAACCACTTTTTACAATTCAACTTTTTTTTCTAACGAATTTTTTTCAATTCAGACAAGTCAAGTGACACTAATAATAAAAATATTTTTTTTGCTATTTTGTCTCTTTCCATGTATACTTGTATTTCCATTTACATTTTTATATACATATCAGTGTTGTCTGACATAGTGACGGCACCAATAAAAAATATTTTAAAAAAAACATGATTATTGTATGATTGGCCAAAAAGTGAGGTGGTGTTGTCAGTGTGTCAAGCGACACTGACGAGCACTGTAGTAAACAACTCATTTTCATAATTAATGTCCCCAACTCATTTTTATAATTAACTAATTTTTAGTATTATTTTTATAAAAAAATCCCTCTTCACACATCAAAATATCAATCATAGATAATCTTTTTTAATAACTAGGGAAAAAAATAAATTGTTTGAGATCAAACTCAAACTCTCATACTTACACCATAAGACTTTGTCATTAGATTAAAAATTTGTTGTCACTTATTATAAATTTAAAATAATTACAAAAATAAAAAATATCTCATCAACCTTTCATAATTTTTAGAATTTTCTTGAGTATTAGATAATATTTATTTTAAAATTTCTTCTGATTTTTTTAAATAAATTTACAAATTTTTATGCTTTTGTTCTATTTTTTGAAAAAAATCAAACTGTAGGAATTATGTAATTCTTTCAAAATTTTGGTTATTACTAATTTTTATCATTCTTTAAAATTTTAGTTTTTCTTAGAGGTGTTAATAGACCGAAATAGATTGAGTCATATCAACATGCTTTATGTTTGCTCAAATTCAACCTGACCCAAAATATGAATTTGAAATTTTATTCAAATACGTCTATATTTACAAAAAATTAAGGCATAATGATAAAATTAATCCTTAATGTTTGGGTGTTTTGTCACTTTGGCCCTTATCTTTTTTTTTTTGCTCACTTTCATACATAACTTTTTTTTTGGTCAAATTGATCATTACGGTCTTACTGATGTGGTCGTTAAAGGACTAAAGGCCCTGAAGTGACAATTTCTTTTCAAATTGGGCGCATCCAAGTAAGTATCTGCTGACGTGGTATATAAGACAAAATTATGCCACATCAGCAAATGATTTTAAATTTATTAAAATTATTTTTTTAAAATATAAAATTTTTTAAATTATTTTTTAAAATATAAAATTATTAAATAATTTTAATTTCAATTTCATCATCTTTTTCATCATTTTAATTTTCAAATTTTCTTACATTTTCTCATCGACCAAACACGCAAAAAAAAAAAATTAATTTCAAACACAATCCCATCTTTATTATTTATCTCTATACAAGTAAAAAAATGTTATATATGAAAATGAGTCAAAATAATCAATAAGGACCAAAGTGACAAAACACCTAAACATTAAAAGTTAATTTTATCATTATGCCAAAAATTAACTTAAACTCATTTTAAGTTCATCAAATTTATTTTTTAAATCTTTTAAAAAAATTTATATTATATTATTTTAATATTTAACAATTTTATATATTTTATTTATTAATTTTTTATACAATCATTTTAACATTTTTTTAATATTTATATTAAAATAATATTATATCATTAATAAAAATATATTTTTTAATGTGTTTTACTTTACATACGAACCAATTCAAATTCAAATCTTAAATATTCAAACCCAAATTCAACCCTTAAACAAATTTAATTTTTTTACTCAAATCTAATTTTTTTTCAAACCCTCCCAAATTTCAATCCAAGCTTGCACATACCCAACCGATGTCAAGTCTAAATACTAGATTATTCTAATTTTCAATTTACTTTCTAAAAAATGATTTTAAACCCTACAAAGAAAGCCCTTATACCAATAGTTTATTTTCTTGTTCTGTAAAATTGATTCAACTTCAAATGCATAATTATAAAATTTTAAAAAATTTTATCTTCAACTGTCAAATGACAACGGACCACTTTTAGAAAATGAAAACGAACAAATCTGATGTTCAAATATCAAATTTTAACATTTGCAATCTCCTTTGTTTCAATTATCAGAGTACCAGCTTTCATTTCCCCTAGACCCCAAAATGTAACTCATGATGGAAGATATTGTAAGTACAGTTCATTGATTATACTGAGCCGCTGGACCCATCATATCATATTTCTATTGAAAGGAGAAAAAATATATGAAAATGAAAAAGGCATAACAATGATTTTTCTATGAAACAGAGCTGTGTGACAACATATTACAAAGCAGCAGATCACAGCAAGGATCCCTCAATGAGATTGCCTTGAAAAACAAATGCGGAGGCATGATCTACCCATTCTTACAATTTTACCTTTCATATCTATCCATCAGCTGCTCTTCTATCGCCCCATCTTCCAACACCTAAACAACCAACAATCTTTCACTACACCTCCGGCCATTTCATGTTCTGCACATACACTGTATGTATCGGCTATCGAATCACCGGCTCAGTTGGCATATATTGTGTATCATTTAAAATCAAAGATCATAACTGCATACCTTAAAGTGTCAGCGTCTAGGCCTAGGCACACACCGAAATTCAGCTAACAGAGCTATATGATCAGAGGACCACTCTGGAGAAGGAAGTGTGCTGTGTCTTTCCTCAAGCTATCCTCATCCAAGAGTTCCAATAATGACTGAACTGTCAACGAGTCCGCTGAAACCACACAAAAAAACCGGGTCATAAACAGCTGCAATCACTACATACAAATTAATTGCACAAAAATATAAATTTGTATACGATCAATTGATTCAGGTAAGATAAAATGACCTGTGTAAAGTATGTAAACTAGAGTGCCGAGAAACTCTCCCGTGCAATTTGTGAATAAAGGTTCATTGGTTGTGGTATCCATTCTTCTCCTATGTTGCTCCAGACCCAGACCAACACCTCTTAGAAAAGATGAGTAAGCACTAACCTGTTTGAAAAACTTTAGAGGGTCAAAGCAGAATCTGTGGTTCGTTTTATAACCCTGCCACCTTTTTTCAATTGAAGGTTGTTTCCTTAGTTTTCTTAAAACTAATATCTAAACATCACTAACAGTGATTGTAAGGCTAAAAACATAAGAAAAATCTGGAAGCAGTTTATGAATTTAAGAGAGTTTACCAGTGGTAACTGATGAGTCAACTTGCTGTGAGGTCGCAAAATTGCAAGAGGATCTACCAATAAATCTGCATGCATTGGATCCACCTTTCCCATAGCAAGAAGTGAATGGGGTGCACTGCAGAAAATTAAACAGTGCATTAAATTTTGCAAAAGTAGCCTAACACATATATAATGGATCAGAAGAAGCACAAAATAATTTAACATCATGTTAAGGATATTGATTTTACCTCCCAGGAACAGAATTAAAATCCCCACACACCAACATTGGAATGTCTGCACTTGCAGCTATTTTCTCCAATCCCTTTAAGAGCGTATGCACCTAATTAAACATTTAAAACAAAGGGAACCAAACTGAGTGAACTTTTGAATTATAGGACTATGCAAGTAAATGTACAAATAAGAGAAGAATTAGAACCTGCCAGATTTTGACATCCTTTAGCTCTTGTGGAACATTTACATGTGTGTTTGCCTGGGTACTCCAAAACCAGGAACAGTAGGAAATAGTTACACGAAGCACCTAGAAATTATGAAGGAGTTGCAAAGAATATCATCATTTAATCCAGTCTACATTCATGAATCTAAAGAATAGACCAAATGCTAGAAGGAATAAGCATGCTTAAAATTTCCATGTCACTCTAAAACAATTTTGGGTTCTAAAAGAATCAAAATGCCAAAAACCTAATAATCAAATATCTTATTCGAATCAGGAGTTGGTTAGTCATAATGAGATAAGGAGAAGTTCCATGGACTCTGGTAATTCTAATTGCTAGAAAGTGATTGTGCATATTAACAATTACCACTAACAATATGATTCATATTTTTATCATAAATAAGGCACTAAGAAAAAATCATGCACATTACAGCAGACAATAATAGAGAAGGCTAGAGATATGCAATAAAGAAGAATAAAATTAACAATCCTTACCACACAAAGAAGCTGCCGCTTCCCAGGATTGTCAGCTCCCTGATTACTGAACTTTGCTTCCAAAACCACAATTAGTGCAACATTATCCTGCAAACAAAGAGTTTTTATCGTATTATTAGCATTAGAGAAATATTTACCATAAGAGAAAGGATATAGATTAAAATTAGTTGTAAGTATTTATTACCTTAACCAAACGATTTAAAGCAGCTTTCTTCTGGGTAGTTTGAACAGCAACCTCAGTCAACGACTGAGCAGCCTTATTAAATTCAACCTGCAAAGACATGATTTACTTTAGCACAACAAATGCATGTATAAATTCATACACCACATAAATATACTTCCAAACCTCATATTTTTTGACATGGGAAAATCTATCTCTACGGAAAAATGTGGCACAACCATCAATTGTATGGATATTTCCACTATAAACCTGCATTATGAACAACATAAATTATGCATTAAAGAGTAACATCATAAAACAGTGAGATGAGGATCATCTAGTTCTTAAGCAACCTCATTTGTCTTTCTCTTGTATAAAGCTTGATATCCATGTTTGTCCAGCTCAGGGGCAAAAAATTCCTCAAAATGGTCATTTTGTACCTGCAAAGATGAGAACATGTCACCTAGATGCCCAAAGGAGGAAGACAATTTCCAGCTGGCGCTTAGATCAACCTACCGACTAAGAAATTCTAGAATTCAAAAAAAAATTGCTTATCGTTTAACTAAGAACTCTTCTTAGTTTTTAGAACTCAGACCTTTATTCTTAAAAATGGTGTAGGGAGGGTAAAACAAATTCTAGCATCACTAGTAACTGCGTGTGTGTGCGTGTGTGCGTGTGTGTTTATCATCTAAAAAAGAGAATAAAATTGAGCATAAACCCAAATCTAAGTCAAGATAGATGAAAAAGCAGGTCAGACATCTCCCGAGCCAAAATATGACAGTAAATATCGAACATAGCAATTATTTGTCATTCACTAAACTCCAAAGCTGCGTCTCAGAGCAAAATTAAACTTCTGAAACAAACTACCACCAAAATATAAATTAAGTATTACCTCCTGAAGACAAACAATGTCTGCACGATAACCAGTAATTTCCCGCAACAAATTCTGCCTGCGATATGGCCAAGAAAGAGCCCATGAAGGGCAATAACTGTATAACTCACTGCTTGCATACGAGTCAGACAAGATGTTGTAAGAGAGGATAGTAAAACTTCCAGAGGATGAAACACGACCATCTGATTGTAGATTTCCCAACATATCAGCTCCGCTTACAGGTATCAAGCACCTAGGACTAGGGGAAGGTGCCGGAATAACACGAGATGTCAAAATAGTATTGGGATGTCCGACAGGTTGTTTCGTCTCAGCATCTACAATAACACACTCAAACTTGAGAACATGGCCAATATCATCAGCTGTTGGTGTATATGTTTTAGAGCGTCCAACTTCAAACCAGGTTTCACCACCACTCCTCTGTGTAACTGCAGCAGGATACAGAGGTGTTGAACCATTTGTCAAGCTAGTGCTTGATCCTGTTAAGCTAGCATTAATAACTCCAGAACCTGAGGAATTGTAACGGCCAAATATCTCTTCCTCCTCATTTCCATTTTCATTTACAGCACTTGCAGCACGGTCATGCAGAACACGGTGATAAAACCTACGCATCTGAGAAGCACTTTGGAGAGCAATGATAACTTTTAGCAACAGGTATTTTAGCCTTAACACAACCAAGGCACTGCAGCGTGGCTTGCTCAGAGGGATGTACACTACACACAGCAACTTTTCTATCACTTTGGGGGCCCACGATACCTGCAAAACAAACACAGGGAGAAAAATTAGACAGTATGAACAGAAAATTTTGAAACAATCAACTTAATAGATAAACACCCAGCAAATCCCACAAGCAGACAACACATTCTAGTGAACATTTGCAATAGGGGCACAAGATAAGGTAAAAAAAAAAACACATTTTCCAGTATAAGAATCCAGCAATCACAATAAGAATGTAATATCATTGTCTCAAAGTTTAGGTAAACCACAAAGCACCTAAAACATTTATCAATCAATAATAAAGATTGTATTTGATAGTGGTTAAAGTTTGTCTTAAAATGAAAAGACCTAAATACCATCCAAGGACTGAATAATCAATAAATTAAATTTTATTATATTGCTACATGTAACTGATGACAAAAAAATGTATAAAGTTTACCTAAATACCATACAAGGACTGAACAATCAATAAAATCAACTTCATATTTTACTAAACATCTTTTTATATTACTACATGCAACTGAAACCAAAACCAAAACAAAAGTTTAAAGTTCTGGGATCTTTTGTGATGAAACATAAGGCAACCATTATAAATATCAAGTTTCTATTACCTTTTCAGGAGTTTCTGGTAATTTTAGAAATAAAATGAGACTTACTAGTTCGACCCCAAGTTACGTCAAATAGCATAAGCTTGATAATTACCAGTAGCACATTAAATGCCTTGGAAGTACCTTTTAACAGTTAACATTGGGTGATTATTATGTATCTACTCTTTTAGCTAAATGATTCTTTCTTCCCATGACCGAATATTAAGTGTAGTTACTCTCAGTCTAAGTTGAACCGTTCTTACAAGCTTACATAGGCTTAGTGGTGCCAGGTGGCCACAAGAATGAAAACAAAGGAAACAAGTTATTGTCTTCGGCGGAAGATTCTAGCGCATTGAACCTAGTTTTGTCTATAACGCATAAAGAAAAAGAGCTCAATTGCAACAATCTTGACTCAAGCAGCAAAAACTAAATCCAAGTACATCCAAACAAAATGGCATGAAACTCAATGCCATAATCAGAATCATGTAACTACTACTTGATCCTTCAAGAATTTAAAAAATGAACACACCACTAAACGTACAAGATAATCCAGAACACGGAGTAACAAAAACAGATTGCAATCCAGTAAAAAGCAACCACACTATCTCCAAATGCACAGGTGGAAAAACTCAACTTATTGACCTCAATCCCACGCATCCCTTGCAGAAAAACTCGGAGAATTTCACATGTACTGTATTTACTAAAAACAGTCATATATATCAAACCCAAAAACCAAACTCAAACCTCCATTGGCCAAAATGAGAACTACACAAAGACCAAAACACCAAAAAGTAAAAAAAAAAAAAAAGAATGAAACATAAAATCTAAGAAATTGTCTTATAATGCAAACACTTGCCACCTACAAAAAGCAGTTCACAAATTTAGTAGAAAGCAACCAAATAATAGCATACCCAAAAGAACTGGCTCAAAATCCAATTGGCCAACATGACAAGTAACCAAAAAATATAAACCAATAAATAAATAAATAATAATAATAACAAAGAGTTTAATTGTTAATTAGCCATAAAAAGGTTCATACCACTTGAAAAATTAAATGAAATTAGCCTAGCCATTGGCATAACCCCCGCCACCAACCAATAAAATACCTAAAAGATAGATTCTTCGACGGATTTAGAAACACTTACCACTTATACCTCAAAAAGTGGCCATCAAGAGGGGCCGACTCAGGCACATCATCGGTTGTAACGGTCTTGTCAGGTCGGCGTAAGAGCACGTAAGGCGTGAGCTCGCAGCCAACAATTGGAATATCAGAAGGGAGGTGCACACGTAGCACGCTCAGCATGCTTTAACTTCTCGGGCTTCCTTGTTCGGTCACAGTTCGCAACGGTCACCACTTCGTAAACCTATCAAATCCAATCCTACACTAACAACGGCAGCAGAGCAAGAAATGACCTCGAAATGATGCGCAATCTATTCATCATTTCTCATCTCTCAGCATGTCTGTTCCTTCAACTTTTTTTTTCTTCTTCTTCTTATAAACTATTCTTCTTTCCATTATGAAATGTGTTTTTATCTTTTCCACTCAGATAGGACACAACTATTCATACATTTTTTGGTAAATATTTAGGGTTTTCTATTTCATTTGTGGCAAATAACATGTTTCAAAAACCCAAGTTTTTTATTTGAGAGAGATGAGAGATGATGAAGGAAGGAAAGAAACAATAGAGATGACGATGATTTAAAATTAATTCTAATGATGTTGCGGGAAAAAGATGAAATTAGAAATTAAAATTATTTAATAATTTTATTATTTCAAAAAAATAATTTTAATAATTTTATATTTTAAAAAATAATTTTAATAATTTTAAAATAATTTGTTGACGTGACATATAAGATAAAATAGTGTTACATTAGCATTTAAATATATTTGGACTGCCACGTCAACGATTTATGTTGACCGTTAGTCAACTAACAGTCACATCATCAAGACCGTTAAAAAAATGATCAATTTGACCAAAAAAAAAAGATTATGTATGAAAGTGAACCAGAAAAAACTTAAGGGGCATGATAAAATTAAATGTCGACAATGAAGAAATATCGCAAAGAAAACGGGAGAAAAAAATACACAGATTTTACGTGGAAACCCTTTCGAGAAAAAAACCACGGGCAGAGGAGAAGAAGATTCACTAATGTCAAATTTTGAATAATTATAAGAGGAGATGACTATGCCTATTTATAGGTTGAAAAACCTTATTCCAATTAACAACTAATAGAAGTAACGTAGTAAGGTTGAAACACTTTATTCTAATTAAAATAAAATAGATGACCTATTTTAGTTAAAATAAAATAAAAGAATTCTAGTTTATTTGGACTTTACTTTTATTTTATTTTACCATTGAATTTTATTTTAACAAGAATTCTAGTCACCCAATTTTAATAATCTCCACCTTAACAAGAATTTTCACGAACAAGAACTCTCAACAAACAAGTTCTCCACCTCTTCCACAAAACCCGTTAAGAGGTATTCTTCAACAATGAACACCAACCAAGTCCAAGCAATACTCAAACTTGGTTATGGGAAGTGACTTAGTCATCATATCTGTAGGATTTTCATGAGTACTAACTTTGCTCACAACAATATCTCCACGAGCAATAGTATCATGCACAAAATGATACCGAACATTAATGTACTTTGTTCTCTCATGAAACATTTGATCTTTTGTAAGGAAAATGACACTTTGATTGTCACAAAATATTATACCAATCTGAAGATCTTTATTGAGTTCACCAAAGAGTCCTTTTAACCAAATAACTTATTTACAAGCCTCGGTAATCGCCATATACTCAGCTTCAATGGTAGACAATGCAACTGTAGTTTGCAAAGTAGCTTTTCAACTAATTGCACAACCCCCAATTGTAAAGACATACCCTATAAAAGATCTTCTTCTATTTAGGTCTCCAGCAAAAATTAGCATCAACATACCCAATGACTCCATTTCTAGTTCTTCCAAACTGTAAGCAAACATCAGTAGTACCTCGTAAGTATCTCAAAATCCACTAAACTGCTTTTCAGTGTTCTTTACCGGGATTCGCCATGTATCTACTAATTGCACTGACTGCATATGATAAATCTGGACGTGAGTAAACCATAGCATACATTAGAGAACCCACTGCACTAGAATATGGAACACGTGACATGTAATCAATCTCATCATCTGATCGTAGAGACAAAGCCAATGAAAGTCTAAAGTGGGTTGCTAATGGAGTACTAACAGGTTTGGCACTCTACATATTGAACCTGCAAAAAACTTTCTCAATGTACCCTTTCTGACTTAGGTACAACTTACATGCCTTTCTATCTCTAAAAATCTCCATCCCAAGCATCTTCTTTATTGCTCCCAAATCTTTCATCTCAAATTCTTCACTAAGTTGGGATTTAACCTTTCTTATCTCTTCTTTATCTTTCGCTGCTATAAATATGTCATTAACATAAAGGAGTAGATATACAAAAGATCCATCACCGTTTTTCTTAAAATAAGCACAATTATCAAAACTACTTCTTTTGAAATCATGGGTAGTCATAAAAGAATCAAACCTCTTGTACTATTGCCTTGGTGACTGTTTCAAACCATAAAGGGATTTTTTCAACAATCAAACATAATCCTCCTTTTCTGAGACTATAAAGCCCTATGGTTGTTGCATGTAAATATCTTCCTCAAGTTCTCCATGCAAAAATGTTGTTTTTATATCTAACTGATCAAGCTCTAAATCATATATGGCCATAATACCAAGAAAGGCTCGAATCGAACTGTGTTTCATAACTGGAAAAAACACGTCTATGAAATCTATACCGAGACTCTAACTGTAATCTTTTGCAACAAGTCTTGATTTATATCTGGGTTCTTTAATTCCTGGAATCCCTTCTTTCCTCTTAAATATCCATTTACAATGAACAACCTTTTTACCATTTGGAAGCTTCACTAAATCCCACGTTTTTTTTTCTTATGGAGTGATTCCATCTCTTCTTGCATGGAAATCATCCACTTTTCTAAGTCTTCACAGTTAACTGCCTCGAAATAAGTAGATGACTCTTGATTTACATTAATATCTTCAGTCACGTTTAAGGCATAAGCTACTAGATCAACCTCGGCGTACCTCTTCGGAGGTTTAATTTCTCTTCTAGGTATATTTTTGGCAATATAATATTATGGTGATGAAGTGACTCTATTTTGAACTTTTGTACTAACTTGAAAAGTTAACTCTGTTGTAGATACTGAATCAATTTGAAACTTCACCTGCTTTTGTTGTTCTTTACTAGAAGAGTCTTTAAGAGATAAGTTAGGTAACATAGTAGTTTCATCAAAAGCAACATCTCTTCTAATCACAACTTTTCTATTTTCAGGACACCATAACTTATACCCTTTTACACTAGCTTTAAAATCAAGAAAAACACATTTAATGGATCTTGGTTTCAATTTTCCATTATCAACATGAACATAAGCAGGACACCTAAAAATCTTTATATCAGAATAATCCATATCTCTTATGTAGTCTTTTTCTCAATGACAAATGATAGAGATCTGTTGATCAAAAAACATGCAGTAGAGACTGCTTTAGCCGAAAACGACTTCGGTAAATTAGCATTCGATAACATACATCGAACCTTCTCCATGATCATTTTGTCATTTGTTCTGCAACGCCGTTTTGCTGTGGAGTATGACAAACTGTCAAATGTCTCACGATCTCTTCTGATTTGCACAATTTATTAAACTCATTAGAACAGAACTCCAAGCCATTATCTGTGCGGAGGTGTTTTATCTATTTTCCTGTCTGTTTTTCAACCATAGTTTTCCAAGACTTGAATGCGGAAAACACATTGGTTTTCTGCTTCAGAAAGAAAGCCTAAACTTTTCTGGAAAAATCATCAATGAGAGTTAGCATATAATTAACTCCACCTCTCGAAGGCACTCTAGATGGTCCTCAAAGATTAGAATGAATATAACTCAATGTTCCCTTCGTGTTATGGATTCCTCTGGTGAATCGAACTCTCTTTTGCTTCCCAAAAACACAATACTCATCGAACTTCAGTTTGCTAATGCCTTGCCCATCAAGAAGTCCTCTTTTACTCAATTTTACCATGTTGTTTTCACTCATATGCCCTAGACGCATATGCCAAAGTCTAGTAATATCATTATCTAACAAGGAAGAGGAAACAACTGCAGCATCACCAGTAATAGTTGAACCTTACAAAACATATAATTTGACAGTCTTTCTCCACCCTTTCATCACAACGCGAGAACCCTTACTAATCTTTATAACCCCACTTTCAGCTGTGTACCTGTGTCCTTTTGAATCAAGAGTACTCAACGAAATCAAATTCCTTTTCAATTCTGGTACATGTCGCACGCCACTAAGAGTACTAACGACCTCATCAAACATCTTTATTTGGATTGTGCCAACACTTACAATTTTACATGAAACATTATTTCCCATCTAAACAACACCTTCAGACAACTTCTTATGTTGTAAATCAATCCCGATTGGGACTCATATGGAAAGTGCAACTAAAATCGAGATCCACTCCTCGCTCACTTTAGAATTGTCGATAGAAGCAACTAGGTGTTCACCATCATTGTAGTTTTCTACTACATCAGCTTCATCGGATTGTTCTGGTTGTTTTCCCTTTTGATTCTCTGCCTCCCTTTTGATCTTATTTTGTAACTTGTAGCACTCTTTCTTAATGCGCCCTTTCATCTTGCAGAAGTTACAAGTTTTACCTCTGTTTGAAGATTTCAATTTACCTTTAGATTTACTGTAGAGATTTCGTTCCTATGTCCTTCTACGATTATCATCACTATTTCGATCTAGTCTTCCACGAACAATGAGACCCTCTCCCTAGGAGCAAATGCAGCCACAAGATGCTTCATCTTGTCATACGAGGCTAAGGAAGCATAAACTTCATCAACTGTGAGAGATTCACGGTTATACAAAATTGTATCTCTAAAGGTTGAATATGATGGTAGCAACAAACAAAGGAGAATTAATCCTAAATCCTCTTTATCATACTGAACCTCTATGGTCTCTAAATCTGAGATAATTTTTTTAAATACATTTAAGTGTTCGTGCGCAGACGCACCTTCTTCCAGACGATGAGAATACAGATGCTGCTTCATATGTAATTTACTGGTTAGGGTTTTCGACATACATAACTGCTACAATTTTACCCATAATGCAGCAACAGTCTTCTTCTTTAACACATTTTGTAGAATTTCATTCGATAGATGCAACTGTAATTGCGTCAAAGCCTTCCGATCTTTACGCTTCTTCTCTTCATCTGTCAAATTCGAAGGCATCTTATCTAACCCTAACAGAGCATCTTCCAAATCCTTCTGCACAAGAACTGCTTGCATCTTTACTTACCACAATGCGAATCTGGTGTTGCGATCCAACAGTGGAATATCATACTTCAATGTCGCCATTATCGTGATCGAGACTAGTAACTCGAAAAGTTCTGATACCAATTTGATAAAATTAAATATCGACAATAAAGAAATATCGCAAAGAAAACGAGGAAAAAAACACACAGATTTTACGTGAAAACCCTTTCGAGAAAAAAACCATGGGCAGAGGAGAAGAAGATTCAATGTCAAAATTTGAATAATTACAAGAGGAGATGACTATGCCTATTTATAGGTTAAAAAACCTTATTCCAATCAACAACTAATAGAAGTAACGTAGTAAGGTTGAAACACCTTATTCTAATTAAAATAAAATAGATGACATATTCTAATTAAAATAAAATAAAAGAAATCTAGTTTATTTGGACTTTACTTTTATTTTATTTTACCACTGAATTTTATTTTAACAAGAATTCTAGTCACCTAATTCTAACAGGGCAAAATGACCAAACATCCAAACGTTAGGGGCTAATTTTGTCATTATGCCAATAATATTCATTTTAAACTTTAGTTAATAAAATCATGTGGCAAATAATTAAATTTCCTAGGGACCTTGGAGGACCTAGAGTAGTTTGAGAAGTTCATAACTCACATTTTCCATTCGTCAAGGTAACTTCAGCTTCTCTTCTTTTCTCGTTGCTAACCTGGTTCACTATCCCTCTTATTGAGAAATAGAGACGTCATATCGTCCTGTATCTCTTACCAATTATTTAATTTCATTTCAACAACTTTTACCATGCCATTGACACATCATATTGATAATTTTTTAACTTGAATCCTGAATACTAGACCCTCAACCTTGAACCATAGATCTTGATCTTTGAATCTTAGCCCCAAACCTAAAACCCTAAACCATGAACCCTAGATTAAAGGTTTTAATGTTCAAGGTTTGAGGTCTAAGATTTAGGGTTTAGGGTTTAGGATTCATGTTTAAAAATTACCAAAATGATGCATGAATTGCATGGTAAAAGATGCTGAAATGGCATTAAATAATTATTAAAGGATACAGGATGATGTGACGTCTCTATTTCATACAATCCTTTCCTATGACACCCATATTTATGCAAAATGTATGGAATCTTAGATAAAGCCATGGAAATGGCCAAAGAAGCAAACAAATAAAGGCATTGAAAGTTTTTATACTAATGCAATAAAATTGAACTTAATAAGCATAGCAATGAGAGCCCAAAACGTGGACTCAATTGCTTAAAATTAATGTGCCATCTGCATTTGGCATGAGTACATTATTTGAACATCTATATATGAACCTATTTGCATAAAACAATTGAACTTCACAGAAACCCTTTCTCCTCAAAACTCTTAATACAATCATCAAACATATGAGGAAGTGATTTGAATTCCGAGAATCCCAACTGTTGAATCTTACTCGTGTCCATGCTATGTACATTGTTGTCTCCTTCTTGATTGCTACACCTACAGTGCCGATTAGTTGAAATAAAATCAATTACTAGTTTCTGCTTCATAGCATGTTGCAGTGTTTCCTGATGATACTTGATGGATAAATGGGAAACATTAAACGTATGAGACATATCAAAATGGTTTGTGACTCACTTCTTTTCAAAAGGATAAGAAGGATATTTAGCCTTCAGCATCTTAATGATTTGCTCCCAATGAGCTACCGAGCCAGAACATACCAACCTGCCTGATGCTTTTCTTTCCTCCATAGCTAAAATGTGGGCTGCAATCACGTCATCTATGTGCACAAACCCTATTGTGGTGTTTGGGTATTCACCTTTTATACCTGGTAAGGATGTCAATGAGAATTTATTTCTTTAGGGAATGAAAACTAACCATTGCACTTATAGCAAACGAGAAAGAAACATTGCATCAAAATTTTAGCACTATACTTAACACATGTCCACAATATATGTAGGGTTAAGTTAGGACAATTCATGTTCGAAGTTCGTAATTGTAAGGTTTGAACTTGCATTTTTCCATTTGCATCCAACACTTGTTGATTCAGTGATTCTAATCCTCTTTACATTTATCATTATTTTCTCGTTACTTTATAATTTCGCCCATCCTTTTATTATAATGTTACCTTAGAATACTAACTCAAATTTATTTTTTATACCTGAATAGGACCATTTGAAAACTTTTCATGACAACTCTTTGTAATAGCTTCTTGTCCAACGGCTTGTACAGTGACTCATTAGTTGATACTATACGAAACTATGACATTAGAGCAAGATAACCTAGGACACAAACATGATCACATGTGACGTACCACAACACCAACCAACCTATGTTGGCAGTGCTTGTTAGGTTACTAACCTCTAACCCCTAGCTCTTTGTAATAGCCTCTTGTCTAATGGACGACTTGTACGATGAGAAAGCACACTCATTAGTTAGTACTATACAGGACTATGACATTAGAACAAGATAACCTACGACACAAACATGATCACATGGGATGTACCACAACACCAACCTATGTTGGCAATGCCTGTTAGGTCACTAACCTCTAACTTCTAACCTCTAACGTCTAACCCCTAACTCTTTGTAATAGCCTCTTCTCTAACGAATGACTTGTACGATGAGAAAGCACACTCATTAGTTGGTACTGCACGAGACTATGACATTAGAACAAGATAGCCTACGACACAAACATGATCACATGGGACGTACCATAACACCAACCAACCTATGTTGGTAGTACCTGTTAGGTCACTAACCTCTAATCTTTAACCTCTAACCCCTAACTCTTTGTAATAGCCTTTTATCTAATGGATGACTTATACGATGAGAAAGCACACTCATTAGTTGGTATTGCACAGGAGTATGACATTAGAACAAGATAACCTATGGCACAAACATGATCACATGGGATGTACTACATGTTAAGCAACCTATGTTGGCAGTGCTTGTTTGGTCACTGACCTCTAACTTGTCAATACAACCCATCACATGACACTATGAGATAAAGAATGACCTACTATATAAGCCTGAGAGCACAAGGGAAAAGGGGATCCATTCGGCTATCTCTACGCTTCTACCTTCTTCTACCTCATCATGATTGGCAAAAGGAATACTGACCTTTAACAATGGAGAGTATCAACAACAAAGTACTGGTCGGATGCGGCGCAAGCAAAGGACCAACCACGAAAGATGGGTTGACAACCACCAAATCCATCCCACTTTCTTTTGCTACTCTCCATGCTTCTTGTTCACCTATGGTCTTTGCATACGCATAAAACAGCTGCATGGGGGAACCAATATTTTCAGGGAAAAGAAAATTCATGTAAAGAAGGAAGAAAAATGTTGCAGTCATCGTGCATGTTTTTTACATTGTAGCGTTTGCAATAGTTTGGATCACTCCAATGTGATTCGTTGAGAGAAGAAATTTGTTGATTCTGGACATCGAAACGGTAGCGTATTGAAGAGCAAGAAGAGGTGAGAACAACCCTTTTCACGCTGCTGGCTTTTGAACAGGATCTCATCACATTCAAGGTGCCCTTTATGCATGGATCAATCAAAGTTGCCTACGATACAAGGAAACGAAATTTTCATAATCTTGTTCTTGAAAAATAAAAATAAACCATAGCTTTTGTCGATTCAGTCTTAGTTCGATTGGCATGAGCATTGTCCTTCTATTTATGGGTTCGAGTACACTGAAACACATTATCCTCCTACTTATAGGTCGTGGAGGGGTTATAGATAGTTTTAGACATTGTGTCACAAAGAATAAATATAATTAGACTCTATAATGAGATTGGTAAAAAAAAAAAGCCCATAGTTTCTTATTGCAAAATTAGAACTAAAATTCTAGTAATTTGAAAATTTCATTTATGATCTATATATTTTTAGTTTTTATGTTTCGATGTTGATGATATCTATATGAATAATCGCCCAATTATAAGAGTGTGTCTATTTTAATCATTCAACTATAATAATTTTCGATTTTGGTCACTTTATCATTAACTCACTAACAAAAGTCTAACGTGTTTATTTTTTATTGGTATAATAACAAATCTAGTCTTTCAATATTTATTCATTCTATCAATTTGGTCATAATTCTAAAAAACATATAAAAATTACAAATATATCGTTTTAAACCAATACTTACTGTATATTAATCTTTTAATTAAGTTGGTATCACAAGTCAACCGGACAACAACTTATTTTGGTAATGACTAAAAGATTATTGTTTTATGCATCATTATATTATTTTGAAAGTAATTTTTTTGTCTTTTTTGCATTTTTATATATATATATAAAATACACACATAATGAGATTTGAACATAAACACTATAATTTTCATTATCATTATTTTACCATTTCAATCAAAATTTTATTTATATAATTTTTTCATTAATATATTTGTTACGTAATTTTGTTTTCCCTCACATTGTGATAATCAAATCTATATTATGTAATTTGGTTTTTATTTACTTTTTTTACTAAGTTGATGTCACTTAACTTGTAACACTAACAATAATTAATAGTATTTATACTATTAATAAAACACCTAATTGAGTTGGTGTCACCGGTTAATTGCGTCCCAACTCAGTTCAAAAATGACTAATATGCTCTTATATTAAATTCCTATTATTTTTATTTTGATGGTCATTTTGTCTTTTCATATATAGTTTTTACATAAAAATTAACACGTCTAAAATTGAACTAAGATTTAATGAATATATAAACAAATACGTTACCACTACACCAATAATAATATTTGAGTAAACTTAAAAAACTTAATTTTTAACATAAAATGTTTTCTCTCACTAAATTTTTATATAAATAATGTCATCGATTGAGTTGGTGTCACAAGTCAACTCAATACTGACGCACAATTGATGACAATACTATTATAAACAATGGTAGTGCATTTAATAATACTAATATGATGTATTTATGTGTTTAAATTTCGTTTTACTCACAATTTAATTTATTTTTTATTTTAAAATCATGCATATTTAATGTATTATTTAATTAATTTTAAACTATATCTTTCATTATTTATTGTATATTACTTTTAAACAAATATTTTTATTTTAAATTTTTTATTTCTACTCGTGTAATAAAATTTTTAATAGATAAAATAACAATAATTTGTGTGGATATTAAATAGTGATTATATATACTACTTGCGTAGTTTAAGTAAATTAAGAGATCATTGCAGAAAGCTGAAGATTGTTAGAGAAAAAGAAAATTTTAATCCAAATTTTATAGTTATTATCTCATACTTTTTTTTTTCTAAATTTCAATTTGATTCAAAAAGCAATAATTATATGATATCTGAATCCATTAATTTTCGTGCTTATTAAATTTAATATAAAAATAAAGTAAAATTTTAATAATAATATAATAAATTACTATTTACTTGTTCAGATTCGAAGGTTAGCTTAAAAATTAAGAGGATTTAGACAAAAGTATAAGGCTCAAAAAATGAGTTTAAATAGAATTTAAGGTTCATTTTTATATGAATCGGGTCTTGGGTAAATTTTTTTGGCCCGAGCCGAATATATTATGTAATAAAAAATGATTATGTTAATTATATATATTAAATAATATATTTTATATTAAATTAATTACCTAAAACTCAAAAAAAAAAATTTACCCAACTAAATAATCGAGCTTAAAATATAAAATTTTAAAATTTATATTAAATACAATAAAATATTTATTATATTTATTTGCGTTTTTAATATTATAAAACGTTTTTATATTTATGGTAATTTTTTAATATAAATATTTTTTTATATGTTAAAAAAATTTATTTTAACATTTTTAGTACATTTAATGTATTATATTTTTTTTAAAAATATTTTTCAATAAAACTAATTTTAAGAAATCAAATATGGCTACATGAAATTGGATCCAAATTTACTTTTTTCTAAATTAGATCGGATTTAAACAAAAATATAAATATATTTTTCGAAATAAACTAAATTCATTAAAAATTTAATTTAAATCTTGCATGGACCTGAGCGAAACCCAATCCGCGCCACCCATTACCAGCTGTAAGTTAGACAAATTAAAGTTCAATTAATTATTCATTAAATAAACCCATCAAGTAAGACCAAAATATAAAAATGGAAGCGTGCAACTCTACATTCCTCTGCATGCGCATTTTGTTCTTTTGCACCATACAAAATTATTTTAATTATTTAAAAATTTTAAAGATATAAATTATTAAAATAATAAATTATATTTTTATTATAGTAAAAAAATACAATATAATTTCGACTTTTAAATTTTTTTTAATTTCATCCCATATATATATATATATATATATACATATTTGATTTTGGGCAAGATATAATAACAAAAAATAGTTTTAATAATGAAAAAGAATGATGAAAGTTGCCTACAATGTGACCTGCACCAATTTTTGGAATTTAGCTGATGAATGGCAATTAGGCAATTAGGTACCAGAAAAGTAAGCTTTAATGGTGGAATATATATATATATATATATATATCGGTGGAAATAAAGAAGCACAAAATTAATTTAAAATAGTGGGATATAAGGACAAATCAATTAAACCAAACTCTGCATAAAATCCGAATATCAAAGTATATATTTTTATTTATACTTAAATTTTTTATTAAATTGATGTCTTAAAGTTAAATAAACATCAACTCAATTGAAACACTATTAAGGGTTAATATATAATTTGTTCATTGAACTTGTTTAAAAATATTTAGTTGATATCTAAATTTTTTTTTATATTTAGTTAGTATTTGAATTTAAAATCTATCACACACATAACCTCGATTTGTTAATAATATTAATTTTTTAAGGATTAATATATAGTTTATCTCTTAAACTTATCTAAAAGTACTTATTAATATATGAATACTTATCCAAAAAATTATATATTTTTTAAATTAATATATATTTTTTTAAAAAAATTAATTTCTATTCATCACGTGTCATATTAAAATGTCATCATCATATATGTAATTACTCACAACTTCACGAGACAAAGTATTCATTTTTTTACAACATATAAATATAATTACGAAGGTATTTTTCTTTTATATATTGAACAATTATCTAAAAAAACTACCCATAATAAAATATAAACACGAACAACCATAAATATAACAAACTTTTACTTTTACTATTTCAACTAAACTTATATTTAATTTTTTTTACATAACATTTTTATAAACATTATTATATGTAAGTTTTTTTTTGGTAGAGTTATTATATATAAGTTTTTGTTTTCACTCAGAACGATGTAACATATATAAAAAGTTGACTATGAAAATCAAGACCATAAAATTGCTCAAATGTTGCACATGCTAGGGCTGCAATTCTGATTAATTAATTCATATAACCCTCAAATTTGTAATCTAAATCTTAAATATTAGATATTGAATTTAAATCTCAAATTTTAAAAAAATTTAAACTTTAAATCTTAAATCTTAAATCATGAATACTAAATATTGAATCATTAATTTTAAATTATAAATTTTAAATCTCAAATTTTAATTTTTAAACTCTAAAATTAAGTTTAATGTTCAAAATTTAAATTTAAGTTTAATTATAAAAAATATTAAAAATACGTGTAAATGATATTGAATAAATTATTAAAATAGAATTAAATAATAAAAAAACGGATTATATATGATGCGTTGCGAAGGGATGAAGAGAAGAGAAACTTTAGGTTGTTAAAAAAAAAAAGAAAAAAAAGAAGCATTAGCAGAACCTGAACGTTATCGTCATAAGGAACAACAACCGGGGAAGCGGTGTGAAAAACA
Source organism: Kokia cookei (assembly GCA_039519145.1). Lineage (NCBI taxonomy): Eukaryota > Viridiplantae > Streptophyta > Magnoliopsida > Malvales > Malvaceae > Kokia > Kokia cookei. The sequence continues at coordinate 34,634,626 of CM076899.1, read as the reverse complement.
CCATCAACGCCATGAATAGCTTCGTCAAAGCTTCCTTCCTCCATTAAATCAGCTTTCATAATCTTCAACCTCTCTTTTGCTCCACTTAATTCCTTAAGAAAACTAACCTTTTCCACATTCTCTGCTCATAACAACCTTATATAATCTTAAGATTTTGATATATTCCTTAGAAAAATGTTCTAGAAATATACAAGTACAAAAAAAAAAAAAAAAAAGCAAGCAAAACATGAGACCTGGATCTCGCACGGTGGTGCGCACAAAGCAACCTTTCTCCAGCAAGGACTTAATCAAATAAGCAGCAATGAATCCGGTTCCGCCTGTTACACAGTACTCCGGCGCCATCTCCCTCTCCTCTAATTTCCTCTCTTTTTGTGTGCGTGTGTTTATCAGAGTCTTCTTTCTAAGATCCCTAACCACTCTCTATTTAAATAAATTGATTGTTAGTGTCTAAAATTATACGGAATTGGTGTATCGGTGTATAAGTCATTATCATTTAATGGAGAACATATAAATAAATATTTTAGGATTTAAAGTTTTAGCATTTATTTATAATTAATTATTATTTAAATAAAATTATTAATATTTATTTATAAATTTATTATTATTATTTATTTTATTTAATGATAAAATATTATGTTATTATTCATCATAATGCATGAAACTTATGACTAGAAAGTTCATCAAATATCTTCCTTTATTATATATAGAGATCATGTTATCTTTTGACAGAAAAAACATCTTAAAAATATCAAAAATAGATAATATAAAACTAGATTATGGGATCCAGTTTGAAGTGAGGAATCCAACCCTCACTCAAATTTTAATTAATTTATTTCGATATTTTTTTTAAAATTAAAGTTTAAGGTATTTAATTTTAAATAATTATAAAATAAAAATTTCAAATTCACCGTCAACAAACATCAAGCCATAGAAGCCATAAACATGCCCATCAAAATTCCATTATCACCTTTTAACACACCAAGCCATAGAAGCCATAAACATGCCCATCAAAATTCCATTATCACCTTTTAACACACCAAGCCATAGAAGCCATACACTTATCTAGGGGTGAAGTAAAAAATTATTTTAGAGACCGAAATTAAATTATAATATTTATAATAAGAAAAATATAATTTCATCATTTGAATAGTCTATATTTTTATAAATTTTAAAGGATTAAATCAATTTTTTATCATTTTTAAAGGGTCAAAGTACAATTTTACCTTTACAATAGAAAAAATATAATTTCACCATTTTTATAGTTTATATCCTTATAATTTTTAAATGACTAAATCAAATTTTTATCAATTTTGAAAGTTAAATTGTAATTTTTTATATATTAATTTAAAATTTTATCATTTTTAGGGATCAAGTTCCTGCCATCTCTCCTTCCCCCAACATCGCCCCTGGTTCCAAGACCAGATCCTCTACACCTGCCAAAATAAGGCAAAGGTACACCAAAATGAACATGATTCATCATTCTATACCATATATTGCTTTGTACATACTTACAAGCACCTCAAGATTATATTTCTCATGTTTTTTTTTTTCCATTTTTTTTTTAAATTGAGGAAATTAGTCCTTATACATTATATCAAAAAATAAATTGATCTTTCTATTAAAAATTTCATTCATTTCTACTGTTAAAAACTTGTTCATATACATTAGCATGAGGTACAAATGATACATCATATATCATTATCAAGTTATTCCGTCGGCCAAACCATTTTTTAACAATACAAATGAATGAAATTTTTATACATAAAGAACTAATTTACTCTTTGATTTAACGTATAAAAATTAATTTATATCTTTAAAAAAAAAAAAAACAATACAATTTAACTTCTAATATAAACCCTTTATGATGCTTTTTACCATCATTATTTCAATATCCATGCATGCACTTAGCACCGCCTCCTTTCTAATGTTAGTGTCCTCGGCAAAAGTGAAACAGTTAATTATGTCTCCTTTATGTATAAGTCTATAATCATACTTATTTGATTCTTTTCTTCGAACGTCAATCATTATTTAGTAAAGAAAAAGGTTTGATTTTTTTATAGAAAGCATAGAAATTGCAAAGTCACCAAACTCAATAACTAGGATTGGATATTTCTCTCCCCCACATTCAAGAATAGCAAGCTCTTCAATCCTTCTGGCCTAGTTGGGGAGAGTTAACATTATAGCCTTACTATAATCATTCAAATTTGATAAATTGCAATTCAAATGCGACCAACTCACCCAATGATCAACGATACTTCTAGTAGTACAATTCACATATTTTCCAATTTTTGCATCCCCTTCAACAACGGAATTATCGGAATCTTTTGTTTACCTCGTGAAACAACTAAGTTGATTGATTTTAAAAATCTTGGTTTTTTTTTTTCTCAATTAAGTTAAGATCTGATTAACTCATAAATCAATTTAAAAACTTTATAAGTAATATAAATTAATTTATTGAGGAAATTGATATTTTTTAAGAGAGTAGTAACTATAGGTCATTTTTTTAAGCAACGAATATGCTCTTTCACGATAGCAACAACATCGAACCACCAATTAAGAGGAATGGTGGAAGGGGAACCAAAAAAGTAAGGCTAGAAGAGGAGTATGATGCATATATGATTATTGATTCTCAAGTAAATGCTAGTATGCCCTTAAATATATGTTATTGAATATGTCATGACAATGATCAAATTCTTGGAACGAGTACATCTTTTGGTTAAACAATGGCTCAGAATGAGATAATCAAACTCCTCGGTAGAAAGATAGGATTTAATGCATTACATGGTAAAATCCCAATCAAATGCTTTCCATACAAAGGTGTTGGTGGAAGGCCTTTGGATTGTCTTTGAACAATATTTTATGGCTTAACCTTGGATGCCTTCCTTAAATATCGCTCAACCATATTCGAACAACAAGGTTGCAAGGATCCGATTACAAGATTTATTTAAAGCAATGTACAGAAGTGATCATGGAGTTTGATTAAGATTGATTATAACACATATAGTGGAGCACACATGAAGTTCACTTAAATGGCAATTTGTATTAACCTAAACCAGCCATTGATATCCAAAAATAGCATTGAACGAAATTTTCAGAGGATGAGTATGAATCACTGCCAAACATATGTTTTAATTGTGAAAGATATGGTCATATAATAAAGAGATGCCTGAAAAACATTACAATCGAGGATCAAGAAACACAACTAAATGCGAAACCATTGTGGCACATAGAGTTGTGATAGAGGAATATGGTGTTGGAGGGCGGTGGAAAATGACCTAGCATAATGATAAGAAAGTGGATTTTAATAAATTTCAAAATCAGGAAGCCAATAAAGGAGTATCACAATTTGATACCCTTGTATAAATTTTTTTTTTTTTTGCCCAGATACCCTTGTGTTTTGTAATGGATGGGTAGCGCCCTCTGGAGAAGAGAGGTTGAAAACACAAAGGGAAAGAAGTAGACCCACACTGTAATGGCACAAAGTTGAGTATAAGTCGGTATAGCTTGCAATGTGGTCTTAATCTACACTTGTTTTCCTCCTTGGGATAATATCCGATGACTCCGACCCACATTCTTATCTCTCATACAATCACAAAGTCCAGGAAAAGTTTGTTTTCCATTACGACCAATCATAGTAGGTAGCCCAAATACTTCTTAGGATTCAAAACACAACAAACATTAATAATCCCCAGAACTTCATCTTCAACATCAGAATTCACATTAAAACTGAAAAAAAAATTGGGACTTATCAAAATTCACAAACTGACCCAAGCAACAAGCGCATTCATAAATAATCCCCAAATAGGATGCATCTCCGAAGAGGAAGCTAATCATAAGCAAACAGGAGATGAGTTATAGACAGACCATTTCCACTAGCCTTTGCACCATTTATATGACCCTCAGCTTTTGCAGTATGAAAATAACATTCAACGCATAATCAAACTAATTCAATTTAGTGAAAAACCCATCTTTCATATTACATTCTACAAAACTTGTCGTATTCAATAAGATCATAAGCTTTGTTCATGTTCAACTTTAAAGTAAAAGAATCTCAACAGTATGTTATCCGAAATCAAATGACTAACAACAAAAAACACATTGAGACACGTCAATACATATGTCTAAGGCATGCACTAATCTTTAGCCAAGACCTTAGCCAAGACACTTTGATAACATTAGAATCAACTCATTACCTTGTCAACAGCATCACCATTGGAGTTGGAGATAAGGTATAGTGCAGTACTTGAAGTCTTTTGTCTAATTGACATGAACATAAACATGAAAAATTTACAGCACTAGGCCTCTTTTTTCCCTCTCTATTATTATGAGGAATGAGATTCTCAACTTATTCATTTATCCCAAAGAATAAATAATAATGAACCTCTTACTATATGCTACAACCGCCCCCCCCCCCCCCCCACCAATGTGTGCTCACCTATAAAAGTTTAATTCATCATTAGCCGGATCCTGACCCACTTAGCTGTTGATTCTTGGCATTTATCTGCCTATCATGTGGGCAAATGAAACTTCAGTGGTTTCCTTCTGACATCACTCAGCTGTGCCTATTGAAACTGGTTTGCTAGCTACAAGTTCATAGCTACCCCCTTCATCTTCTTCCTCATCATCGTTTTTATCACTTTCCATCATGTCTTCCATTAAAGTATCATGGTATTGTTGATGGGGCTCTGAAGGAGGCGGCCATTGCTTCTCTGGGCGTACCATCAAGGGATTGGATTTGGAAGAACAGTCATGCTTGTTCTTTTCTCTATATAAAACATCAAGTTGGTGAAAGTAGGGACATGTTTTTGAATCAACCGGCCTTTGCTTGTTGCTTTCTTTCACCTTCTTGAAATACTTATTTATGTTCTCCCATTTCTCTTTGCATCTTTTGGCGTTCCGATTGTAGCCAAGCTTCTTCATTCCGTTTGATATCTCCTCCCATAATGGTCCTTTAGAACTATTGTCTTGGTATTTAGAATCAAGGCTAGTTCTTATCTTAATCAATGCTTCGATTTCAACTTTAGGCCATCTTGATGAACTTGGTGTATGGGTTTGAATTTGATTCCCAATATTATCCGGTGGTGGAGCAACCGCCGCAGGAACCACTGCCGGTGGCGGTAATGGACTATTTTGTGACTGCCCCAGGTTTTGTTTCTCGGATAGTTTCTGCAAAATGGCCATTATAGCTGCATCTTTGGCTGCTGCGATTGATCTTTCTTGGGCTAATATCTCTCTTTCTTTATTTAATCTTGACATTTCTTGTACCTTCCAAGCTTCTTCACGGACAATTCTTTCACGCTCACTTTTCTCAATTGCTTCCAAGAATGTCTTCTGCATCACTTGTTGCTTCTGAATCACCTCTTTCATTGACCTCTCGAAAAAATCCTTCCATTTTCTTTTCCTCTTCTTACGACCTTCTAATTCTAAATCAGATGAAGTCCATGAAGAAGTAGCTGCTGCTGATGCCATTGGCGGTGGTGGTGGCCATTGAATGGATGAAGGCTGGTTTTGAAAAGCTTCTAACTGATCAAAAAACCGATAAGTCTTATCATCGGCCTTTCCGCTTCGTCCATCTTTAATTCTCTTATGGTACTTGTAAACGTTCTCGAATTTCTCCTTGCACTTCTTGGCACTTCGATGATAACCAAGCTCTGCTAGTTTCCTGACATTTGTACATAAAATAAGCTCAGATCTCTACTCATCAAACTTACAGGAACCCCAAAGAAAAACAAAATGAAAAAGAAAAGATAATAATGACCTTGAAACCTCATCCCATAATGGACCCTTGACGCTAGCTTCACGAAAGGTAACATCCATATCAGACCTTATTTTCAAAAGTGCCGAAGTCTCTTGCCTCGGCCATCGGTTCCGTCCAAAAGAACGGTCACCTTCATCAACTTTGCTTCTATCATCTTCACCGGAATTGTTACTATTGCCGCCGTTGGTATGAAACACAGCAACAGTTTCGTTGCTTCCATTACGACCACCGCCGCTGCTAACACTAGCAGTTGTGCCACCACCACCCAGCATATATGAACTTTTTCTTTATCCTACAAGCTGTCCTTTCTTCCTCTTCGTTTTTGCCCCTTGACAAGAGCCAGCTAATTTACTCTCAGCTTTCAATGGCAAAAAATAAAATGCATAATAACTTTAAAAAATGATTTTAACTTTTTAATTTATTTTTAAAATTTATATTATTTATCAAATCATTTTAAAATTGAAGTATATTAAAATAGTATAATTTAACAAATAAATATTTTAAAATAATAATAAAATTAATAATAAAATAAAAATCATACAATATTTAAATAATAATAACAAAATAATTAATAATAACGTAATAGTGTGACAACAAAACAATAAGAAAATAATAAAAAAATAATGGAAAATAACATATTTTGTTTTTTTTAAATTCGGGTCTATCTGAACTCAAACAAAAAAAAATTATTCGAGATCAAATAATTTTTTTTTATTTAAATCCTTTTAATTTTCGAATAAATATTCAAATAATTTCACTCATAAACATATTTAAATTTAATTTATATGGTAGGTGATTTTATTACTCTATTATTATCTGATGTGGGGCTCTGCTTGTCAAAATCGAAGAAGTTGTGTCTTATTTTACCTTTTCTTTTGGTTTTTTTTTTTTTTTTTACTTAAATACCTTTTGTGTACTCTTGTGCAGTGGAATCTTCAGGGTTTTATTATTAGTTTTTTTAAAGAAAAATAAATAAATGGGTTGGTTGGATGTGTAAAAAGAACAGCAAAGAGGAGGTGGAGGACTGCCTTTTCCATTTATTTTTATTATATTTTGAGAGTAATAATTAGTAAAAGTGGGCACAGAATGATATATTTAACAAATATGAAAAGACAAATAAAACATTTCAGAATTTTATAACAGCTGTTGCTCATCATTTTTATTTAGTTAAAAATCGAGTTTTATCAATTATAAAAGTTAAGTAAGATAGTAAAAAAAATTTATTTTAATAAGTGGTCCAGAATTTAATCTTCACCTTATATATTAAATAACTTTAAAATTTATGATCAACATCTATCGCTTAATACAAAATACAGAAGATTAATTATTAAGCTCATTTCGATAAATACTTTGAAAAATAAAATAAAAAATCTTTGTGAAATGTTAATCTTGGCTTAAACAGTAATATCTAAATTTGTTTAGCTAATTCAATTACTAATCTTGTGTACAGTTGTAAATTTAATCCATTTTTCCAATTGAATCATTCCAACTCCTATCCTTTTCGAATTTCGAAATTTTTGACTTAACATAAATAAAAGTTACTAATCCATTAATTGAATTTTTAATAAGTAATATGTAAAAATAATAAGTTGACGTGACATTAAACATATAATAATATTTGGTGCATCAGATTTTGAAAATAGTGTAATTTTATTTAATGAATTTAACTTTTGTGAGAATTGAAATTTTAAATTTTGTAAAGTACACGAACTAAAAATGATCAAATAAAAATATAGAGATTAAATCCATAACTTTTGCTAAGTACAAAAATTAATAGCAAAGTTTAACCCTATATTTAACCCTACATTTGTGCCTTATCATGTTCGATTACAATATGTGGGTTTCCAGTTTCATCATTTTTTTTCGATTCTTTCGTCTGTTATACTTTGTATTAGTTTGATTTTATATTGTAGTTGATTAGATATATATTTATATTTGTATTTGTATTGTACTTATGAATGTTTTTCCATTGTAATAGTGAAACTTTAAAAAAACTTATTTAATATTTAATTTATTTTTAATTTAATATTTCACCCAAAAATCAATCTATCAAATAAGAATCATCCAATAACAACAGCTAAAGACATATATATTTTAATTTATTTCCTTTTCAATTTTTCAACTTGTTGGGTGAGACTGTGGTACACAAATGGTGGCGAAAAGGGGGTCCTACGGTGACAATGAAAAGTTTGACAAAATATTTGGAAATAAAGAAACTTATTTAAGTAAATAAAATAAAGGGTAAACTATAAAAATGATAAAATAAAGAAACTTATTTAAGTAAATAAAATAAAGGGTAAACTATAAAAATGATCATTTTTGTTTGCCTCAAGTTACATTTTAGTCATTTATGTTTGAAATATTACGTTTTAGTCACTTACGTTATCATTTTGTTACAAAATAGTCACTCTGTCGTTAAGATATGTTACCTCCCAAACGACAGTCCAACGTGACAGTTAAAATGGGTTTTAAATGCCAACATGAATGTCCATCCAAGTAAATTAATTGATTTTTTAATTAAATAAATTTAATTAATTGAAAATTTTAAATTAATTACAGGAAAATGTTAATTTGGTTTCTCGAAATAAACAATACCAGTCTAAGCCCTAAATGCATCAGATTAATCCTTGAATTGGAAAAAAAAAAACCCTTGTTCTCCTTTTTCTTTTAGTTTTCGTTTCCATTTTGATTGAAAAACTACTCATTTTTACAACCATTTTTGTTAAAACAAAAAATAGAAATCAAATTGAGTGCTCCATCAATCGGTTGGATTTTTTTATTCAAAATGGAATAACAAAGGATCGATTCAATGGATCGTCCAAGCATTGATTACATTAAGTAATAGATTATAGTCAAAATTTAGTACAAAAATAGAGTAACAAAAGTTACCATTTCGTTACAAAAATATAATATAAGTGACTAAAACATAATATTTCAAACACAGTAAATAAAATGTAACCCGAGACAAACAAAATTGACTGTTTTGGTAGTTTACCTTAAAATAAAATAAAGGCTTAATGAAAAATTTGGCCACTAACGTTTACATGTTTTGTCAAAATGACCCTAATTGTATTTTTGAGCCTTTTCTGTCCATCAACGTTTGTTTTTTTTTCTTTCAAATTACTTTTTCTAACATATTTTAACGGTATTTTCATCAAATCTGTTAGAAAAAAGTAATTTGAAAAAAATAAACAAAGGTTGATGGCAAAAAAAGACTCAAAAATACAATTAGGACCATTTTGATAAAATATGTAAACGTTACTGACCAAATTTGACATTAAACCTAAAATAAAAGAATTGAAGTGGGGTCCACTGTTGAATTAAACTGGTTAGATATAAGTCATGTTATTAGGGGCCAATCCATTTATGAATTGAAGTAAATTGGTTACCGTTTCTGTTAGGTTTGCAACCTACCCTAATTAATATTAGAAAAATGAATTTTGAAATAAAAATACCTCTTCTGGTTTCTGTATTGTAGTTAAATTATCATTTTTATATTTATACAATTTTTTTAATCAATTTAGTCCCTTTACTATCATTTTGTATACCTCGTTACTTCGTTGCTCATAGTCCCTGTACTGTAGTTAAACTATCATTTCGGCCCTTATATTGTCATGTTGTTTATCCTGTGTGGAAATTAAGTTGTCCACATGTTGCTATGTGACAGGCTTAAAGTTATTTTAACGGAAATAATCGTGCGGTAATGGCCGTATACAAAATGATAATACATGGGTCAAATTGATAAAAAAAAATTTACAGATATCAAAGTGATAATTTAACTGTAATATATAGACCAAAAGAGATATTAACCCAAATAAGAAAACCTAAAAAGAAAGGGAAGAAAATTATTGTAACTTTGTGGGGACCGTTTGTGTCAATTTTATCCTGAGGATGAGAGATCTGATTGTTGAAAGGCAATGTAAAACCATTTTATTTTATTTTATTTTATTTCTAGCTTTTTTGCAAATTCTATGGTCCTTTTTATATTGCACTTGCTTAATTGGAAAATGACTTGTCATTGTGATAAGGTTGTTGAGAGCTATTTCTTTTTGACATTATTTTATGAATAAAATGTTTTCTTTTTTGTCATTTGTCTGAAAAATTGACTTACTATTAATTAATCAAACCTTGGAATTTTGTAAAATTCAACTTGTTCTGCTTAAAATTGAATTCAAATTAAAAAATTAAATTTTTTTAACACTCTCATTTTAAGTTTTGATCATATCTGTTCTTTTTAGCACAATACTTATAGCTATTTATAACCCCTCCCCAACTCTTAAACGAGAAGATAACACACTTCAATGCATTCAAATCTAAAAATTATTCAAGACATTTACTGACAGATTCAGCTGTTGCTACCGTCGGCAAAAGTGTTACTATTTTCTATTTATTTATTTATTTTTCATAATTTTCTTTTCTAATAATTATATTTTCAAAAATGAAATGTTAAAATTAATTACAACCCATGAAAATTTAATAAAAACATAAAGAAAGCAAAGAAACAAAGCAATTGTTTTATATTAATAATGTAAATACGTATGCATGATCAAGTTAACATAAATGTCAAAAAATAATAAAATTTCCGAACTACAAAGTTAACAAATACTATGAAGTTTATCAAAAGATAATAGATACCAATATGCTATTTTATTCAACCTTCCTTACCTTTAAAGAAAATCTGATCATAGACTAGGTTGATACAAAATTTTAGACTCGAGCTTAATTTGATTCGAAAAATAGATTTAATAATAAAACAATAATTATATAATATCTAAATAATAACAATAAAATAGTAGCAAAATGATATCAAAATAGTAGTAAACAGCAACAGGGAAAATTTTTTAGGTAAATTCGAGTCGGACCTGAGCCAAAAAATCTCTCCCAAGACTCAACCCGTTTACAAAATTGACTTTATTTTCTTTGTCCAAACTCTTTTTTCAGAGCTATATTTTACCTAAACCCTCTCACTTTTTTAGTGAAACTTTAGGCTTAGATAGATGGTCTGACCATGATCAGATGTACTTCAAAGCTAACTTATTCAAGCTCACATTTCTTCAGGGTGGTCAGCTTTGCCTTCCAAGGTTAAGAAGGATTTGTGTTTAGAAACAGTTGATTGTTGTAAACAAAGCCAACAATTTTTAAATCGGAATGTTTACAAGGGCAACATTGTCAGTGGAATAAACCTTCATAATACAAGGTATTTTACATCTCAACTTTATTAGAAATTATACACTCATAATAAAGACTGTACATAAATGAGCTACCATACACACATTATTCAAGTAAAACAATATACAGAAAGGTCAAGTGAAAATCAAAAGAAAAATATGAATTCATTAATGTGAATGTTAATCAATAAAAACCTATGTAGTTGCATTATCAGTAACCTTTACTTCATTCAACACTTCTTTACCATCTTCAGCTTGGGTCAAAGACTCCTCTTGCGGAGAAATCTTCCGTCAGTCTCCCCATTCCTAGATGAATTCATCCCAAGCCTTTCAAGATGTCAAAGCTAAACTTCGTCCCAAGAAGACCCTTTTTCTTTTAACACAATGTTTAAAATTACCAATAACTCTTTCTCAACCCATAAATAAAAAGATACTCAAACCCATGTCCTCTTGCATCGACAATAATGTTCATGTCAATCGAACTAAAACTCAATCAAATCCAAGAAGACTCTTTTAAATCAACACCGTTAAGATTAAAGGTAATGAGCGGATATTTGCTACATATTTTAGCCTCTTATTTGCTCACATTTGCAAGTGGTTGTTGTAATTGAAGATGTTGAAGACGAGGCCGATACTGAACCAGTTGCAAATGCCCCACAGCTGCCGGACCAAACTCAGCATTGGAGAACAGAGGGCTTGAACATCTTGATGAAGAAATTGTAGCACCAAATACTTGGAAAATCAGTTTAAGGTGCTTCAAGATAACAAAAGAGGAGGTCAGGGTTTTCTATTGGTTATTTTAATTGGAAGTTTAACTTGGACTATAAAGCCAATCTTTCAATTTTTCTTCACTTATCCCAAAAACCCAAAAATAATTTAATTTTTTAACAAATAATAATTAAACTTACATTACAAATTATTTATTATTTATTCATGAAAGAATATATTTAAAATCAATGTTAACAATAAAAAAAGATTATTGGTTAAAGAATTTTGATATGAAAAATAACACTTCATTTTATATATGAAATTAAATTATATTAATTTCCATGTCCTTTTCTTTTTAAGTTGTCGTGTGAACGGTGTTCATGTCATCGTATACTTGTGCATGTCCATGCTTCATTGATTTTATGTTTGCTTATTGCACACATAAACAATTGTATTTACTTACATGAAAATAGATAATTTTTTTTTAAAAGAAAACATGTAATAAAAGCTAAAAGAACAGAATATTACCAGTAGTCTTTTGAAATGGTCATATGTCTCTTGACAGCAAACTGAACAAAATGAATAAGCAGTATTCAGAGCAATGGTTTCACCTCCACATCTTCACCAACCAAGTAGTGTTACACATGCTTTTACTATGTAACCATTTATGCATACAAGGAAGTCAATAACATAGTTAAAATGGTATGAACCTGCTTAAACTCCACCACCAGTCATATATAAAGGACAAATAATAACCCATAAAGTTAGATAAATGCTCCCTTCTACTGTTCTTTCAATAACAGAGGGGGTACTCCAGGCCAGAATTCAAGAAAACCTACTATATATGACCTCTAATATACTCGGACAGCATTTAGAGCCACTCAAAACAATGGGTTGGAAGGCTATTAAATGCTATATCTCTCTCTCTCTATATATATGTATAGGCAATGTTCGCAATCATATAATCAATAAATTGATCCCATGCACAGTCTATCTCTCAAAAGTCTAAAGACATAGGTAACAGATAGGTAAAAGTACCATGGAAGTCCTTTTGCTAAGAGTCAGATTGCATTTTGTTCCCTTTACTCAAAAAATAGGCAAATTAACCCCTATACGTTAGATAAAAAAGCAAATCTGTCCTTTCTGTTAAAAATTTCATCATTTTTTACTACTAAAAACTGGCATGGCTAACGAAATAACCAGCATGCCACATGTACCTCATGCTGATATACAAGGACTAGTTTTTAATAGTAAAACTGGATGGAGTTTAAACAGAAGAACCAATTTGCTTTTTGATTTAATATATAGGGACTAATTTACTCATTTTTTTAGCAGAGGGGACAAAATGCAATCTGACTAATAGTACAAGGGCCTCAATGGTACTTCTACCGTAACAGATACAAGGCAATTTAGGAACTTGAATTAAAAATAAAAGACAACCATAGAGAAGATGGCCAAGCTTGTAGAAGCTACACATCAACCAACAACATTTAAGATTAAAGGGAAAGAGTGAGAGTCCAGTCATATGGAACAAAAGAACCCTAAAATCAAACAAATGTAGACATGAGTTGCAATCTAATGTACCCTAAAATTAAACATATTTAACATGCAAAATAATAAACAGCACATCCATCTTATAGAATAGTGGAACATCTAAGAGAACCAAAGTCTAAACACATTAGCAGCCTAAGACAAGTAGGAAAAGGCCATATCCAATACAGTAATCATAATAATATTAATCAATATCAACAAACTATATGTGATACTCCAAGGAAAAATCAATAGCAGCTTACCAACAACAAAATAATTTTGCATCAAGGCCTTGGCACTGCAGAAAACAAAATACACGGTTTTAATCAGCAGCTAACTCTTTTCGCTTCAACTCTAATGCCATTCGTTCATTCTCGAGCTTCATCCTCTCATTTTCCATTCTTATCTTTTCTAGTTCGCAATCACTTTTCTTACTAAATCTCTGCCACTTGAAACGTTGTTTCTCCAGTTCTAGCTTCTCCACTTGAATTTGCAGTTTCTGTTCTTCTAGCTGAAGTGAGCGGGACTCAATCCACTGCTTCCGTAACCATGCAGCTCTTGAGTAGTCAGGTAGGACTTGGTTCGTATCAGCTTGGGCGACTGATGGACAGGAAAATGAACTTTTGTTGCAGTCATAAGACTTCAAAAATTTCAGGAAACAAGCATCTTCGTGGACTTGGCTTTGTCTAGATCTCTTTGTAGAGCAGCCTGATGCACCAAATATCGCTCTGTTATCCCCATGTGAAGCATGATTCTCCTCAAGTTCATCATGATCATCAGTTTCCATGTCATGGTCATCATCATCAAGATCATCATGTTGGTGCCTCCTTACATCGTCATCTTCATTCTCATCTCTTCTTCTAAGAGCCAATTGCAAGGAACGCTGCAATTGTAGATCATGAGGCAGATGCAATCTGTTCCCATTATGATAAGAACACATCTCCTCATAGAAAAGATGCTTTGAGCTTAAAATTTTCCTAACATCATCCTTTTCTTTCTCTGTTAAGTAATCTATAACATCCAGAAGTGCCGGATTCTCAACAACTTGACAAGAAGTGCCCCTACCAAGCATATCATTTAGTTTTTTATACCTTTTATTCAGATCATTGAACTTATCTTCACACTGTTGAGGAGAAACGTGATAGCCCCTCTCAGCAATAACTTTCGAAACTGATTTCCATTTACCCTTCTTCTGTAGAACTGCAAATTTCCTCCTCATCCCACCACCACAATCCCCCGCCATATCCTCCCCTATATAAGACACCACCGTAATTAGAAGCCTCACCATTTTATCAGTCCACTTCACACGCTGCCATGGGGATCCTTTCTTGCCTTTATTCCCATCGTTATGACCATCAACACATTCTTCTGCAAAACTAGGTTCATCCTCATCACTAACAGAACTTTTCCCTATTTCCATCTTGTTGTAATCTATCATTGAAATGGTTTGATCAGAGTTCTGCATGGTCCCCGCCATGAGCGGAAAACAAGGATGAGCAGAAGTGACACGGCGAGGGTTAGGGTGGTGATCATGAAGATGATGTATATTATGTGGGTTTTGCGCATGATGATGAACCACCATTGATCCTTGTAAATCAAGACCTCCATAAGAACTCCCACCAGGAATCATTCCTCTTGATAGATTGCCTTCCATTGCTTATTTCAAGTTTTCATGTCCTTTCCATCAATTTATTTCCCCTTTGAAGCTATTCAGCCTAATCTAGAAATACCGTTCAAGCACTCAATTAAGCAAAAATAATCAAGCATAACATGTTCTAATCTTCCCTTTCAATACATTTCAATCTACCAAACAAACCCAATAAGAAAAAGAAAAAAAATCCCAAATTAACCAAGGTCGTCAAGCTAAACAAGCATACATTAACAGATGATAGAAACTAGTAAAAACCTACATTCAACGTCACCTAAAACGTAGAGAAAGAAGACAGCTTTCCTGAAATTAGGGCCGATAATGGAGGAGTTGGAATCATCAACTATTAGCTGAGAAAGTTAATGAAAGCAGATAAAATGAAAATACAAGTTGCCAAAGCGTTTTATATGTGAGGGTTTTTGGCTTTATAATTATTTATATTAAAAAAACATTTACAGGTTCAATGTATGGGGAAGATGGGGCTCCATTTTCACAATTTTTAATATTTAAAATATTAATATATTTAGTACTAACGTAGAATATAAATTTATAATATACTAAAAAAACACAAATTGATTAAATTTTTAATTATATTAGATTAGACTAAATAGGTTTATTATTAAAAAATTTAATTTGGTTAGTATTTGTAATTGTTTTGTTTGAAAATTAAAATTTAGAAGAAATTTTATGAGTTAAAAAATAATTATAAAAGAAAAAAATAATAATATTAAAAAAAATAATATAAGCATATGTAATATAAATATTTTTTTTACTATGACCCGTAAATATTTTTAATAATATAAAATGTAAAAATATATATGTATGTATTAAAAAAAATAAAATTATGAAAAATTGAGTTATCTTATTTATTCGTTCTGATCATATCTGTTTTTTTTTATATAATGTTTAAAACTACCCATACCTCTTCTCCAACACATAAATAAGAGTATAATACGTTTAAATGCACTCAAATCCATATTATTCAGTGGCGAAATCAGGGGGGCTGGCAGGAGTCTTGACCCCCTTAAAATAGAAAAATTTTCACTTAAACCCTTAAATTTTTTTAAAATTTTAAATTAGTAAAGGTAAAATTGCACTTTGACCCCTAAAAATGAGAAAATTTTAATTTGATCCTTTAAAAATTGCACATTTACTATCGTAAAAATTAAAATTTAACTTCGGCCCCTCCTAAAAGATATTTTTGACTTCACCCCTGATGTCATCCTGCATTGATAACAATGCTCATGCCAATCGAGTAAAAACTCAATCGACAAACGAAATTGATCTTTTAAATCTCTCCTTAAAACAAACTTTTAATGTTTTTATTTCTTTTTAATCGTAAAAAAAATGTAATTATATAAATAATTTTTTTTTTAATTTTAAAATTTTAATTTTTTTCGATAATTAAAGAAGAGAAATGAAATTATTTGAGATCGAATCCAAATTTTAATGCTTACAACATAATATTTTTATCTTTGGACCAACAAATTAAATCAACTATAAAAATAATTACACCCATCATGAAAATCGTAAATGAGACTCTAGACCCTCCCAACTAAATTGTTACTATGGTAATAACAATTTAAAATATAAACATATTGTAGTACAATCAAATTTGATTGAAACTTTAATATGTTTTAATTTTATGGAGATTAGAAAGAGCAGATGCATGAATATTTAATGTTTGGATTTCTTAGGTAACGCAGGCACGGCCAAATATGAGAATAGATAATTAACAAAATAAAAAGAAAATTTAATTATAAACTAACAATAGCAGCAAGAAAACATTTCACCATGTCAATCAAAATATCAGAGACACAATTCACCTCTTTTGATATTTGCTTAATGATTACTATCCACTTACTTACTTCTGCATAGTTCTTGAATTCACATCACTAAATATCTTATTATTTTATTTATAATTCAGTTTATGAAAATATTATTATATCGATAATAAATTTAAATTATTTTACAATAATTAGATAATTAATATGCTATCATGACAGTTGAATGAAGATTTTTCCTTCAAAGATGTTGCTACTCTTAATTAGGGGTATAATTGAGCTATTGATACTCATAATTATTCAAGTTCAACTCGAAAAAATTAGAATTTGATTTGATAATTATCGAATCGAACTCGAGCTATTGATCGAATCGAATTCGAGCTATTGATCGAATCGAATTCGAGCTTAGTACTACTTGATTTAAACGGCTCGCGAGCCGGTAAAAGTACTATGACGACCCTTGTACTTAAAATTAAATTGCATTTTGCTCCTCTTTACTCAAAAAATGAGCAAATTAGTCATTGTACATTAAATTAAAGAGCAAATTGATCATTTCAATTAAAATTTTAATCTAGTTCTAATATTAAAAACTCGAATGACGAACAAAATAACCAGACGATTACACACGACGTGCAACATGTACCTTATTTCAAACCAATTTTTAACTATAAAACTTGATGAAATTTTTAATAAAATGATCAATTTGAACTTTGATCTAACGTATTAAAATTGATTTGTTTATTTTTTAAGTAGATGAGACAAAATACAATCCAACTCTTAATACAAAAATCTTCATGATACTTTTACCCTCACAAGCCTTATTGAACTTTTCATATTTTTATATTATTATATTACCTTATTCCCCTTAATATATATTATTAACCTTAGGATTAATGATTGAGTCGAACTCAAACTCAAGTTCAAACTTGAATACAAAAATTAGTAAATGAGCTCAAATAACTCAAGTATATCTCGAGCCGAACTCAAGCTTAAAAAATAAATGTTCGATCAAACTCGAGCCGAATATCAAGCTCAAGCTTTAACAATATTTGAATTCAGCTTGACTTGATTACACACCCCTACTCTCAACTCCTTGCTAAGAGAAGTGCAGCATAAAAATGAAGGCATAATACTTAATCGAAGTGTGGTAGGAGCATTACAGTACATATGCCTTACAAGACCAGACATAGGTTAATCAATAAAGTTGGTATATGAATATGTCGCAAACCGCACACAAAAGCCCGTGACCAAGGCAGACAGAATAATCGATATATGAATATGTCGATAGGCACTACTATTTACCACAACAATTAGAATGTCAAAGAAAATTAACGAAATCTAATCTATATTCCATTAAAACCAAATGACCAGCTACATGAAAATAGAGGAATTCCTGAATCATGACTGATATTCTTTTTTCACTTGTGCAGAGCACAAACGCAGTTCGCTTTCCCTATCTCTGCTGCAATACAAGGAGGTTGAACATTCCCTTGATACCAAGTCGAACGTTTTTCAACTAATTCATTGAAGAAGAAATCCAGTTTTTCGATCGTCACATTAGGCATCACCACCACATGTGCTATAATCCCTTCACAAGCAAGTTGCCACCTACGAACAAACTCCTCATCCCGGGGCCGCTCAAACACAACTGTACTGCTGAGTTCATTTAGCATAGCACTGATCCCAGCCTCGTGCAGTCGGTCTTTCAAGTAGTGAGCATTTCTAAGGCATTTCTGAACATCTTTTTGAAATCCTTTATAACCTTTTCTACTGAGAGTATACCAAAGGAAAAGAGGAGCATGACCATTCCGACTTCCCATGATCGTAGCATCCCTTGATGCTAGGTATTCAACATTGCTTGAAAGCACATTGATGTGTTCCATCCTTGTGATCTGAACACCACAAGGCATTGGACAACCCACAAACTTATGCCCAGAAACACTCACACTTCCAATTGGCTTCTTGAAACTAACCTTCGGTGCCTGTTCACCACCAAGAATGACATCAAGCTTAAGACAGGATTCCTTTCACATCTTTTAAGAATGTCAACAAACATCATAATTTTTTTGATACATTCATAGACAGACCATAAAAAGCAAGAAAGGACTCTTATGGTACTTTATCTCTGTTCTTTAGAACTACAATTCCTGAATCACTTTATCTAGCCCTGATTTAGGCTAATTTTCCAGTCAAACCAGAGGAAACCCATACCAGTTTACATTATGAAACTTGCTAGAAAGGGACAATAAATTGGAAGAACAAGAGCAGTATGTTCATGCCTCACATGTGATAGGGAGCTTTGTTATCTTCCCTCAGAACCAACATATGAATCAGGAGCTATACATGTGATAACTTACCCGTTTGACAAAAGGCATCATGAGTCCAAATAAAGCTCCATCACAATGAATGTAAAACCGATCATGTGAAAATCCACATTCTTCAAGGGTTTGTATCACAATATCAAGATCATCTACTGCTCCTTTTACAGTTGTTCCTGCAGCAAACATCATTAACCAAGTTATGCCTCTCGATTCAATACTTATTGGCATGAACCTGTGACAGTGTAAGGATACATATGCTACAGAGACGAGAGAGACCTATGTTAACGTTGAGTATAGCCGGTTTGTCTTTATTAGCAAGCAACTTCGATCTCAAATCACTGCAATCAATCTCACCCGAGACCAAAGTGTCAACCTTCACGCACTCCATACGATACATTCGTGCAGCTTTAAAGACAGAGTAATGAGACTCTCGTGAAGCAAACAAAATTCCGTCGGGAAACACTTCCCTCCTACAAAATTCAATCATCAGTGATTAGTTTTTTTCAATTATAATAGTCAAAATGCACATAACCAAGTTTTAAACAAACACTAACCCAACTAAAATTCCATGAAGATTGCCTTCTGTACCACAATTTGTAATGTAACCCCAGTATTCATCCTTTTCTATTTCCCACAAACGGGCAAACCAATCTAGCACACCAACTTCAAACTGCCTTGAATGAACCCCATAGTTGCTTTCAATGAATGGGTCTCCAAGATTGTTGATTGAGAAATGTTGCAACTGTGCTAATGCACCGTAATCGAAGTCCAGATTGTAAGGATAGCCTGCAAAATTCGCACTTCAATTAATAGCCCATAAAAAAAATTTAAGCAGCTATATGGTTATAGACAAAAGCCGAATCTGGTTATGGATCCAAAAAACCAAATAAAAATTTCGAAAAATTAACAGTTGAAAATTTTCTCCAATATTTAGAACACAATACAAGATTTACATTTACCGATGTCATATTGTATTAGTTTCTTCATTTTTAGTTAATAATCACAAGTTTTGCTTAGTTACACATTGTACCTAAATGGTACTTTGTCCGCTCCATGAGATTTTTGCGATATCGAGCCAAGACGCCAGCCATCTGAGCTTCCTTGTCACCAGTGACTTCATCATTAACTTCAGGCTCAGTTATGGTCAGGCTTGTGGAGTGCACGTTCCTCCCCAACACAATGTTCCTGCTTTTCTCCGACGGTTTCTCCACGCCATTCTCCGGTAAAACGGGAGGCAACGGCTCCACTTCAATAGCAGTAGGTTCAAAGTTAGCCTTCAAAATCTCTGCCTTTCCGTTCACATTAGGCGACGGTGCCTTGATCTCGGCGCCCCCAGCCATGAATACTTAGATCGGAAATGAGAAGGGTTTGGTAGGTTGTAGAGTGATTATAGATCTGAAAAATATCAAAGACAATGGAGATTGAGATGCAGATGGCGATGGCGAAGAGATTCTTCAAAAGCTTCGATTACATTTATAGGCGGTAGCCATTGGCATTTGCCTAAATTTCCCATGCTTAATGGAGATTGGCTCGTGTACTGTCGAGTCGTGCTGAATCTGCTTTCTTCTCCTTCCTCTTTTCTTACAAAACAAAACAATAATAATAATATTTTTTAATCTAAAAAACAGAAATTAAAATAAGTAATGGTATTGTCAGTGCCGCGTGAAGGTAGATATCTTGGATTGGATGGCTGAAACTAGATTTATAGAGATCCATTAAATTTGGGGAACAGAACCCACTTCCCCTTTCAATTGCATGTAATTATTATTTTCACAAGGTAAATTATTGTAAATTGTAACGAGTGGGTTTTGGTGTTTGTATAGAAATCATCATGGGATGGCTTGCGCTTCAGTTTCGTTTTTTAATCTGTTTGATTTGAAATAGAAATTTAAAATTTTATCTAAATTTGACGCGTGTTAAATTTTTCATATTATTATTTTTATATAAAAATAAATTTTAAAAAATATAATATATTTAAATAATTTTAAGATGAGTTGTAATTTAATAAATAAATATTTTTAAAATAATAAAAAAAATAAAAATTATAGGATATTCAAATAATAATAATAAAATCATACTAAAATAGTGACAAAACAACAGTAATTTTTTTTTTTTTTACAAATTCAAATTTGGCTTGGGGTTCAAAAAGTTTAAAATTTAAAAAGCGTTAAAGATATTGTATTTTGTATGTAGATAAATACAGATAAATAACATTTGTAATAACAATTATACTCGAATATAATACATTTAAAAATATTAGCAAAAATATATTCAAAAAAATTAGCGAAAATAATTATATAATAAATTTATTAAAAATTAAATATAATTTTAGTTAATATGATAAAGAGAAGAGAATGAAAGCTTAAATGAGTTTTGTTTACTTTTATTTTCCTGATTTGAACACAAATTATTTTTCCTTAAAATATTAACATTAATATATTTTATTATTAAAATTAAATAAAAATTTTAATTATTAAATCGAAATCCAGATGGAGTTCGCTCAGAATATTGTAGCTTCTGAATAAAGAAACTTCTAGTTTCAAGAAACATTTCTTAAGTGCATATATATTTCAAAATTCAAATCACTTGTAATTTCAGTCAAATGTTTGGTTGTTTGAATTAGTACTTTTATATTAAAATTATTTATTTTTATCGTCATGACGCATTCTTGTTTGATTCTTTAATTAGTTTTTTCATGTTAAAATTCCATCTATTTTACTTGAATTAATATCTTCATGTTAATATCATGTATGTGTGGTACATCAAGTATCAATATCTAATTGTTTTATCAACCATCACTTAACAGTAAAAATACATGGAATTTTTAATAGAATGATGAATTTACTCTAGATCTGTCTAAGAATCGAGTAACCCGCCTAGGTTGGTAGATCCAACCCGACTCGGAAATTATTTTTGCACCTTGGGCTCAACTCGAATTCAAGTTAAATAATAAAAAAATATTTTTTAAATTTAAATTTAATTATATAATATAATAACTAAAATATATTTATAATATTTTATTAATTTTTGAACAGTAAAATGAGCTTTGGGTCGAAAATAAGGATGAGCTTGAAATTATTTTTAGAACTAGACTTCGGTTCGATCTATGAACACCTTTAATTTACTCATTGATTTAACATACAATAACCAGTTTACTTATTTTTTTAATAAAAATGAAATACAATCTAGCTTTCAATGTAAAAATATTATTATTATTATTATTTTAACGATCTCATTTCTGGTTCCAATCATATTTATTTTTTGTGATACAATGCATAGAACTACACATAACTCCTCCAACTACACATAGCTCCTCCCCAACCCATATATGAGGATAATCCGTTTCAACGCACTTGAACCTATGTCCTTCTGCATTAATAATAATGTCCATATATGCTCTTTTAGGTTCTGATAAAAAAAAAATTATTATTTTTTAATCAATCTTATTATAAATTTTGATCATATATACTCTTTTTGACATAATACTTAGAACTATCCATAATCTTTTCTTAACTTATAAATAAAAAATAATATGTTTTAACATATTTAAACGTATATTTTTTTATATTAATAATAATACTCATATCGATTAAACGAAAATTTAATTGGACATTATTATTGTAATATTGAACGTGATTTGAATAGAGTAGAATAAAATTTGATTCAGCTAAGCTTTTGGCGATTCTGTATGGCCCGGGATTAGATTCTTTGAGATGGAAATGGTGTCACGTGGTGAGTGTGTCCCCCCCCCAACAAACAAGAACCACATTATTATAATAATTATTTAGTTGCCACGTATTGTCCCAACTTTGCCATCATTTGTGCTTTGATGCTTGGTGTCGGTTCTTACCTTCCTGCCTTTTGCCTCGTAAAATCTCCAAAGGAGTGGATCACAACAAACGCGACGGCTCGGAAGGATACTCCTCGTCCCCACACCAAACACTTGTCTCATTTTTCTTTTTTCTTTATCATTACTTTATATTTACTAATCGTCTCTCAATTATTTTTTAAGTAGTTCTTTTTATTTTAGGTGAAGCCAACCATTACTTTTAAATTTCTTTTTATAATATCACTTCAGTTTAGCGTGTAAAAATCAAAACATGGTTATAGTGATCGGATACAATGATAGAACATATTACATTCATAAGAGAAAGATTTAGATTCGAACTTTAAAAATAATATTATTAAGAGAGACAATCATGATTTTCTAACATGAATCATAAAAAAAACATATCAAAAATTCAAATGATGGTGCAAATTTTGAGTTAGAATATTCATTACTAAATACAGAAGTCGCCAATAATTTTATCGTTCAACATTCTTAGGATTTCGAACAATCAAGTTTCATAGACATTAATGTATTTAGAAATCTTTTTAAATTCTGGACTATCAGAACCACAAAAGATTGCATTAAGAGTCTTTGAGTTTGCATTTGCGAGCCTTTATTCTTCGGTGGTTCAAGTAGTTTCAATTTTGGGAGTTTTGCCTCTAGCAACATAAAAAATGGGGGCTCCCGGCATTGGGAATCGATCACCATGCTTTCTGATCAATGGGCTTTATAAAAGATTTGATTATTGCTTTCCAATAAGCGTAATTTGCTCTATCCAACATAGGGTGTTGTACCGATGAAGAATAATCATTCATCTCAAGCAAGTATGAACATTAGGAACAACACTAGCTACGTTAAGTGGGAAGTTTTGATACCAAATGCTGATTCAAACTAGTTTATAATTGCAAGAAATAAAGTATGAACAAAAATGACGGTGAAAGTGGACACTTCTAATGGCACTGTGAAAAACAAAATTAAAATAAGGGCACAAGAATTCGTTTAAGCAATTTGATTTCTTTAGGAATATGAAGCCTAGCTAAATGAATAAATTCACTATCTTTAACACCAAATACAAATTATTCAAATTCTATCACTCTCCTAGTATAAAAACCTCGCTTTTTAATCTAAAAAACCTAGATCATTCACCTCTAACTTCTTCCCTTGAGAACTTAGACTATAAAGACAACCTGTTTAATCTCAATTGCACTCACAAATACGTTCCTCAATGAATAGTAAAATCCTCCCAATATTCACCATTAGAGGTGAGCGTTCGATTGAATCGAGTAAAATCGAATGAAAAAATTTTGAGTTAATCGAACTGACAAGTCCTATTTTAGCATCTTAACTTGATTTGAATTTTTTTCAAATCAAGTCGAAAGTCGAGTGAAATGAAATGCAGGTCGAGTCGAATCAAATCAAGTGAATTGTTTGAGTTAAATTAAAAAAAATTAAATATATCAAATTAAAATTTTGCTACAATGTAACTAATTCCATGTTATAGCACATAAATTTGAAGCAATATATATTTGACAACATTTTCAAAGCAAAATAACAAAAAGAAGAAGAAGAAGATACTTTAGTATGATAAACTTAAATCATTAATGAACTTATTTAGGTCCTCAAAATTATTATTTTAGAAAAATTTTAACTTTTTCTATATATTCTTTAGATTTTTTTTTTTATAATTTTAAAAAATATAAAATTTGAAATTTTTGAATTTTAAAAATGATTTTGAATTATTTTGTAATTTTTGTTACGAGAGAGATCAATTTGCTCATTTTCAAAATTGACAGGGACCAAAAGGATATTTACCCAAATTTGTTATTCAAATTACGAAATTCAACTCAAAACTTGAATTACTTATTTGAGATGACTCGAAAAACTCGATTTGATTAACTTGAATTCAAAATTTTTATTCGATTTTCCGAATCCAATCGAGTTTTTCGAGTTCCTACTCACCATAACTCAACCTATACAGTTTCTCAAATATATAAAAGTTTGAGCCTCGCTAACATATTAGAGATCAATTATAATTCTCTCTATTAAAGAGTCGCTAAAATAACTAAATACAATATATTAATAAAGACCAAAGTAAATGGACTTTTGAGAGATATGTCTTCAATGCTCCCAATTCAATCTCCACAAAGTAAGGGATTTAATTGCTTGATCCAATCCAAACTCCAAAGATTTGTTGCTCTACAATATTAATCTTTGGATATTGGCCAACATGTTATCACAAAATCAATTAAGTTATTGTCCAACTGATTTAGTTGAAAAGATTTCCAACTCTGAAGATAGTTATGTTGCCTATCGAAATACTAGCCGAAGTGGCCACTTTCATTGGCACTTTGACAAACAGTTAAAAAACCTCAATAATAAAACCTCTATCATGGTTAATCAAGCTTTCTATATTTAGAGCGTAAATTCATCTTCACAAAATAACTTTTAATCTATTTTGATTTATTCAAATCTTATCAAATAAATTATCCAGAATACAAAAGATCATAAAATCAACTCATATTTTCATAGATTGCATATTTCAATATATAATAAATTATCATTAATATAATGATGCAAAAGATCGTAAAGTCAGCTCATATATTATGGATTACATTATCAATATATAAAATAAATAGATCACATAAGAATCCTTAAACTGTAATTTTGTTTGATTCAATATCTTCTCTAATAATAAAGATGAGATTAACTATACAAAATCCTCAAAAAAATGCAAGTAAATTATTAAAATATTTTGGTCAAACATGCCAATAAATAAGACAAATTATGCGTTTGGTGTAATGATGGTTTAAGTGGCCGCTTCAATGACATACAGACAATTACTTCAAAAACTTACGTGATACTTAAATTTAATTTTAATGTTGTATTTGATAACTAAATCAAATAATCCAAAAGACAAAAAAAAAAAAATTCAAATATCAAATTGAACAATAAAATTAAAAAATAAATATTCAAATACCAAATAATATATTAACCCTTTTAAATTAAAAAAAATCACCATTACTAAAATCTTAATTAACAGAAATTCCTTCTCATTCGGCGGAATAAACTTCAATAATTTAACTCATCGTTGGGAAATTCTTGTCTTTTTCAAATTTCCCACATTGGTTTTTTTTACTCAGCAATTTATTTATTTTTTGAATTATGAGAGTTAAAGTCCTAACAGCTATTTGACTATAATGATTTAAACTTAGATTACATTTGAATTCAGAAGTGAAGTTAAAAAAATTTTGAGGAGGGATTGACATTAAATTGTATATTTTTACGATAGTAAAAATACAATTTTATATTTTAATAGCTTATATCTTTATAAAATTTAAAAGATTAAATCAATTTTTTATCATTTTTTTGGGACAAAGTACAGCTTTACCATTACAAATTTAAAAATTTAAGGAACCTAAATGATTTTTTTTTCATTTTTGGAGGAACCGGGGCCCCTGCCAACCCTTCTAAATACGCCACTATTTGAGACGATAAACATTCTAATTATTAGACCAACACCCTTCCAACCCAATTATTTTATTCTCCATTTTATCGAAGATGTAATAATTTTACTATAATTTATTATATGAAAATGAAGGATGATTTATCCCAAAATTGAAAAAGAAAAAAAAAACATGCAGGATGTTTAATTAAGGTGGCTAATCAAAATAGGGGCTAGCATTGATAAAAAAAATCGAACCGATTCGAAAAAATCGAAAAAAATAGAATTTTGAGTTAATCGAATTGAATTATTCGAGTCAATTTAAATAAGTAATTCGAGTTTGAGTCAAATTAAATTTTACAATTCGAATAACTCAAATAATTCGAATAACAAATTTGTGTAAATATCACTTTAATTCCTGTCAATTTTGAAAATAAGCAAATTGCTTTTTCACAATAAAAATTACAAAAAAAATTCAAAAATTCAAAATATTTATAAAAAATTATAAAAATTTTCTAAAGAATATATAAAAAATTTAAAAATTTAAAATTTTCTAAAATAATAATTTTGAAAAGCTAAATAAGTTAATTAATAATTCAAGTTTATTATAATAAAATATATTATTTTATTATTATCTTATTTTGAAATTTTTTTCAATTTATATGCTTTCAAATTTATGTGCTCTAATATGGAATTAATCATACTGTAACAAGATTTTAATTTGACATATTTAATTTTTTAATTTAATTCAAACAATTTCATTCAATTTAACTCGACTCGAATTTTTATATCACTCAACTTAATTCAAAAAAATCTTCAAATCAAATTAAAATAATAAAATATAACTCATCAATTTAATTAACTTAAAATTATTTCCCTCGATTGGATCCAACATCGACCCCTAAGTGAAATATCTGAAACATCAAAAGGTGTAATAATATGTCCTTTTTATTTATTTATTATGTTATTCATGTTTGTTTTATGATCTATGTTCGAGATGCGTGACTACTCTTCTCAATAATATCGTCTTCACGGTTCGAGCCTAAATATTTTTCTTAAAAATAAAATGTATATCATCATTATACCCAATTACTTGTTGATATATGTCCTCTCTCTGTAATCTACAACGGGACAAACAATCATATCAATTGTGTTTCACACAAGATGGGGTGTCGAGTGCCGAGTGCCGAGTCACTAAGAATTTGAAATGTACAAGTTTGTCCATTTCTAGCCATTGAAGTTTATCCTTAACTAATGGCCCCAAGCATGGGGTCTTCGGTCCCAATAATTGGATGTTATGAAAATGTGTTGTACTATTGTTTTGATTTTATTATATTTGTAGTAGCAAAAAAATTGCAGAAAAAGAATCTTTCTTTCAATAAAAAATAGAAAAAAAATCATTAAAAAAGCATGGTTAAAAATAAATATAATAACATTTTTGACCTTTCAATTTAAAAAAATTATTTTAGTTTTTTATTTAATTTTTCATCTTATTTCTATTAAATCATTTGAAAATAGATATAAAAATGAATATTTGTTAACTTTGTTGACGTATTGTACATATAGATTGTCACGTAGTTGACATTTTCAGTTTTTAACTAAATTTTTAAAATATAAAAAATTATGGGAAAAATATTTTTTTATATTTTTGAATTTTTAAATTAAAAAATAATTAAATAATGATGTGTCATCCATGTGACAATTCACGTGTATGCAATGTTAGCAAAAATAAAAACGTTAACTTTTCCATTCATTTTGGGATGAATTGAAGAAAAATGTAAGTTTAAAAGCTAAAAAGATGAAAATTATATGGAAGGCTAAAATGACATTTTTTATAAAATTAAAGGACCAAATAAATCATTATACCATACAAATAAAAAAATATTATCCAGATTTATTGTGATATAGGTATATATATATATTAATTTGATTTCAATCTTTATATTCTTTTGTATATTTAAAATTTAATCTCGTTACTTTTAATTTCAAGAATTTAAAATTATTATTTTTTATTTAATAATTAAAATCTAATTGTTACTAAGTCAGTGTAATTTTATTAATTTAATACATCGTGAAAGTTATGTAAGAAAAAAATAAATATTGTTGATATAAAAATGTTGTAAGAAAATTAGAGACGATTCACCTTTGTCCCATCCTCAAAGTGGGTATAAAGGGATCGTCGCTCAACTTTAGCAATGTTCTGTTTTCGCCATTAACGCAATATTATTATACACTCATTTTAATCATTAAAATTTTCATTTTTATCATTTATTTTTATTTTTTTAAATAAAGCAAACATACATGAACAGTAAAGCAAACATCAAAAACAAAAGATTAAACTATTAATTTCGACATCCTAATAAGAAAAAGAAAATCCAAGTGCTTACAATGTATCATCGATTTGAGAGTTGATGCTCTTATCTTGAATCACTACCCCTTTATGTTCCTTCCCTGCAAATTCTGAGGCATTTATATGGTTGCTGTTGATGTTGATCTTATTTTGCATTTCTTTTGGTATTTCCTCTTCAGTTGTTGCAATTTCCAAGGCATTCAATTGGTTGTTGTTGTTGATGATCTTATTTTGCAATTCTTTGGGTGTGTCGACCTTCATTGGTTCTTCAACACTTTTCAGTTCATCATGTTCTTCCCCTTTGCTAATGCCATCTTTGCTATCAATGACAATATTTGCAATCCATTTGCGCAATTGCTCTACGGATACCTCATCTGTGGGAAGAATAGAATTTAATATAATATTTGGTATTTGAATTTATTATTTTTTTAATTTGATACCTAAAATTTTTTATCCAATTTGATATCTAAACTTAATACTTTTTTATAATTTGGTGCCTAAATTTTTTTGAGCCAATTTGATATTTGAACTGACATTTTTTTTCCTAATTTGTTACAGTATTTCTCGATGCCGTTGGTGTGTCAGGTGGCATCACCTCGCTTTTTGCTCAATTATGCAACAACCATGACCTTTTTTAAAAAAAAATAATTTTCTAGTGCTACCACTATGTGTGAGGCAATACCAATATGCATATTTACAAAAAACATTTGTATTTTCATGGGTACATTGAAAAAGCAAAAAAAAAAATTTATTGGTGTTGCTTGACAAAAAAAAAGTTGAAAATAAGATGTCTTGATACAATCAAAATATGATTGATTGGTCACATCGTAACAGGTGTTAGATCGGTGCTGCCTGACTATCAAAAGTTTTTTTTTAATTTTGAGCGATGCCATCGATACGTCAGATAATATAATTTTTTTTTTTAAAATATATACATGTGAGAATATGAGTATTTTGAAAAAAAAAACTATTTTTTTAAAACATTATGATTGCTGCATGATTGAGCAAAAGTGGGGTGGTGCCTCTTATTACACTGGAAACACCGAAAAACACTATAACAAACAACTCATTTCGTAATTATTTTATAAAAAAACCCTTTAGAAATAGGAATAAGGCAAAACAGTAGCGAGCATGAACGTACGCACCCAATCGTGGGACAGTATGACCTTGAGGGTGCCTTATGATTAGAGGATCATGGAAAGCAGTAGCCAAATCCTCCGATGGCAACTTTAACCAATCCTTAGCTCCGATGAAGTGAACTGATTTCACATTGATTTTGTCCTTGTAAGCCACCTCGCATATGCTTGGCTCTCTGAATTTTGTTCCTGATATTGATACGAACATTTTGAAAGGTGGATGCTCCTTCAACACCTTCCCCTGTTTTCGCCACACACATCATCATCATCAGTTTTGGCTTTTTGTTAGAATGATTCTCGTCATTGGCCCAAACCCATATTAGATTTGGGCTTGGACTGGATCCTAAGGAGCTCGCAGGCTTGATCCGAGAGTTAGGCTCGCGGGCTGAGTTCGCAAGATGGCGAGTCAAACTCAACCCCTGTACTGTGAGGTTGTATGGACTGGAATCATGGTTAGTCTAAGGTAGGATATGTGTTTACGTGCATGAAACCTACTTAATCTGTTTTATCAATGAACAATATCATATCATATAAATAGATAAATTACACAAGGACACACTGAAAATCACTCAACACTTTTAATCCATGTTTCTAGAACTAAAAACATATATTACCTGTGCCTTGTAGCCCAACAGAAGAGCACCAAGAGTTGCACCCTGGGAAAAGCCGAGCAATCCATGAAAAGGGCCATTGTGGGTGATATATTGACACAAGTGAGAGATGCATTCCTCAAGGTTTGTGTACTCTGTGAAGTCCTTGTTGAATTGGAACCATTCAAAGTATGGAGGAGGGAATATGCCTTCTATATCCGACTTTCCTCCCGCATTAAATAACCCGTCAGGATAATCCTATAATATCAAATTACAAATTAGAATCACAAATAAACTACACACTAAAACCTATAATGATAATTGCGTATGATAAAATTTAAACTTGGGCATTCAATAATGCCAAAATTTTGATTATCTAACATACATACCATTTGAAAGTGGTGAAGAAAAAGAGAAGGATCCCATTTGCAGATTTGCTTCTGCAGGAACTTCCCACTGGTTCTAAACCCATGAAGGCATAGTATCTTCATATTTTGGTTTTGGCCCTCCATTTTTCTTTCTTCAATGTCTAAATTGGTCTTTTAATTTATAGTACTAGTAATTGCTCCTTAACTATGGCCACCTACCACCTTTCCCTGGTTAGGTACAGCTTGCATTGCCTTGGTTGGTGCTGCATGTGATATACTATAAAGTCTCTTATGCCCCTTTCTTCTCTTCATCAAGCTGGTAGCTAGCAAAAGGCATTTTTCCCTTTTCAACTTAGTTTTCATAATTTTATGAGAAACATTTTAATTGAATTAACTGAACCTTGGTGGACGTGCTTAGGTGTGTTCAAATGATTAACTGAACCGAACTAGTATTAACTGAATTAACTGAATTTTTTAATCCTTTAATCGTTAACCGAATCGAAATTTTAAAAAAAAAATTAACCGAACCAAAATATTTCAATTAATTTGGTCGGTTAATCGAATTAACCAAAATTTATATGTTTTTTTTGTTAAAACAAATCTAAAACATATCAAAAAATATAAATTGACAATTTTTTTTTGATTGAATTAACCGAATTAATAATAGCCTAATACATATAATATATGATATTATTTTTAAGTTCGGTTAATTCGGTTAATTAACTGATTTCAAACTGAATTAACCATTAATCAAAGTTCCAAAAAATCTTTAACCAAACTCCAACTAAACTAGATCAGTTAACTAATCGATTAACCGAATTAGATCAGTTCAATCAGTTAATTCGATTTTAACCAAAGTTTAAACATCGCTAGCCGTGCTTCCTAATTTGGGAGATATTCATTGATAAAATTGAGACAATAGTAAATTATACATAATAGTCATAATATTGTAAAATAAATGTATTTTTTTATCATTGACTTGACTGAGTAAATAATAAATTGGTAGTTGATTGCGTCCCATGCAACAAGAGTCACTCACTCCTCAGATTTGAGACCAATGGATGATAGGATTCGAGCATATTTGATAATTTAACATTAATTAGGACCTTTCGAATATACCCTAAGTTGATTGCTGCATTGAGGGAACAATGGCGACTTGAAACCCATAATTTCTACCTATCATGTGGGGAATGTAATTCATGCTAAAAGGCGCCACACTCCTCCTCGGTGTATGGGTTTGTAATTTCCAAGGAGACGCACATGCCCATAAACGATGTTTGTGGGTGTTTTCTTGGAGTTATTCCTTCGCCTGCAAAATTGTATGGAAAGTTCATCTCAAATACATGGCTGGATGAATTTTTTAAAGTATTACCGGAGGAGGCGTTGAATCTAGACGTTCAAAATGCCATTGGAGCACTTATACTGAAGCTCATTGGATCCAATGAATATGGACAATATGCATAAAATCAACAAGCGAAATAGAGGGGGGTTGACTGAAGATGGTTCCATCAGGACTGGATTCAAAGTTGGGATAATTGGCATTTGTTGGTGGTGAATGGGTTTGATAGCCAAGGCAAGCTCGAAGCCTCAGTTGAATATATGAACCAGTTCACTGAAAATGGAAAACTGTTTTTATTGAATGAAGCAGTTATCCCATTCCGATCGACGCATGGTCATCTTAGGCGGGTCGTGCACCCATCTGCAGCTTCGCAGTCCCAACAGCCAACAAAATGCACTTAACGTAGACTATTATTAGTTGGCTTTGATGTCATTCGCCTAACCTTAGTAGACCCAACATTGGAGTCAACAATCATAGGTGAGCAATTACCACCCGAAGATGCCAGACTCCAGATTTCCAGGTCAGTTCGAGGGGGGTTCTAGCAATCCGGTGCAACCACAGATGGAGTAACCACCGATGCTTGGGATATGGATAGGAGGGCTTGATGATCCTTGTACGTGGTTTGGATTGGATGCAACGTTAGCACATGATCCAGCAGTAAAAGTGCCAACGGAGTATACTATGGCGTTGCAACCTGATATATCTGAGATACATTTCATGCACGTGTTTATGGAGTCATTGTTTGGTCTTGACTACAGCCTCTCTCCAACTCCACAGCCGTTAGAGTAGCAGTTGCCAGTTTATGCATAGCCATCTACTACTGGATCATTCAGTCGAGTTCCTAGTTTTCTTATCAATTGACGACAGGGTTGCTCGCTGAGATTGATAAGAATATTTACCATCATATACACTCTTAACGTTGATTTCCATATGCAACAGAAAACAGTATTTGACTTATGTGCTAATAACAACATTCATTTTATTGAGTCATTCAGTCTAGACAACAAAAATTTTCTATTTTCCAAAAAGAAGATTCAAGAAGCCAATCTCGGGAACTTCTTTTTGTTATTCTTCGTTTACAATCTTCTTCGGTATTTAAGAACGCCGGCGCCTTCTTTGAGCAGTCGGGGGTAATTTCTCAGATGGACCACAGGGGAGCTTCTGCCCGGTCTCCCGTTCGATTCTGCTTTTGAGCTCTCTTAGTATCCGAATTTGCCCCAGCTTTTCCGGAGACAATTTATCCCAATAAATGCCTGCAAAGAGAAGAATGGTTACATCCTAATCCTATTCCTATGACTGATGGTCATGGATGACTTGAGAATCAAGAAAGGTATTCTTCTTAAATTCAAGTTGGCAAAGCAGTAGAAGAAGCAAAATTACATTCATTAATGTAGTAATGGAATATAAGATGTATTTATCATAAGTGAATATCCAATCATAGAGGACCGTTCCATTTTTGTACTTGCAGTATCCAATGACTTTCTGGCCAAAAATGTAAGCTAGAGGTTGTTAAATTTATCCCCCAGGAAATAAATTATGGGGATGGTAAAGACCTGAAATCGAAAACTAAAACAAGAGAGTTTTCACCAACCTTGAGGCTTTGGGATTGTTGTATTGGTGAAAATAACTTGAGTAGGAGTACAAATGATGTCAACAGGGACATCATGGACCAACAGTTTCTCAACCGGAATATCATCTACGATCTGACAGTCATGCACTGTAACAAAAGACAGAATCCAATTATTGAGGTCGGAAAATTGTTAGACAACATCTAACAAATATATTAATGATGAAAACAGTTTCAAGAACAGAGGAATTATGGCTGATAACCACACAGCATTCTTCATTTTTCTGCGGTAGCAGTTAGACAAAATGCCCATGACAAGGAGCTTTACTACTTTATAACTAACCAAAGCTACATTTCACAAATTAGAACAGATATCATCTCAGTTCAGTGTATCTAGAAAATCCCATAATCTAAAAGTTAGTCAATAATAATTTATTGTGAAGTGATAGAAGCAAAAGTCAGAAAAACGCTAAACAATTATGCTTCGTTTGGATACCAGTATACGAGAAAAAGGCTTATTTAATTACACATAAGTTAATATAGTTAGACAAAAAATAAAGAACAATTAGTATAAATTTAAACTTGAAATTAGAAGGCTGAGTAAAATTCTTATAAAAAATAAGGCCTCTACAAAATAAGTGAAAACTTTTCCTTCTTTTTTCTAAAAATAATTCATAACAATGGCTTAATATTACTAATTGAAATTAGTTTATTGCTAACTTATATACTAAAACTTTCAATAAATTTTGGGTGCCAAAGGGTAGAAAATATTTCTAAACGTTTAAATTATTATTATGTGGTTTGAGAATGTAAAGACCCACGACAAAAATAAAGACATTTGAGCTGTGGTCTAATACATTTGCAATAGACTCCTAGCTTGCTGTTGCAAGTTCAACTTTCGACATTTTTGTATAAACCATAGCCAGTTTAAATGGAAAGGGATCTCTGTTAAAATTTCATCTTTAGTGAAAGATATGTGATTGTCGTACCTGAGGTAACCACTGGAGTTGAATCATCAATGGCATCCATATACCGCAGCATGCCATATTCGAGTTCAGCAAATCCCTGTCACCAAGTCCCAAATTTCTCTTAAAATAAGAAAAAAATCATATGGCTTCTGAAAATCAAACATCTCAAACTCAGTATACCATACAACAAAACAAAAAATATCAATTCTAGACTCAAAATGTTTCCACATATTTATACTCTAAAAGATTAGACCAAATTCAAAAAAAAACACACAGACACATACACAGAGAGAGAGAGAGAGAAAGGTTTCCTTGATATTCTGAGTTTCTTGGTTTGTAAATTGTAGAGTTTCAATTAGTTATAGCAGTTTGTACAGAAATACACTAAAGAAGTCCCCTTAGTAAGTTCATGGAGATAAGTTTTTGGTCATACAATGGTACCGTGCCAATGAAATGTCGAAAACAAGATAACAGGAAAATGTTGGTCAATGTGTTCAACTTGTAGATAAATAAATTGCATTATAAGCAGCCAAGAAAATAAGCAACACATGTCAGTTTCTGCAAGATTGGTGCTCAAAAGTTAAAACTGATTGGAATGGTTCATTTATCCACTGATTACTGACTATCAGATGAGATAACAAGAGGACAAATATGGGCTGAAATTAGTATTTTGTACTCTTCAATGAGGTTGAAGACAAAATTATATGTTCTAGATCTGATCTTCCACCATCATCAACCATAGAATTACAGGATGACCAAAAAGTAATGCAGCAAGATAGAATGAATCCTTACCTCTCCCTTGCCGAGTCGAGCCCCAGTCTTCGGATCTACAGCAACTGAACCAATGACAAGTACATCAACCTTGATCTTTTCATCCAATCCAATTGGCCTTCCATACTTTGCAACCCCCACAGAAGTGCATGCCTCGTTGATGGTGCTAGGAGTCAACATAGAGGACTCAAGTATTGAAAAGAAACCGGTTCTCAAACGAGGTTGCGGAGTAAGCAACTTCTTGCCATCTGAACATATAAAGGGTTCATATATTACACTAAAAGTATAGCTACTCCGGTACCAGAACAGATGTGTTATGAACGTCATTAAGAATGTACACCCAAATAAAACTCTCTTGTATGATATCCTCAACAGTTACCTAGCAAATCAATGAAAAACAGCCCCACACCAGTTAGGCAAAATCACTACCACACACACCACTAACACGCAAATCTTGCGGCTCGATCTCACAACATGGGTATGGGTGAATGCCCTTGGCCAATGGGCCAAACACCGGGGTTCAATAACACTTCCCATTACTGCAACTGTTAGAAGCATTTCATAGATCAACTGAAGACAAAAAGAATATGATTTATATTCACAAATATCAAAAGCACATCTGTTAAAGCTACAGAATTTGCAGCATAATAACAAAATGAGGCATATTAGAATTCAGAATTACATGGAAAGACAGCCCGATTAAAATGAAAGTATTTAAAAAATTTAAAGGGAATGCATTCATACAATAGCATAGGCATCATACACCAAATTGATTAATTGAATAAAACTAACCAGAAAGAGTGAGAAACCTGACTTGCTTTTGAGGCGAATCCGGGTTTACCTTCACACAGTTAGCCATCATAAATGCTTCCAGCTCACTCAACTGCCCAACAACAACAACAAAAAAAATAAAGGGTTTTCTTCTTCTTCTTTTTCCCGAAACCCAGAAAACTCAATAGATTAAAAGGTTAATGACTTTTATACTTTTTTGGCAGCAGATGAGGCACCAACGAAGTTTGGGATCCGATGATGAACGGGTCTTGGGTTCTGTGCAATATTCTGCGCCTCCATTAAATCCCAAATCCTTTTACGAATGACCCATTTCCAAGCTTTGGGGTCAGCTTCGGCTTCTGCAGTCGTTTCCGTCATTGTTTTGGAAATCTGGGCCATTGATTCTCGAGCCTTTGCGTCCAGTCTCAACCTCTCAGCTTCAAATGCCGATTCGTCGAACTCCTTAGCATCGGAAGTAGAAATTTTCCTGCTTTGGAGCCTGAAACTGAATGACGTGAAATGACGGTTAAGTCTTTGATTGGCAAAAAGGTAGCATTTGTGATTGTAGGTAAATGGACTTGATACTCGGATCATATACGAATCCATGGAATGGAATTTCCGGTAATAATGAAGCAATTCAGGACTGCATGCATGTGTAATTTTTCACTTGGTGAATTGATGAAGGTGATAAGGATTGAACGGCTCAGATTCGAGCTAAGAAGTTAATATTTAAAACTGATTAATTTAAATGAAATAAATTTTGACGCATTCAAAATAATTTATAGGGTGAATATACATTTTGGTGCCTGAACTTGGTTTAAGGGTTCAAATTGGTACTTAAAGTTTTTTTCCAAATTGTTACTTAAGTCTGGATTTAACATTTAATTTGATACCTAAAGTTTATTTTGATCTATTTTAATATTTAAATTTGACTTCTTGGTTTAAGTTGGCATTTGAACTTAGCTTTCTAGTTAAAATTGGTGTTTTATTTGAACCAATTTGAACAATAAAATAAAATACAGGTATTTAATTGGACAAAAAAGAACTTTAAAGTTCTAATTTGAGCCTTGAAGTCAAGTTCAAATACCAAAATGTCCCATTGACAATCAGAAGCTATATGAGGATGTATTTATTATTATTTTTTAGGTTAAACTAGAGTTTATTGTGGGCCGGTCGGGTCAGATTTGGGTTGGACTGTAACAAAATTTTAGCTCCAATTGCTGGGCCGGAAAAATGAGCCTAAAATTTTGTCCAAGCTCAACCTAAATTATGGAAGTCATATCCAAGCCCGACCCGACCTGACCAGTATTATTATTTTTAGATTATTTTATTATATACAACAAATTTAAAAAATATATAATATATCATATACACTTAAAAACATTAAAACAAACATTAAAAAATAAACAAATTAAAATATATTAAAATTTTTAAAATTTTTTTATATTAAGATAGTTGCAAATAAAGTAGTAGAAAAATTAACAATAAAAACTAAGTTCTACAATATTCAAATAATATTAAAAAAGACAATGAAATAATAGTAAAAACACATAAAAAAACATTCAAACAACAAAAATAACAACCAAAACAGCAGCAAAAATAACAAGAAGACAACAACAAAAACAGCAATAAAAATAACAGTAAAAACATCACCAAAACAATAAAAAAAACAGCTCAAAACATCAATCAAAACAGCAAAAAATAGCAATCATAACAATTAAAAAAAAGCACCAAAACAATAATATAATTTTTTATTAAAAAAGATTAATTTACCCTAGTCGGGCCAGGCTCGGGTCAAAAAACTCTTACCCTAGGCTCGGTCCTTTAAAGAATGAGCCTCATTTTTTGTCTAAACCCATTTTTCGGGTTTATATTTTTGTCCAAACCCTCTCATTTTTCGAGCGGGCCTTTGGATCGAGTCGGGCGATCCAACCCATGATCAGGTCTAGGTTAAACTATGCCCCAAGTCTATACTTTCCACACATTTAGAATTCAATCCCTCTACTTTTTTATTTCGAAGAATTTTGTCCTTCAACTTTTTAAATTTAAAAATTCAAGTCTAATTGTTAATACCGTTAAAATTTTTTTTGTTAAATTTAAGTTCATTACCATTACATTTTTTTTGTTACATAATTACCAAGTGATTTTTTTTAATTTCAAAATGTCACATCAATAAATTTAGTAGAAAAATTTAGCTAGAGTTATTAATTGAACTTGAATTTTGATATCTGAAAAATAAGAGACTAAATTTTTAAAAATAAAAATAGAGGGACCAAATTTCAAATGTGCAAAGATTATAGAGACTTGAAGCATATTTTAACCTTTTCTTATAAAGATATTTAAGAAGATAATTTTTATAAAGATATTTTTAAGAAATTTATACATAAAAAATTAAATATTTTACAAAGATATTTTTGTGAAACACTTTTAATAATTCAAAGAAAATTCATATAAAAATAGAAAGAGATTATAGATGATAGAAATTCTATCACACGAGTATACGTGTGGAAATTCATATTTGGGTCAGGTTGGGTTAGGTTCAACTCAAAAAAAAATTTACAGGAGGCTCGAACCATTAAGAAAACGACCTTAATTTTTATCTAAGTTTATTTTTCGAGCCTATATTTTTACTCAAACCCTCTCACTTTTCGACGAACTTTCGAACCTAAATAGATAACTCGAATCATGATCATATCTAAAGCACAACAATACATTTAAATAACTTTAATCAAAATAAATCATTATAAAGTATAATTCTATATACACATTTAGATAGGAATATAATATATTTGAAATGATTAAAAAAAAAAAACTAGTTTGAGCTAATCCTTATTAAGGAACAAATCCAAGTCTTATTCCGACCTGTATTATTACATAAAAGATTGACTACCACCCACCACCACACAAACAAAACAAAATCTAAAGAGGCAGAGGCCAAGGCCACACAGGAAAGGGCTTTCGTCTCCTATTTTCTCCTGGAGAGATGGTTCTTGCTTTCAAACCGCCATTGACATACTTCCCCCCATTTTCTTCTCCTCATCTACCTCCACACTCAACTCCTTCTTGGCCCCTCCATCACTCTAACTCTACCTATAACCCCAACACTTGTCTTTCTCCACTTCCGATCTATGCACATTCCAAGTGGCCTACAAACACACACTCCTTCGCCATCTGGTATCGCTACTCCAGCAGTGAAGAAGAAGACGACGACCATAGCTTTGATGAGGCAGTTTCCCTTTTCAACCAAAGGGAATACTATAAGTGCCATGACTTGCTTGAAGCCTTATGGAACAAAGCCGAGGATCCCACTAGAACTCTCATTCATGGTATTCTACAATGTGCTGTTGGATTCCACCACCTTTTTAACCAGGTTGGAACCCAAATTTCACATCATCATCATCATGTCTTTATCTTAATTTTAACATCTACCAGTGTATGAGGGAGCTATGATGGGAACTTGTCATATATATGCAGAACCATAAAGGGGCTATGATGGAGTTAGGTGAGGGGCTGTGTAAACTTAGAAAGATGGATTTCGACAGTGGACCTTTCTATGACTTTGAACAAGAC
This sequence comes from Kokia cookei, assembly GCA_039519145.1. Taxonomy (NCBI): domain Eukaryota; kingdom Viridiplantae; phylum Streptophyta; class Magnoliopsida; order Malvales; family Malvaceae; genus Kokia; species Kokia cookei. The sequence continues at coordinate 34,595,008 of CM076899.1, read as the reverse complement.
ATTTCTGCTGTTCTCAACTTCATTTACAACACTCAAATTGAGTTGGCTGCCTGTGAGTAATTTCTTTATGTATATAGCAGAATTTAAAAAATTTAACTAAATTATAGTTTAGTGGTGACTGAAATTTTAAATTTTAAAAAGTAAAAGGATTAAAATTTGAGTCTCTCTCCTATGATAATTGTTTCATTTGATACAATGATGTACTAATTATAACATTTGGCTAACCAGGTGGTGATGATCTTTGTGTGACAATGGAACAATCGGAGAAGTCATACCTTCTCCTCGGAGCCTATGCTGCCGGCCAGCACCTTTATCACCTAGAAATGGATTCTGATCGAGTTGTGTATATCGTATTTTGCCCTCAAAGACCTAATGGATCTGCTGCTCATACTTCAACTCCATCTCCAAGAGTAAGGCTTCCAATTCTTAAAGCTGCTGAGGACCATCTTTTGGTCTGTGAATAAAGTCATTGCAGGCATCCATCTTTTATATATAGTATATATTTGAATAATCGGATGGACGTCCCTGTATTAGGATTCAAATTGTATATTTCCCCCACTTATTCAAAAATTGGGTAAATTTGTCATTGTACATTAGATCAAAGAGCAAATGAGTTCTTTCTGTTAAAAATTTCATTTATTCTTACTGTTAAAACTTGTGTGGCTGACAAAATAACTGCTATTGTACCTTGTATAAGGACTATTTTTTAACAGTAGAAATGGATTGAATGTTTAACAGAATGATCAATTTACTCTTTGATTTAATATATAAAGATTAATGTGCTCATTTTTTAAATAGAGAAGACAAAATGTAATCCAACTCATAGTATAAGGACTTTCATGCTAATCTACTCTTCCAAGATTATGTATTAAAGACCCATATAATGTGTTTGGTGAGATGTATATAAATTTTTCAGTGAAATTAAAGTTTATATAGTAAAAGAAATACATTGTGAACGAGAATTTTTATTTGGTCCTTTCTTCTTCCGACCAATCACAGATAAGATTTATGACTTAAAGGAGGCATAATAAAACAGATAAAAGTTATTACATATCCACAGCAATGCGTTTGTAAAGATGAGAAGGCAACCTAGGAGTCGCCATTGCCTGCAATGGAGTCCTCATATAAGCAACCAAACCAGGATTTTCAAGCATGTCAATGTCCTCAACCTTCATTGCCTCAGGTGGTGTCCAACAAAAATGGTGTAGTAAATGACCCAACATGGATGTTACCAGATTGATCCCAAGTTGTGCACCGGGGCATACCCTTCTCCCCGCACCAAACGGAAGTAAACGAAAATCATGGCCTTTTATATCCACGTCCTCTTCAAGGAATCGTTCTGGTCGGAACGATTCAGGGTCTTTCCACACAACCGGATCATGGGCTATTGCCCATACGTTAACATGCACGTTTGATCCCTTCGGGATGTCGTAGCCACCGATTTTGACGTTAGCATTCGCACGGTGGGGTAGCATTAATGGTGTTGGGGGATGTAACCTTAGTGCTTCCTTGGCTACACTTTGAAGGTAAGGGAGATTCGAGAAATCAGTTTCGGACATCACCCTTTCGGATCCTATAACACGATCTAGCTCCTCTTGTGCCTTTTGTTGTTCTCTTGGGTCTCTAATTAGTTCAGCCATTGCCCATTCTACTGAGATTGCTGTTGTGTCCATGCCTGCTGTGATCATGTCCTGCAGATTCGATTCCTTTCGATTCAATTCATTCGTGTAACAACATATACTTTGTCTTACGTTTCAACATGCTTACCCAGAGTAGTCCAATAATTGTATCTTCGCTAAGGTCATACTTGTCTTGCAATGTAAGCAAGGCATCAACGAAATGCTGCTTGGTATCGCCGCTTTTTTGGCGAGCAACGGTGTGTTCCTCCATTATAGTTCTGGTGAGACGATCTCTCCGTGCCCCGTGCTTGGCGAATGCCTCTTCTTCCAATGGAAACATCCAACGTAGCCATGGAATGTGTTCGGCCATGGCTAGTGATGCACCCAGCTTAAGTCCATTAGCGACGATGGCTTTGAATTCGTGGCCTTGCTCGTCCATTATGTCCTCACGGTTCACAAAACGCTTCCCAAATGCTAGTCTCGTTATGTTGTTGAATGCTACTGCTCCCACGTATTTCCTTACTACCAAACTCCTTCCCTGGTTTTCTGCATAGCGGTAGTTTAGCTTTTAGAAGGCTAATAACTTCATACATAAAACTAAGTAAAACGGGTGATTCTTTGAAGAGAGTTGAAGAAGAAGAAGAGGATACCAGGATTGGAGCAGTGGAGGAAGATGGATTCAATCATAGCAGTAACCTCATCTTCTCTAATAGGTCTCAAAGCTTCAAGCCGCTTAGGAGAGAAAAGCTCCAGCGTACAAACTTTCCTCACCTTAACATAATGAGGTCCGTAATCAGCCCAAATAAGGTCTTTCCCATCTCTGCTAAACTTTGCTGCTGATCTAGTCCTGTGCCTATCAGCTAGCTGTTGATCACACTCTTTTAAAACTTCCCTTGCCAGCCCCGTATTCGACACGATCACGTTCAATGTTGAACCAAACCATACTGAAATTATTGGACCATAGGCCCGTGCCCATTCTGCATAGCACCTGAACCTAACCGGTTTTATATCGTAAAGGTTCCCAACCACCGGCCACCGTCGTGGACCTGGCGGGAGCTTGAACCTTAGCCGTTGGTACAGCTTGTACGCTAAGATGATGGCGATGGTTGAGATGGCAAGTATAAAAGGATTCATTTTTTAATTTGGATCGAACGATGGTCGGGAGGAGGTCATTATATAGTAGAGGAGGGAGTTGGTGAGTTGATACAGTAACATGCACAGTTGAGATGGATGGTGAGAAGGGCCAATGGAAATAGGAGACGTCATAGATACGGAGTTGGGTTCGGCTGGATAATGTTCTGCAAGTATAGATTGAAGTGGTTGGTGAGGTGAGAAAATGGAAGAAAATGGAATGGTTGGTGAGATGGTGGTGGGCTCTCCTAATCCTCAGCCCATGGTATTTACATAACATAATAATTGGTAAAAACATCGTTCTGTTCCTTTTAAATTTTGATATTTAACAAATTTGTCATTCTCAAAAACAAATCGAAGCAATTATATCCTTATTAACTTTGAAATTAAATTTGGCAATCAAATTTTACACATTATATATACACGAATGAGTTTTTGATACATTGGCAATGCGCTTTTTTAATTCCACAAGCAAAATTGCAAATTCTGTCACTAAATATTTTCATACCCTATATACATCTGCCATCAACCCAATCCTACTAATAGAACTTTTAAATTTCGTCACTAAATATTTTTTATATTTATATTCTTTTGAGCTCTTTCTGAATTTTTAAAATTTTATACTTTTTTCAAGATCAAGACCAAACTGATAGGATATGCAAATATTGAAGGCTTAGTTTGTTATCATATCAATAAAAATTATGTACAATTAATGAAAAATGTTAATTTTCATGATTAATTTCCCTTAGGTGCTTACCTTCGAAATTGCCAGAAATTAAATTACTCTATTTTTTTTAGAAAGATTAATTTGTTCAATATTAAAATTGAGAAGGACCAAAGAAATGTTTTTACCCATAATAATTAAGTTGTAGCAGTTCCTTGCTATTAAAGTTAAAATCTCCAAACAACAATACAAGGGGCACTAGAGTGGAGCTTCTAAAGTGGTATGTGTTTGGTGCGACCAGAAATATGTATCACTAACATCTTTATACTAAAGTTAGAGTTAGAATAATATATTTTCTCTCAAATGTATTTTAAATTTTTTTCGAAGATTTGAGTGCACGAAAATGTATTAACTTCCTGTATAAAGGTTGGAGAGAAACTATGAATAATTCCAAGCATTATATAAAAAATAAACATAATAAAAATTTATAATGAGATTAAAGTTTTAAAAAAAAAAAAAGAAAGAAATCTTTGCTTCAATTTCTCTTACCCAATGTTGAATTCAAGACTTGGGCAATATTCAGTGGGATGAAAAATTATTACTTTTTTGATAATTTAATCAGTTGAAAGATGATTTTAATATTTGGTATGTCAAATTTTATTTACTTTATTTAGAATCTAACTTTCTCACGAACAAGACAATGTGATTCTCATGATAAAATGTAAAAAAACTACTTTCCCGTGTAAATTAGAAAGTTACAAAAATATCAAGATAAAATTAACCTTATTTTATATTAGTTTAGAGTATTAATCTATTAATAAACATAAGAAAAAGAAGAAGAAGCTATTGACTCCTTCCTCCTACTTCATTTTCTCTATTACTTCAAAAGTAATTTCTTTTACTTGATTTTTTTATAAGTATATTTAATCATCTATATATTATATCCTTACTTATTATATTTATTTTCTAATGTTTTTTTTTTCTCTCTTTCCTTTTCGTTATATTAATTAAAATTTTAATTTTATTATAGTATTTATGAATCTTTAAGAGCAAAATAAAATAAAAATTAAGGTTTAGATTTAGGTTTAGCTTTAAGATTAATTTGATTATAACCCTTTCGGCATGATTTATCTTTGAATTATGGTTTGTTGTATGTGATTGAGAATTATATTGGAATGATTTTCAAGATCGAACAAATAGTTGGCAACCAATTTAGAAGTAGAATAGATAAGACAAATGATCAATTAAACTTCAATATTAAATATTTAATCCAAATATTTGTTAAAGAATAAACTTTATTATAAAAATTTCAATATTTTATTTTATTTAATAAGGATAAATTCAAAAACTATTATTACATTTTTAGGAAAGTACCTAGTAAATCAAATGTGATAATGTAATTTTCTCGAGATTTTAATCAAGACCTTCCAATATATACCAAGCATTGTAAAGTAATTTTCCCAGCAATCACATTCTATTAAAATCAACTAATGCTACGTTAAGGTTTACTAATTTTTAATTTCGAATCTAAACTTATTAATTAGGCTAATTACAAAGTGAAAACTTTTGTTAGGGTTTATTCTACTTTTTATCAACTTGGAGATGAGGCGCATGATAAACTTTATAGTGGACTTCATTGGAGGCTTATGATGGTTTTTATTTTACGGGATGGATGATGTAGTATTAAGCAATGATGTTTGAATTGGACCAAATTGATTGGTTGGATCAATCGAGGTATTAGTTCGAAGAATGATTTTGAACTAGTTAGATTAGAAATTGATATGAACCAATATAATCAATTAAAAACTAGTTAAATTAGTGGTTGAACTAGTTATTTCTTTCTAAATTTTAATAAAATTTCAATCAAACTGATTAAATCAATCGAATCGATCGGATCAATGAACCAATAACTTGATCGACTCAATCACGAATATAATTCTAAAATCAATGATATTTAGAAAGGATAAGGGGATGGTTATTCTCACATATATAGTTGGAGTACATCAAATTTTATCTTATTTGTGTTGGCAATTTTTTTTTATCCAAAATCGTGTTGGATTTTGTATTTGTGTTCCCTGGCCATTATCTATGGCTCATCTATAATGTTTGTGCATAATCAAATCACAAAGGTCCTACTCAAAGTTTTTTAATGTAATCAAAGTTCTTTTGTTTAAGGAGATTGAGTCGTGTTGATTTTGAAATATATTGAAGATCTCAATCTTTATCTTAGTCTTTATGAGAATAACTTTTTTTTTGTGTGGCTACTTATAAGGGAATATTGTGGGGTAAGCCTCGCATTACTCAGACGTTTTGTAAGCACTCAGGAAGATGTTCGATGATTTATTGAAGAAGAGGTAAAACAGAGGCGACGTCAAGACGTGAAGACAAGTGACATTGCGATGACGCGATGAAACCCCAAACGAATGTGGTGGCAACATCGTGACATCACATCAATTTCTCCAAGTTATGCAACCACATTTTAAACTTCAAGTAGGACCGCTTCTCCTAATTGGATTCTGATTTTTTCAGGTATATTTTAATATGATTAGAACTCTAATCTAAACCTATTTAAAGAGGCATTGTATCTCAATTTTGACAAGTCAATCAACAAGGGCTTTTTTTTGAGGACGACAAGATGTAGTCGTATATGAGTTTTGGTAAGAGTCTCGTGGTAACTATAGAGAGAATTTTGTTACTGAGTTGGGACTTTTTTCAAGGTTTGAGATTGTACGTTTAGTACTTTTAAGTTTATTTTCTCCATATTATAGTCTCTTTTGTTTACTCATTTAGTAAAATGCTGAAGTCTTCTTTACCCGTGATTTTTCCCTTTTTGAGAGTTTTCCACGTAAAATATTTGTGTTCGTTTTTCTCCACTTTTACTATCTCATTGTTTTTACGAGTTGATCCCCAACAAATACGATTGTAATTGATTTGTATCTTATTAAGCCAAAATATTGAACAACGTAACCAAGTTTTATATGTTCATCTCAATTGTTATCATATCTGCTCTTTTTGATACAATGCCTAAAACTACTCATAACCCTTCCTCAACCTTTAAATAGGAGGATAACACGCTTCAACTCACTCGAAACCATATCCTCCTGCATTGACAACAATATCGATGTCAATCTAGCTAAGACTCAATCGGCACACACTTTCTCCTTTAAAATCTAAAAGTAATTGTTTAATTCGATTTATTAGAAAAATTATGTTGGTCGTAATAAATTTTGTAATTAAGTAATATATATATTGTAATTGGTGTTATATATTATATTACAATATATGTAATAAATACCAATAATATATATTGTAACAACATACAAACTTTATGAAAATTTACAAAAATATATTATGTAGTTCACAAGAAATTTTATAATATTGTAATTTTGTGTTATATAATATATTACTTTACATATAATAAATATGAAACGAGATATATAATTTTTTTAAATCATAAAAGCTTATTGAAATTGTTTAATTACAAAATATGTTATGTAGCTAGTACGAAATCATGTAATAAAATTATATATATTGTAATTTGTGTTTAGTGGTGTATTTAGGGGTTAGTAGGGTCCGATCCCTTAAAATGAAATTTTTTTTATTTAAATTATTTAAAATTTTAAAAATTTTAAATTAGTAAAAGTAAAATTACATTTTGATCCCTCTAAAAATAATAAAAAATTGATTTAATCTTTTAAAAATTATAAATATATAACTATTAAAAATTAAAATATATAACTATTAAAAATTAAAATTTAATTTCGATCCCTAAAAAATTTTCTTTCTTCGACCCTATTTGTATTACACAAATATATTACGTGTTATGTAATAAATATTGTGACGAGCTAATATATAGTAGTAACACAAAAACTACAATATAGTAAGAAATTACGTAATCAAGTAATAAATATTGTTACACAATATATTACAAGACATGTAATATACACTGTAATGAGATAATCTTCTTTTGGTAAAATCAAAAAACTTAACTGTAATTTTGTTGGTAATATATATATATAATACTTAGAATTAATTATAGTTTTCAAATTCATAAATAAAAAGATAATGTGTTTTAATGTATCAAATTATATTTTCTTATATTAACAATAATACTCATACAACTCGAACTAAGACTCAATCGATATATATATTTATGACTTTAAAATATATATTAAAAAGTAAAAATTATTCCCATTTACTTAAAAAAGTTGTCGTACGTAAATATTTTTTTTTTCAAAAATGCAATTTTAATTCCTATAACATGATGATGGGTGTGCTAATTTTTACTAATAAATAACTAAGATCTCACATCTCAGAGAGCTGAATCAATAATATAATCATTACTTTAATATCTTGGGTTGGACTTCTATTTTGGGTAAACTATACCCTCAATCACTTAGCTATGCATAATTTTTCATTTTTGTCATTCAATTTTAATAAATTACAATTGAATCACCCAATTATTTGGTGTGTTTTTTTTTTTTTTTGTCACCTAGCTCTTAAATAAGTAAGTGAAGGATAGCACAACAACTTTTAATTGACATAATAATAAATTTAGTTATTAATATTTTTATATTTTATCATTTTAATCCTAATTTTAAAAAAGTTAACCCTCAATATTTATGCATTGCATCAATTTAGTCATGATTCTAAAATATAAAAAAATATAAAAATTCAATAATACGAAAAAATAAAAAATTATAATTAAAATAAATCATTAAAAAATTTTAAAATTTGATTCAAATTTATAATAGAAGAAGAAGGAGGAGGAGGATGATGAAATTATCAACATTCAAATCCCTATCTTAATTGCTTTCACCAAAAAAAAAAAAATCTCTTTCTTAGTTCAAACTATTCATTATTATTTTAATTTCTTTCTCAGTTCAAACAATTCATGCTTATTATAAAAAGGGAAAGTTCAATTTAAGCAGAAAATGATAGCCTAATAATTGAATAATATATCATTGCATGCACTAAAATTCACTTTATTTATACCAAATTGACACTTTAAGAGTTAATTTTTTTTAAAAGTTGGGATTAATTTATAAATGCTGAAACTAAATTTATTATTATATCAATTAAAAATGACTCTACAGGTAGACATGTTCATGGGTCGGGTTACTCGTTTAAACTCAAAAGCTTGTTCGAAATTTGAAAAAATTTTGGTAGAAATATTAGGCTCGAAAAATGGGCTTGAGAAAAAAATTAAACTCATTTAAAATATGAGCCGGAGACCCATTTTAAAGTTTATAATACTTTATATTATGTTATTTTTATATATTATGTAATTTAAAACACATCAAAAAAATAAATCTATACTAAATATATAATATTATTTTAATGTAAACATTAAAATGATGTTAAGATGATTATATAAAAATTTTCAATAAATAAAAAATATATAAATTTATTAAATATTAAAATAATATAATATAAATATTTTTTTTAAAAATAAAAATAATATGGACAAACTTAAAATGAGTTTGAGTTAATCATTTGTAAAAATGAACAGATTTGAACAAAATTTTAAGCTCATATTACGGGTCGGATTGAACTTAAATAAATATAAAATATGTTAATATCATGCTTAGATCTAATTCGAATCCGTTTCGACCCAATCTATGAACATCTCTATCCACAAGTGACTAAAAAACAATGATCTAATTATAATCTTTTAAAATTGAGCGATGAAAACGAAGAGTTGGTCATAATTAAGTGAGAAGGATGCCGTTTATCCTCTTATTTTTTTTATATTTTAAAAAATGGAAATAAAAAAGGAATATTAAAAAATAAAAAAGGAAAGGAATTTTAAGAAAAGCATGAGAAACAGTAGGCATTGATAAAAGCTGAAAAGAAAGAAAACGAAGATCCACCTCGAACCTCCCTCCACTCTCTGTCTTTCACTCTCAACCCTCGACCAAACCCCAATCTTCTTCTTCTTATTCTTCTTCCTTTGCTTTGCTACGTGAGTATTGCTTTCCTTGGTCTTGTTATTGTTTTTTATTTTAATTAGACAATTGTGGTTTTAGCATTTCATAAATCCATAAATATGTAAATTCTGAATTTTGGGATTGTTTGATTGTTGGTGCAGTGAGCAGAATTAGGAGGTTTTGGTTTGTTGGTCTGAGTTTGGGTTTGGGTTAATTACTGCAGTTGTTTTAAAATTATAATTTGTGAATAATTATGAGGGAAGAGGATTCAAATTGGTTCTCTAGATGGGAGGAAGAGCTGCCATCTCCGGATGAGCTTATGCCTCTTTCCCAATCCCTAATTACTCCTGATCTTGCTATGGCCTTCGACATTCGTAACCCCAATCATCACCATGCTCAACAGCAACAGTCCTCGGTACAGCCTGCTCCTCCTCCACCTTCCGCCGCTGTTCAGCCTTCTTCTCAACCTACCTTAGCTGAATTCGCCGCTGATTCCGGGGACTTGGGATCCGGGGCTGCTGGGGATGAGCCGGCACGGACTCTCAAGCGGCCTCGTCTCGTGTGGACCCCACAGCTTCACAAGAGATTCGTTGACGCCGTGGCTCATTTGGGGATCAAGAACGCTGTCCCCAAGACTATAATGCAGTTGATGAGTGTTGATGGTTTGACAAGAGAGAACGTTGCTAGTCATTTGCAGAAGTATCGCCTTTATTTGAAGAGAATGCAAGGTTTATCTGGTGGTAGTGGAGGTGGTGCCAATGGTGGATCTGGGGGTGCCGGATTAGGTGCCTCGGCTGATCCTGCCACAGACCATTTGTTTGCAAGCTCACCTGTTCCACCACACTTTCTTCATCCAGGTAGGGGTAATTCAGAGCATTTCTTACCATTCGTGCCAGTGCCAGCACTGCAGCATCACCATCATCACCAGCAACAGCAGATAGTGGCAGCTGCAGTAGGACATCCGCATTTGCAGTCTCAGTATCATAGGCCACAAATGGGGCATTACGGGTCATCTCCAAATAGCCAATTCGAGCATCCCTTCTTAGGCAGGCAGACGCAGCAACCAATGCATAGGATCGGAGGGACACCAATGCATAATCAAGCTCCCAGTAGTTATGTGGAAGATTTGGAATCTGCCAATGGGAATGGTGGAAGGAAGGTTCTTACATTGTTTCCTACTGGGGATGATTGATTCAAAACTTTGGTAATCATTGACACCCCATTTTCATCATTCAACATTTCTGCTCTATTTTAATTAGCCCTTTTCTTCAAGTTTCGTCATGTAGAGTCTTGGTTAGTAGTTATTTCTCTTTCTGGCTTTTTTTTTTAGTGATCCTGAGGGGGTGCTGGTAATTGGAAATGAAATTCAATTTCTGAATTTCATCTTGAGTTTGTAGGTAGTGAGTCACTGTTGCAGTGTCAGTTCTTTTATAATTGTCGGTTATGCAGACTTCTATGCCTGCAATTAAGTTGCCAGTGGCATTCTGTGTCCTCAGTCAGCATCTGGTGATGGATATTAATCTTGATGTTTCTCTAAGCGACAATATGTTCTTAGACTTATCATGCTTGCAATTACATCAGTGTGCTGGTTTCAAGTTAATCTGGTTTTCTTTGTGGCAATGGTTACTGGGAATTATCTCAGTTTACTTAAAATTTAGAGACTGCATGCTTGGGAGGTCATTCAGCCAATAAGGTGGTTTTTGAGGCTACATGACTAAATTTTGAGCTTGAGGTGGGGAAAAGAAGACATAATGTTGACAATCTTAGTTGGTGGCTCTGTTTGTTACATTCGGTATTGAGGTTCTCGAGCTTCCTATATTCTCCTCTGTGTTAATCATTTCTTCTTCTTATTTCAGTGTTATGTAGACGTAAGTTGTACTTGTTGTACATTGTATGACTCCATAGAAGACTTTGGACTTATGATATGAAGGGCGACTTTCAGATATCTCTGACTTGCTTTTTTCTTCTTTTTTTTCTGGCTTTTGTTACTTTTTCCGTGTTAAGTCTTATCCCCATACATATTAGCCGCTAAAATTTCACAGCATCCGCAACTTATTCTTGTGTTGTTGAATTACATAAATCTGTTCTGCTAAGTAGAACACTCGGCATTTCGGATCAAAGAATGATGTAGAATTTGTTGGCATGCTGCTTAAACATACCATCTTTGGTCTTATTCTCGGTCATCTGTGGCTGAAATCTTAAATCTAACAAACAAGAAGGCAGTCGATGAAATTCTAATCAGCTCTCATTTGTTGAAAAGCAAACTAGAGAGGATTTTGGTGCCAATGTTTCTTGCATTGAAAGTGAAGCATCTTTGTGATCTGAGTACATAAGCCATTTGTATTGAGCCATTTTGTTACTCTTGCTCTGCACCATATCATTGTTTAAATTTGGGGCTTCTTTATTTCTAGGCCAACTGTGCTTTCATTTCTGTAATAAATAGGATATTTATCTGGTACTAGTGACATTTTGGAATTCTGACTACAGGCAATTATTTATGCAAGTAAGCAGAGCATTAGACTGTATACGTCCCCTTCATAATTTCTTTAAAATTTCAAAACTGGAGAGAGATTTTCAATAATGGATTCTATAAATCAGCTTCCTTGTGGTCACAGTACCTACCTGTAATCTCTAAATTGGTTAGAGTAGTTCCTAAGTTGTTGATCACATTAAAAGTTAGCCTTGAGATTGATCATGATTGTTTACTTTAGTCTTTGAGTGGTGGCAGTGGTATAATTTGTTATGTGCATTCTAATTGCACTTGTGGTCTGATGCTAATACATTGCTAGGTTCTTAAAGGTAGGGTGACTTTGATCAGTGTTTTCTTTTAATAAACTAGATAAGTAGTGGATTTAGTATTGCAAATGGTTTGGATGTACTGTTTGCCTCTGCCATATTATACCTGATGTAAGTAACTTGGATATATTCAGAGTGAAACTTTTATATTCTGGTGTAGTTTTCTATTTGATTATTAACTCTACTAACTGCAGCAGAGTAGACTGGTCGATATCATTTGGAGCTAGTTTTACGGAGATTAGGATTCCTAGAAGAAGCAATTTTTTCTTTTCTTGGTTCTAATTTCCTTGCCACATTAGTATTCTGTTGCTGTTATGTTTTGGCTAAGAAATGTTGCCCCTGATTGTAATACCCGTAGGGGTTATTTGTTTAATCCACAAAAGCAACTCATAGATTAAAGATGGTATGAATATTTTTATGCTTAATCGAACTTTAGCACATTAAGAGACTCGTGGCTTCTTTCTAGGTTCATGACTGGGAACATGACAAGTTTATCAGCATCTCATTCACTCTCTCAATGGGTGAAATGGTGCATCCTGCCGAGTGCTAAGGACATAAATACCATTGGAGAACACATGAAACAGAGTAATGATAATCTCAGGGCTGAACTAGTATGCAAATAACCAGACATTTTATCTTTGCATTGGAATACTGGATAATGTAGGGCATTCCAAGTTCTTCTGAAGTCGGTGTGTTGAATTTTAACTGATATTTGTCTTCTTGGAAAAGTGTGTTGTTCATGGATGCAAAATATGATCTAGAGCTTAGCTCAATTGCTTTGTACAGTTAATTTTGAAGAGGTGATATTCAGTAAGTTTGATGTTTGAATTATAGTATTTTTCAATTCCATTTCCTCCCATACTGATCCAACCAATCAATTTGGTCCAATTCAAACATCATTGCTTAATACTACATCATCCATCCCGTAAAATAAAAACCATCATAAGCCTCCAATGAAGTCCACTATAAAGTTTATCATGCGCCTCATCTCCAAGTTGATAAAAAGTAGAATAAACCCTAACAAAAGTTTTCACTTTGTAATTAGCCTAATTAATAAGTTTAGATTCGAAATTAAAAATTAGTAAACCTTAACGTAGCATCAGTTGATTTTAATAGAATGTGATTGCTGGGAAAATTACTTTACAATGTTTGGTATATATTGGAAGGTCTTGATTAAAATCTCGAGAAAATTACATTATCACATTTGATTTACTAGGTACTTTCCTAAAAATGTAATAATAGTTTTTGAATTTATCCTTATTAAATAAAATAAAATATTGAAATTTTTATAATAAAGTTTATTCTTTAACAAATATTTGGATTAAATATTTAATATTGAAATTTAATTGATCATTTTTACATTTTTTTCAAAGCCTGGTATAACATAATTTACTTTTGATTTTGAAAAAAAAACACAATTTACTTGAATATAATACATAATTACTTTGAAGTTTAATTGATCATTTGTCTTATCTATTCTACTTCTAAATTGGTTGCCAACTATTTGTTCGATCTTGAAAATCATTCCAATATAATTCTCAATCACATACAACAAACCATAATTCAAAGATAAATCATGCCGAAAGGGTTATAATCAAATTAATCTTAAAGCTAAACCTAAATCTAAACCTTAATTTTTATTTTATTTTGCTCTTAAAGATTCATAAATACTATAATAAAATTAAATTTTTAATTAATATAACGAAAAGGAAAGAGAGAGAAAAAAAACATTAGAAAATAAATATAATAAGTAAGGATATAATATATAGATGATTAAATATACTTATAAAAAAATCAAGTAAAAGAAATTACTTTTGAAGTAATAGAGAAAATCAAGTAGGAGGAAGGAGTCAATAGCTTCTTCTTCTTTTTCTTATGTTTATTAATAGATTAATACTCTAAACTAATATAAAATAAGGTTAATTTTATTTTGATATTTTTGTAACTTTCTAATTTACACGGGAAAGTAGTTTTTTTACATTTTATCATGAGAATCACATTATCTTGTTCGTGAGAAAGTTAAATTCTAAATAAAGTAAATAAAATTTGACATACCAAATATTAAAATCATCTTTCAACTGATTAAATTATCAAAAAAGTAATAATTTTTCATCCCACTGAATATTGCCCAAGTCTTGAATTCAACATTGGGTAAGAGAAATTGAAGCAAAGATTTCTTTCTTCTTTTTTTTTTAAAACTTTAATCTCATTATAAATTTTTATTATGTTTATTTTTTATATAATGCTTGGAATTATTCATAGTTTCTCTCCAATCTTTATACAAAAGGGTAATACATTTTCGTGCACTCAAATCTCCGAAAAAAATTTAAAATACATTTGAGAGAAAATATATTATTCTAACTCTAACTTTAGTATAAAGATGTTAGTGATACATATTTCTGGTCGCACCAAACACATACCACTTTAGAAGCTCCACTCTAGTGCCCCTTGTATTGTTGTTTGGAGATTTTAACTTTAATAGCAAGGAACTGCTACAACTTAATTATTATGGGTAAAAACATTTCTTTGGTCCTTCTCAATTTTAATATTGAACAAATTAATCTTTCTAAAAAAAATAGAGTAATTTAATTTCTGGCAATTTCGAAGGTAAGCACCTAAGGGAAATTAATCATGAAAATTAACATTTTTCATTAATTGTACATAATTTTTATTGATATGATAACAAACTAAGCCTTCAATATTTGCATATCCTATCAGTTTGGTCTTGATCTTGAAAAAAGTATAAAATTTTAAAAATTCAGAAAGAGCTCAAAAGAATATAAATATAAAAAATATTTAGTGACGAAATTTAAAAGTTCTATTAGTAGGATTGGGTTGATGGCAGATGTATATAGGGTATGAAAATATTTAGTGACAGAATTTGCAATTTTGCTTGTGGAATTAAAAAAGCGCATTGCCAATGTATCAAAAACTCATTCGTGTATATATAATGTGTAAAATTTGATTGC
The DNA here is from genome assembly GCA_039519145.1 of Kokia cookei. Taxonomy (NCBI): domain Eukaryota; kingdom Viridiplantae; phylum Streptophyta; class Magnoliopsida; order Malvales; family Malvaceae; genus Kokia; species Kokia cookei. Next base: position 34,579,899 of record CM076899.1, on the reverse strand, counting down.
CAAATTTAATTTCAAAGTTAATAAGGATATAATTGCTTCGATTTGTTTTTGAGAATGACAAATTTGTTAAATATCAAAATTGAAAAGGAACAGAACGATGTTTTTACCAATTATTATGTTATGTAAATACCATGGGCTGAGGATTAGGAGAGCCCACCACCATCTCACCAACCATTCCATTTTCTTCCATTTTCTCACCTCACCAACCACTTCAATCTATACTTGCAGAACATTATCCAGCCGAACCCCACTCCCTATCTATGACGTCTCCTATTTCCATTGGCCCTTCTCACCATCCATCTCAACTGTGCATGTTACTGTATCAACTCACCAACTCCCTCCTCTACTATATAATGACCTCCTCCCGACCATCGTTCGATCCAAATTAAAAAATGAATCCTTTTATACTTGCCATCTCAACCATCGCCATCATCTTAGCGTACAAGCTGTACCAACGGCTAAGGTTCAAGCTCCCGCCAGGTCCACGACGGTGGCCGGTGGTTGGGAACCTTTACGATATAAAACCGGTTAGGTTCAGGTGCTATGCAGAATGGGCACGGGCCTATGGTCCAATAATTTCAGTATGGTTTGGTTCAACATTGAACGTGATCGTGTCGAATACGGGGCTGGCAAGGGAAGTTTTAAAAGAGTGTGATCAACAGCTAGCTGATAGGCACAGGACTAGATCAGCAGCAAAGTTTAGCAGAGATGGGAAAGACCTTATTTGGGCTGATTACGGACCTCATTATGTTAAGGTGAGGAAAGTTTGTACGCTGGAGCTTTTCTCTCCTAAGCGGCTTGAAGCTTTGAGACCTATTAGAGAAGATGAGGTTACTGCTATGATTGAATCCATCTTCCTCCACTGCTCCAATCCTGGTATCCTCTTCTTCTTCTTCAACTCTCTTCAAAGAATCACCCGTTTTACTTAGTTTTATGTATGAAGTTATTAGCCTTCTAAAAGCTAAACTACCGCTATGCAGAAAACCAGGGAAGGAGTTTGGTAGTAAGGAAATACTTGGGAGCAGTAGCATTCAACAACATAACGAGACTAGCATTTGGGAAGCGTTTTGTGAACCGTGAGGACATAATGGACGAGCAAGGCCACGAATTCAAAGCCATCGTCGCTAATGGACTTAAGCTGGGTGCATCACTAGCCATGGCCGAACACATTCCATGGCTACGTTGGATGTTTCCATTGGAAGAAGAGGCATTCGCCAAGCACGGGGCACGGAGAGATCGTCTCACCAGAACTATAATGGAGGAACACACCGTTGCTCGCCAAAAAAGCGGCGATACCAAGCAGCATTTCGTTGATGCCTTGCTTACATTGCAAGACAAGTATGACCTTAGCGAAGATACAATTATTGGACTACTCTGGGTAAGCATGTTGAAACGTAAGACAAAGTATATGTTGTTTCACGAATGAATTGAATCGAAAGGAATCGAATCTGCAGGACATGATCACAGCAGGCATGGACACAACAGCAATCTCAGTAGAATGGGCAATGGCTGAACTAATTAGAGACCCAAGAGAACAACAAAAGGCACAAGAGGAGCTAGATCGTGTTATAGGATCCGAAAGGGTGATGTCCGAAACTGATTTCTCGAATCTCCCTTACCTTCAAAGTGTAGCCAAGGAAGCACTAAGGTTACATCCCCCAACACCATTAATGCTACCCCACCGTGCGAATGCTAACGTCAAAATCGGTGGCTACGACATCCCGAAGGGATCAAACGTGCATGTTAACGTATGGGCAATAGCCCATGATCCGGTTGTGTGGAAAGACCCTGAATCGTTCCGACCAGAACGATTCCTTGAAGAGGACGTGGATATAAAAGGCCATGATTTTCGTTTACTTCCGTTTGGTGCGGGGAGAAGGGTATGCCCCGGTGCACAACTTGGGATCAATCTGGTAACATCCATGTTGGGTCATTTACTACACCATTTTTGTTGGACACCACCTGAGGCAATGAAGGTTGAGGACATTGACATGCTTGAAAATCCTGGTTTGGTTGCTTATATGAGGACTCCATTGCAGGCAATGGCGACTCCTAGGTTGCCTTCTCATCTTTACAAACGCATTGCTGTGGATATGTAATAACTTTTATCTGTTTTATTATGCCTCCTTTAAGTCATAAATCTTATCTGTGATTGGTCGGAAGAAGAAAGGACCAAATAAAAATTCTCGTTCACAATGTATTTCTTTTACTATATAAACTTTAATTTCACTGACAAATTTATATACATCTCACCAAACACATTATATGGGTCTTTAATGCATAATCTTGGAAGAGTAGATTAGCATGAAAGTCCTTATACTATGAGTTGGATTACATTTTGTCTTCTCTATTTAAAAAATGAGCACATTAATCTTTATATATTAAATCAAAGAGTAAATTGATCATTCTGTTAAACATTCAATCCATTTCTACTGTTAAAAAATAGTCCTTATACAAGGTACAATAGCAGTTATTTTGTCAGCCACACAAGTTTTAACAGTAAGAATAAATGAAATTTTTAACAGAAAGAACTCATTTGCTCTTTGATCTAATGTACAATGACAAATTTACCCAATTTTTGAATAAGTGGGGGAAATATACAATTTGAATCCTAATACAGGGACGTCCATCCGATTATTCAAATATATACTATATATAAAAGATGGATGCCTGCAATGACTTTATTCACAGACCAAAAGATGGTCCTCAGCAGCTTTAAGAATTGGAAGCCTTACTCTTGGAGATGGAGTTGAAGTATGAGCAGCAGATCCATTAGGTCTTTGAGGGCAAAATACGATATACACAACTCGATCAGAATCCATTTCTAGGTGATAAAGGTGCTGGCCGGCAGCATAGGCTCCGAGGAGAAGGTATGACTTCTCCGATTGTTCCATTGTCACACAAAGATCATCACCACCTGGTTAGCCAAATGTTATAATTAGTACATCATTGTATCAAATGAAACAATTATCATAGGAGAGAGACTCAAATTTTAATCCTTTTACTTTTTAAAATTTAAAATTTCAGTCACCACTAAACTATAATTTAGTTAAATTTTTTAAATTCTGCTATATACATAAAGAAATTACTCACAGGCAGCCAACTCAATTTGAGTGTTGTAAATGAAGTTGAGAACAGCAGAAATGTCTTGTTCAAAGTCATAGAAAGGTCCACTGTCGAAATCCATCTTTCTAAGTTTACACAGCCCCTCACCTAACTCCATCATAGCCCCTTTATGGTTCTGCATATATATGACAAGTTCCCATCATAGCTCCCTCATACACTGGTAGATGTTAAAATTAAGATAAAGACATGATGATGATGATGTGAAATTTGGGTTCCAACCTGGTTAAAAAGGTGGTGGAATCCAACAGCACATTGTAGAATACCATGAATGAGAGTTCTAGTGGGATCCTCGGCTTTGTTCCATAAGGCTTCAAGCAAGTCATGGCACTTATAGTATTCCCTTTGGTTGAAAAGGGAAACTGCCTCATCAAAGCTATGGTCGTCGTCTTCTTCTTCACTGCTGGAGTAGCGATACCAGATGGCGAAGGAGTGTGTGTTTGTAGGCCACTTGGAATGTGCATAGATCGGAAGTGGAGAAAGACAAGTGTTGGGGTTATAGGTAGAGTTAGAGTGATGGAGGGGCCAAGAAGGAGTTGAGTGTGGAGGTAGATGAGGAGAAGAAAATGGGGGGAAGTATGTCAATGGCGGTTTGAAAGCAAGAACCATCTCTCCAGGAGAAAATAGGAGACGAAAGCCCTTTCCTGTGTGGCCTTGGCCTCTGCCTCTTTAGATTTTGTTTTGTTTGTGTGGTGGTGGGTGGTAGTCAATCTTTTATGTAATAATACAGGTCGGAATAAGACTTGGATTTGTTCCTTAATAAGGATTAGCTCAAACTAGTTTTTTTTTTTTTAATCATTTCAAATATATTATATTCCTATCTAAATGTGTATATAGAATTATACTTTATAATGATTTATTTTGATTAAAGTTATTTAAATGTATTGTTGTGCTTTAGACATGATCATGATTCGAGTTATCTATTTAGGTTCGAAAGTTCGTCGAAAAGTGAGAGGGTTTGAGTAAAAATATAGGCTCGAAAAATAAACTTAGATAAAAATGAAGGTCGTTTTCTTAATGGTTCGAGCCTCCTGTAAATTTTTTTTTGAGTTGAACCTAACCCAACCTGACCCAAATATGAATTTCCACACGTATACTCATGTGATAGAATTTCTATCATCTATAATCTCTTTCTATTTTTATATGAATTTTCTTTGAATTATTAAAAGTGTTTCACAAAAATATCTTTGTAAAATATTTAATTTTTTATGTATAAATTTCTTAAAAATATCTTTATAAAAATTATCTTCTTAAATATCTTTGTAAGAAAAGGTTAAAATATGCTTCAAGTCTCTATAATCTTTGCACATTTGAAATTTGGTCCCTCTATTTTTATTTTTAAAAATTTAGTCTCTTATTTTTCAGATATCAAAATTCAAGTTCAATTAATAACTCTAGCTAAATTTTTCTACTAAATTTATTGATGTGACATTTTGAAATTAAAAAAAATCACTTGGTAATTATGTAACAAAAAAAATGTAATGGTAATGAACTTAAATTTAACAAAAAAAATTTTAACGGTATTAACAATTAGACTTGAATTTTTAAATTTAAAAAGTTGAAGGACAAAATTCTTCGAAATAAAAAAGTAGAGGGATTGAATTCTAAATGTGTGGAAAGTATAGACTTGGGGCATAGTTTAACCTAGACCTGATCATGGGTTGGACCATCCGACTCGATCCAAAGGCCCGCTCGAAAAATGGGAGGGTTTGGACAAAAATGGGGGCATAATTTATTCTAACAATATATTTTTTGATTTCATAAATAGTATAGTAAATATTTTTCCTATTTTAATATACTTTTTAAACACATTTAAAATATAAAATATAAAAAAACTATCGATGATTTATTAAATACACTTTAATTATCAATTGAATCTAACCCATAAATTAGAGGATAAAGTCTCCCTATATTAATAAACTCAATTGACTATTTGAAGGTATAATTTATAAGAAATTAGTTTCTCTTACCAATAATGACGTTAAATAGAAATCCCACCTCTTAGGTTTAGCATGCCAAATCACATGATCGATAAATTAATATGCATTCATTTGATCATAGATGGGTTGTTGATGGTGAATCTAAATGGCCTATTTTATTATTCATAAAATAATTAATAATAATTTTTTATGTTACGATTTATACATTTTTTTAAAATTAAAAAGTCGATTTTATTATAAAAAAAATTTTGGGTTGAAGTACAAGGAAAGTAAAATTTAGTGTGCGTAAAAGATAATGGGGTTTATCTTGTTGGTGTAGAAGCAAGGAATTGCAATAGATTGACATGAAGAAATTGAAGATATATAATAGAAGAAAACTAAAAGATGAAAACAATCAAATAAATGATACAATCACCTAAGATGAAGGATAAATAATGTATCACATTTAGTAACTTTTTTCAAATTCATCCGATGTTGAATGATTTGAAAATTTTTAAAATATTTTTTAAATTTAACAAATTCATATTTTTATACCTTTTAAATATATATTATATTAAATTCTAATTAATTTGTCTGGTATATGTGCATTTCATTCTAATGGAATTTAACTTTAAATTCATGTATTCAAATGGAGTATAAAAGAACTCATATAATTTCAACTATATCGATACATAAAGAGCAAGCTAGAGTTATCGTTACTCAAAGCCTTGACATCAATGTGAGCATAAATAATGATTTAAGCGTTAAAGTGCAACGGAAAAGATTGAACATAAATACTTTCGACCATTGTTCGACGTCAAACGTCAAAATTTAAAAGTCATAACACCACTTATCGAGCACGTCAAATAATTCACGAAAACATCTAAAATTAAAAAAAAAAAAAAGTTTTTTAAGCACTTAAAAACCAAGAAAATATTTTTGGTGCACCATAAAAAATCACACCTCAAATGCCCACTATCACGCAAAGTGAAAGTAGTGGACAATAAAATGTGAACACGTGAGAGTGATCCCACAAAACATGGGAATGTGGAAAAAAATTTCACAAACCAACTCCAACAATCAATACCATACCCCTTTAGAATGTCCAATCAGATACTATTTAAGAAAGCACCGATACCCTCTTAAATGGGTTTCGGTACATGGAGCAAGGCAGCTTGCATAGACTTCTAAGTTGATCTCTAATTTTAATGTGTTTCATGTTTATGGTATAAATTCCTCTTTGAAAGAAAAATAAAACAATTAACTTGAAAAAAACACACACATAATTTGGAGAAATTATTCAAAAAGAAAAGCCATATGACTTCTTTCTCTAAGGCTGGACCAAGTTTAGGGGTGGTGTAAGAAATGAAGGTGGATAATCGGGAGGTTTAAAGAAAGGTGTTCGAGGAAATGCCGAAAAGAGTTGAGGAGGAAGAGGTGGTGGTGGAGGAGGGGCAGAATGTGATAGTGGAGGTGGAGAAGAGAATTTTGAATAAATTCTGTATTTTTATCGAAAAATATTTTTTTTTCTAGAATTAAGACTAATAGGATGCATAAAGTTGAGGGTTAATTTGTTAAATTTTTTGAATTAAGATCAAATTGATAGAATTTGTAAATATAGAAGGATTAAATTAGTTATCATGCCAATAAAAATTACGTGAGGATTCTATTTATGATTTAACAAAGTGACCAAAATATCAAATGCTGATAATATTAGTGACTAAAATAAATTTTTTTAGACCCTAGTGACCAAAACAAAAATAAGTTAATAATTGAGTGATTATTAATGCAGTTTAACCTAAAATTATTATTTTCTTTTTGACCACTAAACTTATTTGTTTAGTCTTTAAGATTTTCTTTATTAATGTTTATTTCAAAATATATTTAATGACTAAAAATAAATAAAAATATTTTTAAATTAAAAGATGAATTTGAATAAAGTTCATATTTTAAAAGCTTGTATCAAACTTCTAAATTTAGATTAATATTCTTACTTATGAATGAGTTTTGTTAATATAAATGTCAACAAGAGAGGAGACAAGAAAAAAAAGGTAGTGGTGCAAGGAAAGTTGGCTTACTTAAATAGGCAGAGAGAGAAAGACAAATAGGAGAAACTTAGTGTTGAGTAATGCTTAGGGTTGTTAAAAGGCTAAAAAGTTTATCCCTTTCTCGTCTCCTGGAGGGTATTTATAAAGGGAAGGTTTCGTGCTTAATGATGCCACGTCACTGAAAAATTTGGAATATGGTGGTCGTGCGGTTAACTAGACGACAAGACCATATACGTAGGGTTGTCTTCATGCATGATACTACTCTATTATTCCCTTGGCTGGGTAGTTCGAGGTTGTTATGTATTTGTAACCCCCCTAGTGATCCCTCCAAGTAGATGAGTGCATTCTAACTAAAAGCAGGTAGCTTGGAGGACAAGGTGCTCGAGTGGCAATGTAAGGTGGGAGACCATCTGAGTACTCCTCAAGCATGGAGCCAAGTGTTGTGAGGCCAAAGACCGTTCATGAGTGTCTATCAAACACCTTCTTGTAGTGTCACATGTTTAAACCGAATAAGGGTATAACAAGCCAATTTCACATTAATTTTTTTAATATTTCAATTTTATTTAGTTATACTTCTACCAAAAATATTTTTGACTAATTCAAATTTAGCAAGTAGAAGTTTCTTTATATTTAATTTGAATTTCATTTTGATGTTTTGTTATGAAAGAAACTAACATAAGAATATAAAAGAATGAATTGATGGATTGATTTACTAAAAAATTAAGGAAATAAAAGGCAAATATGATAAATTAAGAAATAAAATAATTTGAGATAAATATTAATAAAATTATAGCAATAAAATAAAAGGGTAAACATGCTTTTTGGTACTTATATTTGGCTTTGATGTTCATTTTAGTACGTAACTATGGTTTTCTTTTGTTCAAATTGGTACTTATGTTTGACTTTTGTTACACAAAATGATAATTATGTTATGTTTGTAATGATTGATTCTATTGAAACTGATGCAACTTCAAAAAAAAATATATTATCCTAATCAGAATACAACACCTTCCTAAGCTATTTTACAGCTGATATACACTTTGACAAAGGCAACAGAGACTGCTGAACAAAAGGGTTATAGACACATCATGTTAGATGGTGATGCCATAACCATGCAACTGATAAAACGGCTGCAGAAGTGATGATTGATCTCTCAAATTAGGAATATTGCAGCAGTACACAATTCAAACAATCCTTCATTATTCATTAAGCCATTTGATTGTCTACTTCATCTCCCACATATCTGTAATAAAGAATATTAAAACATATGGTTCTCAAACAATGAATTTTCTTTACTTTTAATATTGTAGTTCATTACAAATGCAACACCATATACAGAACCCTTAACAAATTCAAACATTGGAAAATAAAATAAAGTTGAATAACCACAAATAATGGAGATACATTGCAATCAAATGAAAGAATGTTGGCATACCATGCCAAGCTGTCCTTAACTATACGTGATCATTATAGTGTACACTGACACTATGACAAGATAGGGGGGAAACCAACCAAAACGGAAGGGGGGGGAGGATCACTCTTTCGAAAACATCATATGATCAATCTTGGATACTAATCGCAACTACATTCATCAAGAAGGCAGAAGGCAAAAAAGCTAGACATGGCAATCCAGAAATCATATTCCAACGAAACAACAATTTTTTGGCAGAATCAAAGATCAAAATGAATGATGGATTGCTAGTTGAATGGAGATGAAGCAGATAAGAACTTGTTTAAATCCCCTAACACTTAGAATAGACCAACTTTCTTCTTCTTCAGGTCTTGCTTCCACTTTGGTAATTTATAGAATGCTTCTTTTTCCATACCGAATACCGTCTGGAACTCATTATCCGACAAATAAGCCTGAGAAATTGAAGAGTGAGAACATGGATATGTTCAGGGAAAATAGATAAGAATCAACTTAAAACATAGATGGCAGAACAAACCTCTCTCCACTTGAGATCAATTCCGGTTGCAGCATTACCAGTTATGGCTTTCAGTTGCTCATAACTATATGTACTTTGAGTGCTTCCACTCCCATTCTTGTCCTGCTGTATCTTTTGCTTTGGTTCTGAATCATCCCCATTGGTTTGGGATGCTACACCAGTCTCCTTGACTTCAGCAAACAATGGAGAATCCTCAGCTTCAGAAGGGTCTGCCTCACTCTTTGCTTCAGCTGTACAATATCAAGGCATCAGACAGTTTCAGAATTATATGAAGAAATGGGGTCAAATTCAATTAAAGAAGCTGGCAGGAAGATTTAGCAAATTCTTGTGGATCAGCCTAAAGCAATGGTTCCTGTTTCTTAGATATCATAAGTCCAAAGTACAATGGGGTTCTTACAAAGTGGGCTGCATACAGCAGGAGTGCTGCTAGTGGATTTTATAGGAGATTCATCGTGCAATTGCTTCTTCTTTTCAGCAGTAAGAACCGAGGAAAGTGCAGCTACAGCTGCTGCCCTTTGAGAACCCTGACCACTGCTGGAAGGCTTTGGAGTTGACGTTTTACTTGCTGATGATGGACTGAATGCAGATGACAAAGCAGCTAAAGCTGAAGCTCTTTGTGTAGGTCCACCATTATTTCCATCGGATCGAGCCTGGGCCTGCAACAATTACACATATCAAATCCTTAACTCATAAGCAATGTAATTAATGCCTTGACCTCACAAAATAAAAGCACACAGAAGTTCAGCCATAATCACTATAGAACGAAAACAAATAATACACTAGAATGTATCAAGGAAAAGGCAGGAAAAAAATGCAGTAAAATGCAAATAAACTAGGTAAAGTTAAAACATACATGGTAGATGAAAGAAAGCAGCACTAATATTCAAACCAATTGAAAATGGGGGAAATAAATGCATCACCAAGCTGAAATTATCTGGAAAAAGAGATGGGGAAAATAAAACTAAATTTCCAAAAACAGAATACACAACAGGGGAATTTAAGGATTAAAACCAAAAAGTAGATCTAACTCGTCATTCTCCTCTTTCAAAAAGATCCCTTTTCTTTTTTTGCCTTTGGAATCCTGCTATGGTAGCAAGCATGGATGATAAACATTAATCCAGGGATGCATAAAGCAAGGAGGAAAGGATTATTTTCCTACACAACTAAACATCTTGCTTCGGAGGCAAGGTTAATCAAATGCCTTAACTTTCTTTCTGGTTCCTGACAGTAAATGGTAAAATTATTTTCCTAAGTTCCTGATAATATGGTGGGTATGAAGTTCAGCATTCTGTGATGTGCCAAATTTCAACACTAATGCATTAGCATATGAAAAATAAGGAAACTGGAATTATATAAGCCTTTGGGCCATACAGTGAGGAAGACAGTTTTGGACAGGGAAAGAAATGTAGGCAAAATGAGCAAAACGAAAAATACATTGCAGCAAACAATATTTGTCCTATCTCGTAAGATAGGAAAAATAGTGTTACTAGTACATGGGATGACTAAAAATGGTTCATTTTGTGCACTCAAAACCTAATGTCAGAACTGCTTCTAGCAGCAGGTACAAAAGCATGTCAAAGGAGAAAGGATTGGAAAAATGGGGGAAGTTAGGGACAACACAATTGTGATAACTTTCGATAAAAATTACCATTTGTATTCTCTAAGTAAATGAATCCTACATGTATTCTTAGAAGGCATTTATCTCCAGTTTTATAAGACCCCTTCTAAAACTTCTGGGAACTTCATCAGGTGGCTTGTCAGCAGTGTTAGCACCTCATGCTAAACCACCAATGCAAAGAACTAAATATAGGATCTAACTGATGTCGTTTCAAAATTTGAAAGAAAGACTGTCATACAACGCATGCTTTTCCCAGACTGCAGCAGCTAATAGTATAACTGTTCCCCACTATAACTAGAAGGAATTAACAATTCAACTTACTAGCTCCTTTTCAGCTTTATTAACGAGACTCCAAAGTAGAAACAGTAGGAAAAAAAAGAGACGAGTTCAGAAAAAGTTAAGCGGCATATGCAGTCGAAACTATATGTGTGTGTGTGTGTGTGTGTGTGTAAAGAGAGAGAGAGGCTAAGATATGCAGATTATTACCGAAGGGGTTGATTTGGAAGATGGATTAAATGCGGAAGATAAGGCAGCTAAAGCTGAAGCCCTTTGAGTGGGACCCCCTTGGTTCCCGTTGGACTTTACCTGTCTCAGCAGCATGGAATCCATCAGTTAATGAACTACCAGAACGAAAGAGAGAGCAAGAGATCATCATCAACAAATTAGATATACTATCACTGTTCTTAATTTACCAATTGCAATTGTTACCCTCCACAAGGACTACATGGTCAGGATCAAAGGCTCCAACATAGGGGCAACCACTACTAAAGTTCATTGTCATCAAGTATTATTAGATGATCGCATAAATTCATCACTAAATTTTGATTTACACGTCACCCAAGACACATCCTCTTTCTGAATTTAGTAACAATATGGTTAATACAAAAATGGTTCCAGATGTCCACAAATAAACAACTAAAACAAGTTTTTAACACGTTAAAGAAGCCAGAATAAGAAACAACAGGAAGCCAAAAAGAACCCCTATTGAACAACAGCAAAAGATGTAACGTTATATCGCAATATTATCCAAGCTCTCCATCCATCAAAATTTCATACATTGATAATAAGTTATTTTCCATGCAAGGAGCCATGAAAGTTAAATCCTATTAGATTTTTTTTTTTATGATCAAAATTCTTGATACAGACAGAAACTTCATGTATATAATTTTTTTACACTTCAAGATAATTAAAGAAAGAATTTACCTCCACAGCATGGCTAGTTCCAAAAAGCAATGCCACTTTTTTCTGGAAAGAGTTTCCTTGCACCTGCATCAAACATAAATATTGAATGGATACAGTTGAATGCAACATCCATGAAAGGCCGAAACTGTCAATCAAAAATCTATTTACACAAAAAAGGGGAGTCATTAATTTCAGTGACTACAGAACTAATAGAGTTGTTTTTCCTTTGGGTACACCATGCGTAACATCAACAGTGTAATGCTGATATTACTCAAAATACAAGATCTCATCAGTATGATCTTAAATTTCAAATTTTGGTAGAATCCAATGGTAGTTTATTGAAACACAGTGCACTATGCTAATCTATTCCATCTCTGGTCCTTAAAATATCAATTCATCATTATAACACCTATCCTGCTTTTCCATCATCGGGGCTCTCTTACTTCAATTTAAAGTTTAAAAGTCTTATGCTTTGACTTCTCATCTCTTGAACCTCAAATTTAAAAGTCTTATGCTTTGACTTCTCATCTCTTGAACCTCAAAATATGTGCTTAAATGGTCACTTAATCTTATACATGCTCTCCATCCAACTATTCGAACATTTCCTCATTACAAAAATATGCGCATTGGTTGAAACCATATGGATCGAATAGTCTCGATATTCTCCCATTTTGAATAGACAAGCTGAGAATAGAACTCGTTTGTTGTTCATGAAGACAAAAATGATTTAACAATAATTGAAGTGACAGTAACTCAAAGACAAAGTATAAATTCAGTCAAGGATGCATACAGTAGCTCGGGTGGAATCCCATGAAAAGAATGTTGTGAAGAAGCAGGGTTCATTTCCTTCAGAAACTTTGTAAAGTGGAACATTTGGGAACAAACCATCTAGAGATGCAGCCCAGCCTATGTATTTCTGCAAAAAACTTCTAAAATGAATATCAAGCATATTGGAAAGATAAAAGGATGAAGGAATCAATATTTTATTTATACCTGGCCAATTTCAAAAACATTTTGCTTTTCTTTGGTGTCTACAGATTGACCAACCCAAACAAACACTTCAGCATGTGTATCAAATATCAAAATATCTTCTGTCAAGAGATCGTCCTGAGAGAAATTGTAAACTTCCTCAACCTGCACAACAAAACGGAAACTTACAAATAGAAGACATTTGGATACCTGTAGGAACAAGTTTCAAATACATTAACAGAAAAACTCACCTCAAACTTTCCTGAGGCATCCATGTGGAGAAAGACAAAATCAAGGAAAGAAGGTTAGAATGGTAATAAGCTTCATTAACAACTCAGGCAGGAGTGAGATATCTTGGAGCACAAATTTGAAAACAAAGTAGATCACATTCATGACTAAGAAACACCTTTATTAAAAGAGAAAGTGAACAAGTGGGCATCCCTGACAGTCTCTGTAGATGCTTTTTTGCTGGAATAACTTTGTTTTCCTCCAAGTGCAGACCAGAACGCATTGCTCTCTGTTCCTTCTTTAGCATGTTTAAGAACAACTCCAGGCTGAGGGGAAAAGAAGATGAATGGATGATTGATTAACATGGATGGAGTTGCTTGAAAGAAATGGAAATTGCTATCATTGACTTCTATTATTGAGCAAAAACCATGTAAAAGCCTTCCTGAAATATACACTATACAAGAGACAAAATACAGCCAACTAAATGTTTATTTTCAGTATATTTTATCTTGCCCCACAATGTATTCAGGAGGAATTCAAAGGGAAAAAAATTGCAAATACCTAAACAACCTGCATCTCAAAATGCAGAAAATAGGCATAATCAGCTGAAGAATGTGATCAAATACATAAAAAATACTGTAAATATTATAATAATTAAATCTTAACATTTTATCAGTACAGGCAATACCAAACATTCTTTTCATTTCAGTTGTATTGATTAGCTGGTCAACTCAACTTGTTGGAACTTAAATGCTTGACTGTAATATAAAATCATTACCAGGTTTCCCAAGAAAATAATGTGCTTTTATCTTGTCACAACAAAGTCCAAAAGTCGAACTATCTATGAGTGTACCTTCAAAAACTCAGCAACTTTTGCAGCTAATTGCTGCTGTTCATAAGTGCTTTGATTTCCATGCCAAGTAAAAATTGAGGATCCAGATTGCAAGAGGAAGCACTCAGTTGAGTTCAATGATGTTGCCACCTAAACAAAAGTTTTACAAAAATAAGGGTATCGCTGTTAGGTTACAAAAGGAATGGACAAACATGCTGCAGACATCATAACAAAAAAATGCAGGGACAGTCATCACTCATCATATAAAAGTTGATGTCACCTAAATTAGCTTAAATCTAACAACTAGTAAAATAATGAGATACTGAATTTTTCAACTAATGCAAGACAGTGACTAGTCCGGTTTCATTAGACAAGTCTTGAGTTTGGGTTTTTTTCAAGTTCAGATTTTTCAAGCTCAAGCTTTTTCAGTTTCAGGTTTCTTCGAGTTCGGGCATTTTTAGGTTCAAGTTTTAGACTTTTGATCAAATCGGGTTTGAACAGGTTGGGGTTGCCTTTTTTGGGTCAGGTTTTTGGGTTCGGTCTTATTTTGCCACCTCTAAAAAAATAACCAACTAATACATACCGCATCAACTTGCAATGCTTTATTATTGTGTACAGCTGTTCCTGAAATCTGAATTAGAGCAACACTCTCTGCAGTATAGGTTTCATCTGTCAAGCCTTTGTCTGCTATACTCTTCTTGTAGCCAGTGCTTAAACCACCCTAGATAGGAATCAATCATAGGAAACTAGATGACACCGTCCAAATCTAAACCAAAGCCTCTAAAGCAATTGGTAATGAGATTTTAAAACATTGAGTCAAATTGAATACCTTAAGGACAACCATGGGTTGGAATAGTGCAATGAACTGGGGTGGCTCTGTACCTTCAAACACTCGACCCTGCAAGAAACATCTATTAGAAACACAAGCATTAGAATCATTATATTCAGGCAAAGCTAATATAATACCTGAACAGGCCTCCCCTTGAGTGAGTTACACATTGTATTAGCCAACCGAGCAGCCATCTTTTGGTCCTCCTGAATTAAGAAATATGTCTACTTAAAAAAAAAAATCAAGTGGCAGGAATGACCATCACCAGAGTAACATCCATTAAGTTCACATGTAACTATCTAAGCATATCTATCTTCCGTACAAAGAACATGAGGAACACGAAAAGTAATTACAGATCAGATAAAAGAAAACAAGCCAAAAGAAAGATATTTGACCTATTAAATGAGCAAGAAACCAATTCACCAAACAAAGAAAAGTAAAGTACAAAAAATTTGCTAAAATTTTCAAAATCGACAATGTGAATAAATCTGGAACTTGTTGCAAAGAAATTGAAAATGAAAAAATTATATTTCAAAAACAAAAGGTGTCATAAGCAGCGATACACATGATGGTTAATGCAACATCATAATGGGAAAACATATAAAAGATATCAAGATCCTTTTTTGTTTTCAATTTCATAGCAAAGATTTTAGGTTTTGTTTTTTCCTTCAAGTTTTTATGTTCAAGGTACCATTCTTAAGTTTTAATTTGACAAGTAAATCTTAATCCCAGCTACTGATTACTCTACTTGGGCAAACCTCCCCCTAGCATTTATAGCCATTCCAAATGCATCCAGATTAGGAGTCCCTAAACAGAGATATGTTTCCAGCAGCAATTATTGCAATCAGAATTAGCACAGGTTTCCTAAATTTTATAGATTTTCATATTTTACCAAATAATGTTAGTCCTTCATGATTTAAACTCCAGTGCTAAAGAACAGTTATATGTATAATTATATACACATATTCTTGTGTGCATTCACCATTCTGATCTTAAAATTAAGAATCTGATAGGTGCAATGCAAAATCCTACCCTCCCAACAATAGTGCAATTCAAAGTGCTTTAAGATTGACAAGGGGCAAAAACTAACGATACCTATGAATGCCAAGATAGAGTTAGCTTGATGAAAAGGAAATGTATTGGCAGCTTACTAATCCAAATTAGGTGGTGATCCAACTTTACAATGTGTACGAAATTAGGAAGGTAACATAGAAATTCCATATCAGTGGTAGCCATTCATATTGGAAGCATATATAGATTAATTTAGTAATGACAAGCAGCTCATATTGGCAGCACTGTAGTCCATATTATTTAACATCAAACTCCACTGTTTCACATTGCTCTATGGACATAAGTTCTATCAGGAACAACAGGCATATTTTCTAAATTATTTCATACCCAACTAAGAATAATGTAAATTACCTCAAAGCTATCCTTTCCAATCCAACAGCATAGAAAGTAATCTTCTTTCCTCTCCCCCGAGTGGTAGGTATAAAGAACAATGTAGCAGTCTCCACTATAGAATTTACCAACATCATCTTCTTGCAATGGTGTCTTGGCACTGCCATTGATGCACCATACCTGAAAAACAAGCAACATTGCATTTGAGTCGAGAGATTGTGTCTGTCAAGTCAAATGGCAAAACCCAAGCAGACTATTAACTCGACCTCCATCTTTCCACCGCCTTCAAGCAAAGGAGGAACTTCTTCAATTACAGGAGCACTTTTAGTCGTCCCCTTGATACCAACTCCTTGTTGCTTAAGCAAGGCTAGCAGTAGAAAAAAACACCATTCAACAATATTAACCACAAGATATAATAGTGTATTTTACAGCTTATAAGTGATCCGTACCAGCTACTTTTCCTCTTCCCTCCTCACCACCAGGTGCTGTGGACCCTGCCGGCCAAGAATCAAAGTTGGCCTTGAATGAATTAGTTTCATATCCTTGAATGACACGGGTAATGCGTGTTGCTTTTGATCTTTGCTGGCTGCCAACAAAGTTCTGGAGATAAAAAGTTTCAGAATTAGAATTCATGTTCTTGAAATACATGAAGAAATCAAAACCATTCCTCAGGCTCTACCTCAGCAGCTTGACTGGCAGCTTTTCTGTCCTCTACTTGTGTCACCCGTCCAACCCAAACAAAAACCTCAGCACCACAGTCTAGTAGATAGCATTTGTTGTTCTCCAAGAGGCCTTTTGATAGTTCCCCTTCTACAATCTTCACCTCACCATCAGTTATGCTACAGGAACCAATGATTCGAAATTAGCAGTTGATAAGACATATAGCTTTAAAAACAATAGTAACAAAAATAGTATTGACTCAAAAAGATTTCAATCAGGACTGTCTACTTACTTAAAATTGCCCCAACATTGAGGCTCTACCTTAAAACAAACATCTAAAAAGATAATTCAGTTCACCTATATTATACATGATAATGGTGACATAAAAGTACTCTTAAAGCTGTCTCGCAGAACTCTAAATAAGCAAAATGAGTAATGTTCTCTCCACAGAAACTGCCTATACCCAGGAAGGCTTTCTAGGGTCCACTACAAATATCCTTTTCTCCATTTCCTTTTTGATAAAGAAAAAAGGAAATCAACACAAGGGAGTACGAAATAAATAAAGCAAACCTTAAACTATAAGGCTGCCACATGACTTCATCTTAATACCAATATTCTTGATAACACATTAAAGAACTTGATTTCAGAATTCTTGCAGCATAAAAATAATCAAAATTCCATAACATATGAGAAACATTAGACATTGAACAAATTGGATAAACTAAAATGAATGGGCTTGGAGGTTGAAATGATAGGTAAAAGTTTCCACAACTCCATTAATTAAGGCTAGGATTAATATTAGGCACATTAGAACAGCTAGAGTTTAAGAACTGTTATACTGAAGGAAACAAATTAAATGCAAAATGGAAATATGTGGAAGCTTAAGCATTTTGTGTTGCATAAAAACAGCATTTGATGCATGCTTGCAAAGAGAAACATAAAATACCTGTACAGTTTACCAGGATAAGCCTCAGGAATAAGATCATCTTCACAGTGAACCTTCTTTCCTATTGGAGCAAAACCACCGAAGAGGACCCAAAACTCACCAGAGTCGGACTCTGTGTCCAATTTTCCATCATCTGGCAGGTTGATTACATTAATCCATATATAAGTAAATATTCAAAAGGTGCAGTGGAGTAAAAGAAATAAACCTTTCAGGCAACTCAATCAGTACTCATAGATTACTAGAAGAATGGGAAAAACAGCATCATCGATACTGTAAATGCATGCACCCTTACCAACAATTGCAACATCACACGTTCCATCATGATACTTTTCCTTTAAAAGCTGAATAACTTCTAATGCCTTTGCTCTTTCTTGAATATTAGAGTTGGCACCATTGAACTGATAAATCTTATTCTGAGTGTCTAGTATAAATACATCATCGTGATTCAGTGAAGATCGAGCAAAAGGAACCTGAAGAGAATAACACAAAATGATATTTAACTGATCCTCAGCAGTCTCATATTAAATAGTTAGTTTATAATTAGCACATAGAAATTTTCTTTCTTGCTTCTTTCTATCCATACTCATCAAACATATGTAAAGAGCACCATATACCTGCTTCAATCTGACAACCCGCTTTCCTCTGCAGACATATAACCGTTTCTCAAACTCTTCTTCTTCTGGCTTTTTAAATCCTGTAGCAACACCACCTTCCAATGGTATAATGCAAGGTTTAAAATATGACAAAAATTTGTCAGATTCATGGCCTTGAAGTTCCCTGTGCTGCACAGCACGCCCTCCTAGTACTGCATCAAGCTCAATAGTTTTGATAGCAGCCGTTCCAGCCTCATCCTGCATGTTAAAAATGATCTCAAACAATGTCTTAATTTATTTGAAGGCACATATAAATTCTGAACAAATTAAAACTAGTAAAAGTAGATGCACACCTGAGTAGTATCTTTACCAATCCAGAAGTGTATGTCATATAGATATGAACCACCCTTGCTAGGTGTTGTCTACAAAAAGAACATATTAGAAACAAAATGATTGAAACGTTAAAAAAAGCAGTGATTCACCTTGAATGATTTATCTTGTCCCAGAAAAAGGTAAAAAATGCAAGTTCTGCCAATGTGCATCCATACAAGATACAGCAAGCAAGAGAGAAATTGAGTGTTCACCTGTAAGACAATATAAGAATCCCCCATGTAGAATTTTCCATAGTCGGACTTTGGCAATGGAATTGGCTGAAAATTCTCAATACGCCAGATTTCAGTCCCACTATAAGATGTCAAGTGCAACAGCCTTTGCATAGAAAAACTATCAGGATATATATATGGAACATAAGCACACATCTTAAAACAAGCAAAAAGCATACATCACTATTTTTGTTTTCATGATGATGTTGGGAAAATAGTTTATTCTTGTCTCTCTTATCAAAAGTTAAATACACACACATATATACACTCTTTCATAAAAGAAAAGGTCAAAAAAATGTCAAGTCCATAAATTCACAACTTCTTATATGCCCTTCATTTAAGGATACGGCTTTTGACCCACTCCTTGAAATGCAGGATCTAGAACTTTTGCAGAGCTAGACATTTCTCGGAGTTCTTCTTTATTGATGTTTTGCCAAGCAAATATATAATAGCTCAACTTGAGAATCCAACCTTCACCAGTGTGGAAGCTGCCCAAAACTTACTGGAGAAATAAAGGTATTAGATCATGCAAGGAAAAATTAAGTTACAGTACAAAATAAATTCTAAAGAAAATATTAAAAAAGAAAAATAAATAAATCAATGCTTACGATAATTTAAGCTGTCTAAAATTATGTTCCAAATTCACAGTGCACTATATAAGCAGAAAAAAAGATATAATAGTGTAATAATTGGGGCGAAAGCAAAACTCAATTTTGCTTTTTAGAACAGCACCAATAAAAAAGAAGTCGCAACTTTCACAATTTTCAGCAACAAGCCCATGTTGCAACACCATGAGCTGTCAAAGGTCCTACTTTAAGAAATTTGAGAAAGCCTTTATATGACCTAGCATGCAACCCAGCTGACTTAAGATGTATTGCTTCTAACTAAAATACTTGAAAATAACATTAACAATCTTAGTCACTGAATCCTTTCTTCCCCATGACCTTCTTTCAAGGTGAGCTTTATAACCAACTTCCCATTAAAAAAAACTACCATTTATTTCAATACATGGACATTTGAACAATGAAGCCTCATCATCATTTCATAAGAAGTTCGGAAACCAACTATCACAAAAGCATGCATTTGGTTATGAGAATGATTATCTTCTTAAAAGACTCCTTGAACACTTAGGCAGCTGATGAGTATAAAAACTTCTCCCCTCTCTACATTAATGCATGGAATTTGATCCACACGAAAAGGAAACTCCCTCCAGGATTAATGCCCTAAGAACTTATATCTTCCTTTCAAAATCAAATCTACCGCTCCACTCAAAATGCCCCATGGATTAATTAGGCTACTACAGTAATTACATTTTTAGTACCTAAAGACAGTTATCCACGTCAAGAGAAACACTTGCCTGATCCTGGTCGCAAAATTAGTGGTAAAAGATAGGATAAGAGTGAAGTCTTCCATAAAGTTAATATTTTATTATGTATTTTATATTTAGCACCACTATATGGACTAGGAGCAGCTTTTCAGCTAATATAAACATGAACAATCGGTCCTGTCCATCCATCACTCATTGCCAAATTCAGCACATCAAGATAAAGTTCACATAATAAACAGGGAATCACCAACCAGCATTCTTCCTCTAACTAAAAATAGTCATATTTCCATATAGACACAGATTTACCAATTTCACATGATACTGAAATTAATAGAAGAAACTGCCATTCTTTAAACCAATCATCCATTATTTTGATTATATTATAACAAAAGACTACTTATCACACACACACACACACAAAGTTCCCAACACACGCTTTCCGTTGTTCCATGCTCTTAGGAGAATACCCTAATCAGTCTTGCTCGAATCTTGTCATCCGTAGAAAAATCAACAATTAACACAAAAAATCAGAAGATTGCAAGGCAGCAAAGAATTTTTAGCATTAGTGCCATTGATAAGCAATCCAAGCAGCAATTAACATAATCAATCACGGGACTGGAAAGCAACAAAAAACAGAATAAGACGAACTCAACAACCATTCAGAAAATTTGCTCAGAGCTAAGATCTTTTAAGCTCTAATGCTTAGTTACCAAAAACAAATTAAATCATACCTATATCCCCTGCCATAAAACTAAATTCTTAAATTCCCTTACACTTAAAATAGGAGAAAAAAAATTTAACAAGCAGATAGAACCATCATGATCTAGCAGCTTAAAGATAAAATAGAAATTCGAGAACAATCTAAAAAATGGCATTCGCATCAGGCAATTAGATCAAAACAAGAATTAAGGAAAAAAAATAAACAAAACCCATTAAAACTAACACAAAATCAAGCATACCCAGATCAACAAACATGAAATCAAACACGAAAGAATGGAGATCCAAACGAGTAATAACCGAAAAAACTGATCAAATCGAGCAAAACAATAACAAAAAAAATAAGTTACCTTGAAAAGAGAGATCTCTCCCTCTTTGAGTTGGAACAAGGGAAGGGTAAGCAGAGTTGGCAAGTAAATATTAAAGTAAAAGGGAAGGGAAGATATATTGAGCAAGAAAAAAAAAGTGAATTATTGCACTGGTATTGTCATGTGTTGGGTGAGTGTTTCTCTCTCCAACTTTATCTATTCATTATTTTTCAGTCTTTTTCGAGATTTGCAAATTCAGAGACTGAGAATTATGAATGTAAGGAATTATGATGATTGAAAGCCGAGAGAAAAAAGAAGCGATAGAGCAGAGGAGAGAGAGAGAAAAATATAATCTTTGTTGGCTTTGTTTTGTATATGCAAGGAAAAGAAATGAAAGGAAAAGATTTGAAAAGGAAAAAGAAAATTTGAGAGTGAATTTTGGGCAAACAAAAATCGTTACTTTGTAAAAATATCCGGTGCCGATGGCATTGCTTAGATAGATTTTTTTTTTCTTTTCTTTTCCTTTTTCTCTTATTTTCAGCCAAGGATAATTTGGAAATATTATTTCGTTTTAATTTTCACGATAATTTAGATAAATATATTAAATATATTAGCAATTATCTTTTTTTTTAACATATTACTTATTTATTATCTATTAGTTCAATTGATATAGACATGATTGTCAATACAAGAGGAGATGCAGTGGCGAAGTCTAAGAGATTGGCAAAAGTCCTGACCTCTTAAAATAGAAAATTTTTCATTTAGACTTTTTTATAATTTATAAAATTTTAAATCAGTAATGATAAAATTACACTTAACCTCTCAAAAATGATAAAATTTTAATTTAACGCTTTAAAAATTATAAAAATATAGACTATTAAAATAGTGAAATTATCGTAAAAATATACAATTTAATTTTGATTCCAAAATAATTTCCAAGCTCTTCCATTGAGGATGTGGGTTCAACTACGCTAAAACGCATTATCATTTAATTTATGGGTTGAGAAAATGTCATGAGTAGAGGTATTATATATTTAGTATAGGTTTTTTTAATGTGTTTTAAATTATATAATATATAAAAATAACATAATATAAATTATTATAAACTTAAAACGAGTAGGGTCAGATCGGGTTCGTGCCTTGAATGTTCAAACCCAGCTCAACTCATATTTTAAACGTATCTTTTTTTTTTTATTCAAGCCAATTTTTTGAACTTAATATTTTTACCCAAACTCTTCTGAATTTCTGGCGAGCCTTCAGGCCTGAGCGGGTAACTCAACCCATGAACAGGTCTAACTATGGGTAATTATAAACATTGTATCAAAAAATAAACAGATATGATCATAACTTATAATGAGATTATTAAAAAATATATAATTTAAATATATTAAAGGTAAAACAAAATTAAAAATACCTAGATTAGGATAAAGATTATTAAATTATAAATTTTTAGAGTTAAGATAATTTTTTTATAATTTTTAAATATAAAATTTCAAATAGACTTAATGACATGTAAAATAACAAAATATTTTCATTTAAACATTTAATCCATATCAATTTCAAATTTAATCTTTATTTTTTTTACATATATAAATAAAGAGACAGATTACCTGCCTAGTCAACTATTACAAAGTAAATCATTCAATAATAACTTGCTAGTAGACTTATTAGGAATATCAATGATTTGAAGTTCACCAAATTGATGCTCACAAGTCATTCTAAATAATCAGCTACCATATTATGCTTCCTTTGTACATGCTTGATCTGAAATTCAGCAAAGCATTGTGCAAGCTCTCTAATTTGTCACACAATGGTCTCCAATGAACATCCCTCCAAGCATCGAGAAATCATATTAACAATCGTAACATAATCTGTTTCAACTATTATTCGTTGAATCCCATAATTTTGCGCAATTGGAAATCCATGGAAAATCGCTCACAACTCAAATTCTAAGGCTGAACTTTTTCCCACGAACTTTTGAAAACCAACCACCCAACTGCTTCTCATCTCTACATCCAAAACTAAAAATTATACTTTTAGCACTTTAAAAATTGTAAAATTTTAAGTTCGTATATGGTAAAATTATATTTTGACCTTTAAAAATGATAAAATTTAATTTAATAATTTAAAAAATTTTAAATATATTATATATCTCTCGTTATTAGTTGTTATTGTACTAGCATGACTACTAACAGATGTTGACTCAACCATTATGATGTTTATGTGGCATTTTACGTCAATAAAAAATTCAAAATTTTATAAAATTTATAAAACAAAATTATATATTGCTAAAATATTATGAAAATTCAAAAACATTAAAAAAATTTTAAAAAATTCAAAATAGTATTTAAAATATTAAAAATAAATTTTTTTTTAAAAATTGAAACTATTTCAAAAAAAATTAAAACTATATATAATATTTAAAATTTGAAAAAAAAAACTTAATGACTTATAAAAATTCAAAAAAAAATATTAAGAAAATTATAAATTATTTTAAAAACTCAAATATTAAAAGAAAAATTATAAGCCTTTTATAATTAATGGCCTTGTGCTCTACGGTCTATGTTAGACAAACTTATTACTAGAAATCTCGTTTCTTTCCATCTATATAGTTTTAGTTTTTTAATATTAATATAGTTATAAGTTCTTATCATATTTTTTTTATTGATATAATGCGTAAAACTACTCGTAGTCTTTTTTTAATAAATAAGAGAATAATACGCTTCATATTGGGAAATGTGCTCATATTGTAGTAAACATGTAACTATTTTCTATTTATTTGAAAGATAAATAAATAAATAAAATTAATTTCAAATTTCACTATTACGTCTTTTTTATTTTTTGTCTTTTATATTTTGCATGCATAGCGAAATTGTGACAAGTAAATATTAGCTTATTGATTGTTTAAGTTCAAGCTGAAGGTAAGTGGCATTGTAAAAACTATTACATTGCGAAAAAGACAACTTACTTCAGTTGATAATCTAAACGAGTCTGTAATCTCATAAAAGAATCAAAGTGAGCATTTAATTCAAATATTGAGAAGGATTATTATGTCGTCTAAAATTCTAATTGGGGAGATGACTAGTCTTAACTATTGGAGTAGTTGAATAAATGGGTAGAGAGATGTATTCATTGGTAGAATGATACATTGAACTGGACTCAAGATAAATTAATTCTGAATTCGTTTGTGAATTAATTCACTTATACGTTCATGGTGTGATTTACCTAAATCTTAAGTTAATTACTGACCATGCATATTCAACTCATATGTTTTGATATAAGCAGAGGCTTATGCTCTAAAGATGATTGAGCTCATAGTTGATATGTTGGGTACATGTGTATGACATTACTTTACTAGCAACAATGGAATTCATAGCTTAATTAAAGAGTTAATGATATCCTCTCATTAGCATTGTGTGGACTCATAAATATGAAACGTTACCACAGGTTGCTTGCTCTCGAACAAGCAATTTATCACAGTCATTTGTTGATAGTGATCATATTAATCATTAAGAATACACAATGGTGACAATGAAATAAAATATGATTGTATTGAGTGAACGGATTTAACTAAAAAATCAAAGATATCATATAAGGGTAACATATATGACGATGTCATTGGACGAAGCAGTTGGATGAATTGCTTTTGTAAAGAGTATACAATAAAGAGTTTTTAATCATGGTATTTCTTGTAAACTGACTCAATGATTAAGTAATTGTGAATTATCAGAATAATGCTTCTGGACATAATTGCAATTATTAGAGCCTAATTGTATATATCCGATTGGTTCCTTTGCTAGCTCAACAAAAACTCGATTGGATTGCATTGAATCAAAAGAAAATTCTACGAATTTGAAAATAATTTAATTGAGTCGATTTATTCGATGTTGAATTAAATTAGGTGGTCGAGAGAATTATTCAACTAGAAAATTTAATTAAAGAATTTTCTTGAAAAATTAATTTAAAAAATTTAAGTGATTTTTGAAAGATTAATTTTGATAAAGTAAAATTAAATTAATTAAAATTAATATGATATTTTTTAAAATTAATTTTCAAGTCAGACAATTGACTTAATGAGTAATTGAACTTGTCCGATTAATTATTGCAAAAAAATATTATTTTAATAGTTTAATATTAAATTTAATTTAATACTTATTTTACTAGTATTTTGTTATTAGTTTAACATTAAAGCGATTATCTTAATATTAAATTTAATTTAATATTTATATTGATAAATATTATATTAATTTAATATTAAAGTGATTAAGTTTAATCATAGCTCTAAACTCTTCTTATATAAAGAGAGCTTGGGTCATTATTTTACACACACTTGAATTCAAAAGAAGGTTGTAGAGAGAATTTTTTGAAGAAATTATTTCATAAAATCTCTATAGATATTTTTTTATTTATAATATGACTCAAAAGTTTAGAGAAATTATGAAATTGTTCCATTGGTAATTTTGGTGAAATTTTTTTTTATTCGAAGCGAACCCACACTCAGCAAACATGAGCTTGAGGATAGCGAAAAAGATTACTTGATAGGAGTGCTCATCCTAAATGAATAAAAAATGTATAATTTTGATTAAATATTTATTACTTTAAATATCACAACAAATATATTGTTTTGGAAAAAAAATTAAAATTTTGGTTTTTCCATAAATTTATTTTTTGTTGCGTTCTTAAACTCGTTTTTCCAACACTTTAACACACTCAAATTCACGTCTTTCTACACAAGAACAATGTCGACGTTAATTGAGTTAAGACTCAATCAAATAATTTTATTTTTTTTATTTGCTTCTTTTCCATTTATGGAATGAAAAAATAAATCATTTTAATTGGACTTAAGAGCTTTGCGGTTTGTTGTCTGAGTTTTTTTTTGCCCTAATAGCAACACGATTAATGTGATTAGAACTTAGCCACACTTAGGGTGATGAACACCTTAACTATCAGGCCAACACACAGGATTCAATCAACTTTTTTAAAGTGTTTTATGTATTTAATTACAAGTATTAAAGTTAAGGGTAAAATATATTAATAGTCTTCTAGCTATTAACATGTTTTTGTTTTGGTCACCCAATTTTTTTTTTTTTTTTAGTCAGTAACATTATCAAAATTTAATATTTTGGTCACTTATGTGTTAAATCACTAACGAAATATTGACATGGTGTTTTGTCTTATCAGCATAATAATAAATTTAGCCATCTAATGTCTATAAATTCTATCCATTTGATCTTAATTCTACAATAAATTTAACCTTCAACTTTATATCTTCTATGATTTTAGTCATTATTCTTAAAATTTAAAAAATAAAATAAAAATTTAAAAGCTCATTCTTCAATAAAAGTACATACATAATTATAAATAAATGATTACCCATTTTTCTCTTTTTTTTAACGCATCACTTTTCGGTTCCTTATATATTTAAACACAGACTTTTACTTACATCAAAGTTTATGAGTCATGCATACATAGTTCATCATCCATTCAAGATTTAGATATGTCACATTATGAATGTCACAAGTGAATAGATTCGATGTACTGTCAGTCTAATCAGTCACATATATATCTCTATCTTCCTGAAGTCATCTGCTCTGCCTCCGATGCCCAAAACAAAACATATATTCAATTGAACTTGATATACGACATATTAGTCTTTCAATTTGTTTTATTGATCAGTTTGTTTAAAAAAGTTACAAGTGTATATTGACGAAAATACTACACTTAGAGCACTAGATCCAACAGTGTTTTTCATCCAAACTAATAAATTGATTTGTCGTTTTACAAATTATAAGTAATAAAATAAAATCGAATGATTCAGAGAAAAAAATTGAGAATTGAATTAAAAAGAATGAAGTTTGAAAGGGTTTATATAAGAAAAAAAAATGGTTGTTGGGTATTATAGTCGTTGGGATTGTGACTGTTGGGGGAATAGTTACCATTGGCCTGAAAACATGTCTTACAGGACGCGTTTTCACTAATGTGATAATAAAAACGCACATTATAAGACGCATTTTCCTTTCTCTCTATAAAAACAACATATATCGGTAAATTTTAGAAAACAACATACATTCTCAAATTTTTTTTTTCAGCATATTTCTATAAATCAGTTGGAAATGTTTATATAGGGTTAAGGAATTTAGCCATTAGGTGATTTTTTTTTTTTTTAGATTATTCAACCGTTGGTCTAACGATTAGAAAATTAATTGTCTAAATTTTGTAATCGTTGTGATCCAACGACTAATTTTTTTTTTAAAAATTGTGCGATGCGTGCTTTTATCATGTAGCAGTTCACACCCAAAAAATTGACCTATTTTCTTAATTATTTTTTAAAATTACGATTTATGCCAAAATTTTTCCCTTTTATACCCTTAAGCTTTTCTTAATGAAAAAGACACCATCTGTTGTCATTTTATCCTAAGAGAACAAAAACTAAAAATGCAAAGAACGTTTTAGTTGTCAAATTTTCTAACAATAAAATTTGTACCAAAAAGACTTTGGACAAGATTAATAATGTGCTTCCATCAAATCTTTTCTAATTTGATTTTACATCAAAATCAAGAAATTATTAATTATGTCGATTGAATATTAGCTTGATTAACATCGATATTGTTGTTAGTACAGGAGGACGTAAGTTCATGTGTGCTAAAGCATATTTTTCTTTTATTTAAGGACTGGAGAGAAATTATGAATAATTTTAATTATGATATAAAAAAAACAAATACGATAAGAACATATAATGAGATTAATATTTTAAAAAATTATTAATTATTTTAATAAAATTAAAGAACTTGCTATTTGAATGTATATAAATTTGATTTAATGACCACGGAATAAA
Organism: Kokia cookei; assembly: GCA_039519145.1. Taxonomy (NCBI): domain Eukaryota; kingdom Viridiplantae; phylum Streptophyta; class Magnoliopsida; order Malvales; family Malvaceae; genus Kokia; species Kokia cookei. The sequence goes on along the minus strand of CM076899.1, from coordinate 34,551,816 downwards.
AATTATTATATAAATTAAGTAAATAAAGTCAGTATTCAACAGGTTATATAATTTTTTAATAATATATTACTCAAAAATAATAATAATATTTGATTGGATTATTAAAATTTAAAAATAAAAAGGCACCGTGTAAAAAAATATTTAAAAAAATTCCAATACATAACACAAAAAAAAAAAAATATATATATATATATATATGACATGTAAAAAAAAGGAATAAATAGAATTTTAAAAATTTAAAAAGTAAATCACAAAAGTTCGGTGAAATGATAAGGATTTTTTCTATTTTAACTAGTGATCGAAAGTTTAATCTCTGTCTTGAGTACAGAATAGATTTAAAATTCGTGATCAGTATCTATCCCTTAATAAATCTACTGAATGTGGTAAATTAATTACTAATCTTGCATATTAAGAAACAAAAACATTTAAAAACAAACAAACCTTAATTTTTCAAGTTTCACCCATCCAATATATATATTAAAAGAAAAATAAATAAATAAATAAATATATGAAAAATAGGATAAAAGCCAGCTCATAAAAGACCTTGTAAAAGGACAGCCAATAACCTTAAACTTTTAGGTCATTGTCACATGATATACCATATAGCAATGGTACTTTAAAGATTATTGTTGGATGAATAATTAATAAAAATAATAATAGTAATAGTAGTGCAGTAATGTTACATTTTATCGCACCCCATTCAATATTAATAAATATCATCATATTATGAACATTATAAACAGATACTATCATATAATCACATTAATATATTTAAAAATAAATAAATAAATATCATCACGTAAATTGTTGTAATACTTGTTAGGTAAGATGTTGTATTTATGGTTCATGGTTGTGCATAAATTGGTTTAAACCAAATTAATTGATGGAAATTAATTTATTTAATTACTTGGTTGGTGTTTGACATAATTTCGATATTTTAATTATCAATTAGAGGTTTAAAGTTTAGATTTTAGACTTTAGACGTTTAACGGTTTAGAAAGTTTAAATTCTACAAAAAAATATAAATAGCATGAAAAGATTAAACAAAATCTAACATCACTTAACGATTAAATAAATATTATCAATTTATTTTTCAATGTGTTTTATACTTGTTTTAACCAAAAACAAATAGAACATATAATTTTCGATTAATCAATTGAATTAATCAAAATATTTTAGTTTGATTAATTTCTTTTAAAAAATTTCGATTCAATTAACGGTTAAAAGATTAAATAATTCAGTTAATTCGATTAATACTAATTCGGTTCGATTAATACATTAGATTGGACCCAAGTTAAATTTGTTCTAGATTCGTTTATGGATTGACACACTTGTGACATTTATAGTGCAACTTATCTAATTCCTGAATAAGTGAATGACTATGTAACCATGTGCTTACATACTTTGATGTATTGAAATCATTTGGATCTCAATGTAGTAAGCTAAAAGTTGGTATTTTAATATATGGGTTATGCATAACATAGCCTCACTTATAGTAGTGGAACCTTAGTTCGATTAAGAGTAAATGTATCTTCCCAATGGTATTGTATGGTTTATGAAAATAGAACATTGTCATTGGCTACTTCTCTGGACAAATTAGTTAATTCTAACTAATTTGAAATGATCATTTTCAGTATAATAAATACAGTGGTGACAATAAGATAAAAGTGATTAAACTAGATGAATGAATTTAACTTTAAGAGATTACAGATATTCTTTGAGGCTAACACATATAATAAAGTTATCATATTAGAGCTTAGTAATATAATTAACTTTTGTAATGATATATAATGGAAAGTTTAATCATGTTATTTGTAATGGCTTGACTCAATGATTAAATAGCTATGGGATAAATAAACGAATAGTCAAAACTTAATTACAAGTTATTTTAATCCTAATTATATAGATTGCATGATTTACTATATTGAGTAATTGCATTTTATTGGAAAAGCAAGAAATAATTTAAGATTAATTTTTATCTAACGATAAAATTATTATGATTTTAATAGAATTTGAAATGGATTGTTTAAATTATTTAAAATTAATTTGAAATTCTTATTTAATTATTTATTGGGCTTATTTTTTTTATCAAAATTAAGAGAGGTTATCCCAATGCTGATTGGCCTACTACTTGCCACTCGAAGTAAAGGAAGCCGCTCACTGACCATGGGGTTACTTAAACCACAAGCAAGTCACTCTAAATTAAAATAGAGCTCCAGTATTTTTCCCTCTATAAATATACATGTTAGACAACACTACACGTATCCAAATATTACGAGAAAACTGTCAAAATCTAGTGAAAGTTTATCTGAGCTGTTACCGAAAATTACAATGAACTCTAAATCATTATACATGTTTAACAGGCAAAATATAATTATATCTTAAAAAGCGAATTCTTATAATAAAAAATAAAAAGTCATCAATCCAATATAATTCCCCAATTCTCTCCTACTCCTAAGAGTAAGTAATTGAAGTATTCCAATTACATCCAATTCAAAAAAATAGGCAGTTTGGTATTGCTTCACAGAAATTTATTGAGATCAAGCGTGAACAATATCGTCCTCCAGACGGATTGAGTTCAAAAAGGATAAAAAGAAGAAAGAATGCCCCCAAATGCAAAGCCTGACTAAACAAAGTCTGGCACCAGAATTTATTCACAGGGAGTAGCAATTAAAACTGGAATCATTGACAAAACCAAATGCAAGACTTGGGCCTTCAAGATTCAGAACCAGACTTAACGATGAAATTCTGGCGGCTGATGGGATTCATCACGACTGGAGGACCAGCTGTGCGGGGCCAAGCCTGAAATTTTTTGTCAGTTTCTTCCCACCATCCCTTGTTTGAAACAGTGGAAGGCGTGGTCCCTGAGTTGGGAAGGAGAGACCAATTCTTAAAACTCTGCAATAATCAAATAATAAAAAGCTTCAAAAGACAACAGCAACTTACCTCCAAAAATCTTATTATCAGAAACAAGCAGATCAGATACATAAGCAATGGCAAATGATCCCGCAACAGAAATAATTATATACTTTGCTGCCATTTTCAAGCTGTAAGACGAGAAACCATGTTCAATGAACAAAAATGAATTTGAAGGTAATATTCAGAAAGAAAAACTAGATGGCAGGCAATCTAACAAAGAACCAGAATAGCAGTAGTAAAAGTTGTACGCTAAAAAACTTATTGTCAGAAAAAGGTACACTTATTTAGAACATAATTATCAAAAGTAACAGAAACTGTATTCATCAGCTGATGTATTTCCTCGCATATTGAAAAACATAAGGGAAAAGAAATTCAAATAAGCTGACATTTACAGTCCTAGTACAGTAGTAGAGTCCTCACAGGGTACTGTTTAGTACTCCCTCTTAAGGGAAAACAATAATGACTCCTATTCATATTCTAAGATTCACAACAATGTGCAATACATCACCTCAAAATGACATCCATCAGATCAGTGGCAATTTGAAACATTATTCAGAATTTAAAAACTCTATTTGTTATTTGTCTTTTCCTTTTCAATCAACAACCACCATCTTCTAACACAATGCAAAAGAAAATCCTCTGCATCTACCAAAAGGCCATCACAAAGAAATGCATAATAATCACCATCTAGAGCGGTTAAGAGAAAGATCTATGGCACGCTATTCTATTGTCTAAATTTAATATCTTCAGGGCTTATATTTAAGTAGTAGCTAACGATTGACCAGCTTAGCCAAGTTCCTATGCAAATAACTGACTGATAAAAGATAAAGACGTTAACAAGACAAGATATAGAACCATCTTACTTAAAAAAAACTTATCATAACATGATTAGAACAAAAAGAGCCAATGGGATCAATCCTAAAGAATGAAAGAATAGGCCTCTCTTAAACATACTGAATAACATTCTTCTATTACCAAATTCAGGGAGGATTCTACGATATATGGAAAACTACAAACCCTTCAACCCAGTTCTTGTTAATTGAGCTAGTTTTCTTTTTTTTTTTCTTTGGCCCATAAAAAAAGCCGGTCCTAAAGGTACAAGTGAAACAAAATTCGAGTCGAATAGAATTGAATGAAATTGTTCAAGTTAAATTAAAAAAATTAATCATGTCAAAAAAAAAATTGTTATAGTATAACAAATTCCATATTAGATCATGTAAATTTGAAACCATATATATATAAAAGATACTTGAATGTGATAAATTTGCTTATTTTCAAAGTTGACAAGGACCAAAAGGGTATTTACACCAATATGTTATTATTATTCGAATGGTGAAATTCAACTCGACTCGAAACTCGAATCGGGTTATCCGAATTATTAGAATTGTGAAATTAAATTCAACTTGAACTTGAAACTCGAAATTCAAAATTTTTTTCAAATCGAATTAAGTTTTACTCATGGAACTATGAGTGTTAGTGTGTTACAGCTTATTAAAAAAAGGGGAAAAATCAATTTTCTTTCCTACCTTATGAATTAAAAACAGCCCATAAAATCCTAATTCCCTAGCGAATGCTATACCATCCCATTTCTGTTTCCCTTTTCTTCCCTTAAGGGAAACCCCCCAAAAAACCCTATCTTTCAAAATAAAATACTGAAATCAACAACCAAAGTCGACCCATGAAACAATCAATCTTCTGATCTTATTCAATTCAATATTTGACCAAATCCATTCAAACTCAAATCGTGAAATTAAAAAAATATTAATCCCAAAAAACAAATAAAACCGGAAGCACACACACACACACAATTCATATCTCTTCTTGATAACAAACGCAAACATGAACTAACGAAAAAAAGAACCTGGAGCACCATCAAGATCATGAAACGAAACCCATTAATCTAAAGCAATAGAAAGAGAAAAGGATTCTCTATCCGTTAAATTAACGGGTCGGGCATACGTACCACGGGTCGAGGAGAAGCAGATGAAGGCCGGAGACGAAGAAGGGCAAAGGAGCTACCTTAAAGCGTTAAAGAGTAACAAATGAGATGTTGCTTTGTGAACCCAGGTTTTATTTATAGAACTTTAGATCCAACGGCCTAATTTTCTTTTTTTCCATCGGACGGCTACCGGTAATCAAAGTATAGTTTAGTGGAAAAAAAAAAGGCCCACTTTCGAGGATTTTAACTGAAACATCATTACGTGGTATATTTTAAAGGCTAAAATCTGTTAAAAGTCCCTGTACCATTCGATAATTTTCAATTTAGTCCCTTTATTTTTTTATATTTCAACATTTAGGTCCAACTTTGACCATCATTAAAATATTTTTTGTTAAGGTTAATTATAACACTATTTTTAATTATATAGTTATTAAGTGAGTTTTTTTTTTATTCCAAAATGTAACGCCAACAAATTTAACAAAAATAATTTAAGTCGGATATGAATATTGAAATTTGAAAAGTAGAGGGACTAAATTCTTGAAAATAAAAGTATAGTTACTAAATTCTAAATCTTGAAAAGGATAGGGACTTATGGTATATTTTAACATTTTTTAAATAATTTGATAAAATTTAATTGACTAATATATTATAGGTAAAAACACTTTTCTAGTCTCTCTTGATTTTCATATTGAGCAAATTAGTCCATCTAAAAAAATCAAAGCAATTTAATCTCGTCAATTTCGAAAGTGAGCCACTAAGTATAATTAATCACAATATTAATATTTTTCGTCAATTGTACATATTTTTATTCGTATAATAACAAATTTAGCTCTCCAAGTTTACACAATATGTCAATTTGGTCTTGATTTAATAAATTTATCTTGCAACATTTATATATTTTATCAATTTTGTCCTGATTTTTAACATATTTAGCCTGTAACATTTACACATCTTGTTAACATTTACACAAAATATATAAACATTAAGACCTAAATTTGTTATTATATCAATAAAAATTATGTACAGTTGATGGAAAACATTAACACCGTGATTAATTGTTCTTAGTTGTTCACTTTTAAAATTGATAGGGATTATTCATTCAAAAAAATTGACAGAGATTAAATTGCTTAATTTTTTTTTAAATGGATCAATTTACTCAATATTGAAATTAAGAGGGACCAAAAATATTTTTACCTCTATTATATTATATTATACTATATAAGTAATTTGATAAATTTCACCGACAGATAATTTTCTTTCTACTAAAACAAAAAAAAAAATATTTTTTACAAATTTTATACATCAATAACGATGAGAAAACAAAAATCTACAACATATCTACATAAACAAGTAAAAGTAAATTAAGAATAATGTTGATAACTGTGCATACTATACGTGCAAAAAATAAGTAAAGCTAAAATAAAATAAATTAGGTATTTTAAATAAAATATTACTTTTTAAAAATTTTCACATATTTGAAATAACTAACTTCAAAAAAAAATTAATTAAACTAACTTCAAAAAATAATTAAGTAAATTACTACTATTATTTATGTAATTTTCCATCAATAAAAAATACTTAGCATTTTTAAATTTTTTTAAAAATAATTATTTTCAATATTATTATTTATACATTATTTATCAGTAAATTCACTCTCAAGTGCACTCAAAACCACATTCTTTTAATTATTATAATAACAAAGGCAACAATGGCAACAATTAAATTAAAACTCAATCAACTCAATATTATTATTTTTAAAATAAAATATATGTGAAATATTTATTTACTTTTTCACTAAATGTGACAATTTTAGCTTGACTAAAATATTATACATCATAGTAAAGGCATCACAACACGGGTAATGCATCTATGTTGTCATTATTATTATTGTTATTATTTTAAGGGTTAAAATTAAATTGTAATTTTTATGATAGTAAAAATATAATTTAATCATTTGAATATCTTATTTTTTTATAATTTTTAAAGAATTAAATCAAAATTTTATCAATTTTAAGGGGATCAAAGTGCAATTTTACTTTTATTAATTTAAAATTTTAAAAATTTTAAAAGAACTAAATAAAAAATTTTCTATTTTAAAGGAAACCGCTATTGATGGAAATAGTAAAGTTGGGATGTTAAAGCAATTTTCTAGATTTTATATGAAAAAACAAATTGTCTTCTAAATAATATCTATTATTTTGTTAAAATATATGAAGCTTTCAGTAATTTTACAATTGAGTTGAGATCCAGTTAACGGGTGATAATAATTTAGTCAAAATCTTAAATATAGTATATAGAATAGATATAGATGTATATGTATATATATATATATATATATACAGTGAAGGAGGAAAGAAACAATGAGGAATCATATTGAAGTGACTTCAACCACTGGGCCAAGTAGTCGGTCAAACCTGTTGTTAGAGACCAAGAAACTAATGAGAAACTTATACATTCATGTCCAGATATTATATGACTGCAAATAAGTAGATTACTTACAATATGAAGAGAGGGGAACTCTTGCTATCTCCTGGAAAACTTCATAAAATAATCAAAGCAAATGGGAAAACAATAAATTAATGAATGAATGGATGGATTAAATACTGAAAAAGGTTATAAAATCAACTAAACGCTAGCCTTACTTTGTATACCAAAAAGCAAGGATGGTAATTTTTGTTGCAGCTGAAACATCTTTGAGCTCTAAAATCGACAGTTCAGCGGCATTTTCAACCTTGTCTTAAATAGGAGGTGGAAACTTCTTCCTTCTATGGGAACAACTGCCGGATGCTCCTTTCTGCTTTTTTTTTGGGGGAATTTAATTCCGTGATTTTACAGGATCAACAACCAGCAGCTTTTAGGATGTTATCATATGGAGTTGAGGACGGGAAACTGAAGGGCTGGAGATAGTTCTGGTACTCAGTTGCACAGAGCAGTGGAAGAGTGCCAACTGGTTGTTGCAATGAGTTGGTACCACTTGTTTGCTCAAAGACAGGGCCAGGCTGTGTTTTTGAGTTAGGGAGTGGACGTTAGATCACGGGAATCTCAATAGTTAAAAGACGTGGGATAACACCACTCGACACTCTCACATGTAGCCCGACCTACACATGGACACCCTCAATAGGGGTTGTCAAGCTCGCATAGGATTATAGACAGGATGAACAATACAAAAGAACCTAAGTTCTGATACCATATTAAGCATCCTATCTAAAACCAATTTATAGTAGGCGGTGTGTGGCTCAGTTTTAATATAAGCCCACAGGAAGTCGAATATTTAAACATGCATGAATTTGATTAAATAAAGGGCCCTTGAATCCCCACTAACATGGACTTAGAGGCTACCTGTTCTGCATGAAAAGGATTTTGAAAATAGCTGTCTTGTCTCAGGTGGACACCCATCAAATCAGACATCTTATGCTGTTTCCCGGTTAGGAGTGTCTCACAATGATGGGCCATATCCTTGTAAGACATGTCAGGTCCTGTTGAGACAGATATTCTTCCGAACTGATCTGAAGTCTCCAATACCTGTAGTAGTAGAGCAAATAATCATGTAAAATGTGTCACTTGTACTTTGAGACAAGTAAAAAAGACTGGCATAGCTGACATACTGAATCAAGGAGTTCATTAACATCCAAGGGTTTTGGAGTTTCCTGGGACAACCCTGAACTATCCTTGGTTTGACATTCAAATGGTTCTGCAAAAGCATCATCCTGCAGAGCAAAAGAAATCACATGTCCAAGCATTGAAAGATAAAATTTGGAAGGTAGAGTGAAGAGATTTACCTCCTTGGTAGATTTACTCTCTTCCATACCAGCTTGATATTCTTTATGCAGTTTATCCATAGTCAAGTGGGAACCTAGAGGACACACATCATCTGGCAAGAATTTACTTAACAGCTGTGCTCGTGTATTGGACAATTCAGGCTGCATAAACATATATGCACCAGATATTAGTGTAAGGCAATTACAACAGAATTCACTAGCTCTTCGATTATATATTGGAGTCAAAGATTCTTGGAATAGAAAAGCTTACTTCTGACGAAATTCCCAAGCTTTTCACGATTTCAGAAGCAAGGCTTTCGCAATCTTGCTCTGGGGTAATGTGAATATGTGAGAGTGTCTTTGCAGCCAAACCATCATCTTCTTTAGATCCATAAACATTTGTTGGTCGGTCAGACCCAGTGTTAACTGCCTTCAACTTGCAATCTTCCACCAAGTGCAAGAATGGATCAACCTATTAATCATAGAACAATGATATGAAAAGATCTATCTGGATTTGAGATGTTTAAATTGCCTTGGAAAGCACCAAAATTTAATAAAAAAAGAGATGAAAGAAAGGTAGAAGACAAGAAAATATGGACACTACATTACATTACTGATAAGTGGTAAGAGTTCCTTACCACTTTTTCTCTAAGAGCAACCTTCGTAGAATAGACAATAGGAATAATATTAGATGCTTTTGATGAAAATAGGATCATTGATGTTGCCAAGGTGAAAAGTGATCTACGACATGATGGTGGAAGTGACCCTGCAGCATTAGTGGAAATTTAGATTAAAGAGCTGAAACCCCAATAACATATATCAAATTAGTTGTTTCATCAGAATCCAACCATAATGAAACAACACGTCTTCCTAACCATTCTCACTGTAGTATGTGCAGCATTCATGAAAAGAATTTATAAGAGATGGGGCAAAACATAAGTTTGGACCATTTACTAATTTGACTCAAAAACTAGAATCTTTCAAAATACTGACTAGTGTTTGTATATGTGGCAAGCTGGTAGTTTGATTAAGATGCTTCACTTAAAAGTAAGATTTGAAAGAACAGATCCGTGCTATATTTCCTACTGGTTTTATGTCCTTAAGAGAGCTTCTTGCATTTCCAATCCATCAGAATTATTGCTTCCTTTTTTTCTTCTGCAGGAGAGAAATCTTGGTGTCATCCATGTAGGTGCTAAACATTTGTGACTACTACTATAATTACACGTTACATGAATTCGTTTTCATGCAAGACATGTTCTATCCTCTAGTTTTATTTTCTGTTTACTGGGATTGTCATGAAAGAGTAAGACAAGGAGAAGCAGACACTGGTAAAACCCATGTGAGGGTAAAGACAGCTTCAACTTTGAACACTCACCTCCTTCATTAAGAGAGATACGTCGCAATGAAAAGGCTAGCTGGAAACTACGAACAAGAGCCTCATTGCTAGAATTCTGCATTACATAAAAAATGAAAATACAGAAATTAGACCTCCAGGAAAGAATAAATATCAGTTACATGCAAAACAAATATGTCCTGTAATCAGTAGCTCATGTAAAACAAATGCCTTTAAGGTAGCATCAGCTGAGAAATTACCTTGGCTCGAGAGAAGAGCAACACAAGGCTGTATGTATGAGCAATTGCTTCATAGTTTTGCGGTGTATTTTGAGGAGAGATGGACTGTGCCCAAATTGATGAAAGCAAGAGACTGATCTGGGTGCTACTAAGCCGTAGAGAATGGGCCTCCTGACGTTTAACAAATACAAAAAGTTACAAAAAAAATACATACAAATAAACCAAATTTCAAAGGGTTAATCATTTGACAAATACTCACAGATTCTGTATTTGAATTGCTCAGAGAATTTTTATCTGTTTCCAAAGGTACAGACAGATTTCTTGAACTAGATGCTCGACTATAAGATGACTTCAATCTACTCAGAATCATATTATTACTGCCCTCATTAGCAATACTTTCTTTTTCTATATAACCATTCCCCCTCAAGGAAGATTTCTCCTTCCTTAGCTTCTCAAAAAGGGCAGCTGATGAAGAAAAGACAGAGACAGTTCTTGAAAGTGTTCTTGAAATTGCTATGTTTGTTAATGGAGGAACAGAGGATTGTTGAGGGCAAACTGAAGTTGGGACAAGCACAACAGAAAATATACGGTGAGCACCAATTCGTGTTTCATGGTCAGGGTGGACCATAGCTGGGAGTAATTGATGGAACAATGACTCAGGAAAAGCCTATAGGTACAAAGAAACACCAAATAAAAATACTGCAGACAACACTATAAAATGTTCATAAAGAAAAAAAAATTAACATTATGATTGTTACCTTGTTTAGATAAGATGGATTTGGAATTGAAGCAACAACTTGAGCAGTTCGATAGACAACAGAGACTGTAGCTCTGGCTATAACTGTACTATTTGAGATGTTTTCCAACATCACAGCCATAGCATCAAGAATTGGACCTGCATCTCTAACCTGTTCACAGTAGCTAGCTAAATTTGAAATGTCCAACAAGAATAAAACAAAAGAGAGACAAGATAGTAATCCCACCTTTTGTGATAACTGTACAAGGCAATTATCTACAGCTTCTTTAAAGTTCTTGTTCCAATTTATAGTGTCAACTCCCAGAGTTGCATCGTCAAGTGAGCAATGTATGCTCTTTCGTAAATGCCTCATAACATCACTGACTGCACCAAGTATTGCTATGGAAGGCTCAACTTTTGAATATCGAGCAAGGGTGGATGTAACCTCTAGAATTTGAAGTTGCACGTCAGGTTGTTTGAGAACACTTTTATGGTCAAGATGCTTAACTAATAACGACAGCAAAAAATGCGTATTCTGTCCTGCAAACAGAGAGAAAATAAATAGTATCAATTTCTCACACTTGTTACAAGTCAAAAAATTTAGTAATAAAATAATATATAAAATTTGATAGAAAGAATACTGAAACAGAAAAAAGTCAGACATATTGACTGTTGAAAATGCATGCTACCAGAGCTCTCCATTAAAAGCTGCATATCCTTTAAGACTGGAAAGGCAAGACCAGTTTGAAGAGACCATAAGTTTTCACTATCCAAGTAACGGAACAAAGACTCAAGAACACGTCTTGCTGTTGTAGCTTCCTTGGCTAGGTTTGCCATGTTATGTAAGCAAACTTTGGACCAGAAGCTGGGATTTTGGGCATCTTCCCTGTGAGAATAAAAAGAAATAAACCCATTCAAAGGTAATTATTTAAAGGGTAAACTACACCATTAGTCACTAACTATGGTAAGTTTTCGTTTTGGTCACTTGACTAAAAAAATGTTACAATTTGGTCATTGAACTATTTAAAAGTTTTCATTTAAATCACTGGACTGTTAAAATCGATGCTATATGGATTTCTCTATTCGCACTATCTGCATCAATCAAAAGCTCTCTTTCCTCTTCTCTTCTATTGTTTAGTTTTTTCATGAAACAACTTTGGACGTCACAATCTACAAACCAAAATCCAAATAGCCTTTTTCTCCAATCTCTGACATTGACCATCAAATCGACTTGGATTTAAGGTATGTTCTTCTACTCGTCGATGGGTATTGATCCACCATACCAATCGTTGAATCGTCGCATGGAGCTCGCTAGCAGAACTTTAAAAAAAAAAAAAAAACTTAACAGCCTAGTGATTTAAATAAAAACTTTTGAATAGTTCAATGACTTAAATGAAAACTTACGAATAGTTCAATAACCAAATTGTAACTCTTTTTAGTTAAGTGACCAAAAAGAAAACTTATTCAAGTTTAGTGACTAATGGTATAGTTTACTCTTATTTAAAATAAATATGTAGAATGCATAAATGTGTCATGGGATTACACTGAGACATTTAATTCTCCATTGTCATTCACAATTGCGTCCCAAGAAGGAAATGTTATGGGGACATCTGGTGATGGAGAGTCATGATCCTCATCTTTTACCACTTCTTTTTCCAACTGACTTTCGCCACCATAATGGTTCTCGAAATTTTTCCTTGGGTCTTCATAATTTTCCAAGACTACTGAAACAATCTGTTTTTTGATAATTGAAAATGGCTTTAATGCAAAAATGAGATTAAACAACATTCACAAAGTTCATAGAAAATGTTGGTTAATTATATGCATCACCAATGAAAATATTTTGCAATGGAACAAACATGGAAATAGCCAGAAGATCAGTTTGAATTACTGTTATGGATGCCTTGAAAGACAAGAAGTCAAAAGTGCCAAAGATGGAAATAAGATAAATACCATTATTTTAGTAATATTCCTAACTAGAATAACTTATTTAGGAAGTATTTTCTTGCACTTAAAAGTCCTTAATTTTAATTTCGTTAATTATAGTTTCTTATTCTACAAGTTAATTAGTCAAAAAGAATAAAACCCTATGTAACCTCTATTTAAGGGGACCATTCTTAGTAACAAAACAAGATAGAAATTATTCTAATTTATAGAGGTTTATGACTTTCTCTTTCTAATGAGTCCAAGATTAGGAGCTCCCTTCGATGATTTTCACAATATTATTCATTATAGGTTATTCTTGTGGTAGAAATCGCAACAAGGGGAAGGCTCCCTTAATCGAAGTGAACTTTCCCGTAATTTGTCCGGTGACTCAATTCATAACCTGTGACCTTAACAATTACACGTAACAATTTGTATATAAGAGAACAAATAATCATACTTAATCGTACTTTTATCTTGATGCTTTGCCCAGATCAGAAAATCATGAATTACCCTCAATTGAGGATTTACAAATAAAGTCTATCACTATAACAGAAAACATGCAAATATAGGAAATGAATAAAATTAATAAAATGAATAATGTAGCAATAAACTTGCAAAGACATGTAAATGAGCCTGAATCTGCTTACATTATCGAATTCCACCGAAATGTGAGAGTTTATGCCCATAAACCAAATCTAGACAAGAAAATAGATAATTGAACATGCATTAGAATATTTATATATACAATAGAACATCGAGAAAACATAAGCTGTAAGGAGGAAAGAAATAATTGGTGAAATAGAAAATATTATCGCCATTTACAACCATTTCCAGTTTAAGTTTCTAAAAGCCAGACACAGAGTTGCCATAATGCTATTGCCTGAACATCCAAGATTGAAATAAATAAAGATTGCATTTTGAATAGCCAAATATAGCAATCTTAGAATTCTTCCTCTCTTTCTTGGAAGGAAAGGTAGGGGAAAAATAAGATTTGTAATGTCATATGGTTTTGGACTAAAAAGAATCACGTCAAGAACACATTAGATGAAGATTAGATGCAGGAATCACAAGATTGACTTCTAATATTCTGTGATGTTAATACTATCATTTAACATAAGAGTAAGAGCCCAATATTGCCCCAATATCTGTTATCCTTCTATTAGTGGATCAAAGTCTAAGGGTTATACTTCGCCCATCTTCATTTGGAATTGTCATAACGCGCCAAAAGAAATCTACTGTCTAAGACTGCAAGGGAACAAAACTGCATCTGTGCTGGTTAAAGCCTAGCTTTTTTTGTGCTTGTTTAACCATTTTATCTAAATACATAAATTTCTTTTGGCTCGTTATGATTTGCTCCCAAGGGTGCCTAGCTCTGTAATATGCGAGATTCTATCACTATGATTATGGGTTTAAATGAGATATCATGCTCAGGATTCAACATGAATTGGAAAAAGGATCTAAAATGAGCTTGAACTAGTAATGAGGCTGGATGCATAAGTAAGCTTGACAATTTGAATGAGCTTGACCAAATGCAATTGTCAATTTAAAAGGCCCAATCTTAATTGGGTTTGAATTTATTTTCCTCTTTTCCTAGTTTTCTAAGTACTACAACTGAGAGGGAGGAGGGGGACAACATAAACTCAAACTTTGAGACCATTTTAAGGTAAGGACCAGCTAAAGGGCTGAGGCAAAACAAGGTAGGATAATAAATAAACAATATTCATTGTGGTGTCTACAATTGACCACTATTAGGGGTTCCAAAAAATTAATGTGAAAGAGTGTTATAACACTAAATCTTTAATGAACTTTAAATTTCCATCATTCTAGGAAGTTAGGTTCATGAAACAACCCATGTTCACATGATATTCTCCAATCTTATTTAGGTTTGAATTTATTTTCCTCTTTTCCTAGTTTCCTAAGCACTACAACCGAGAGGAGGGATTTCCAAATGTAATTGGAAAGATAGAATAACACTAAATCTTGATTAGTGGAAAAAGTAATCTACTTCCATCAGTCTAATAAGTTAACCTTACTAAAAAACCCAACTCACAGAGTCCTGCATCATAAATTTCAAAAAAAGGGGAAATGTGGTACTTAAGCATTACTCCACCAAAGTTCATTCATATATATGGCATAACTTTCTGGTTTAATTTCTTCTGCCTTCATTATAGATACTGAATATTAGTTCCTTCAGGTTTAGTTTCCCAGAACTTTATAATTGTTAGTACCAGTTATATGATTTAAGGTTTCTTTTTATCATCTATTTCTCAGAAACCCAGCTAAAAGTTGACATAATCATGCATTTCAAAAGAAAAGTAGCCATGTGAATGTATACCATTGAAGCAAGTGCTTGCAACCCAGCTGCACATAGATTTTTTTCCCTTTCACTTTCTCCAGTTTCTTGAGCTAATTGACATAGTTTTGGAATAAAGGCTTCTAACTTAAACATGCAAGTGCCATCACTCTGCAAATTTTGGCAGGATAAAATGAGTTTGAAGCGTGTTTCCATAAACATACTATCTTTTGAAAATAAATGCACTGCAAATTGGAAGTCCATTCAATGTAAGAAGCATACAAGTAATGCCAAAAGCACCAACCTGATTATTTAAAAAGTCAAAAAGAGTCTGACATCCTATAATTCGCATTTCATCATGCCGTGTTTGATCCAGCAGCGTCTGTATAATGCTAAGTAAGCTACTAGAAAATAATGACCTATAAAAGTATTGATAACCAGAAATAAAGTCAGTTCAGGGAAAAACTACAAGTAGAAGCAAATTAAAATTATTTTAGTCATTAGCTTGATATATTACCCTTGAAACTACAATCTAGATATTTCTGTCTATTGGTAAAAGGATGAACATGATTGATACGGAAATTTAATATTTGGGTTGCATTCGATAACTTAGATTTAAAAGAAAAGATTTGGATTTTGAATTTAGTATAAATTGTGTATAAAGCGCATTGATTAGTTGAATGCCTTTATTGATTGCAATATCTATAGGTATTTGGGATTTTGAAATTCATCATTTTATATCTTTCAAATGTATAGGCATATTAAGGCTTAACCAATTTGTGCATAGTGTGTGCATTTCATTATCACATTTTATAAACTAAACCCAAATCCACTCTTTCAAATTCATCTTTCCGAGCGTATCATTTGTGGAGTGCCAAAGACAACATTGATCAAGAGACATGATCACTTACATTTTACCAATATAAATAATACAACACTTAAAATTATCAAATTCCAGAGAAGAGGTCATAAAGGTGTAACAAGTTTCAATCAATAAGAGTATCTTCTCTATAGACTATACCATAGAAAAATGTCTTGCATTATCACGGAACTTGCAACTAGCTAAAATATCTAGTCAACTCAAGCAACATGTTAATTATAAATTATAATGATCCATTATCCATCCCCAAATTCTGAATCCATTAAGTTCAACAAAGGGTATTTTATTACAGAGAAAAGCAATATGGAAGTTTTCATATCTTTGGTCCTTTACGCAGAGGGTAAGAGTTTAATCATCCACCTAGTTTTTTAGAAATTAATTAAATTATATGAGGCAGTTTCATTATTGGATAGGTGCATTTCCCTTGTTGAAGTAGACTTGTTCTATCACCTAAGCAAAGACTAGAAGAAGAGTTATCAGATAACAATTTGGAGCATAAAATTTCCTTGTTTTCTTTATAATGGTGGTTGAAGAAAGATAGGATACCAAAATCACTTAGAAAGGGAAAGAAATGACAAGATATATGTCTGTATATAAAATGCAAAACATCTCATGATGCAATAGTCTTCACATGACCAAAACAGTAAGACAAACCCATAAATTTTGCAAAAAGAAAAAAGAACTCACATTTGCTCCTTACAAGAGACCAACAATTTCCTGTAAATACACATAACGATTTTCACTGATTGAAATTTCTCATTCCTCAACTCCTTGTAACACCTTTGCTCAAGGGAAGTGCTGATCTGGTCATAAAATTTGCAGGAATCAGTTATAGTAAGGATTAACATAATTGACTTGCTATAAACTTTGCATATTGCAGGAAATAGTTCTTCATTTTGATAAGTTGAGATAAGCAAAAAGGGCTAAATAATGTCTTTCTTAAACCGATAAATCATTTACTTTTCAGAACACTTCGATAGATATTTTATCGCACAACATGACAGGAAAAACACTTAGATCCAATGACAAAGAGGATAGTTCAGATTCTTAAACCAAAAAACCTGGAAGTTATTTATCAAAAACTTCTAACTTATTACACAGAGTTCTACAAAAACTCATTGTACTTTATCTGAACTTTATGTTCTCAGTGAGTACTTCTAAAATTTCATTTTAAGAAAAAAAAAAAGCGCAAAGTGTAGGCCTTTGTCATAACCAGATCTTAACAAGCATTATAATTTTAATAATCTCTTATGTTAACAACAAATGCATGCACACTTCAAATATCATCAATCACATCCAAAGCATTATCCCGAGGCTTGCAAATATATTGTTTGTACCTTTGGGATGCGTAAGGGATTTTTTGAAGCATATTCACACAGCTTTCCTATCTTGCGCTCATTCGGTCCTTCCTCCTATCAGAAGAAACATAGCTCACGTTATATGGTTAGCAAGGCTGAAGAAGAAAATGTTTACAACAAAAGAAAATAAATGCTAATACTCAAATACCATCCACAATAAAGTTAGAGAATGATTAACATGACTAAATTACAGTCTTAAGACTAAGTTTTGCTTAGCTAAACCCTACACATGATACATGAGCTAACTTAACTAACCCTTGAGTTCATCTTAAAAAATATGACAAACCATTATATTATTACTAGGATTAAAAAATTTGTGAATTTACAGAAAACACAAACCTGATTACGCGGAAATATTTCGGCAATCATCTTCTTATACCTCTTGACAGGCTGTCTAGACCTTGTACGCAGTCCAGGGCAAAGGAAACATAGGCTACCACAAGCAGGCAAGACTTGCCTCGAAATGGCGCCAGAGATGAAACTCATCCTTTTATAATATGATTTTAAATTATAAAGAATAGCAAGGAAAATTTCACTATCCTTGTGCTTTCTTTCCCTTCTAAATCATAAAAGCGTAGGGCTTGAATGTCCAGAAGGGAAAGAAAAGCTTCACAACAAATAGGATACCCCGCAAAATCCAATCACCAACCTATGAACAGAAATCCTGGTGTCACAACTTTTAACCTATAAATCAAAACCAAGCTAAATACTATGAATTATAACTCCTGAATTTTGGTTTATCAACTTGATCAAACTATGACTAACTGCTATCAGAACCTATGTTAAAATATCAATAAAATGCTATGTTGAATCCAAATTCAAGAACTCAACAAAATTGGATTGAGTAATTAAAAAAATAAATAAATAAATAAGGAATATGGAAAATGGAAAATGAAATATTTGATCAAAACCAATGGGAAATGGCTGATAAAAAGTGGGGTTTTGATCAAACAAATTAAAAAAAATAAAATAAAATAAAATAAAAGCTATAAAGATACCTAGAATCAATGTCAGAAATAGCAGAGCCGAGGCTGGAAATCTAAGGCGTGTGAAACAATCACCGCGTTTCCAGCATTGCCCAAACCGCGAAATCAAGTTAACCTGTTTTTCTAAAAATATATGATAAAATACAATAAAAATCATAACGCTATATGAGTTCAACGCCTACAGCCTGCCTATACTTTCACTTTCAACGTTATTATTTTTTGGAATCTTTTTTTTTTCTTTTATAATTTCCATCTCCCAATCTATTTTTTCTCTTTATAAATACAATATATCTTATCATTGGACCTGTTATGGGCCGAGTTATCTGTTCATGCCCGAGAGTTCGTCCAAAATTTTGAAAGTTTGAATAAAAATATTAGCTTCGAAAAATAGATTTAAACAAAAAAAATAAATTCGTTTAAAATATGAGTCAAGCTCAAGCTTGTACATTAAATGTCTATGCTCAATACGTTTTTAAATTTATAATACTTTATATTATATTACTTTTATATATTATGTAATTTAAAATACATTACAAAATAAACATATATTAAATATATAATATTATTTTGTAAACATAAAAATAATATTAAGATCACTATATAAAAATTTAATAAATAAAAAACGTGTAAAATTATTAAATATTAAAATAATGTAATATAATTTATTTTTTTTAAATTTTAAAATAATACGGACAGACTCAAAATGAGTTTGGATTAGTCTTTTGCAAATATTAACGAGTTTGAGCAAACTTTTAAGCTCATATTTTGCGTTGTGTCAGACTTGAGCAATCATTAAATATGTTAATATCATATTTAAGTTCGACCCGACTTTTAAGTTCGACCCGACTTGACCCATGAACACTTCTACTTATCATTATGCCATAATATTAATATTTTTTTGGTACAAATAAACACGTCTAATGATTAGGAGTGCAAAATAGGATTTATATAATTAAGTAAAGAAGTGTGATTGTCTTCCTCGAGCAAGGATATGACGTTCTGGGGTGGGTCTTGATAGATAATCACTTTATTCAAACTTCTCATTGTCGTCGCTGCCAATCGATCCATCACTTTATTGCTATCTTGCATGACATGTCAGAATCTCACCAACCAATCTTTGGTGCACCAATCGTGTATCGCTTGAACCTCAAAAACATTGCTTAGTACAGCAAAATCATTTTTTATGGTATCAATAAGCATCGCGTTATCACAATTTACTTCAATTTGTCTAATACCCTTAATCCATGTCAATTTCAACCCCTTAGTAATAGCTCATGCTTATGCCATAATACTATTTGGATTCAATGTATCAACATATTTAATAATAACATTTATTTATATCTATTTTATTTCAAGATAAATTGTCATATAATATAATAAAATATAATAAGAAAGTATTATTACTATTATTTATAATATGTATAAAAAAAGTAAGAGTTGTGATATATTAATAAAGTTGTTCAATTTAGTTGATTGATTGGTTGGATTAAAAATCGATCGATATATTAATTTGGAGTAGAAAAGAATCGATTCAATTATTATAAATCTAGTTTTAGACTTTTAAATTTTATAATTTTTAATAATTTATTTAATTGAATCAAATTGACAATCAAATTAAACGAGAACCAATAGTTTGATCAGTTCAGTTTCAAAAACATTTTATATTGTAATAATTTTTTTTTTAAATATTTTTATTTTATTAAAAATTTTGATTAAATAAATTTATTTTGAAAATACAATTTATCACACTATAAATAAAAAATCTTGTTTTGTTAAATACTTTTGTGCTTTTAGGAAATATAAAATTTTACTGTAAAAGTATTATGGAGGCTTTTATATTAGGGGTCTAATTGTATTTTTCTCTCTACTGAAAAATAGATAAATTAGTCATTATACGTTACATCAAAGATGTAATGACTTAAATTCACAGGCACTGAAAAAGTGAGTTATAGGGCCTCCGTCTTAGTAAACCGAGTTCGTAAATAATTATTAGGAGTAACTATGAGTTTAGTAGTGTGTTTAATTAGGCTTTGATTAGGTGGATTTAGTTTAATTTAGAGTAATTAGTAAAAAGGACTAAATTGAATAAGGGATGAAAGCCTAATTATAGATTCAAAGAAAGAAAAAGGGATTAAAAAGGCTATTATGCCTATTGCATAATTTAAGGCAGCAAAACAAAGAAAAATCTAAAGATTTTTCATGATTTTAATTTATTATTAATTAATATTAAAATATAATATTATAAATTATTATTTAATTAATATTATCTTATTATATTAATGAAATATATATACATTAAAGCCAAATGTATGGTAATAAAATACACATGTGTAAAAATTATATTTGTACATTTGTAAAATAAATATTAATTTACTTATTATTTAAGTAAATAAATATTTATAATTTATTAATATTATTTTTAATTAATATATATATGTATGATATAAAAGAATAAAGGAAAGAAAATAAAAAAAAAACAAAAGAAGGAATAAGCTCAAATGAAACAGGGGAGAAAGAAAAGGGAAGGAAAAAGAAAAAGGGGAAATTAGGATTTTGAAGTTTTAATCTTTAATTGGTAAGTTAATTAAGCTTTTTTCTCTTAAATTAGATGTTTTAGAAGCTTTAAAATAAAGTTTTGATGAAATTAAGTTGAGATCTTTGAAGTTTTAAGGTTTTGAACATAGTTCATGTTAAACGAAATATTGAATTAGGATTTAATTGAATGAATTTCAAGTTAGAATTGATAAAAAGATTAAATTGTAAAAGAAGCTATAAGTTTTGTGATAGAGGGATTAATTTGAAAGAAATTTTAAATTAGGGTTTTATTATGAACATTAGATAGTTAAGTAGAATATGGAAGGAAATTGAATAAAAATAAAGTATGAATTGAGTTTAAAAAAATAATAAATGAGTTAATTAGGATTAAATTGGAATTAAGGTATAAATTGGATAGAAATTCAATTATCATTATAAATTAGTGTTGTAGTTAATAGTGTAATTTTTTTTTTTTGTAGCTAGCAAAGAACCTGAAGCATCGGCACAAAAAGGAAAAGAGAAAGTTATCGAGGAGTAATCGTGAAATCCAGGTTTGTATTACTATAATTAGGTTTGCATTACTATAATTTAAATTATTTATTATTTAATGTTTATTTCGATATTTATATTTAATAAGTGAAATTGAAATTGAAAGTCCTTATTAACTAGTCGGGCTGAGTCCGATATAGTTGGCATGCCATAGGATTGGAAGAGTTCAGGGATACTTCGACCTTGAGTCGATGAGACACTGGGTGTCATTATTTTACTTCGGATAGATTCGATGAGGTACTAGGTACCACTTTACTTCGGCTAGTCCGATGAGACACTGGGTGTCACTTTATTGCTTCGAACTATTCGATGAGGCACTGGGTGCCATTCTGGTGTGTTTGGTTGGATCCGTGTATCCGCCAAGGTCCGAGTCTTGTTAATTGGGGTAAACAATGTGAAAAAGAAAAATTGAATAAAAATGAAAAATTGAGGCATATAAAGTGATATGTGATGAAATTGAGAAATGAGAATGAAATGGTTAAATTGATTTGATATTGATATGGAATGAAAGTGGTGTATAAATTAAGATAATATGTGTTCATGTATTATATGATTGATTATGTGAAAATTATTTGATTATTTATAATTTGAATTATAGTAATACCACTGAGTATGAAATACTTAGCGTACGGTTGTTTCTGTGCGTAGGTTAGTAGAAATTAAGGTCCTGGTTCAGCATCCAGATCGATCCCGACCTCAGTATAAACTCGGTGATGTAATTCTTCTCTTTTGGTAAAAGTGACATGTATTAGGTGTTATATAAGTTCCATGTATATGCTCGTAATGTTGGTTGTAAATATATATATATATTTCATTAATATAATAAGATAATATTAATTAAATAATAATTTATATTATTATATTTTAATATTAACTAATAATAAATTAAAATCATGAAAAATCTTTAGATTTTTCTTTGTTTTGCAGCCTCAAATTATGCAATAGACATAATTGCCATTTTAATCCCTTTTTCTTTCTTTTAATCTATAATTAGGCTTTTACCCCTTATTCAATTTAGTCATTTTTACTAATTACTCTAAATTAAACTAAATTCACCTAATCAAAGCCTAATTAAACAAACTACAAAACTCATAATTACTCCTAATAATTATTTACGAACTCGGTTTACTAAGACGGAGGCCCTATAACTCACTTTTTCGGTGCCTGTGAATTTAGGTCATTACATTTCTCCCCTCTTAATAAATTTTGTCCTCGAAATTTACTTGAAAATAAATGGGGGTACTGTGCTCTCATAGTTTCTTCCGGTTCCCAAGTCGCTTCTTCCATGCTATGACTTCGTCATAAGACTTTTACTAGGGAAACTCATTTATTTCTTAATTCCTTTACCTCTCGTGCTAAAATCTGAACCGGCTCTTCCTCGTAGGACAAATCAAGTTGAACTTCAATGTCTTCAGTAGAAATGTATGAGAAGGATCTGATCTATATTTTCGTAGCATAGAAAAATGAAAAACATCGTGAATTTTCTGCAATTCTGGAGGTAAAGCTAACCGATAAGCGATTGGCCCGATTCCTTCTACAATTTCATATGGCCCAATATAACGAGGACTTAACTTTCCTTTTCGGCCAAATCTCAACACTTTCTTCCAAGGAGAGACTTTGAGAAATACTTTGTCCCCGATTGAATACTCAATGTCCCGATGCTTAAAATCGGCATAAGATTTCTGTCTATCAAAGGTTGCTTTTAATCTATCTTTAATCTTCTTAATCGTTTCTTCTGTCTCTTGAATTAATTCTGGCCCAATCACCTTTTTTTCATTCAATTCTGTCCAACATACTGGTGATTTACATCTTCGACCATATAGTGTTTCATACGGGGCCATTTGTATACTAGATTGGAAACTATTATTGTAGACAAACTCAGCTAATGACAAATAACATTCCCAACCTGATTCAAAATCGATGATACAAGCCCGAAGCATATCTTCTAGTATTTGAATTACCCGTTCGGACTGTTCATCTGTTTGCGGATGAAAAGTCGTACTAAAGTTAAGTTTAGTACCCAGAGAATCATGCTATTACTTCCAAAATCTTGATGTAAATCGAGGATCCCGATCAGAAATTATTGATACCGAAATACCATGTAATCTTACAATTTCTCGGATATAAACCTCAGCAAGCATCTATAATGACCAGTCGGTTCTGACTGCTATGAAATGCACTAACTTGGTAAGTCTATCAACTATCACCCAAATGACATTCTTTTTACTTGCTGACAACGGTAATCCTGTAACAAAATCCATCGTGATACGATCCTATTTCCACTCAGTAATATCTATAGGATGATGTAGTCCAGTGGGAACCTGATGTTCTGCTTTTACCCGTTGACAAGTTAAACATTTACTCACAAATTCAACTATGTCTCTTTTCATTCCTGGCTACCAATATAGTTCTCGTAAATTTCAATACATCTTCGTACCTCTATGGTGCAAAGCGAATGGACTGTCGTGAGCTTCTCGAAGAATCGATTTCTTCAACTCAGAATGAGTTGAAACACAAATATGATTTTGATATCTCAAACATCCACAATCATCAATACTAAAACTCTCTGCTGTACCATCTATCTTTTCTTCAACAATTTGTCGTATCCCAATTGTGCTGATATGATCTGATCAAACATTATCGGCTTTATTCTCAACTCGGCCAAATGACCCCAATTATTACTGATACTAAGCCGTGCAAACATCGCTCTCAATTCAATTGCAGCTTTTCTACTTAGTGCATCAACTACAACATTAGCTTTTCTCGGATGGTAGTCTATAACACAGTTATAATCTTTTAGGAGCTCTATCCGCCGTCTTTGTCTCAAGTTCAATTCTTTTTGAGAAATAAGATATTTCAAACTTTTATGATCGATATAGATGTAGCATTTCTCACCGTACAAATAATGTCTCCAAATCTTCAGAGCAAAAATCATGCTACTAGTTCCATATCATGAGTCGGATAGTTACGTTCGTGTGGCTTCAATTGACGAGATGCATAGGCTATTACTTTTCCGTTCTGCATTAATACACAACCCAGACCACTCAAAGAAGCATCACTGTACACTACAAAATCTTTTCCTGACTCTGGTAATATCAGAACTGGTGCCTCTGTCAACATTTGCTTCAACGCTTCAAAACTTCTCTGGCACTGATCATCCCAGATAAAAGGAACATTCTTCTGTAGTAATTTAGTCATCGGCGAAGCTATCTTCGAAAATCCATTTACAAATCTTGTATAATACCCAGCTAAACTAAGAAAACTTCGTACCTCAGAAACATTCTTCGGTATTTTCCACTGAACAATTGCTTCAATATTTTTTGGATCAACTCTGATTCCATCTGTCGATACCATATGTCCCAAAAATATAACTTCTGATAGCCAGAACTCACATTTACTAAGCTTTCCATACAGCTGCTTCTCCCGTAATATCTATAATACAATTCTGAGATGCTGATCATGTTCTGACACTAACTTTGAATAAACCAGTATATCATCGATAAAAACCACTACAAACTAGTTTAAATACGGCTGAAAGATACGATTCATGAGATCCATAAAAGTAGCTGGGGCATTAGTCAATCCGAATGGCATTACCAAGAACTCATAGTTACCATACCTCGTACGAAAAGTTATCTTCGAAACGTCGCTTTCTTTTACTTTCAACTGGTAGTAGCTTGACCTTAAGTCAATCTTCGAAAATACAGAAGCTCCTCTCAACTGATCAAACAAATTATCAATGCGAGGCAATGGATACTTATTCTTGATTGTTACCTTATTCAACTGTCGGTAGTCAATACAAAGTCACATCGAGCCATCTTTCTTTTTAACAAATAACACTAGAGCTCCCCACGGCGATATGCTCGGTCGAATAAAACCACGATCTAATAAGTCTTGCAACTGTATCTTCAGCTCCTTTAACTCTGTAGGTGACATTCGGTACGGGGGTATGGATATTGAAGCTGTACTCGGATAAACCTCTTTAGCAAACTCAACCTCTCTGTTTGGTGGCAATCCCGATAGTTCTTCGAGAAATATATCAGGAAACTCACAAACTGTCCGGATTTAACTGCATTGGCTTCCAACTGAATCTGAATTAATGGCATAGGCCAAATATGCTGAACAGCCCTGCTGAAGTAACTTATTAACCTTTATTGTTGAAATAAGACGTGCTGGCCCATTAGTACGGATACCATTTACCTCAATCCGACCTCCATCTTCTATCTAAATACTAAATTTCTTCTTATAGCAATCCAAAATCACTTCATATTTAAATAACCAATCCATTCCCAGTATTATATCAAAGTCCCCAAATAGCATGATCAACAAGTCAATAGGAAAAATTTTATTCTGTATAATCAACGGGCATCTCGGACACACTTGATTTACTAACATTGTTTGCCCCAATGGACTTGACACCTCTATTGACACTCTAAACAACATAGACTTTAATTTCCCCAACTCAGCTAGTTTTAAATTTATATATGAGTGTGAAGATCCGGGATCAATCAAAGTATAAACAGGCTCAGAATACAATAAAAATATACATGTTACTACATCGTGGGTATCGTCTTCTTCCCGTGTTCTGACCACATAGGCTTTGGTCGGTACTTTAGCTTCAGACTGTTGGGTAACAATATCATTGCTTCTTCTAACACCTCCTCCTTTGAAAACTGAACCACCTCTACCAGATCCTCTGCCTCTAGCTGTAAATATTAATCTCTGTGATGTTACCGGTGCAGCACTATCAATTTTCAGGCAATCTTTGATGAAATAACCTGTAGAACCATATCGGAAGCAGTCCCTAATTAATTTCCAGCATTCCCCTCTGTGTTTCTTCTCACAGTGCTGACAATCTGGAATTTCTATTTCCCGAGATGAACCTCTCACACTGCCAATGGATACCATCATCTATTTACCCCTGCTTCTTCCACTTCTATCCGGTCCAAAATTAGATCTCCATCCACCTTGAGATTCCTTTGATCTTTTTGGCTGAGGATTCAAACTAGTAGTTCCCGTACGCTTCCCAGTTGGTCTAACACTTTCAGTCTTTTTATCGATGCCTAGAACTTGCTCTACCATTTTGGCCCGTTCAATCAAATCTAGAAACTCAGTAATACGGTGAGATACCAATTGTACCTTTATCTTGTCTCGAAACCCCGTAAAAATCTTTTACATTTATCAACTTCTATTGGTATAAATTCTAAGACGTATCTGCTGAGTCTCGAGAATTCCCTCCCATAATCTATTACTGACATGTCAATCTGTTGCAGCATTAAAAACTCTTGCTTCTTGTCTTCGATATACATTTCTCCGATATATTTCTTTTGAAATTCTTACTGAAATAGGTCCCATGTTATCTGATCCTCCGGTAGATGTTGAACCACTGATTCCCACTATAAATAAGCTTCCCCTTGTAGCAACGATACAACACAAATCAAGCATTCCCAGGGGGGGTACATTTCAATTACTGTAAAATTCTTTTGGTCGACACCATTCAATTTTCAGCTGTGGATGAATCAACTCCTTTCAGACCCATAAATTCAGTGGCACCATATTTTCTCAATTCCTTTATCGGGGCCCGTCTCTGAGTTGGTACTGAAGTCGTAGCAGGAGCAGTCCCCGCTCCTCTTTGTAATGCATCGGCAATTACTCGTAGTATATCAAGATCATCTCTATCATTTCTTTTATCTACTCTAGGAGGTGGATTTCTTACTAAGTTTACGCTAGGTGTTACTGACTCCGTTTCATCTAACACATACGACTCTTCCTCTCCAGTGTACATTTCTTGGTCAATATCATCTACTCTTTCATCTGACATCTTTAATCTATAAAACAAAAACAAACAAATAGGTCAGCATCCAAAGATCCCGACTTAGTTTCGACCCAACAGTGGCATGTACTTCTAGACTTAATTTTCAAGCTCGATTTAGTCCGAAAATCGGCTAAACCTGATAGCTCTGATACCAATAATTGTAATACCCCTTAACCTTAAATCGTCGTCGAAACAGGGTTATAAAGTATTACCAGACATATCAGATAACTTACAAATAATAAATAAATAATTAATGAACATACTATAAAATAATCAAAATAGCTCTGATACCAATAATTATAATACTCCTTAACCTTAAATCGTTGTCGAAACAGGGTTATAGAGTATTACCAGACATATCAGACAACTTACAAATAATAAATAATTAATTAATGAACATACTATAAAATAATCATAAAATTCCTTAATTGGACCCTTGATGCTCAAAATACGTATTAGAAAGGAATTGAGAGTTGTTCTGGTGCTCCGCAGATTTCTCGTAATTCAAATTCACCTAAATCATAATCATTTCATTAACATATTAATTCAATAATTAAACATTCTTAATATTATTCAAAATTTATTAATAACTTTATTCATTTTTCATTCAAACATAATGCAAAATTTTATAATATACTCTCTACCATTTTATTAAACTAATATCAAAATATAGTATATATATATATATATTAAAGCCAAATGTATGGTAATAAAATACACATGTGTAAAAATTACATTTGTACATTTGTAAAATAAATATTAATTTACTTATTATTTAAGTAAATAAATATTTATAATTTATTAATATTATTACTAATTTATATATATATATATGATATAAAAGAATAAAGAAAAGAAAAGAAAGAAACAAAAGAAGGAAGAACAGAAGCTCAAACGAAACAAGGGAGAAAAAAGGGGAAGGAAAAAGAAAAAGAGGAAACTAGGATTTTGAAGCTTTAATCTTTAATTGGTAAGTCAATTAAGTCATTTTTCTCTTAAACTAGATGTTTTAAAAGCTTTAGAATAAAGTTTTGATGAAATTAAGTTGAGGTCTTGGAAGTTTTAAGGTTTTGAACATAGTTCATGTTGAGCAAAATAGTGAATTAGGGATTTAATTGAATGAATTTCAAGTTAGAATTGATAAAGGGATTAAATTGTAAAAGAAGCTATAAGTTTTGTGATAGAGGGATTAATTTGAAAGAAATTTTAAATTAGGGTTTTATTATGAACATTAGATAGTTAAGTAGAATATGGAAGGAAATTGAATAAAAATAAAGTATGAATTGAGTTTAAAAAAATAATAAATGAGTTAATTAGGATTAAATTGGAATTAAGGTATAAATTAGATAGAAATTCAATTATTATTATAAATTAGTGTTGTAGTTAATAGTGTAAATTTTTTTTTATAGCTAGCAAAGAACTCGAAGCATCGGCACAAAAAGGAAATGAAAAAGTTATCGAGGAGTAATCGCGAAATCCGGGTTTGTATTACTATAATTTAAATGATTTATTATTTAATGTTTACTTTGATATTTATATTTAATAAGTGAAATTGAAATTGAAAGTGATATGAATTATAAATTGAAAGTCCCTATTAACTAGTCGGGTTGAGTCGAATATAGTTGGCATGCCATAGGATTGGAAGAGTTCAGGGATACTTCAACCTTGAGTCGATGAGACACTAGGTGTCATTATTTTACTTCGGATAGATTCGATGAGGTACTAGGTACCACTTTACTTCGGCTAGGCTGATGAGACACTGGGTGTCACTTTATTGCTTCGAACTATCCGATGAGGCGTTGGGTGTCATTCTGGTGTGTTTGGTTGGATCCGTGTATCCGCTAAGGTTCGAGTCTTGTTAATAGGGGTAAACAATGTGAAAAAGAAAAATTGACTAAAAATGAAAAATTGAGGCATATAAAGTGATATGTGGTGAAATTGAGAAATGAGAATGAAATGGTTAAATTGATTTGATATTGATATGGAATGAAAGTGGTGATAAATTAAGATAATATGTGTTCATGTATTATATTATTGATTATGTGAAAATTATTTGATTATTTATAATTTGAATTATAGTAATACCACTGAGTATGAAATACTCAACGTACGGTTGTTTCCATGCGCAGGTTAGTAGAAATTAAGGTCTTGGTTCAACATCCAGATCGATCCCGACCTCAGTATAAACTCGGTGATGTAATTCTTCTCTTTTGGTAAAAGTGACATGTACTAGGTGTTGTATAGGTTACATGTATATGCTCGTAATGTTGGTTGTATATATATATATATATTATATTTTGATATTGGTTTAATAAAATGGTAGAGAGTATATTATAAAATTTGACATTATGTTTGAATGAAAAATGAATAAAGTTATTAGTAAATTTTGAATAATATTAAGAATGTTTAATTATTGAATTAATATGTTAATAAAATGATTATGATTTAGGTGAATTCGAGTATAAATTATTTTGGTTGCGGGTTGAAATTGCAGGGAAGGTTAGATGTTTATAAAGGGGATTATATCGCGTTCGAAAAAAAAATTATGAAAAATCTGCGGAGCACCAGAACAAGTCTCAATTCCCTTCTAATACGTATTTTGAGCATCGAGGGTCTAATTAAGAAATTTTATGATTATTTTATAGTATGTTTATTAATTAATTATTTATTATTTGTAAGTTGTCCGATATGTCTGGTAATAGCCTGTAACCTTATTTTGACAACGGTTTAGGGTTAGGGGGTGTTACAAAAGAACAAACTTGTCTTCTGTTAAAAATTCCATATATTTCTATTACTAAAAATTAGTCTTTGTAGAACCCAACAAGTGGTTTTAATGGAGAAGAGGATGTTGTTCATCTTAAGGGTCTTGAGTTCGAGTATATGTGTCTTGTCAAAGGGTCATAACTATCTGATTTTTCTATCAACTACACTAATTTTAAACCCTTGAAATTTTTAACATAAGGACTACAATGATTAATTTACTTATTTTTAAGTAAAAAAAAAAGTAAAATACAATCTGATTTTTAGTATAAAAACATCCATAATAATTTTACCAAAATCCAACTCAAAAGAAATCAAATGCATACAAGAAATCATCATAATGAGATATGCAGAATTTTGAACTTTGAAATTCAATTTGACTCGAAATGAACAGAATTTTGTTATGGAAAAATTGACACTCGATTTAAATATGTAATGATGTAAAATAATATATAAGAATATAAAAATGGTTAAGAATTAAAAAAAAATAAAAATTAAAAGAATGAATGAATAAAAATCAATTCAAGAGACGAGGTTGTGGTAATTAGCTAATTTTATAGTTTTCTTAATATTTATGTTTTTATAGAATATTTTTGATGTTTTTATTTTTTGATATAATTTAAGTATCGAATCTTAAAATGATATTGTTAAAACAATAACCATAAATCCTAAATATATATCGTAAAATTAATATAAAAAATATCAAAGAAAAATATTTTTATATACATTTTATGGTCTATGAAGATGATTATTCAAAGTTTATGATTGTTCTGTTCATCAATATCATCGCGATAATATGTATCTCTCATCTTATTATAAATATTAAACAATTCTTTGAATAATGTATACAATCTTTCGACCATCATAATTATAATCTTTTAGGAAATGGAATGTGAAGCTTAAATTATGAAGGTATAATGATAAATTTAACTTTTAACATTCATGTATTTTGTCAATTTAATTATTACTTTTTTTAGTTAAATTTGACACTCAATTTTTTTATAAAAAAATAAAATAAATTTTTTTAATGGAAATGCTAAGTAAAAAATATTTTATTTAACGTTATTGACATGACAACTCATATTAAATAATTTGTTTTATATGTGATGTCAACAAATAATTCAAAAATTATAAAATTAAAAATTAAAATTATATATATATATATAGTTCATAAAATTAAAAAAAAATCATAGAGTCCGCGTGGAATTGGATTGTCATGTAGGCTATCGTGTTTAAAAATTTAACATTTTAGTTAATATTATAATTAAAAAAAAGTATCATTTCATCTTTTTTTCAAAAGGTTAATGGACAAACTTGACTAATTTTAAAAGATTAAGGGCTAAATTTAATATTATGCCAATAATGAAAGTTTTATTCCCATTAGAGGTGCTCATGAGTCAAGTCAGGTTGAGTTCGGATTGGACATAACCATGATATTAACTTACTTTATGTTTGCCCAAGTCTAGCTCAATCCAAAATGTGGGCCTAAAATTTTACTCAAACCTGCTCATATTTGCAAAAGATTAATTCAAGCCTATTTTAGATCCGCCCATATTATTTTTAATTTTTAAAAAAATAATATTTATTTTATTTTAATATTTAATAATTTAATACATTTTTTATTTATTAAATTTTTTATATAATTATCTTAATATTATTTTAATGTTTACATTATAATAGTATGATTTATTTAGTATAAGTTTATTTTTAATATGTTCTAAACTACATAATATATAAAAATAATATAATCTAAAATATTATAAACTTAAAAATGATTCGGACCGGACCGAATTTGAACATTGAATATTCAAACCTGAATTTAACCCATATTTTAAATGGATTTAATTTTTTTGTCGAAATCTATTTTTTAAATTTAATATATTTGTTCAATCCTCTAAAAATTTTGGGTCAACCTTCGAAACGAAAAGGTGACCCTATCATAAACAGTTCTAATTCCCATAACCTCATGAACACTTGTATTTCACTTCAAGTTTAAATTCTCACAAGAAACCAACAAATGGAATGTTGAAAAATCATTAAAAAAAATGGATTCACTATTTGAAGCCAAACATCTGTTTTATGCTTTGGAAGTGCCACCATGATCCTTCTCAACATGCTCAACAAGGGAGAGCGGATCACGAAACCCTCTACCACACTTGGGGCAAACATCAATAGACATCTTAAGAACTCGAGACTGGTTGTTCCTTTCATGCACCTTCTGCACATGCTCCACCAATGCGGCAACCGATGGAAATTTCACCCTACATTGTGGGCATTCCTCCATTTGCCCAGCACTCCCGCTGCTGCTACGTCGCAGTCCCACCCCATCCCTCGCAACTTGCCTGTTTTCCCGAAAACTAGAAGCTACATTAAGCAAACTTGTAGGCCAAAAAGACGAGGATGATGTTGCAGGTTTCTTAGTTCCGGGACAGTCATGATCGAGCCCAAACCGGTGTTTTAAACAATGGTCTACAGTACAGTCCTTACACTTGATTGTGTTGGAAAATGTCAAGACTTCTTTGCAACGACGAACTGGGCATTTCTTTTTTTTAGTAACTTTATCATAGTTTGATGGATCACATTCAGTATTCACATGTGTTTCCCAAGAAATGTTTGGATCTTCATTAGGAATTAAGCGAACTCCTTTAGCACATAGCGGGCAAATCACGACGGTAACGTCGTTGTTGCCAGCTTTGGGACACTGATGTTTAATGTAGCTTCGATGTTCCAAGCAATATGACTTGCAAAATCATAGGTTGTAAAGAAGGAAATCCACTGTGAGAATTCAAGAAAATAGTTCCATAATTCCATCAACACACAAACATTTAGGTTAAATTAGGGTTGTTGATGGCCGGATTAGGTTCGGACTGGACCTTAATAAAAATTTAAATTTGACCTAATTAAAATAGACATAATTTTTTATCCAAGTCCGACCCAGATTATATATGTTAAACTCGAGTCCAGATCGACACGATCTGTATTAAAGCCTATAATATTTATACAATAAAAAATATATCGATACTTGCTAAGAGGTATCGATACATTAGGGAGGGTATCAATACTTAGGTAATTTTTCTTTAATTTTCAAAACATACCTTAAAATGATATCGATATCAAGCAGGGTGTCAATACTTTTGTGAAAGGTATTTGATTCAGGTCAGGTCCGGGCCTAGGCAAAAAAAGCTTAACCAAAGCCCAACTCGTTTAGAAAACAAGCCTTGTTTTTTGTCCAAATCCATATTTCAAGCCTATATTTTTATCCGAACACTTCTAATTTTTGATAGACCTTCGGGCCTGGTCGGGTGACTCGATCCATGGACAACTCTAGATTAAATTTTGTTATCTTTGTATTTTACAAAAGTTATAGATTTAGTCCATGTACTCTAATTTGATCAATTTTAATCTCATTACTTTTCAAACTGGTCAATTTTAATCCATGTACTTTTATAATTTTGAATTTTTTTTGTTCAAACAGTTAACTCAGTTTGATTAAATTCAATTACTAGCATTGTATTATGCATGCAGTTGTAGATTTATTCCATATTTTTCAATTGGATCATTTTTAAAATTTGAAATTTCAATCTTAACACAAATAACCGTCATTAATCTATCAATCAGATTAATATGTGGAAATAACAAACTAACTTGACATTATAGATATGATAATATATTTTGACGGAATTTTAATTCTTATACTTTTTGAATTTTGAAATTTTAGTCCGAACCCAAATAATAACAGTTAAATTCATTTGGTTAAATTCAATTACTAGCATTATACTATGCGTACAATTGTAAATTTAATTCATACTTTCTAATTGGATCATTCTAAATTTTTATATTTTTCAAATTTTGAATTTTAATGAATAATAAGTAAAAATAATAAGCTGACATAACATTACATATATGATAATATATTTATTGCATTAAATTTTAAAAATAACGTAATTTAATAAATTTACCTTTATCCTTTAATTATTACTAAAATTTTAAATTATGAAAAATAAAGAGCAAACCCACAATAGTCGTAAATTAATAGAATCTAACCAAACATTTAAAAGCAATATTCATATCCAACATAGGTTTAAATTTTGTTTAAGAAATAAAGATGATCAAATGGAATAAATGTGAGGGTAAACGAATATTTACCAGCTCGCAGCGATCGCAAGTGAAAGGCAGGAAGTCAATTTGTTTGCAATGTTGAACGCTGCAATGCCTTCCAAGATCAGGGAATTCTGGAGTCCCCATTGTTGTAATTTTCCGATTCCTCTCCGAAACCAAGCAGCTAAATCCGAATTCTGGATGAGGAGAATTTGCGTTTCTTTTTGGCGGGGATTCGGTCGGATACGGAATTGACTTTCGAATTTCGCAGATTCAGGGAGAATCCACGGGACCGAAAGTTAAAATGCCCACAAAGAATTAAAATGTCGTTGAAATTTCCACTTTTCTCCATTTTTTTTCTTTTTAAGAAAATTGGAACATTAAGTGGATGAAATATTGGGCCAGTGTTTACCGACTCACCGAATTTTTAGGATTTATATTTCCTGCCTCTTTCGGTAAATTACATCCAATGTCAATTTTATTTTATTTTATTCAATTTAGTCACTTATAATTATTCTAAAACACTTTTTAAAGGGTAAATTGCTAAAATAATCATTTTTATTTACCTCAGGTTACATTTTAGTCATTTGTGTTTGAAATGTTACGTTTTAGTTATTTACGTTAACGTATTGTAATATTTTAGTCACTGAACCGTTAACAGTATAACAGTAAGTTGACGTGACACGTTACATCATCATTTTGAAAAAAAAAAATTAGGTTAAATTATACAATTGATCCCTATATTTTTTCGTTTTGAGCAATTTAAAATTTTTTTATTTTTCATTCTTTTCTGCTTCTTCCTTTGTTTTCCTCCCTTCTTCATCTATTTTAACGTAGTTTTCAACGTTTTTCATTTTTTAAGACTAGAAGGGAAGATGAAAAGGAAAATAAAGAAATAAAAAGAAAAAAATTAAATTGTTTAAAAAAAATAAAGTATAGGGATTAGTTTTAACAAATAGAAAACATAGAAAAACTATCTTAAAAGAGATGAAGAAGGGAGGAAAACAGAGGGAGAAGTAGAAGAAAATAAAAAATAAAGAAAAAAAAGTTAAAAGAACATAAAAGAAAAAGTTAAATTGCTCAAAACGAAAAAATATAGGGATCAATTGTATAATTTGACTTAAAATTTTTATATGACATAATGATTTAACATGCCGCATCAGCTTACTGTTTAACGGATCAGTAACTAAAATATTAAAACACATTAACATAAGAGACTGAAACGTAATATTTCAAACAAAAATGACTAAAATGTAATTTGAGCTAAACAAAAGTGACTATTTTGGCAGTTTACCCTTTTCCAAAGCCGGTTACTTCCTCGGGGCAACGAGTAATTTATTGGGTCTCATGTTACTCCGATGCTAGGCTTTGGGATTGTTAAAGAGGCAGCCGTGGAGGCTGTTGCTTTATAGAAGGGATAATAGCATGCTTCATTTCGGGTGAAGAAGCCAAAAGCCTTGTTTTAGGATATGTTGTTTTGGAACGAGGACGACCAAACTTGGTATTTGTATTTCATTTCAATCTTGGCCGGAGTCACCAAACTGCCAATAATCAACTTGAAGTCGGAGTATTATAGCTTTCTTCACCTGAAGGAGATGATGAAGGTGACTTCTGTGTAATTTTTATATTAATATATCTAGAGAAAGCTCTCATTAATGGCTTCCACCATTATTCAAGCTTCGTTCCAATCCAATTCTTTGAATACCCATTTCGTTCCTTCCTTCAAATCCCGGACCGCTGCCTTCCCCAAATGTGTCCATATCCGATCCGGTTTGATCGAGCCGGACAGCGAGAAACTCGTCAGCCTCCACGTGACGCAGCTGGAGCGAGAGTTGAAGAAGAGGGAAGCGACTTCGTTGCCCAAGGTGAAGCTTACTCCGATGAGCCGATCGACGTGAAACGTGTTCACGCTTTGACTAAAAGCTGTGCTAGCCCGTTAACGTCGGGTTCACGAGGGAAACTGAGTTCCTCCAAACTCTTTATTTTAACTCGCTCCGGCTCAGCGATGGTTCTTTCGTCAACATGTCGGTCCGGATTGTATTAGCCATCCACGATTCGCAAAAAGGCCAGTATCGGAGAGTACGACATGGTCGCTCTCCTTGACTCGACGATAAACTCATCGCCGTCCTCACTGAGTAAGTTATAAAAAGAATTAGTAAATATGAGTTTGTACGAGAGTTTACGTACGGTTACTGTAAAAAGTGGTGAGATTATATAT
Source organism: Kokia cookei (assembly GCA_039519145.1). NCBI lineage: Eukaryota > Viridiplantae > Streptophyta > Magnoliopsida > Malvales > Malvaceae > Kokia > Kokia cookei. The sequence goes on along the minus strand of CM076899.1, from coordinate 34,515,474 downwards.
TTTAATTATATTATAACGTGAATAAGTTAAAATATCATATTGTTCATTTAAATTTACATTAAGTTTTAATAAAAAGTTAAAAAATATGCCATGTGTTTTCGTTCAATAGATTAACAAAAATTTTTAATAGTGATGACTAGTTCAAACAAAATAAAATAAACTATATTTTAAAATGACTTTCGAGTATAATTTACCTTAATTTCTAAATAATTTTCATATTAAAGATTGAGATGAAAGACATTTAAATATATATATGACCTTTAGTTTTTAATAAATTTTAAATCTATCTAAGCATGTGGCTATGAACCACAGTGTTGGGGTTCAAATCCCTCCTCGCCCACAAACGACCTAAAGGAAAGAATGTTTCCCCTCTAGGGATAGGAAAATAAATGATTAGGATAACAGACCCAAAGCTATGAAACTTAAGTTTGGATTTTTTATCGAAATGAAATGACCTTTTACTTATTATTTATCATATATTTACTTTTTTATTTTGTATATAATATTTTGGTCATAATAAAATAAAATAAGTTTTTTTTACGGCCAGTAACTTTTCCTCGATTAAATTTGGGCAGAATAACAGAACAAGTACAAGTATTAATAGAATAGAAAAAATGCACTCCTCGTCACTAAATTAATATGTTTACTCACGATAATTGTGACCTCTTGAAAAGATCAATAATTATAATTTTTTAGACATTTGATTAATGATAAGTGAATAATATTATGCAATTTTTTCCCTAAATTATCCAACTTGTCATAGAGAGGATCAACAAGCCTTTGCTAAATGTTAAAATTACATATAATGCCTTTCACCGTGTTAATTGTTGAAAGGTGTTGGAACAAGATTTAATCGATCGGGAAAAGGGATTTTTTTATAGAGGAGATCAAAGAAGGGTGTATGAAAAGCAGACCCTTTCAAGAGGGTATTTAAAATGTATATAAAGAGATTTTTCAAGTTGAATTTTGACTGATCAAAATGGGTTGGACTTATGATCGAGTTATAATATATTTTATTATAATTCTATAATAAGAATATTAAATTAAATACATTTATAAAGACTAAACTTTTAAGATAAATATACTTATTATTTTTATAAAATTATTTAATTGTTGGATTTTTTCTATTTTTATTTTTTAGATATGAATAAGTAGTGTCTAATTCAAATCATATGATATAAAAACTCATAAAACATAGAATTAACGCAACATATGTAAACCTATATTAGTTTTCACCATTGTACAACTAAAGTGAATAAACATTTTTTAAAATAACTTAAAGATATAGAAAAAAAACATCCAAAATAATTTAAGGAAAAACTAAACGAAATAACCTAACAACAAATTAAAAGACATAAAATTGTAACCCCTAAAAATTGAAATTATACATATAAGAATTAAAAACATGCAATTAGACCTGATTATGGGTGTTTTTATCCACTCAGGTCCGAAGACTCACCTAAAAATTGTGAGGATTTAAATAAAAATATAAGCTCGAAAAATAGGTTTGGATATTGTATAATTTTTATTTTATTATTAATTTTACTATTATTTTAGAAGTATTTGATTGCTAAATTGCAATGATCTCAATTTTATTTAAATATAAATACTTTTTTAATGTATTTTCAATTTGTTGGATAACATTTATTTTAATATTTTTAGCGTATTTGATGTATTATATTTTTAAATTTGTTTTTATATAAAAAAATAATATTAACAGATCAAACCGAGCTTGAGTTTGACATTTTTATTAGGGTTGGACTTAAACAAAATTTTAATCTATTTTCCAACCCAACTTAAAAACAAACCTAAAATTTTACATTAGACCATCATCATTTTTCCACTGCCTGTTCGAAAGCTGCTACTTGAGGATAAACTGGAATTACCTTATGTAAAGCATTGATGTAATAAGGCAATTGTTACCTTCTTTTATTTATATAAAAAAAAAAGAATTTGTAACCTTCAAAGAATTTAATATATAAAATTAAATACAATAAAAAATTAATACATTTTAAAACCCTATTAATTTAAATATTAATAAAAATGAAATGGTACAATTTGACTGTATTTATTTAATGAGATTCCTTAAAAAATCAAAACATGTGACCCTATTTACTTCATAAAAATCTTTTGAATTAAAAATATATATTACATAGAATGTAAATTTTAGGAGTTTAAAAATAGATCAGATTTCGAACTCTATGCTAGTTTGATGATTAAGATGTTTATTATTATGTGTGGTTTGGGTTCGAGTCATATTATTCGCGTTGTTGTTAGGATTTTGCTCTCCTCTTGTAATTCATTAAAAAAAATAATCAAATTTTTGGTGATTAATTAGATTTTGAAAATTTATAGATTATTTATAACAATTATCAAATTAATTGTATGTGAACAAATTTAAATAATTTATTCAATGAAAAGATTTAGTAAGAATTATAAAATTATACAAATCTAATTAATTAAGAAATATCCCTATTAATTTTTTAAATATCTAAATTACTCTTATTAATTCTAATGGAATTGATTTTGTATTATATATAGATGTGTGCATGTGATTTTTATGCATTTAAGTTCTGAAATTTATAAAATGATATTATTTTATTTAATCATTTAAAGCTAATCATTATTATTTTTTGGTATAATGACTTATTTGAATTTTTAATTTTACAAAAAAAGTCATGTTAGTTCTTCATTTTATTTTATTTTTTTAACTCTTAAACTGACGTTATTTATCAAATCATTCAAAATTGATAAAAAAAATTAATATTTGTTAACTTTATTGACGTGGTATACATGTGAATTGTCACATAGATTACACGTTAATATTTAATTAAATTTTTAAATTTTAAAAATATTAAAAATATTTTTATAATTTTAATAATTTTTTATTTTTAAAAATAGTTTTTATAATGTTTTTCTTAAAATTTTAAAATAATTTTTTTTAAATACTGACTTGTTATCCACGTGACAATCCACGTATACCCAATCAACAAAGTTAAAGAAGGCTAATTTTTCCTTTCATTTTAAATAATAATACAATTATTATTTCCTTTTGGCCTTTAATTAGTGTATATTAATTAATAGTAAAACTTAAAATTTTTTTTTATAAGAATTAAAGTCAATAGCAATTTTTTTACTGCAATAAGTAATGAATAAAATAGTTGATTATTAAAACCAAAACACGAATAAATAATTTTTAAAATATTAAAGTTATTATGAACATTTTTATGTCCTGAAAAATTTTAAATGGATTTAAACTAAGGACTTAAAACAAATGGTCAAACTATCATTTAACCTAAATCTTTGATAAAATTATGTTATAAATGAAGAAAAACAAGTAAAATAAACAAATAAATATATTCAATTGAAAAAAAAAAAAACTGTTTTATTTTCATTTTATATGTTTAAATGAAGTGATAGTGTACAAAAAAAAAAGTAGTGTAGAGTTGTAGCAATATATATTACATCAATAAAAATATTGGTATATATATAGACACACACAATTAAGCTATCTATTGTGATCTTGAAATTATACAATAATGGAAACAACAACCTTAGTCGCCATCTCTATATCTGGTTTACTTGTAAGTTTTATTGGGTACGCCTTATATACTATTTTTGGACAACCCTCTCAACAATTAAGAGATCCATTCAAGGAACACGGGGACTAATTGAAGTAACGAGGCTCATTACTTCAATTGAGATAATGAAAAATCATTTCGTTTTTTTAGTTAAAATTTTAAGCGGTTCTCGAAAAAAAATAACGAAAGAATTATCCTTAAAGTAGATACTAAGAAGAATGTATAAAAGAGTGCTTCAATAAATTCAATCGTGGTTTACAATTATAGCTTTCAGTATGTTTATTTGGAATCATCTTCCGAATAAAATAAAGAAAGAACAAGAATCAAAGAAAAAACCACGATTTAAATCAAGATTTTTCCGACAGCCAATGGCAAATCACAAATAGAAGCGAAAAATAACAAAGCAATCTTGCATCAGACCACTTGTCTTCTTGTAGTTGGATCTCCAAGTTTTTGGAATGATGCTCCAAGTTCCACTTGAGCATCAAAATCTGGATCAATACCGGCAAATGTTGTGTATATACACACAATTCGCTGTCCCTTCTATTGAAACACAAAAAATCAATATTAAGAAATGGAATATTTAAATTAATTACTGTTGGTTCGAATAGTAAAAATTTCGATTTTGAATCTTTTAAATAAAAAAAATAAGTTGTTACAATTTGATCAATTTCGGTATAATTGGATGTTACACACAAAAAAATGGTTGTAGCAATCAGCTTCGAAGAAAAGTCCAAGGCCCCAAACCAGCGCCTATCCTGAAGGACAATGTTAATGGGGAAGTGTTAGAATCATACAGAACTTTCCCAAATAAAAAACCAAGTGAAATTTTCTGTTTGGTTGGTCAGAAAACACCAGGGAAAATAAATGAAACCATAAATGAATTATATTACCTCAAAACACCAGCAAACACACGCAAACTCATAAAGATGGTCAGACCAATCCAGATACCAATATAGCCATTGCTGGAGGATAGTAAGAACAAGCAAAAGATGCTCACAACAGCAACCGAAACCTAAGAAAATGCCAAGAAAATTATATGAAGACATAGAAAAAAGCTTTTAACATTGCTGGATATTACTGTTTGATTCATATGTAGAAGTGGGTTATAATTGAACCAACCATGGAGTAAGCTGAATAGGCAAAATCTGAAGCTCCATAGTTAACTCCATCGAAAACAAAGGCTAAAGTATTAATAGGTTGAGTTACTGCAATGAACTATATTGGCAAGAAAATGTTGATGATTGAACAAGTTAGCATTTGAAGAAATATATATATTGGTAGAATTTTTGAGGAAGGAAGAGAGATATACAGGAAAGCTGAGGTTCATGAGTTGCCTAACATCCTTCTCGTTTGTAAATAGTTTAGAAGCAACTTGTGATAGAGCTGCTAGGATACATGATAGCAGAAACCCCAACAGAACACCAATCTGCAGATAGAAATTGTAAGCAGAATAAAGAGTTTGTAAGAAAGTGAAACAAGTGAAGTTTAATGTTAGAACCTGCAGCACACGGGAAGTGGCAGCCACTGTCTTCTCGTAATCTCTCTTTGCGAATGCACTTGCAAGGATTGCCTGGAAAAAAGTGGGAAATGTGTAAATTGCAGCTTGTTTTTATGGGGTTAGAGATGAAGGCAAGGCAGAGGGGCAAACATCATGTATAGGTAACTGATTGAATTGAATTGAAAGCTTACTTGTCCTGCAACAGCCAATCCATCAGCAAGCAAAGAGGTTGCCAGCCAAATCTGCAAGCAAACTTGAAATGCAGCCATTTCTTTTGGTCCCTGCCGAGCTGCTAATGATGCTGCGACGGTCACACAGGATGTTGAAGATATTACCTTAACCAATAGCTGCAATCCTGAAGTGGTGACAGCACAGATATCATAGTCCTGCAGGTGTTCTATATCATTTTCTTTCTCCCAGAAGCTAAGGAAAATCAGTTGGCAAGAGCTGAACCACTAAATTTGATTTTTACTTTAAACAATTAAACATTCTTTTGAGTTTGTTAAGTACCATAAATAAACCACTCACCACTTTTAATGAATCGACTAAATTGTAGCTCTTTAAAGTTTGGCGGCAACAACTCGACTTTATCGACTAATCTCCATATGAGTATGAGAAAAATCACATACCTACAAATATGATGCATTAAGTGATTAAACCAGATGAAGATGCATGAAAAGACCAGACAGATGAAACATCCAATGAACCAGAAAATAACTTACTGAGAAATTACATGAGCAATGCCTGCACCTTTGACACCAAGACGAAGTATGAATATAAATATAGGGTCCAAAATAACATTCACTGTGTCTCCAATGACTGTATTGGCAATTGCAAACATCTATGAGGGGTAGTTTACTCACAAAATGTGATGAATAATAAGATTCCTTAAAACTGGTTTCACAATGGCAGCCGATAATAGAAAGCTTGCTTACTGATAGCATATAAGGGAGTTTGAGTATCCTTTAATCCCCGGAAAATCCCTTGTGCAGCTAATGAGAGAAGAATAGCTGGAGCACCGAGTGATCGTAATGTTAAGTACTGTTGGGCTATATTGAGCATAGGAGATTCCTGGAAAAAAGCAAAAGTAGTATCAATAACCAGAGAAACAATGTTTAAAATGCTACAAGGGAATTACTAAATGAACACTCACAGAATTTACACCCATAAAACCTAAGAGAGGTTTAGCAGCGAAAATGAGGAATAAAGTTTGAAGTATCCCAAGTATGGTACCAATAACCATAGCTGAAGATGCTGATGCTACATGCTTTCTATCATTCTCAGGCTGGGTTTTTTTCATGTTACCATTGCCTACAAATGAGACATTTATATTCTCACTATTAAAATTATAGATAAAGCAGAAAATTGCTAAATGTAACAGATATAATCAACACTACTAAAGAACTTGAACAAAAGCAGGGAGAGAGTATGTGGAAAGCATACCAGTTAGAGGCACCAATTCCTGGTCGGCATTACTTTCCCTTTCCAGGATTGTATCTTGCTCTTCTTCAGGACTTGATTTGCTGGTAGCTTCTTCCTCAGCAACAAAAGAAGTAGTAATACTGACTAGTGGGAACATGATAATTCTTGATACTTGATTAAAAATTGCAACTGAAACTCCTACAGAAGCTAACTCCACAGCACCTATATGAAAAGAGAGATATATATTATAACTGATTCAGTATTAGCTCAGTAATCAAATCATTTGAGAAAACATTTTATTTATGAAGAAATCTCATGGATGCATAATAATGTAGAGAAACCAAAAGGTTTCTGAGAATCACAAACATTAGCTACATATATGGCAAACAGATCAAGCCACTGATGATACAGAAACTATACTAAAGGACTTGTAAATTGGCAAACCCTGTAGGATGGATATCTTCTGTGTGATGCCTAGCTTCTATTTCCAAATTGTAATCAAAACAAAATATTTGCTTGTGCTTGAAATATTCAAACTTCTATAATCTTGATACATATTCGAACATGTCTATGAATGGAGGTATAATCCTTATAATATATGAAAAAAGGTGAGATAGTCATGTCGAATACATACGCACTCATATTGAAGTCCTTATAATGATAACAAGGGGAGAAGAAAGTGAGCACAAACCTATACGCCCAATGAATGCTGTGTCAATTAAAGAAGCAATAGGGTCTGCCATTAAAGCAAGTGTTGCTGGTAATGCGATATTTACTATTTCTGAGCCTAGTTCATCATTCTTCAAAACATTCCTGGAAAAATTATTATCAAACTATAAGATATTATAATCAAAGAGAATAATAATCATACTGACTGGAAGATGAAGAATACCTTGAATCTTTGAAGAACGTTAAAAGGGGTAACTTTCCCATATTGTTCCAAAAAATGGCACCAACCGCCATGAATACACTGTGGCTATTCAACAATCAACTGGTGAGTACCAAGTTCAAACTTCATCAAAAAAATTTATTTAAAAAGAAAGAAAAAGGTTTTTGATTGGGACACTGCCAAAAGAAAAACAGGAAATGGTCAACTCCCAACCAGCAATTAGAATTCAATAAAGGGAAAGAATTTAAAGGAATCAAAAATGGTTTTGCAGAAATTCAAGGTGAACAAGCTTAATAATTAAGTATCAATGGCTAGATTTTTCAATTTTTTAAACAAGATGTACTGGAGGAGGTATTGCTTAAACCTTCCTTAGATAAACAAGGCCCAGAGATCCCACCAAAGTAATTAAAAATAATATTTTTTTCATCAACCTAGGGTAGTCAGAAAAATAATAATCAAAAGAGATTGCTCAAAGACCATGGATGCCAACTGTCTTGGTTTCCAACAGGGAAGACTAATGGGTTTCATGCACCATGGTCTTCAGCAATGACTTGTGATTGAAAAAATAAGGATGAAGAAGCAAATAATAAATAGCCATTGCTTTTTACAAACAGGGGAAACCATTATACATGTATATGCATGCATACCATGTCGTGGAGGATAAACAGCCAACTCTCTCGCTCAACCATATCTACCAACATGACCGCCTCAAAGGATTTTTTTTTTCTAAGAAAAGAAAATTTTGATGCAGTCGTCCTTAAAAAACGATTGTTCGTTCACAGGGTTTGGGATTTGCGTCATCCTAGACTTTTTACTATTTTTCCTTATTTTCAGCTAAGGTAAAAATCCAGTTAAAAATTTATGGTTGACCGAAAGAAACTGATGCCTATTTTTTATTTAATTTATAATTAATTTTATTTTTTATAATATAAAAAATAAATATTTTATATTTAAAATAGTAAAAATAATTTAAAATTTATAAATACATAATTTATTGATTATTTTTTATTTAATTGAAAACTTATATTTTAAAAAATATTTATAAAACTTTAAATAATATTCAAAAGGCATAAAACAAAATTTATTTTTTAAAAATAAATTCAAAAATAAAAAATTAATATAAAATCGAGTATCGAATCTAGTCCTGTTCATGGGTCGAGTTACCCATCCAGGCTCGAAAGCCCACTTGAAATTTGGAAGAGTTTAGATAAAAATATTAAGCCCGAAAAATGGACTTATGCAAAAAATTAGGCCCGTTTAAAATATGGGTCGGACTCGGAACTTCAACATTTAAAATCCGATCCTGACCCGACTCATTTTTAAGTTTATAATATTTTATATTATGTTATTTTTATATATTATGTAATTTAGAACACATTAAAAAAATAAACCTACACTAAATATATAATACTACTCTAATGTAAATATTAAAATAGTGTTAAGATGACTATATAAAAATTTTCAATAAATAAAAATGTATAAAGTTGTTAAATATTAAAATAGCATAATATAAATATTTAAAAAATAAAATCGACGTGCTTAAAATGGATTTGAGCTAATTTTTTATAAATATGGGTAGGTTTGGACAAAATTTTAAACCCATATTTCAAGTCAGAGTGAGTTTGAAAAAGAATAAAATATGTTAATATCATGTTTAGGCCCAGCTCAATCCGACCCATGAATATCTCTAAATTCAAACAAATCAAACCAAAATATAAACAATTTGAAAATTATTTAAAAAAAATTGTTTGAACCAAACCAACTCTAAAATCATCATATTTTGTATTTATCTATAAAAAATGAAAAATTTTAAGGTATGTCTACATTGTTAAAATCTTCATATTTAAATTCATGGTTGCTTTTTCTAATAATGTAGATCTAAAATTTGAATATACATCTGTTCCATTAAAAATAGCTTTCGAAAATTTATTTTTGGATAAATAAATAATTTCTGAAAAATCTGATATATTATGAGATTAGGAACAAGCAATAGATAAATTTTATTTTTTTTCCCTTTTTTTTTTTCTTGAGGGCAATAGGTAATTGAATTATAAAGATCTAGCAGAGCAATTGTAGATAATCAACTTTCAATAAAAATCTCAGAAGGTGTACTTTATTTACATATCAAGGTGATAATAGTACATAGGACAATTAATGGTTTTACATATTACAACATAAAAGCATGCATCGCATGCCATTCAAAACATAATATAAAACAATATATACATATTAGCCCTAGCTACTGAAATAGGAAAAAAACAGGAATTTAGCATTTCAATATGCAGAAAAACTATACTAACAAGTGTTGAGTGCAATGGTAAGACACATTACACTTTTAAGAAGAAATTAAGTTCGAATATGAAAAACGAAATTATTAGGAGAGACAATCACAAACCCCAAACATAAATATTAAAACAGACATGAAGACAACTGATATTATTTTTTGGTTGTAATCAAGATATCTACCACCGACAGTAATGGCTGATCTCCTCGCCGTGGGTGCTCCCATATATTGAATAACACTTAAATGGTGGCATAAATAGGAAACTGGTTGCTTAACTCTAGCATGCCTGGAATACATCAAGCCCCATCACTGATCAAATTTTCAAACATTACAAATTTAAACATAGGATAGTAAGTACCATAGTAGCACATTAAAAGCAAATAGATTCAGAGTGCCTTAGTAATCCTTGAGCATCAAACAGCACATAAAGAAAAAAGATAAAAGGAGATATTTAATAAAAGTCTTCTTTGGTTTTAACTTTCCCCTTCTTATTTCAAAATTTTGTTAAGGTACAATAATTATATTATCTTACATCTTGTTCATCAATAGTGTCATCATAGAAGCATTTTGCAATCATCAAACCTATGGGGCACTTGTTTCTCTCACACTATAGTCTTTCAATGTAATTCTTTGTCCATTTGTTTCAGAATTTTGTTAGGATACAATAATGGTATCTTATACTTCATTCACCAATAGTCAGCACAGGAACATTTTCCATCCTCAAAATGATGAAAGCGATTGTTATCCCTAACAATAATTACTCTTCCAGTACACTTGGACATAAACTTGATTGCTGTATGACAATCACCGCATATGCGTAAGTTCTTCATAACTCTAATTGGCCTATCTGGTGGAAAGGTAATGAGCCCAAATGCAACAGCTAGTCTTTCACTATGATATCTGATTGTCTGATTCTTTTCTTCACCATTTACTTCTCTCAACACAAAACTTGTGTCTGCAATATAACCTGCTCGTTCCATTTCGTCTCCTAATTCCTCTAATTTTTTGTAAATTTCTTTTGCTTTGGCATGGAACCTATCCCCAGCAGCAAATGCGTGAACCTTATTTCCCTCCTCAACCCAACTCAAACCTGTCTCTTTCTTAATCCCTCGGTCTCTAAGCATCTTCCTAGCTTTGGCTGCATCCTCGTATCTCCCAGCAGCAGCATAAGCATTAGATAATAACACATGCAAACCTGAGCTCACGGGTCCCAACTCAAAAATCCTATCAGCAGCATAAGCTGCCAATTCAGTGTTCCCATGAAGTCGACACCCTGTTAAAAAAGCTCCCCAGACAGACTCTGTTGGCCGAATAGGCATTTCCCTGATGATTGAAAGTGCCACCTGCAGTTTGCCTGCACGACCAAATAAATCAACCAAAGAAGCATAATGTTGATCACCTGGCTCAATTCCATACTCCTTCATTAACTCAAAGTAATGTTGTCCCTTCTCAACAAGCCCAGCATGGCTACAAGCATAGAGCACACACAAAAAGGTAATAAAATTCGGTTTGATCCCAAGGCCTTCCATCTTGTTAAACAAACCAAACACTTTCTCTGTTTGTGAATGCTGAGCACAAGCAATCAGCATTGCATTACACATCCCAAGATTCTTAAGACAGGCTTCATCAAAAACCCGGTAAGATCCTCCTATCACTCCACACTTAGAATACAAAGATATCAAAGAACTGCCCACGAAACTTGACATATCATAATTTGTTTTAAAGCACAATCCATGTATCTGCTTACCTAACTGAAGCAGCGTGGAATTAGCACAAACCTGTACAACACTCGAAAAGGTAAAGTCATTCACGTCCAAACGTTCATATAAAGCTTGTTTGAACAATGTCAAAGCTTCCTCAAACTCACCTAACTGAGCATACCCATATATCATCCCACTCCAAGAAACAACATTTCTTTGAGGCATTTCATCAAACAAGTTCCTTGCATCCTTAATTTTCCCGCATTTACCATACATATTAACCAAAGAACTCGCCACGAATACATCCGTATCATACCCAGTTTTCAAAACCAAGCAATGTATCGATTGGCCGATATCAGGCCTTCCCAGAATCGCACATGACTTAGTAGCGCTAGGGTAGATATGATCGTCGGGCCTGATGTTATAAACGAGCATTGTACGGAAAAACTGGATTGCAAGGGAAGGGAGTTCATTTTGAGCGAAAGAGGAGATTACAGAGCTCCAAGTAGTGGGGCTTTTTTGTGGAGCTTCGAAGAAGACTTGCCGGGAGAAGAGAGGGAGTTGGGTTTTGGAATAGAAGTTGATGAGGTGATGAGATATGAGAGGGATGGTTTGAATACCTGATTTAATGATGTGGGCATGGAGTTGGAGACCCTTTGGGAGGGACCTTGTGTGGGTTAAAGAGAGGAGAAGGTTGCAGATGTTTCTGTAGTTTTGCTCGAAGGGGAGTTGGTTTAAAGGGTTTAGGGGAGGTTTTGGGGTTTCCAGGGACTGAGGGAGGAGCATTAGACCGGTTAGGCGATTTTGGAGTGAAAACTTGCTAATTTATAGTCCTACTACCAAATGCTTGGGCCCTTTGCTTACTTACCCCTAAACTAAACTTTGCTCACTGGATGAGTAATTATCAAATTTCGACATAATTGAGTTGATGTTATTTTATTATTTTAATTCAATTTAAAATTTATTTGAATTGAATAAATTAGGAAATTAATTTGTTTATTTTTTAAAATTATCAGAGACCAATAGATTATTTATAGTAATATGTTATTCAAATTATTCGAGTTATTCAAATTATAAAATTTAATTCAACTCGAACTCAAAACTCGAATTACTTCTTCGAGTTTACTCGAATAACTCAATTTAATTTTCGAATCGAATCAAATCGAATTTTATTATCCCTAATTTTTATACATTAAAAGTTAAATATTTATAGTCCAAGTATCATATTAAACATTTTTAAAATATATGTATTACATTAGATATGTTATAAAAATACAAATACCATAATAAAATAATTCAAATATCACTTAAATATTTTCAAAATACATATATATTTGTTTATTTTCCTTTTCATTCGAAAAAAAAAATTTAAATAAAATTATTTAATTTTTATACGAATTTTTAGTAAGTATATCGCACTGCGGTACTTGTAAAAAAAAACTCACTAAAAGAGATTTCCAGTGGAGAGAGAGGCCCAGACCATGCTAACGTTCGAATGCAATCGTATAAAACCTTCTAGATTGAAATAGAAACCCTGATTCTCCAGGGTACACTTCAAGTGCAAGCCCTAGTTTTCCACTCTCTGTAAATTTAACCAGAAATGGAGCGACGAGAAGAGCAAGAACAAAAACAGTTGATATGGAAATCGGAGCCGGAATCAATGGTTTCGGTCACAATCGGCAGAACCATGTCTACTCTCCTGGCCGCCCGTCCCAAGAAACTCCACCATTCCATTTCTCACCTCTCCCCCGACTCCTCCATCAAATCCTCGCTAGGTAGTTGACGCTTTCAAACGCCTCAGTTTCTGAATCTTTCTAATTTATTTCTAATAAAAACTTGACCATTCTTTAAATGTTAAATTTGCAGATTCTTTGGATTATTCGCTCTGGTTTCTTCACAAGTACGTTCGAGATGCAGCTCAGAGAGACGGGAATTTGGATGAGATTCTCGTTCCAATAATTCAACACGTAATCTAATCCATGTTTCTTTTTTCTTTTCCTTTGTTTTTTTAATGCTTGACCTTTGTGTCCTTTCAAATGAATACATGTTCTGCGGCATGTTTTTTTCACAAAAATATAGATATTAACTTCAAACATTCAAAATTTGAGATGAATTTCGTATTCAATATATGTGCGTATTGCATATAAAAAAATTGGAAATACTGAAACTAATATGGAGGTTTATGTGTTTGCTCGATTGTTGCCAGTCATTGAAGTACAAGGACTCAAAGCATGACAATCAACCTTTGATACTTCTCAATTGGCTCTTTCAAGATGAGTTTCTTTTTGAAGCAGTTGCAATCAATCTTGCAAATATAATTACAAGGAAAGATGACCGGTATATAGCTTTTGGTTGGTGTACTCTTGTGCGAGGGCTAATGGAGTACGAAAATGTTATGGATCAATATTTGTTTAATGGTACAAGGATGGATTCCCTATTCTATTTCTATTTACGTTGTCTCTATGGTGCAGATAATGTATCTATGTATGTGAAACTGTTATGTTAAAATTGCTATTTTATTTTTTCGGTATCAGCAAACTTATGTTAGAATTCGCTATTCAATCTTTATATAACCTGATATGTGCATACAAAGCATGAATTGGGGCTTGCACTACATTCTTCAAAGCATGAAGCCTAAGTTTATATAGTGTAGATAATGTTTCTAAGAATGTTGAACCTTATGTCAATGTCCTCTACTGTAAGTTCTAAATGTTTTGGTATCAACATTTTTTTTATGGTTTTAACTTGGAAATATGATTCTTTTGGTAAGAAAATGCATAATTTTAGTTTTATGTGGAACTATTGTTTTAGAAATGGTGTTGTGTTGCATTTTATTAATTTGTTCACTTTTAATTAATTATTATTTCTTCTGCTTGTTTTTGCTTTATAGCAAATCTTCAAGAGTATAAAAAGAAAGTAGCAAAAGGAACATCCAAAAACATATATTCTATATTTGTGTCCTAGAAGAGTTGATTTTTCTTACCAAATTTCAAGTTACTGGTTTATAGTCTGTTAGGCCATTTGTTAAATAATCTTTAGTAATTAAAAATTGTGCTTTCACTCATTGGCATTGAAAACTGATGGTTTCTTTTTTAATATCTTATTTCAGGAATAAAGGAGAAGTATAGTGCTTTGTTGAAGGTGCTTTGCACTTGTATTCCACATTTATCATGTATTGCCCACAAAGGAAGGTAGTATTCAAATATCATAGGTGTTGAATCAGTATTCCTGATCTGAATAAGTGGTTATTAGCAGTTGCTTGTATGCAAATTATTTGAACTAGTTTGCCTTTCATTAAGCTTTTGGTCTGTCAACCAAAGGTCTTGAACTTTATTTTAGATATGTTGGATGGTAAATTAGGCATCATGTTAGCAAGACTTTTTCATCTTTTCTTTTTGAAGAAATTCTAAATTAAAAATTATGAAGATTTAAGTGAAGCATTCTAAGAGAAATTGAGCTGAAGAACAGTTCTCGTTAATTTGAATTTTACAGCCCTACTTTCCAGCCTTATATACGTAGAAAAGTAAACAATATAAGAAAAAAGAATCTCACCATTAAAACTAAAGTCTCCATATGCTTTGTGTGATTGTGATGCACTAAGTTTCTCGAAATACTGACTAGATTATGGCACACTTGGGTAAAAAAAATTATGTAAAAAAAATATATATATATATTAAAAATTTATATAAAAATCAAATGAAGCTTTGGTTGAAATGGCAAAGTTGAAGATTTAAAAACTAAACTGTTTTAGGTTCAAATCTTACCATATGTTAATTTTTATTTATTTTATATAAAAAGACAAAAACACCTCCAAAATAATATTTAACTTTGTAAAAAACATGGATTTTTGGTGATTTCCTAATCAAGTTGGTGCATGTGCCTTGGTTGACTAACAACACCAATTCAGTCAGGGGCTTAATAATAGTATAGATTGCTATTTGATTGTCACTAAACGACTTCATAAAGACTTGAATTAGAAAATGAAGTTCTTTTAGAAGTTTTCTTTGCCACATTCCTTCGCAGATTCCATGAGCTAGGGCTCAAAATTCAGCCCTTGCACTGCTCCAAGCAACCACTGATTGTTTTTCTGCCCTACGATGTGACTAAATCTCCCCACAAATAGAAATGATACCCAGATGTTGACCTTGTCTGTGCTCCCTCAGGGCATTTTCTGATTATTGTTGCTAATGCTAATAGCATTTTTCTTCTCTTAATGTGAATGGGTGCTTCATGGCTTCATATGTATCCAGTTTCCTGGTTTCTTGGAGTTTTTTTTGTTTTAAATGCCCTTAGATGAGAGACTGACATTACATCTGCTTTATCGGTTTGTTGTGTTCATATTGTCCAGGCTATATTTGCAACTTGAGAATATAGAGTATTATGTAGAATGACAAAATTTTGCCACTTTGTTTGACTAGTTTGTCACTTTACACTTTTATAAGTTCTTAATGGTCTTTTCTTGTAGAAGGCATTCTGATTTTATGTTTAACCAATTTGTCTCACAATTGCCATTTGTTACTACAGCGTTTTGCAGGATAAATATGAGCTCCCTTCACGCCTTTCAGTGGCTGCTGCAGATTGTTTGTTGACATTAACTGAAGGGCTGACCAAAAAACCTATGCTAAGTAGCAGAACTAAATCATTGAAATCCGGTGAATCCAATCCGCCAGTTAGTCTATTAGCATCAAGCATTGATGAGAGAAAAATAAGCGCAGTTCATAAATCTTCTGAAGTCTTAAACGTGGGCATGGAAGATTTGTTTTGGGATTATCTACAGGATCTCATTTACCTAGTGGAGAGACTTCTTTCTGTAAGTTTCTAAGTTGGTTATTTTCTTTTTGTCTAATGCCTACCCTTATTTATCTGCTTTCTATATCTTTTCACTCATCGGAACATTTTCATTTTATTATTCAGTTTTTAGCATATGAGGGTCTACAAAAATTTATATAGTGTAATTTTACATTAGATTTGTGGAGGGTGAGTGTTCTGAAGAGCTTTTATTCACCTTGTGCTTGGTTTCACGGATGGATTTTTTTTGCGGTTATATTAGCTGTTTTACCTATTGGAGAGAAGAGCCTAGCCAAAAGGGATTGGAGAAATGAAAAAGTTGCTTAGAATTGAGGCTGTGGTCTTGCTGTGTATCCTACAGACTTATTTAAAGCAACTAGGGAATAGGAAAAGTTACAGGTGTTCTTTAGATAGAATATCTCACATTTTGGGAGTCAAGAATGACTTCCCAAATACGGAACAAGAAAAGCTATTAAACTGGAAAAGCAGGCTGCAAATACCCATTATAGTACGAAATTAAATGTTAACAAGTTACCAAAATGGAATTTGAGCTACCATTGCTTGAAAAGGCTGATTTTCCTCTAAATTATGTTATGACTTTTAAGCATTATGGGAAGAAATGGACTTGCATCCTTTAGGATATAGGTCATAAAACTGGTATTGAAATTAGTTTTGTGATGAAAATTTAAATATTTGAAGAAACTATTTCTGTACATTGGAAAATGATTGCTCTTACCTTATTAGGCTGTGGCATTCTTTAGAATAGGTCACACCACACTCTTTCTAATAGGAAGTTGGAAAAATCAAAGTTAGCTTCTAATTCATGTACAAAGTATCCACCTGTTTGACAATTATCTTCTTTTGCTGCTTGTTTCATAGATATTAACTAGTACATTTCCCCTTAAGCCTTCAAAAATAATATTTTCTGACTGTTAAATATATTTCTAAAACAACTATCGATGAACATTAAACCAGAGTCATTCTACAACAAATGTATTATCAGATGCTTTGAAGTTTTGAAAGAAAGTTGTGATGATAATTGTTATCTGAATATCACTCTTGTCAAATATGCATGTAAATATCTTCATGTCCTTATTTTCTTAAAAGTCTAATGAAGGATTTGCTCTATAGTCCCAAAAATGAAAATAGGATGTTGATGCATTATCATGCGTTACAGTGGAGCAGAAAAAGTCGTCCATTGCATGCTAAAGGATTGGAGCAAGTGCTTAATTGGTTGCAGAAGATACAAGTGCATTATGGTGGCCTTCAAGAAGAGGCAAGTTCTGTACTTTAACTGTCTTTCTTAAGCATATCTACCTTTTATCACGTCTACTGTTTGTTGAACATAATTTGCTAACTTGCAAATATCCGAGGCAGGCTCAGATTCTAAAACCAAGAGCATTGCTAGTCTCTTCATGCTGGAAGCATTATGGCATGCTATTACACTTGGAAGATAAAAAGTTTACTAAGCAGTACAAGGAATTATTGGACCAGTACTTGTCGGGCATCCAGGTCAGATATATCATTATTATATTCAAACTATGATATTTATGGTTCTATAGCTTCATGCTTGTTGAATGACCACCTCTAATTATTTTAATTTATATTTTGATGATGGATTTTGTTCATGTGATATGTATGCTTAAATACTTTAATTTGTTTGATAGGATAACATACATGTAATCCAGTATTTTTGTGGTATCATAATTATGTATTGTTATTGATTATTTTATTTAAGTCTTGTTTGATTTCATGGATCTTTCAAGTTGCTAATGCTAAGAAAACAAATAAAAATGCAGTACTATACAAATAACTATGTTGAGGGGAATGCTGAGAGCGAAGATGGTGGTATAGAGACCAGAAAATTTTTCATAAATTGCTTATGCCTTCTGCTTGGGCGTTTTGATGGGAAACAACTTGAATGCGTATTGTTAGATTATGGAAAGCAGATATCACATATGCTTTTATCGCAGGTAAGTATGTGTGGCATTTTTGAAGTAATCTTTAGTTAAACAAGGACTGCATTCTGCATGTCTATAACACTTTAATGGAAATGAGTAGATTGATTGTACTCAATCATAGTATTCATGGTTCTCTAGATTTAAGTAGTTATACAGTTGGGGTTTGTGTCTCGATGTTGACATACTCATATTGTTGCTGCATTTTGGCAAGCTTCATTGCAATGATGAAGATGTAATAGATGGGGTTGTCCACATATTCAAGGTTATCATTTTTAAGACAAATAATTCATCTGGAAGCACTGTAACTGACACCAATCAAATGGACTCTATGGTACCATTGCTGCTTCACCTTCTTGATGAGCGAGATGCTGCAGCTAGAGCCGTTGTTATGCTCATTGCAGAATACTGCTCCATGTAAACTATAATTCATTCACTAGTTTTTGACAGCCACAATAATTTAATGGCCTCTGTTTGAACCTGACCCAAATTATTGGTCCACCAGAAGTACTGATGGTCACTGCCTTGAGGAAGTTCTTAAGCGGCTAGATTCTGGCAATGCTATTAAAAGAAGGAACGCTTTTGATGTTATATCAGAACTGGTTTATATATCAAAAGATTCATCACATAAAGCTCATCACTCAACCTGGTATGTTATTTTAATTTATCTGCTAAACTTTTGTGGTTCTTGAGTTTTCATTGATCTTTCCCTGTTTATATTTCAGGCAAGTTATAGCAAATCACTTACTGGGGTGTCTTGAATATGAAGAAACTGCTATCCAGGAGCAAACACCCAATTTGCTTCCACTGATTGGTTAGGTTTAACTTATTATACGGTGCTAAGTGTGTATTTTATTGTGTGTGACTTCAGTAATTTATCACTTTAGCAAAAGGCATTTTTTTTGGTAATGCTATTTTTATTTTCTACAACTGGTTTGGGCAAAATATGTGAGACCCATTATAATAAGAATATATATATGTAATATTTGTCTAGTTAATGTACTTATTTGATTAAAAATATGTTTTTAAAAATTTAATTTTAATTATAATTAATAAATATATTAATATTTTTATTTAAAATGAAACGTTATAAAGTTATATTTTGTAAAAATATTTTTTATTGCCGTGTCCTGTTGTAAGTTGTAACCGTATCCTTGCTTTTCAAAAAATTAAGGATTCGCTGTGTCCGTATGCGTGGTACCTGTATTATGTGTCCATGCTTCCTAGGTCTTGTTTCTTTATGCGATTAATCACATATTTCAAGATCTTGATAAATGTTGTTTTATTGAACATTGATTATTTGAATGAACTTTCTGTATGAATGAATTATTTATTTTTGCAGACCCATAATTTGTAATGCTACTTTTATATTCTAGAACTGGTTTGGGTATAAGCTGTTGTAGAGTCTTGTGGTATTTTGTGCAATTAAGCACATACTTCAAGATCCTTAATGTTCCTTTGCCATTAAACTTTTTTTATTGAACATTAATGATTTGAATGAACTTGACTGAATTATTTATTTTTTGCAGACCCATCATTTGTGTTACCTGCATTAGTTCATCTTGTTTGCTTATCAGAGGAAAAAGCACGACCAGCAGCTAGTGAAGCTTTATTTAGAGTGCTCAAACATCATAACCAGAAACCTGAAGTTATATGTATGATGCTTGACAGTCTTAGGTATGTTGCTTTCGTCTGTAACTTTTTACTTCCAATCTTCAGCTTGACTTCCAATCAGGACCAAGGAAAGCATTCTTTTGTTCACGAATGTGTGCATGTAGACGTGCAAGAATGTTGGAATGCATACATGTGGTTAGGGAGTTTCTCAAAACGTGCAGGTTCTGCTTTGTAATAGTGTGAAGTTAAACAGTTTTTGCTTTTATTTAACATTTGTCTCCACCTATCCTTGCAGAAACCTCAGTCAGGACCAAGCTGATGCAGAAGCTGGAGCATGTATAGGGAAAGGTGGGCCTGTTACTGTTACACTGCCTTAGGCTATTCTTCTTCCCAATTTTGTTGTTGAAACAAAGTGCTTTGGATGTGTTTTGTGGACTGCTCTCACCGTCTTTAAGTTCTGAAACCAAGTGATATATGCAGTATCTATTCGTTTAATATTTGTATGGATATCTATTTATTTATTGTGATTTATTTCTTCAGTATTCTGATTGATACCTTTTTCTTGTTTTATAGCAGACTTCTCCATTTGATGTGTGTATATTTTTTTTGTTTGGATTCTAAATTTACAGGGATGTTTGAAGTTTCCCTTCCCTTCTCTTTTCTTTTTGTTTTCTCTCTCCTTGTTTTGTTATTTTTTTATCCTCTTTTTGATTAGCATCAAGAATTCAAAGCTTTCTATTTTTTTTGTAAATCTCATTACTTTCTTTTGACTATAATAGAATCTTGGATTCATGTAATCTCTTTGTACTATTATGGCAGAATCAAACCTTGACTGCGATCGAGTGCTGAGGCTGATCCCAGAGTGGTCAAAAACTGTAAGAACTGAGAATGATAATACTACCCTGCATCAGATGTATAATTTTCCATCATGTTTCCCTTTTCCGATGCATTGCAATGATAGACAGGATATGTGAAGTGCTAGAATTTTGAGTTACACGTTTTCTCAAGAATGCATGATCTGAAATTTCAATGAAATGTTAACAAATATATAGGTGCATAAATTCATTTTTCCTTAGAATTTTTTTATCCATGCATAGACATGCATAGTATATACATAAAAATACATATGTGCATAAATTCATATTCCTGTGAACCTGCAGGCATATTTCCTATCAGTTACATACTAATATTAGTTCTAGCTGTATTTATATGAATTCTTGTTTTCTGAACAATGGGAAGATGATAGAAGAGATAAAGGGTGAGACAAAAGAAACAGTATGTTTAACTGTGAACTTGAGTACTCTTCGAGGGAAGAACTTTGTATCATCGAGACTGTTTGAGTTACTCATTCCTAGCCTCCTTAAAACCGAACCTAATATCCACAATTCTCGGGGGAGGGTGGAGTGGGGATCCATTCAGACTTCTTCTTATTTGACCTTTTTCTAATTTTAAAGTATCTTCATGTATATCCTTCAGCATATATGTGTGCATTCTATTGGAGTATCTTTCATGTTTAACAGGCTTTGTTTGAGCTCAGGAACATTTTTCTGTTAATATTCTACTGTTGCTAGCCTAGTAGCAAGAAATTGTATCTCTTTGTTTTCATTGTTTGGGCTGAATATCTTTATGATGAAAAAACTGGTCTTCTAATGCCATTAATTTTTTTTAATTTCTTTTGTGTTTATCCTTTTTATTCCCAACATGAGAACTTGACTTAATGTTAACTGGAATTGCAAAGCAATTTTCTGACATGCTTACTTCTTGCAAGTTGCAACTTATTTTTTGCATCATAACCATTAATGAGATGAGGATTATATGAAGTCCTAGAATTTGAGAACCCTCTCTCTCGCTCTCTTTCACACACACACATGGAGACATGGATGAAATGCATGCGCATACAGTGCACACATAAATGCAACAAAAGATTCATGCACATGATGATAACTAAGGTGATTTTAGCTCTCAATCAAACAAAGCTATTTGTTTGGATGATGAAGTTTAATACTTCTTGAAGCTAAATAGTTTGTTTGCCTTGCTGATTGTAGAAAGCATGGTCATGGACTGGGTTGAAATGTGCATAGTTGACACAACTTGTTTGAAATAATTTAATGTGGTTGCCTGAGTTAGTCCGGTTGTTTACTCAAATGTGGAAGATGTTATCTTCTTCTTTTTATTGGTTCTCTACCATCTGAGAACTAAGACAATTGCCTGATACATACATTCGCCTCCACATGCATGTATCTTATTGATCTATTTCCTGTATGCGTAGCCATGAAATTGGATGGTTGGAGCTCCAATTTTGGTGCTAGTATTTGAATTATTTAATTTTCTTGTTCATCTGAAATATTTTAGGTTCAGGACTGGAATGCATTGATTGGACCCCTGATTGACAAGATGTTTGCAGAGCCATCAAATGCTACTATTGTCAGGTTTTTGAGCTACATAAATGAACAGTTAGCTGAAGCTGCAGATGTAGTCCTTTCTCGAGTTGTTTTGCAAATGAAAGGTCAGAAAGGGTAAGGACATAATATACCACCCAATAACGTGTTTCTTGTCTTAGCTTTTTAAGTTCTGTTTTAACTTTAAAAGGAGTCAAAGTCTTGTATAAGGCTGATGGCACTGGAGCCATGAGTATCAGCGTGCTGCTCAGAAGCATTGCTGGAAAAAGGCAAGTACATATTAAATATGACAGGAAAGAAATGCGTTCGAGAAGTAAATGTTACCACAAAGACGATAGATATCATAGCAGTTAGGGAAGGTACGGCTGGGGATGCAGTGAACTCTGCACTAACAGGGAGGCGAGTAAGGTGTGGAAGCATGTAGCTTTTAAATTAAGGAAACAGGAGAGTATTATTTGTAGAAGGATGTTCAAGAGAAAAATAAAAGTCCATCTTGTGAATTATAAGGAGATATGCGTATAGTTACTGGGAAATCTAACTAATTAGTCTTCTTTATAATGTCTTGGCAAGAGTACTTGATGGGACCACCAAGACAGAAAGTTTGGGTGCATAAGATAAAGAAGTTAGTCAGTTGACCTACTTTAATGTTTTGATTACATATTATGTGAAGATTTTTGTTGGTACAAAAGAGGCCACTGGTTGGGATTTGTACCCTAGACTTATTGAATGCCATCTCTTAAGGTTGGCTGCAGAAAATACTTTGCTAAATCTCCGATTCATTATAGAAGTTAGTTACTGTTTTGGTAGTTAACTGTAAACTCAAAACTAAGTAGCATGGACAGTTTAAGAAAGGAGGTGTGCATGTATGTGATACAGAGAGATCTGAAATTTCCTTGAAAAACAATCATTTACTCATGCAATAATTAAGGTATATTTTGGTTACATTTTTTTATTTTAAACAAGTTTTACAGGGGCAAAACCTCTTGTAATCCACTGGTTTGTTCCAGTTTTATGAGCTTGTAATTGATTTTCTTATGAACTTATGTTATAAACTTTCACTCATTAGCTTATTTAAACAATGGTATTACTTTCTCGATGCCAAGAGGTTAGGATATTCCACTTGTTTATATAATGTTTTCTTTTCCAATTGCGGGTCATCAAGGAGATTAATTTATATATAAGATAAACCTTGTATTAGTTCAATGGTTGATCTCACTGTTTTTATTTGTATGAACCATCAAATTTCCCCTCTTGTAGGATTGATGAAGATTTCTTCTTTAGATGGGAGACTAAAACTTGTTCAAGTGATGACTCCATGATAATGCAGCAATCTTTGTTTGAGCGACTTTGCCCTTTACTCATAGTTAGGCTACTTCCATTGAGAGTATTTAATGATCTCAATTCCTCTGTCGTGTATGGTCAGATTCGTAATGCGCCATTTATGCATGGTATCTTTTCTTCCTTTACGATCCAAGTTGTTCCACTCAACTCTTTTTTGTGGAATGAAGATCTGATTGACTCCATTGCTTTGTTATGCATGTTACAAGTATTAAATTCTACCTTTTCCATTTGTTCATGAAAATGTGATTCGTTAATATAAATTTAAATAATTGATGGCTCTTTTTTCTTTTAAAAGAGCAAAAATAAAATAATGTCATGAATATAACTTTTGATATATCTATTATTCTATTCTATTGCAGAATATGGAGATGTCAGCGTCACTGGTGATGATAGTGTTGTTGCTTTCCTTGTAAATAGGTCAATCCTTGACAACGAGTATTATCCAACTTCTGTACACTGATTTGCATTCTCCTGATGTCTTGTTACTTTCCCCTTTTCAGAGCATTTAGTAAGTTCGAGTTCGAAGATGTAAGAAAACTTGCTGCTGAGCTTTGTGGGCGCATCCATCCTCAAGTACCCAGAAATGACTACTTAATTTGTTATAACTTGTCTTTCCTTGACATTTTCTGAAATTTCACAAATATTTTCATAATCCTTATATAGGGATTTTATCTTATTTTCCTTATGGTTCTTTAGGTACTGCTTCCACTTGTTTGCTTGCAATTAGAACACGCCACCAAATCCCGGGATATATTGAAGATTATAGCTTGCCTATTTTCAGTCTGTACATCCCTTGTGGTGATCACCTCCTCCATTTAGTAGATACCTCTTACCATCTGGTTTATTCCAGTGCTTCTGCAATGATTGTGAGCTCAGCTTTTCCATTCAAGCTGTAGTTAATGTACATCTTTCTTCTTGTTTCTAGGTGCGAGGAAAGGAGTCCCTTGTGCATCCCTTTATTCTTCAAATCTGGAGAACTATTAAAGTGATTCTGTTATGGCCATCATCAGATGGAGATCAAGGTACTTAACCATGCAACTGATTAATTCTCCTTCCTCCCTCACCCCATGCTGGAAATGTCTAGGATCCTTAGCTTAATAAAACAGTATTTCTACATTATTCTTTTTGTTGTCACAGTTTCCAAAGCACAACATGGTTGCATTGATTGTCTGGCACTGATGATATGTGCCAAGTTACAAGCTCCTGAATCATTTGAAGATTGTACCTCATGGAGGAGAAACATTGCTGGGAAGAAAGGCAATCGTGGTTGGTATTTTGTTCTTGCTATGAATGATTATGGTAATACAATGGGCAAGATATGACCTCTTGGACATAAATTGTAGGGAATGCTATCACAGAATTCTGTGCCCTCAGAAATGTGATCAGCCAATTAATAAATGATGAAGGTAATATCCCTGGGTCCAAGTTGCCAGATGAAAACTGTGAATCAGTTCCTGTTCCTTTTCGTCTGTGCATGGCTAATGTTCTCATCAGTGCTTGTCAGAAGATATCTGACTATGGGAAAAAACCCCTAGCAAAGACGATTCTTCCATGCTTAATTGATTCAGTTGAGGTACTTCTGTCACTAAATTCATTCATGTATCCGGTAAATTTTAATTTCTTTTAGTTTCAACAACCGAAGCTGGTATTCTAACAAATTCTTTTGCCTACATGGGATCAAATTTTGCAGGTAGAAACTCAACCAGAGATTAGAGCTGCTTTCATCCAGGTTATGTTCTCTGCTGCGTATCATCTGAAGTTGGCAGTTCTTCCGTATTCCCATGACCTCCTCAAACTTTCTCTGAAATTTCTTGGAAAGAGATCAGAACAGGTATTCATTACCTCTCTATTTACCTTTTGTGGAAAGTATCATAACCTCACTTTTGTTAACTGTTTTTATATTCTAGTATACGGTCATGTGCATTGCATGTGGTATATATTCTTTTAAATATTTGTTATTGATATATTTTCAAATTATTATAATAAAATTTGAATAAACTTTTAATTAATAAAATATTGTAACAATCTACAAACATCCTTAAATATAAAGAAACATTATTTCATGAAATTAGGATTCTTATATTAAATGAAAATCTTAGTTGCAAAGTGAAAATGTTCATTTAAATGAATTAAAATATGGGAAAAAATTATAACCTTTTCCAAGTACAAAAACATTGATTTTGAGTGATTGATTTGAACTCTAAATCCCTCCTTAGTTATTTCCATGATGGTATTCATACATTCTAATTACTTTCTACTTAATTCAAAAAGGAAATGTGATGGTGAATTAGAACTAAACAATAGGAAAGTCAATGGAAAACAAAAATTCTTAGACCCTTCACTTCTTTCAGTCCGATCACCCTGACAGGTGTTCTTTCTTTCTTTCCACGCTGCATCATTAGAACTTAGGCTTTGGTTGGTCAGATAGAAAATAGGAAAAATGGAATATTGAAGGTATAGAAAAAAAATGGTAGTAAAGGTGGAAATTTTGAAAGAAAAGGTAATTTTTTTCCGGTAAAGAAAATGAAAAGTTTAAAAAATACTTAATTTTATACTACTTGCATCTATCTCGTTTTGTCTCCAAGTTGGAATTATTTGTTTTTATGCTAATGATGGAAAATGGTTGATTTTTCCTATGTGCTTGATTATCATCATCAGGAAAGGATGGCTGCTGCAAAGCTTATGGCTTCACTTATGGCAAGTGAAGATCCAATTTTGGAGAGTATATCTCATGGACTAGTAGAAGCAAGGTCTGTACTGTCTGATATAGCTTTGACTGATCCATCATTTGACATTCAACAACTTTGTAAAAAGTTGGCAACATGCATTACTTCTACATAGCTTCTCCTTGACTAGGAAAAGCATACATCACCATGTTATATTATGAACTAGAGTTATCCTTAGTTCATAGGCTTAGGGTAACATCTGCAGCCCTAACAATTTGTAGATGTTTCGTCTTTATATTTATATTATATGTGTATATATACAAATATTGCCTTTTAACCATCTAAACATGAATGACATAAATGCGTTCAAAGTGGTTGAAAACAATCAATTTGGTGAACATCTATAATACCACGTTATCCCCAATTGACTATTTTGAGAACAATAGAGCAATGATATTAAGGAGTTTGATGGGTTTATTTTGGGCATTTCAAAGTTCTATTTTTTAAAATTTAAAAGAGAAAAAATGAATTTAATATTCATACTTTTCTTTGCGGTTACAATATTATAATTTGTATTACTTGAAAACTCTTTAATTTTTAAAAAATATATAAAGTATTTTAATTGTTTTTATATTTTATTTTTATTGTGTGGTCATATTATCCAAATTTATCTTGCAATTTAGTTTCCTAAATTAATGTAGGTGGTCCAATAGACAAAGACGTCAAGCAAAAAAAAAAAAAAAAACTTAAAATGAATTTTCCATGATTAATCAATGTTGTGACATAAATGACACATGCGGGTTTTTTTGTTGCACGTTCATTGCCATAATTCCAGAATCAGTGTATTATTTTCTATAATTTTGTGGAAATGAAATTTTAATTTTTTTTAATTCAAAGAGAATTTATTTCCTTTTAAAATACATTGTTTGGTTGTAAAATTAGCTCATACCATTTGTTAAATATTAACTAGTCATGTGACCTGCCCTCAAACAATTTAAAAAAAAAAAGGTCATGTGATAAAAAAAAAATTTCTTGAATAGATGGATAAAAGTAGCATGAAAGTCTTTATATTAAAAGTTAAATTGCATTTTACTTTTTCAAAAATTAAAATATGAATAAATTTATTTTTTTACATTAAATCAAATTAAATTGGTATTTTTTGTTAAAAAATTTATCTATTTGTATTTTTAAAAATTGGTATGATTGACGGACAATTAAAAAAAATATGATGTGTCATGTATATTTTATGTTGATAATATAAGATCAATTTTTAAACGTAAAAATTGGATGAAATTTTAAACAAATGCTCTTTGATCTAACGTATGAGAGTTAATTTGTCAATTTTTTAATAGATGCGGTAAAATGTAATTGACACCTAATATAGGAGTTCTTATGATACTTTTACTTTAATGTTGATTAAATTTTGATTTATTAATACTTGCTATTATAATATTTAAAAGGACGTGGATTTAAATTTATTTAAATGCATATTTTTATTATTTAAATATTTGAAGGTAATAGATAAAAATAAGTTTTTTATAACAATGAAATTAACATCATTTTCTACCAAAAATAATATTAACACCACTTGTAGGAGGATTTTTTCATCCTTATGATTTTGAAGGTTCCAAGCATGCCCTTAGTAAAACAAAAGAATTACATAGTTTGCCATTTATCTCATTTCACGTTTAGGTTATTGAGAAGTTGGAAAATCTTTTATATTGGCGACTAATGTTCCAAGCAACTACATATTTTTTAATAAATATATGGTTTACTTATTAATATAATAATATGAGAAAAAAATTATTTATTATATATGAATTACAATAGTTTAATATAAAATAAAAAATAGTTAGTACAAATTTAAATTTGAATTTAGAAAGATGAATAAAAACTCTTGTAAAAAATAAAATTTCTTCAAAATCAACAAATTTTTTCTTTTTTTTTTTTCTAAAAATAAGTCATTGAAGTGGCTAAATATTATCAATTGAGGGTGAGTTTGGATGAGTGATGCGCTTGCCTGTAACTACGGTAAAAATAATAGTGACAATAAAATTAGATATTGTAGTGATACTATAATGTAAGACAAAAATAACTTAAACGCACCATACTATCCATCCAAACTCACGAATTACTTTATTACTAATTTATATAAAAAAAAACATGTGTAGAAAATAAAACTCCTCCCATACGTAACTAATAATTTATACGGTGTTTACATATCAAAGTTACAATGTTATAGGTTTTTCAAAATCTGATTTTTTGTGGAAGATATGCTACGTACTAAAGGTTAGGCGTTTAAAACTTATCAGTGGAAAATTGTCACTTTTTCTTTTTGAGACACTCCCCATTTAGACTCCCCGTATAGTTGAGAAATAAACTTCGATTCAACTTGAAAACAATATCAACTTATTAGAGAGAAGTCCGACGACCTCAAGAGGTCAAAATCCCTCTGCAAATCATTATTTTAATAATCCACTTTTTAGATACTTTTAATTTATTAATGCTAATTATTTACTCTTTTTCTACTTGCTTTCATTAGATGAAAATGTAATACCTCTATACCCGATCTGACTGTAAGGATCCAATATAAGACTATTATATTTGGTGCCAAAACAATTTTCGTTAGACATTAAGTAATTTAAACATTTACTCAATAGTATTTTGATTTATTTAACCCACTAATTATGACTATAAACGTCTAGGGTCATTATCGGTAAATTGATTACGATTATTAATGGTTTAAATATGATTTTTAGTCAAAATAGAGGACAAGTACCGATACTTAAACACAAGGTATCAATACTTCATACAATTACTTACATTATATATATATATATTAGAAAAGGTTCACATTTTCACCTTTCATAATTTAGTCCCCAATTTATAAATTACATGCATAATCATTCATGCTTTTTTTTTTCAACATAACCAAATATACCATTTCATATTTTTCATATATATTTTTCTTTTAACGTATTTCATAATTTCACCATTTAGTCCTTTATTTAATATATATTTATTTTACATTTTTATCCTAAGTAACTTCTATACTACAACATAAATATTTTAAAGAACATAATTTAAATCCTTGTTGTACTTAAAACAAATGGTTGAGATGAACTTCCTTCACTCCTTGGCCTTCTCCTTTCATTCTCCTTCAATTTGATCCTCTCCCATCTTTTCTTTTTCTTAAACACTCGAGATTACAACGAAACCCTAGCTTTCTCTCTCCTTCTACTCCTCTATGGAAGCTCTCTTCACAAAACTAAGGTATCTACTAGTGTTTTTACTAAAGGAACATCAAAGAAATACAAGGTTTTGAGCTTGGTTTGATCAACAATGGTGGAAGGACTAATTTGAGAATAACAAAAAAAGTTTGATGGAGGCTTGGGGGTGGGTGACGGTGTGACAAGGTGAAACGATGATAACTTTCATATTTTCTTCACTCTTATACACAATTCCATAAAAGAATCTCATAATTTTTACTTAAAAATGGCCCCTTTGCCTTACCACTTTACACTACAACCCCTAATCATTATGAAATTTGTTAAAAGTATATTTACCATAGTACAAATGTAATTCCATCATTTTAATAGCCTATATTTTTATTATTTTTAAAGGGTTAAAATAAATTTTTATCATTTTTTAGGGGGCCAAAGTGTAATTTTACCATTAATAATTTAAAATTTTATGAATTATAAAGGGCCTAAATTAAAATTTTACCATCTTAAGGGGGCTATAATATATATACAAAGCGGAAAATTGCAAAAAAATCTTAAACCTTGGGAGGTCTACTTATATTTTTGAGAGGAACATAGTATAAATTTATAAAGGACTAAATTGAAAAAAATTAAACTTGGGGGGCCATAGATCTTAACATGGCTCCGCCACTGCTAATAATATAAGTAATTTTCCTATTAATCCTTCATTGTTTTGCCATCTTTTCCATATATTCACAAAACTTCCATATTTCCTACTTTTTGCCACAATGATGAAGGCATTAACTTGACTCCGCCACAGCTAATAATATAAGTAAATTTCCTATTAATCCTTCATTGTTTTGCCATGTTTTCCATATATTCACATAACTTCCATATTTCCTACTTTTGCCACAGTGATTTCTATACTCCTACAATTTAGTCAATGCTTCTATTTAAATATTTCCTATCTAAAAAATATTTTCTAATTTAATACTTAAAATTTCTATTTAATCTATTTCGAAAATTCTCCACTAAATCTTGGCTCAATTCCTCCCTATACCCAGCTCCGAGGCATAACGCGGATGTTACGTTAATTTGAGTTGGTATATAACTAATTGATATTAATATAACATAATATCTATTAATAATAATTAATTAAATATTACTTTTTGTTCAACTCTATTATACAAAAATTTATTCAAATTCATGCTTTTATATATATATTTCAATTTTAGATGAGCCAATGCTATATTTTTATAATAAAACTTTTATATCTATGAATTAAACGAGTGGTTTCAGTAAAAAAGAGGATGATGTTCATATTAAGAGATCCGGATTCGAGCACTTGTGCGTGCAAGATGTATGTGCGTTACCAAAATATTAAAAAAATATAAATAGATACTGCCATGTAATTAAATCAGTATATTAAAAAAATTCTTTATCTTTCTACAATATTACTACTAAAATTTTGGTATTATTCTAAAAAAAGAATTGTACAGCTCAAATCCAAAACAAATGGAATTTTAAGGAAAAAAACATAAAATTAAGCTCCAATGCATGGATATGTATTAATTGTTATTTCTAATAAATACATTGATTTATAAAACACTAAAAAAATAAATAATTAGAATATTTAGCTCTCAACTTAGCAATTTTTTTCAATTTAATCCTTAAACTATTTTTATCCACATTAATCTTGAAATTCAAAAAATTTTATCGGTTTTGGGCCATGTGATAACACGAAGCTCCAATATTGTGTCACATCATGGTTTA
Organism: Kokia cookei; assembly: GCA_039519145.1. Taxonomy (NCBI): domain Eukaryota; kingdom Viridiplantae; phylum Streptophyta; class Magnoliopsida; order Malvales; family Malvaceae; genus Kokia; species Kokia cookei. Next base: position 34,484,355 of record CM076899.1, on the reverse strand, counting down.
CAATTTTTTAAAAAAATGTCAAGTTCCAAGGACCAAACTAAAAAAAATTGTCAAATTTAAGGATTAAACATTATTTCACCTCTTCTTAAATATAATTATATTTTTAAATATTAAATTATTATATTTACTAAACTTTTAACTTTATAACTAAAATTGAAAAATTATCATATATTTTAAGGGTTCTTTATTTTTATTTTTTAATAAAAACTAAAACTGTATTTAAATTCATATAAATTATGTAAGAAATCTATTCGAATTGTATTATAATTTATAAATCTAAGAATATTTTAATTATTATGTTTTAATGCTTATTATGGATTAATGTTGTTTTTTTCTCGATGAATTATAAAAGAAGAGCAAAGCCTTAAGAGTAACGCAACTTGAACTCAGGTCACATTTGAAACGGTGAACACAGTGATGGAGCCTGAAATTTTGTTTGAGGGCGGAATTAAATTGTATACTTTTACTATAGTAAAAATGTAATTTTATCATTTTAACGATTTATATCTTTATAATTTTTAAAAAATTAAGTCAAAATTTTAATATTTTTGAAATAAAATACAATTTTATCATTATTAATTTAAAATTTTATAAATTATAAAAAATCTAAATTAAAACTTTTACCATTTTAATGAGAAGCGTGAACCCTTAAATTTCTATTAAGCTCCACCGCCGAATGAACACCTAAAGGGGTTGGATGTTTGATTGGGATGGTGTTTGTATAACCTAAAAATACAAAAAAGGAAAGTATAAAACAAAATGAAATGAGAAGGTAATTCAACCTCCTATATATAGGTCAACTGCTACCATAAGCGAGGCGTTGGCGTCCACAAATACGCTTCTGCCCCCAACTACTATTCAAATCTCCCTCACCACATTCAACCTTTTCGTCTTGAAACTTCCATTGCGGAAAATCGAAAACCCATTCGAAGAGAAAGCAGATGCTGCAACTCTTTTTCACGGTCGCTTTCTCGGCGGTGCCATTAACCCTTTATGTACCGCCGATTCGAAGTCTAAGTCTATTCGTAGAGACAATCGAAGAGATGCTACGACAGACTACCTTGTATACGCTTAGGGTTTATCCTCGTATTCGCCTTGGATTTTCTCGGATCTTCCACTCCATTTTTCGCTTGTCTAGGTAGATTCCTATTTTTTCTTTTTTCTTTTTTTACCATCTTGCTGTGAAATTTGGATGTTTTTGGAGATTGTACGGTCTGGTATACAAACCAACGATTGTTGTTCACCATTTATGAAATCGGGGTTCTTTCAAAATCCCCCAGCTTTTCTGATTAACTTGTTGTCTTTGTTTAAGCTTCTGGTTGATGAGTGAAACGATTTTTCTTCTGGTGGGTAGATTTTATTATTATTATTATTATTATTTGCAATGTTCATCTTATCATCGATTGCTTTCTTATCTTTTATGGAAAGAAACAAAAAATATTCCAAATAATTTGAGTATTTGTTTGTGCTATTGGCTGGGTATTGTTGTTTAGACTAAAGATTCCTTCTCTTTTTGGCCCTTTTGGATTTCTTTTTCTCCATTGGATTCTGGTTTTTGAGCATGATAAAAAGAGAATTACTTTTTTATTTAATCTGATTTTGATTTGGGTATTCTGGTTTGTGGACAAGTTGGTGTATGTAAAAGTCAGGGTTCCCGTGCTGACACGTTGGTGTGGGTTTTTTTCTATATTATAAAAAAAATTAAATTTTAGTTTTGGTACCTCTCTTATGTCTAAATTTAAAATTTGATCTTTATATTTAATTTAAAAGATTTAATATTATTAAATTTTTGAAACTATGTGATTACATATAATTTGAATGTCTTTAGTTTTGTAGAAATTCTCATGGAACTTCTCAGTTTTTTTTTTGGATTTGGTTTGATTTTTCTACATTATAATGTAATGGTTAAATTTTAGTTTTGACCTTGTTAGAAGCTTGAGATTTGATCTATATACTTCAATTTTTTTACATAGCTTGGTTCTTCACTTTTATAATGTTATTAATTAGTCTATACAATCAATATTGTTAATTATTTCGATCAAAATACTTATGTAAATTTTAAATTCACATCAGTATTTTTAATTTTTTATTGTTATATGATTACCAAATAAATTTTTTTAATTTTAAAATGTGAATTCAATAGAAGAATTTTAATTGTAATAATAATTGACTTGCATTTTTTAAATCAGAAAAGTATAGAAATTAAAAGATTGAAAATAAAATTAAAAGGGATTAAATTTTGAATGTAAGAAATGTATAGGTACTCAAAGCATGTATTAATTTTCAAATTTTTATTTTATAGTTTTATACGATTAAATAATTAATGTAAAGAATAAATTAGAATATTCAATAAATCATAAATTATCACGTCTCGGATGTTGATATCACGATGGTATTATAATTTAAAAAATCTTTAAAATCAAAAGATTAATTAACAAATGATAAAATTTTGTCAAATGACGATGTCATGATGGTGTTATGATTAAAAAAATAATTAATTAATGATAAAAAATTTTAAATTAATAATAATAAAATTATACTTTAATCTCTTAAAAAATATAAATTATTAAAATAATAAAATTATATTTTTATAATATCTAATTTTATTACTTAAAAATGAAACCTAACAAATAGCTCCAGTGAAAAAAAAATGTTATTATTATAAAAAATAGGAATTGTAATTTTATTTATAAAAGAAAATACGAATTTGCAAGTCATTAAATTAAAAATGAAAAAGATGTAAATATAATTTTAGTATATAATTTTTTTATACAATACTTTTAACTATTCATAATCTCTCCTCAACCTTATATAAGAGGATAAACACGCTTCAGTATGTTCGAACTCACATTCTTTTATATTGATAATAATATTAATGTCAATTGAGGTAAAACTTAATCCGCTCCATATATAAACTTAATTTATACAAAAAAAAAATAAAGCAACTAAATTATTATTGAAAAAGTTATAAATATTAGTAATTAATAATAAGGTTTACACATTATTTTAATATTAATAACAAGACATGGGAAACATTTAGGATATTAACTTGTCATAATTTGAAGCATCCACATGGGATTATTTCTTAAAATATTTGTGTATTTTGTTTTATATAATATTTTAGTTTTTTTGTCCTTTCGATATACAAGTTTATTGTGTGTATAAATTAATTATAATAAATAAATTTAATAATTTTATGTATGCAGATGATAATATTGATTATAATCATAAAATAATATAAAACTTATTTATAGATGCATGGGTTTTCTATATTTAATTTAAAAGACTAAATCATATTTTTATATGTAAAATATTTACACATAATATACTTTTGAAATTAAAAATAATAATTTATAAATAAATCAATGAAAATTAATACTTATTAAATAAATCAATGAAAACCATAAAAACATTACATCTTTCACTCTCTTTTTTTCTTGAAACATTTTTTCTTTCTTTTTTTCTTAAATATTTTTTCCATATAAATAATATATATCATTATATATAAATAACTTTAAATTATAAATCTTCTCTCCTGAATTTTCAAATGAAGAAACTTTAAAGAATTTATGTAAATAGTGAAAAAAATTTATTTTTATTTATAGTGTAAGCTAGTCTTTAGAAAACTACCTAATAGTTAGATTTAAGTGTGAGGAAGACTTGTTTGAGTGTGATGGTTATGACAAATATTTTTTCTATTATAAATCCTAAGTAATTATATTATAAAAATAATTTGTATATTTCATAAAGTTATAACAAAAATATATATTATTCAAATCCTATTTTTTTTTAAATTATGATAAAAAAAGTTTATTATAAAAAATAATTTACATGTTATAAAAGTGTTATAATATATTTATTCATTAAAAGGTAATGGTCAAGAAGTATAAACATAACTTATTTATATGTCCATGTTATATATTTATAAAAATAATATACTTATTCATTAAAAATATTATAGTTTTTTTATCATAATTTATTTATAAAAATAAATTTTGAAATTTTGAAAAAAAAATTATATTATTTATAAGAAATGTTGTGAAAGTTTTGAACAATTTATAATTTTTTATAAAGGTTACATATTATAAATTTTATATTATTATTTTTACTTAATTTACGTATATAACCGAGCATAAGGCTTTCTCCAAATTAAGTTTATATAAGTTTTTATAATTAAAGCTAAAGACTATTTGGATTGTAAATCCAAATATTATAAGGTTGTCGTTAAATTATGAAAATATAAAAGAATTTTTTTTTCATTATATTATAGGGTATGTTACCATTTGAGAGAATGGTAGTAAATACAAGCACAATAGACAGCTCGTGAATTCTTTAATTTGAAATATTCAAAGCTTTGAAACATATTACATATTTCATTCAATCATAAGCGGAATTCAAATGATCCACACTTCGAATAGTATATGAAAGAAAGAAATCTTGATAATCTTAATGATTCAAATTCAAATAAACTATTTAATGATTTAAGATTATCATACTAAAATATTTTTTTCTTCTTTTTTATTTTGCTTTGAAAAGTAATTCGTTATCTTGTAATAAGATTTTAATTTAACATGTTTAATTTTTTTAATTTAACTTGAACAATTTCAATCGATTCGACTTGGCTTGAATTTCATTTCACTCGACTCGATTCAAAAAATTTCAAATTGAGTTAAGATGATAAAATAAGACTCGTCAACTTGATTAACTCAAATTATTTTCACTTGATTCGATCGAACGCTCACCTTAACTATAACTTATGTATGTGTTCTTTAGTCAATGTAAAACTTATAGTGTAAGTACTTGAAATGAATTCGGACATGTGAACATATTTTTTATTTACTTATTTAGCTTGGACATTAAAAGGTGATTTAATTATAACTTTACTAATTTAGTTTTAGGGTTAATATAATGTTCAATTTGGTACCTAGATTAAAAACATCATTTGGCCCATAAATATTCGGCATCTATGCTCTAGTAAAAAAAATCATAGGTACTTAATTGAGATAAAAGAAAAATTTAGATATCAAATTAAACATTAAAGTCAAACTTAAGCATTTGTACGGGAAAAGAAAAACTCAAAGTATCAATTTGAAAAAAAAAATTCAAGTACCAAATTAAACATCAAGCCCAATATGGTACCAAATAGTATATTAACCCTATTTTTAATAATTAATGTGAAAATGATTAGGGGATGGGTGTAAATTGATGGGTCCCCAACTTACCTGTCGTCTTGTTTTTCCTTGAAACGAGAAAACTGCTTCATCGTTTTCTCCTCCCTTCTTCTTCTATTTATTTAAAATTTTCCAATCTCTTCAATTCACTCAGTTTCATGACAGTCACTGTTCTTTCAAGAATATTTTGTTTTGTATAAGCAATCTTTCTTGAATGAATTCAATTCTCTCATGCCAAAGAAAGGAATAATAATCTTCTTTTATAAATCTTGAGTATAATTCTTCTTATCAACACAAATCTAAAATCTTACTACAATAAATCTTTAGAAAAAGATTCTAAAATCTTACTACAAAGGACAAGCCCACCCTTTTGCCACGAATCTCTAGAGCTAGAGTAGTTGTGGTCCATGGCGATTGCAGCAGCAACTGTCATCGTCCCATTGGGCCTTCTCTTCTTCATATCTGGCCTCGTTGTCAATCTCATTCAGGTTCCTTTTTCGGTTTTATTTTTTGTTTTTGATATATTCAATGAGGGATTTGCTTCATTTGATTTGATTAAGTTTTTCTTTTTGGTAATTTTTGCTTTCTGGTTTTCTATTAGTTTTTCTTCGTTGAATGTTCCTGTCTACATTTTTTTTTATTTCTTTTTGTTTTCAAATTTGTTGTGGTTGCATTGAAAGGAAAATGCCGGTAAATGGGTTTCTTTTTTTTTTTCTTTTTAAAATTTCATCTTTTGAGCTGAATTATTAATGAGCTTGCATAAGTACATTTGGGCTTTGAATCTACTTCACTTCTGAGATAATAAAATTTAGGAGCAAATGAAAATTACATTGGGATATTTGATTTAAGCTTGTACAAGCTTCTTCTTTTGTTGCCTTGTTTGCTTACTCCTTTTTTCACCATACCAACTTAATGCTAAAAATGGGACTAAGAATCCACTTTTGTTGATTTGTTTTTGTAGCAATCAAAATTTACTGTGTTAGATAAGTTGATCCGGTTTGTTTCATTGGCTGATGTGTAAAACTTCTTTTTTTTTTTTTTTTTGAATATCATGGTCAATGACCATTTTCAATCTTATACATTCTGGTGCTTTTTCTAGGCGGTATGCTTTGTTCTCGTTCGGCCTCTGTCCAAGAAGACGTATAGAAAGATCAATCGTGTTGTGGCAGAGTTGTTGTGGCTTCAACTTGTGTGGCTTGTTGATTGGTGGGCAGGAGTTAAGGTGCTAATAAGCTCCTTTATTGCATTGTTTAAGATAGTATGGTTTTAACCACTGAAGATTACTTTTTTGGGGGCATTTTTGAAGATAGTATAGTCTACTGCTGAAATCCTTTCTGGCGTAGTATAGTTTAATGTTGAAACATGAGACAACAATTTATGGTGATCAAATGCCTAATTGCTTTATATTTCAGTTTCCAACTAGACTAAGGTAGGTCTTAAATATTATCTTTACATTGTAAGTGCCATGATATAGAATCAGTAAAAGGTTTTTGTTGCGTCCTTTGGAATTTTTGTGGTTGTGGTACTTTCAGTCAATGATTGTGATTGAAATTTTTGCAATCTCAAATCGATATCTGATTACTTAGTACTTACACAAAGATATTAGAAAATTGTATCGTTGTGTGGTGCAAAATTTACTTGCCTCCAAGGACCTGCTAATTCCATTTGATGGGTATGCATTAGTTAGGTGAAGTTTGTTTGCCAACTCTTATTTCTGATTCCATAAGCTTGAAGACTGTTGGATTGTCAATCCTTCTAGATATTAGGTAAATATGAGTTGAACTAGCTTGTGAAGTTTCCTATCTTCTCTAAGGGCTGCTAGGCGTTATATGAAAAAGTTGTTAACTATTGAGCCAACTTCTGTTAATGTGGGAAAATAACTCGTACCATCGATGTCACCTCGTTAGTGGTCTCCTGGAGATTAACTTTCGATCTTTGATGCATTTTATTTGCAGATTAATGTTTTTGCAGATGATGAAAGCTTCAGTTTAATGGGTAACGTCAATCTCCTCTACTAAGAAACTTAGGGCTTGGTCTTTAGACCCTGCTTGGTATGAAGAATGGAAAATTTATTAATCTACTGGTTAAGCTACAAAGTAGGAAACTAGTTATGAATCTTAACTATTTGATTAATAAATTTTCCAGCCTCACTCCTTTCCATCCTTTGTACCAAGCAAATACTTAGAATTACGTGTATAATGGTTATTGTTCTATCCTAGATCTTTTGAGTTTTTGTCATCTGATATTGTAGTTTTTTCCAGGTAAGGAACATGCCCTTGTCTTACCCAATCACAGAAGTGATATTGATTGGTTAGTTGGATGGGTTCTGGCTCAGGTCTGTAGTTGAAATGTGCATTCAAAAAAATATTTGCAGTGCTTCTAAATTTTTTATTTGACATTTTAACCTCTTTTTTTTTCTCTTAAATTGCTATCTGCGGCTAAGGTACGGTTAAATTTACTTTTGGCAGCGATCAGGTTGTCTTGGAAGTTCAATAGCGGTGATGAAGAAATCATCAAAATTCCTCCCGGTATGTGTTGGTGTTATTCCTTCGAAGTTTTTACTTTCAATCTTGAGATTGTGTTTGTTACTAGTTCTTTTAGTCTCAAAATTCGTAGTTTGTCTTCAACCATGAACGGTGATAGCTAATGACAGTGCTATGTACATGGCATTTTCATTACACAGTTGTCTATGCTCTAGCACACATGTTAATGTGTAAAGTGTTACATGTGATTAGTGCAATAGGCAATTGATGAGATAAGAGAGAAAATTAAGATTATTAGTGTGACATTCTAATAAATATTCCTCAACTTCTTTTTTATGCTTTATTAGCTTATGCTATTTAAACTGGAGTAGGATTCTTCACTTGAAAATCTACTATCCTGTATCATATTTCAAAGTTTGGCTTGCATTTCATGTGTTAAGTGAGTTTGCCTGGAGTAGGGAGGGAAATTATACATTTCCTTTCCTCTTAGAAGTAACTATCTATATATTAAAATAGTTTGCAGAAGGAAATAAATCAAGAAATAATAACCTATTAAACCCCTAATATGATCCCTAAGATTATGCATTATTGATTGCTAATATTAAGTTGTTACACTTCTCAAGTTGGAGCATAGATGTTAATCATGCCTAGCTTGTTACAAAGATAATCGATCGAGTCCAATTAGAGCCTTGTGAAGATGTCACCTAGTTGATTACTTGTCTTCACATATCCGGTAGAGATTAACATCACACCTATCGGGATGACTCAAGGTTTCCTTAATTGTATTAGAAATAGAAACGGTCTAGAAATGCAATTAAAGAGTAGGGTGTGTTTGTTCTGAAAATAACAAATGTTATTGCAGTCATTGCGGATATCGTAATCATGAGATTTTCTCACATTTACATAACTTAGGGTGTGTTTTTCTGTGGAAAATGATTTTTGGAAAATGTTTTACACATTTTATTGTATTTGTTTCACAGTAAATAACTTAGTAAATGGGAAATGACTTGAAGGCCAATGGAAATCAAACATGTTTTCTTGAAATTGTCTTCCCTTCTTAAAAGGGGAAGATAATTTTAAAAAAAGAGCTTCATGTAAGTAAAGTAATTTTTAAATAAAATTAACTTGAATAAAGTCAAATATTATATATTAACAATAAATTTTAATTTTTTAAAAATATTTAAAAAGGTTAAATTATTGATCTTAGAAACTATATTTTTAATGTTATTAAACATGCATATTTATATTTTAATAATATATAATATAATAATCTTATTTTAATAATAAATTATTAATATAATTAATACTATTTATTATTTTAATAACAGTATTATTTATATACACTGTTATTAATAATAAATTTTAACTTTACTAATCATTTTAAATTTTAAATAGTATTCTTAATATTTTATTTAAAAAACATTTTACTTTAATATATTAATAGTAAAGATGTAAATTATAGTTTATAGATACATTAATATGATTAATGTAATATTATTATTCATTTAATACTTTAAATAGTATTATTTTGGGTACTTAATATTAATATAATACTTTGAATATTATTATTAAAATATTACATTTTGAAATATTAATACTAAAATTAATAGTTTAATAAAAATATTTAATAATAATTATATTAACATGAACAATATATTTATAATATTTAAAAATTAATATTATTAATTTATAATAGTGAATAATTTTATTTTATGTAATTAATATGATATTTTACTAAATTTTATTTTTAAAATTAAAGATGAACAAAACTTGATTCTACTAGAAAAAATTGATTTTTTTTTCTTCAAATTTTGAGAGAATCAAATTGAGTTATTCGGTTTTTCGAATCAACTGTTAGTAGTTTGGTCTTTTTGGTGATAGGTAACACAATGAAGTGATTCAAATCTAAGATCTTTTTGTCTGCCTTGCCATCTGTGAATATTACTGTCTTTTGATTTTACTGCATACTGGTGAATCCCGCAGTTTATTTTTAAAGTTTCTCTATAAAGAAACAAGTATGACTTGTGCTTAGTTATGAAGAATAAAAGCATGTCTCATTGTGCAGGTCATAGGTTGGTCAATGTGGTTTTCTGAGTATCTGTTTTTGGAACGAAGCTGGGCTAAGGATGAAAACACGATAAAGGTAGAAGTTTTCTTTTAGTATTGTAGATGCATATGCATCAAGAATTATATATGCTGCCTCTTTATGGTATTCAGATATAATGACCATAAATATTTCTGTGTTTACTTGTGTGTTTGTCTATGCTTGATTTCAGACTGCATTATTGATCTTGTCAAAATCTTGTGGAATCATATTTGCAGGCAGGCCTTCAACGTTTAAGGGACTATCCACAGCCATTTTGGTTGGCGCTTTTTGTAGAAGGAACTCGCTTTACGCAAGCAAAGCTTGTAGCAGCTCAAGAATATGCGGCCTCACAAGGATTGCCTATACTTAGAAACGTTTTGATTCCTCGTACAAAGGTTGGATTCTTGCTGCTTTGATTTTCTTGAATTTCTTGTTATCTTTTATCTGGGTACCTTGTATATATATAAATATCTATAGCACTCTTTTAGTGTTCATAATATTTCAAAGTTACCATATAGCAGTTTGTTAAATTATAGGTAGATTTTGTTGCAACGTCCATCAAAAACTAAATTTCTGGCCAATGCAAGTTTGCTTCTTTAGCAAAGTTGTTCAATACTTAGCCAGCCTCATCTGTGCACCCTCACATATGGACCTGGTCCTAGTTGAGAGTTAATCATATTGGACGTGGATTTACTTCTTTTGCTTGTAATACTGAACTTTATTTTGTTAATAGCCACTGATCTTATAGGCCATTACTAATTCCATATGAAAAACTTATGCCTGAAATATCAATATTACGTTCTGTTGCTTCAGGGTTTTGTTTCAGCTGTAAGTCATATGCGTTCATTTGTCCCAGCCATTTATGATATAACAGTGGCTATTCCCAAAAGCTCGCCTTCACCTACAATGCTTAGACTTTTCAAGGGGCAATCTTCTGTGGTAAGGCAGAGTTCAGCCTGTGTAAAGCAAGTTAAATATCTTTGCATAATTATGTATCAGTTTTGAATATTTACATTGCTTTCTCTTTGTTTAATATTTATATGTCCTTGGGGAGAATTTAATGTGTGTCTCCTCAAAGGACTTCACTTTTAGATTCTGCATTATCATGAAGTTCAGTCCTAGTTTAAAGGTATAAAGTGACGTCAAAGATCTCTGATGACAACATGAAGTGAAGGGCCTGCTTCTTAATTTTTTCACATCTTTTATCTGATCTTTTAGAATCCCAGGAGTGAAGGCCAACAAGTTTGTTGGTCTTGCCAAAATAGTATTTGCTTTTCCCCTTTCTTTTCCCTTGGTTGAAACATTTATGTCATTCCGAAACTGTGATGATTAAAACCTACTGGTATCATTGATCTTTCTATTGGGTTTATTGAACTGATTAAGATATATATCCTTTCACTTGTTTACAGGTACATGTTCATATCAAACGACACCTCATGAAGGAACTGCCTCAAACGGATCAGGCTGTTGCACAATGGTGTAAAGATCTGTTTGTGGAGAAGGTGAGTATTATTCATCTTGTGTTGTAGGAAGACGCTGTTCTAGATGGTTTTTCATGCATGTTTGAGATAAACATATGCTTAAAAATGAATAGAAGAATTACTCTAATCTGACCAGGTTGTGTATCGTTGTGCTTTTGTGTCTAACGATTAACCATGTTCGTTCTTATGCTTGCGATAGTTGATGCGTTAGTTTCCAGTTTCCTATTGTTTTGTTTCTGTTTGATTTCTCAAATAGGACAAGTTGTTGGACAAACATATAGCTGAGGACACTTTCAGTGACCAACCATTGCAGGATATCGGTCGGCCAGCTAAGTCTCTTCTGGTGAGGTTCTTTTTGTCTCGAATCAACCAATTTTCGTATTGATTTTCTTCAGTTAGTGTGCCATTGTCTAGCTTTTTCGGTGTTTTTAAGAGTTGTTTCTGGAACTAATATGACTTGGTCAGGTTGTTTGCTCTTGGGCGTGTATCGTGGGTTACGGGGCTCTCAAGTTTCTCCAACGGTCTTCGCTTTTATCCTCATGGAGGGGCATTGCATTGTCAGCATTTGTCTTGGCCATCGTCACCTTCCTCATGCAAATATTGATTCTCTTCACTCAGTCCGAGCGTTCGACCCCTGCCAAGGTTGCAGCGGGAAAGCCTAGAATGACGAGGAGAGTTCAGCAGAAATAGATCGAGCTTCCTCCTCTGAGTGGGAGTAACCTTATGTCTGTATCACTTTCATTTGCGTTTGTCTGTTTTCATTTTAGACATGTTTTCAAGCATATCTTTTTGGTCATGAAAGGACACAAGTTCGTTTGCATTATTAATTCTTTGCCTTTTTTGGGTGGGAAATTTGGTTAATTTCCGTAACACAATTAAAATGAATGTAGAAGCAATGTTTACATGAGGATAAAATTAGGGTAATTCGTGTTATATTAATTCTTTAACATATTCGCACATTCCTCTTGTGATGGTGATAATTTTGTGTTTTGTTTAAACATGACTAAAATGATTGCTTAATAATAATACTTGGTATTTGAACTTCATACTTCTGCTCAATTTGATGCTAAATATTTTTTTGTTGGTCCAATTTAACTTTTGAATTGTACAATTTTTTTAATTTGATACCCAAACTTTTTTTTGGTCTAATTTGATAGTTAAATTTGTCAAATTACATAAATTACTTCAATGTATGACCATGACAGATGACATGGAAATTTTTTTTGTATTTTAAACATTCAATTACCTTCTGTTTAATTAATTTGTCTTTTTAATTGAAGACTTTATTAACATCAAACTATGTTTTAAGCATATTGTGGATGGAAAATAAAATTATATAACAAATATATTTATGAAAATTTTAAATAACAAATAAGACTTTCATTGAATGGTAAAACATAAATAATACAATTTACTTTATAAAATAAAAATATTATCTTTTTCCGATTAAATAGATATCTAAGTAATCAAATGCTTCATAACAAATATACATATAAACAATTTAATTTTTGTATCGAGAAATATCAGCGTGTTTGATTGGCTTGAAATGGTCAGCCAAATTACTCCCTACTCCCAATTCCATTCAATTGCTTCGTTCAATTTGTATGGCAATTTTCCCCATCCGATCCGATTAAATAACTCGTTAAAAATTTTAAAAAAATATGATATGTACCGATTTTAGATCAACCAATCTAATAACTTTCTTCGGACCAGCATCCCAACCGATTTCAATCTAACTGGCCGATGTGGTTCAATATTTTGTGATCACAAGGAAAAACCCCGATATATTTATTTCAGCTCACCTAAACATTACAGCAACAAAAGCCATTTGATATACCAGCTTCAGCTAAACAATTTTTTATTTATTTTTTATCTTTTAAATTCAAAACCCAGAGATTTCAGCTCATGAAAATGCAGAAACTCAAAGAGATGGAAACAGATAAAATACAGCATCATCAAACAGCTATTTTTGAAGTAAAAAAGCAGGCACTAACTATCCATGAAGTTAAGATCACTGTACAAACAGGATAAGAACAGAAACTTCGCATCTCTTTAAGTGAACCGTTAAATACCTGATTCAAGGTTTAAGATGGAGAAGGCTCAGCTCCATCATGTAGTGCACAGCAGACAGTGGCTTTATGATGTCCTTGATATGTCTTTATCTCTTCACCACTTGTCATGGACCAAAGCTTAGCTGTTGTATCAGAAGAGGCTGCATGGTATATCACACAATTCTTTAAATTGGGGATCAAATTAAATTAGGAAATATTGCATTTTCTAGAAAGAAAGAAAAAAAAAAGGAACTTTCAGTTATTGAGTAGGTCTGGCATATCAATGGAGTAGAAGAAAGAAATCTTAACATTTTAGAGCAATGTAACAGCCATTTCATAATGGATTTAGGGTGGCCAATGGCCATGTCTGTCATTCCCTGATCCGCAATTATGAATGCATGAAAAGATCACCAATGGCATTAAAGTTCCACAATTAAACCAAAATAGCTCCAATTGGATCTAATTGAACAGAAATAAAGAGCAAAACAGGGCCCCCGGGGGGGGGGGAGCCTAAGATGGTATATGGATATCTTTTCTTTGATCGTGGAAGGGGAAACATGGATTAGGCTTGGAAACCCAAGGATGGAGCTACTTTACCATTCTGCAAAGTGAGAGAGGAAGAAAGGTGCATGTCTTGGAGTTTCATGAGTTTTAATCCAATACAAAAATCTTCATGCAATTGTTTAGTATCAGTAAATCACATTAGAACTAGATAAGTTAATTTTGAAGAAGATGCGAGTTGTTTTAAAAAAATCACAATTGTGACAACCATGACAGTCAATGTAACATCCACAGTGCCATAATCATACATAGGGAGACAGATGTCATCATGACTTGGGTCAGTAAGTTATGATAGTCATCCTAGAATCTATGTGATTCTGTCACGAGTGTTCAGGAACAGCAGAAGATATGTGGATGAAATAAACTAAGGGCACTGAAATGGATAGAAAAACTGATGTATGATCCAGACATGAAATATTAAAGCCAACTACCTGTTATGAGATATGCACCGTCCACAGAGAAAACACAGTCCCATACCCAGCGCTGATGTCCTGAGACGTAATAACACATAAAACACAGAAAAACCTCTGAATATCAATTTACAGCTGGGTTAATTTATGTGGACGAAATTATAGCATGGCTTAAAGTTGAGATTACAGTGCATACCTATCAATGTTTTCTCCAATGTGAAGCCATCGACATTCCATATCTTGACATTGTGGTCAGAAGATGCAGTAGCCAAATATCTGAATGATATGTTCAGTAATTACACTAGCATCATAATTCAGAAACAAAATTAATTGGATCCGGTAAGAAGCCAAAAAATGAACAGAAAAACCAAAAGATTAATCTTAACCAATAGAACCTATGGGGTTCACAAAACTCGGGAGAAAGGAGACATTTGAGTATGTATCCATTATGTGCTTGTAGCTTGTGAAGTGGCTCAAAGTTGGTCATAGTCTGCAAGAAGAAAAAAATAATGTTTCTTAAGGAAAAACATAATAAGTTGATAAAAGACCATTGATAACACAAGTTAGATAAAATTGTAACCTGGTTTCCTCTTAATAGGCGCCAAACATAACAGGTACCATGATTATTTGCAGCAACTACCAAGCTTCCATCCCACATGACTGTGAGAGACCTCACAGCTGTATCAACCTCGGGCACCTAGATTTACAAAATTGATAATAATTGACAGCTTAATATACACATGTTCTCAGGTTCATCAACGAGTCTTTTTTTTTTTTTTGGGGGGGGGGGGGGGGGGTTTGCTGAGGAGTAGAGAAGTAGATGAGAGGATGAGGAAAGAAGCAGACAATGCAGTTATTTAAGGCCTAAGCATAAATATTCAAGGCATTTCTGAAGGAAATAAGAGGCAGGAATAAGTATTGTAGATTTTCTGGCTAGCTTGGAGTACGTGCAAACTTTTTCAAATGTAGGATATCATATGAACAGCCCCCAAAAAAAACAACCAATTTCCTTAGTCCAAGTTACTAAACTGCAGTCTAAAATCCAATAAATTATTTTCCTTCATGTGATGACCATAATATCTAGCTACAAGTGCTTCCAAGCTCATCCATAGAGCTTTAAAACAGTTATCTTTAATAAATGCATGGATATATTCTAAACTTCATGATAATTTTGTCATTGAAAAATGAAATAAAATAATCCTCTACAAAAGTCAATTTTTTAAATATGGTACAGAACTACCAAAGTAGATGCCCACAGAGGCACAAAGTTCATGTTGATGCAAGAGACATCTCACATATAAGTTCTCCATCGAAAACAGTAAATCAAATAAGAAGAAATAAACAGTACAATGAAGATAGAATATAGAAAAGAATACCAATTCACAGCTGCAAGAATTAGCTGTCAAATCCCATACACGAATGTTACCATTCTGGTCACCAGATATCAACTCGGTCTACATAACAACGGAATTGCAATCAAGAAAACATGTCAAACAATCAATGCTGTACAAGTAAGAGAAAATAAACAAAAGCAACAAGAGAACTACTGGGAAGATATGCTTCACTGGATAAAAACTGTTCAAGAAATATCAAAGATGAACATGTCCAATAAAATTTATTCTTCTTTGGTTGGTTTACATAGGTAGTTTTTTCAATCACCATATTAGCACGAAGACTATGAGAAACAGGTAGGTTTCTAATTATCATACAGGTATTTAATGAAGCAAAACAAACATCTCAATACAGCAACAGTATTAGAACCAAAAAATAGAAAGAAGGAAATGGACATCTAAGAAAAGTCAACATAACCTCTGCTTAATGCATAATTTGCATTATACAGACATGTCTTCTTTTGAAAACAGTAACTTTGCATGATATAATAGCATACTCAGAAAAATATTCAAGTGAATACATGATGTATTATCACCTGATTTGGATGTAAGACAACGGTGTTAACTGCACCACGACTTTCATATTCCCTTTGGCAACCAGGAGCTCTGCATTAGACTTAACAATGTGAAATAAGTCTATATAATATGCACATAAAGGAAAATATAATTAAATAAATCAGTGTTAGGGTATGCACATAGGGGCTGTGCCTTTGTGCTAGATAACAAAAAAGCATCAAACCCTTTTGGACAAGGCACATGACTGATGCAGTTAGGCACTTTTTTGTCCTAAAGCAGTAGTCACAAAAAGTAGCCTGCCCGATTGAAGTCCTTTTTAATTTCTAATTTTTAATTAATTCTGCCATTACTAAGAAAAAGAGGATATTTGACAACAAGCATGACACCATAAGGAAATCATTCATATTTTCCAACAAAAAAAAAACGGAATTTTGCATGTTGTAGCATAAACTGAACAACACTTTTAGAGTTTATTATCATAATTATATGTCTTAAGCTTACATGTACATGTATGTGTGTATGCATACAGATATAAATATACATATGTATATCTACAGACATACACAAATACATATGTAAATATTGCGTCTTATTTCACTCAGCCTAGTGCATTTTTTGGGCCTTACTCCTCAGGCTATATAAAGTTTCTAGCGCCTAGATCATGCCTTGCACCCTTGACAGCATTGCAATAAATAAAGGCCCCTGGTCTGCATGCACAAATTTAACCTACCTTAAATCCCAAATCTTTACAGTGCCATCCTCAGAACCAGAATACATCCACTTTCCATCACATTGAAATCCTACAGCCATAACATTATTTGTATGCGAATCATAGTTCATTACCTGCCATGTAATCAGTATGTATAAAAGTCAAAAGTAGTGCCTAATCAAAGTCAATGATATAAAAAGAAACAGTAGGACTAAATGTATGAGAACAAAGTCCATGAAGATCATGCAGAAAGGGTAGAAGAACATACAGGTTGAGGGCTGCTGGAATTAATATCGAACAAACGAATGTGAGGATTACCAGCTGCAGCCAAATAGCGCTTGTCTGGGGTTATTTCAAGCCGATTAACTTGCTGCAGGCATCACATAGTGAAATTAAATCCCATAGAAAACATTTACAGGAGACTTACAGCTTCAAAAACACCAACTAAACTAAGTTGGAGGTAAGGTGTCATTTACTCCTCACTTTCTCATAAGCACGTTTTGAAAATATGATTTTAACAGATAAGTCCGAAACCACATAGATCATCTCAACCAGATAGAATTATCCACATGAATGTTCTTTCCCCGATATCACCAACCTAAATGCAGATCATTCATCTTTTTCCTGCATTATTTAACTTAAATGCAGGGACCTCTTAGTTCCAACTTTATCTTAAATCAAGGCCTTCAATTTGCACTGAAAAGTAATTAAACAAAGTATAACGCATGAAATAGGTCCAAAAACATGTATCCATAATAAACCTTTTTGCATCCCAATATTTGTAAATCGTAACAATTAAACTTATAACTGATGGGCAAATTCTTCAAAATTTTATTTCAAAAGCAGAATTTCCAAAGAGAAAAAACTATTAATTCGTATAACAGATTTAGGGAGAAAAAAGGGGGGCGAAGTAAAGGAACTGACAGAATCGGGGTATTGGATAGTACGGTAACAGCGGCCGCTTTTTGCCTCCCAAAATCGAATAGTGTGATCATAGCTGGCGGTTGCTAGTATGACCGACGGTTGTGTCATCTTAATCTGCTGCAAATCACCATTCATTAACCATTAATTATCAAATCAATACATCTTTTTACAACAAAAAAGGAAAATGAAGAAATGAGTTGCTAAGAGCTTACGTCTGGATCATGTGAAAAGAAATACTAATAACAAATTGGGAAATAGAGGGGAAATGAGAATTATTCAGGGTTTTTGAGGAGAGGGAAAGGAAGTGACAGAGGAGAAGCAGAACTTTTTTTTAATGGTCAAGTGCCTTTGACTTCTTTGTTTAGGGTTTGGTCTAATCTAGTTTCCGAGCCCAATAAAATCCCAATCTTTTCTCTTTTCTTTCTTTCTTTCTTTTTTACAAATTTTTTTTTGTTAAAATTGATTCTGTTTAACTTAAAAAATGATTGTAGGATTAACGATTGAGTCTTAGTTCGATTGGTATTGTTATCATTGCAAGAAGTCATAGGTTTTATTGTATTAAAGCCATTATTTTTCTATTTATGAGTTGAGAAAGACTATAAATAATTTTAGATATTATTACAAAAAGAGAATAAATGATCATTAACTTATAATGAAATTATTAAAAAATTTAATTGAACAGTTTTAAGTCGAAACAATGGAACAAGTGAGAGATAATATTAGATAAGAAAAATTTAAGCCATTTTTGTTTATTAAAGTACGAACTTTTTTCTCTAACTCAAATTTATTAGTGAAGAACAATGAAACAAGTAGTAGAGTCGATCGATTCAGAAAGATGGATGGTATCAATGTACCATTGTTGTGGAGTTTTTGAATACTTGGATTCATCATATTATTATTGGCTGTACAACTCAAGGAATTTGTTGATTCTAATAATTTTAATATGTGTATTTTTATTTTTTTTATTGTTTTGTGATCGTTTTTACTATCGTTATCAATATTAATTATAATCTACCTCTTTCAACCTTAAGACAACCTTCGATTTATGTGATTAACTCGAGGGAAATAGTTTTAGTTGATCTCTCTGTTTCGGTCATGGTCAAAGTAAAAGAAAACAAAGTGCAGAAGATCCAGAAAGGAGAAGTGATTCAGAAGAACAAATTATGAAGGAATTTTCACAATCATTTGAAGAAAAAGTTAGAAGTCAGACTCCAAATAATGAGTCGAATAACTCCAACTCAGAAAATTCTGAAGAACCAGAATAAGAAAATGTTGCAGACAATGAGTCCAACTTAGAAAGCGACTTGTTGTCTAAAAACTTGAAAGCATTACCTTATACTTCTGCAACTAATCCACTGCAGATTTCTGATGGACAACAAACTCCTATGCCTACTGTTCACATCTCCAGTGCCTATCATGGACCCTAAATTAGCCATAAATTATGATGCTCCTGTTGATCAAGGAAACCTCATTGCCCTCACTGAGGAGAAGTAATTGAAGAACATAAACGACGTGGAACCAGCTATGCTCACTGAACTCGCCACAAGTGAAGGTGTTTTCTACTATCCCTCTTATTCTGAGCCCGAGGAAGATCCAATGCCCCTTTCCAAGCTACATGCCAGGGTTAAATGAAGCCAAAAAGAAAGGCCAAGACTCCTCGAGCTCCACTACCTAAAGCAATCAAACATTTACTAGAAGAAAAGGATGTGACTTGTGAGCCTGGAAGATTTCACCAGACTTGGGGTGGTGCAAGCACTAAGAAAGATGGATTACTGCCAAGCTTGCCAAGCAATACGTGAAGAGCATTGTGTTGGAGTTCTATGCCCACTTGAAGGACATCACCAGCAAAGAATCCAAGAAGTAGGTAGTCACTTTGATTTCAATCCATCTATTATTGGAAGTCTTTGAATAGGAAGATTTCCAACGCTTTGAGTAGAGGAGTTAGAACAACCTGGAGCAAAAAGCCTGGATTACCTTATTTAAGCTTAAGCAGGTTCTATGTTGCTCTTCACAAGCTTGCAATCTGCAGTTGGATGCTTACATCACATGTTACTTTAATTGGAAAAGCTCTTCGGTTTCATCCTTTTTAAAGTCAAATCGGATCGAGTTAAATTATTTGAGTTAAATTAAAAAAATATGTATTAAATTAAAATATTATTACAGTCACATGTTAGAGCAAAATAATAATAAAAAAGTACTTTGATATGATAAACTTGAGTTACTAATTAACTTATTTAGATCTCAAAATTATTATTTTAGAAAATTTTTAAATTTTTTGCTATTTTCATGTCCGTTTTACGGTTCATGTTCGGGTATATTTTTAATAATATTTTATAAAATATAAATTTTGGAATATTTATAAATATTTTGAATTTTAAAAATTATTTTTATTTTTTTTGTAATTTTTGTTGGTAGAAAGACAAATTTATTTATTTTAAAAATTAATAGGTACTAAAGGGGTATTTACACCAATTTATTATTCAAATTATTCTAATTGTAAAATTCAACTTAACTCAAACTCGAAATTCGAATTACTTAACTCGATTTAATTAACTTAAAATTCAATTTTTTTTAATTTTTTCAAATCGAATCGAGTTTTGCTCACTACTGTTTAAAGTTAGTAACTCTACGGGACATGCTTGTTAGAGTTATATGACCTGAATATCATCACTGGTTAAAGAAACAATATAGAGAAGCAAAATAGAGTTGCCCCCGTGGTACAGGTTATGCCGCATAGGTTGAATCCGTATAAAACTATACTTTTTCTATTAGACGTTGATTATAACAGGATTATTTAACCTTTAAAAGGTGTGCAGTCGAAAACCTATTGTATTATTGTTTTTTAATATTAGTGAATTTCTCTTTTTCTGCCTGTGGTTTTTCTCGAAAAGGGTTTTCCATGTAAAGTTTGTATGTTCTTACTTTTCTTTTTTATTGGTTTGTGATTATTCTTATTGTCATTATCGACGCATATAACTACGCGTGAAAATGAGAACTCAACTGTCATTTCCCCCCTTGATTTATCAATTAATTATGGTATTAATGTTTTTTATTAATTAAACTTTCGAAGTTTATGTATTTTATCAATTTGATTCTTATTTTAATTGTTTACTTTCAAAATTAACATATATTAAATTATTAAAGTATTAAATTGTTCAATATCGAAATTAAGAAAGATTGAAAAAGTGTTTTTAGCAAATATATAAACACACGGGTCCATTATTGACATTTTTAAGGCCCTAAGTAAAATAATAAAATAGAGTTTTAGATTTTTTTTAAACGGTGAAAAGAAATTTAATTCTCTTAAAAATTGATAAAAAAAATTTTGAATCTTTAAAAGTTAAAAAAAAAATTAAACCCTTTAAAAATTAAATAAAAAAATTTAACCTTTAAAAATTAATTTTTTGAGCCCTTAAAAATTAAAAATATATAATTTTAAATTTTTTAACCGTGAGTCTTAGACGATCACACCTCCAAATGACTGAAGGCTGAGCCAGTAAACACAAATACACGTGTTCTACTTTTGCACAAACTTATTACAGTAATGTTTTTATTGTGGATCCATATGTTGAAGAGGGTGTTGGATTCTTCCAATGGCAGATACTCAAACACGCAACGCAACCCATTTGTTTGCCACAAAATTGGAGAAAACAACACTGAATAAGATTCATTTGGGCCCCGCCTACACTAGAATCCCGCCAGCAATCAAATATAATGGTTAACAAAAGTCCCCACGAATTCCCTCTTTTTAGAAACTTGAAGATAATTTTTCCGGGAAAAAGAACTTGAAGATTTTCTCACAATCCAAACATTATTGTTCTTTCATTCTAGTCACTCACCGACTAATGGAGCCTCTCTGCCCGAATTTTGATCTCCTAAAATCCTCTTCGGTTCCCCTCTTTTCACATCGCTTGCCGTCCATAAATCGCGGCATTAGCAAAAGGTCGAGTGCGTCATTTCCCTGTGTTTCTTCCTATAATCGAAATTGTAATCATCAGGCATCGGTTAAACCAGAGCCCCCTAGGCAACAACAACCCAGCGGTCATGACTTGATCAAGTCGTTAATAAAAAGGTTTGTTGGTTTCGCCGCTGCGGCCACGGCTCTGGCCTCCGTTTGTAGTGATTCGCCGGCTTTTGCTGAGTCCCTCACGGTTGCTTTCCCCGTTTCCCGCGCTCAAGAGGTGACTCGTTTTTCTAGTTTTTTATTGTTCAACGTTTTTAAAAATTGAATTGAGTTCTTAAATTACTGATTGATTAAAGGTTTTTGTGCCAGGTAAACACAGTGCAGAGAACTCTTGTGGAAGCTTGGGGACTGATAAGAGAAACATTTGTTGACCCAACGTTTAATCATCAAGGTAATTGGGTTGTTTCCCTTCACCATTTTTTTTTTTCTCAGAAATGAGGCAATTTCGGTTTATTGTTAGTAAAGCTGAATAAAATCTTATTTGATTCAAAAAAATTTGATAAAAAATTTAAAATTTGAATTAAATAAGTTGAGTTATTCGAGTTAATTTAGTTATTCAGATCAATCCGAATAAAAAATTAATTTTTTCAGTTTAACTCATATATGAATTACAGTTCGAGTTATTCAAAAATTTAAATAAAAAAAAGATAAAATTACATTGTTTTAATAGATGATTAGCTTTTTTAGAGTTAAAATCAAAATCATTAAATTAAAAGATAAAATTATGTCGTTTTGATAAATGTTTATCCAAAGTTAAACAAAACTATTATATTGTTAAATAATCTTGTATTTTGTCTACTAGTTAAATAATCGATCCATATAAACGCAACATTGAGTATAAATAATAAGATTCGTTAACTCGACTCGATTTGACTCAAAATTTTTTGACTCGATTTGAAAAATTTTCAAATTGAGTTCGATTGCTAAAATAAAATTCGTCAACTCGAAATATTTTGACTCGATTCAACTCGTCTTTATCGAATACTCGCCTCTAATTATTATTAGCAGTAGTAGTAGTATAAAATTTGAGATTTGATATCAGTATTTAAAAGTTAAAAATCTAATACTCTTAATTTTTCTATTTAAAATTTTTAGTTTAATCATTATCTTCGTCGTTAGTTTTTGTCAAAATTTGATAATCTAACATGTTTATTTTTCATCAATCATATATCACCTCATGTGAAGATGGTCTAATCAAAATTTTAAATTTATAAATTTTGACAGAAAATACTTACAATTTTCATGATTGTAACGAGATTTTTAAATAAAAAAATAAAAAACCTTAATTTTTAAATTTTTAAATATAAAGATTTAATCTCAAATTTTATCAAATTACAATAACTAATCACATATGTTAATTTTTTTTATACATGGTAGTATTTTATTTTAAATAATTTTATCATTAAAAATGGAAAAATAAATTAAACACTCAATTTTATTTACCAATCTTCTAAAGTAAGCAATTAACCTTCCATCAAATAAATCCTTACTCTAAACGGAATATTGACTTTTGTACAGTTAACGCTGATTTGGAAAGCTGATATGGTCTATGACGTGGCTGAAATTGAGAAAAAAAATTATTTCTTGAAAAATAAAATGTTAATTTAGGTACAAATTGAATGTTAATTTTTTTATTATTTAAAATACTGCAACCATTGGATTTCAGAAAAATTAGACATGGTTACAGCAAAATACGACAATAAAATAGAATTTTCACATTATAATATACAACAAAAATATCAAAATTTGATTTTTTTTCAATTAAATATTCGCATAGAAATAATTTTAATTTGACTATTAGAACCTTAATATATTAAACTAATGGACTATGATTAGGTACATGGGTTCCTTAATTATATTTAAAAATTTTAAAAATAAATAAATGAACATATGTCATCATCTTAACTTTACTTGTATAAAAAAAAATATCATACGTATCGATATGTCTAATCGTGTCTTGATCATATTTTGATTGTGTTTGATTTTATTTTTATATTTTTTATATGGTCTATGTTTTATAGGTTAGATCCGGTGTGCTATAAAATAGTGCTATATTGCTATTCAATTGTTCATAATAATCAATATGTTTCATAAATGTTTTTGTAAAAAACAATAATGGAAATAGGAATGATTGTAAAGTAATAAGGAAAAAAAAATAAGAACACCTAAATTTCATCTGGAAAATTCTTCCACACTAATGTTGAAAAACCAATGATACAAGAAGAGTTCGTCTACACTTATTTTAACGGTTAAACAATCATGTTATAATCAATGTCTAATAGAAGAAATATAATCCTATACGATTCAACTTGTGTGGCATGATCCGTACACAATGCTCGAGCCTTCGGCCCTCGGTCCTTCGCCTCCACAGATCTCTTATTTTGTCTCTCTATTTAGCTTTGCTATCCAAGATGTGTTAGACTTAAACCATAAAGGAAATGCTGTTGAAGTTTGAATCTAATATCATCATCTGCAATCGTGTCCAAGTATTCAGGTGCCATGAAAAGTTAAAAGTCATGTGATTGAGATTCTTAGGCTTTCAAATTCCTTGTGGATGATTAGATTTTCACAAACGATTTGGAAGGGAGTGGACATAGTATTATGTTTATTTTTCCGTTCTTCTATTACTTAGGAACTAAAGAACTATGTAAATAAATTCTTGAGAATTAATCTATTGCAGACTGGGATTTGAAGTTTCAGCAAACAATGGTGGAAATGTTTCCCTTGAAGTCAGCTGATGCCGCATATGGTAAAATCAGAGGAATGCTTTCAACTCTTGGAGATCCCTTCACTCGGATTATCAGTCCAAAGGTATCACAAGCTAGGATAAATTTATACGATATTGATACTACAACATCATATTACATATGATGAATTATGATGCGGCTGCTACTCATTTGTTATGTCATTTCACCTTGCCGAGTTAGTAGTTGCTCTTAAGGGCATTTGGATCGCGTTATCTATTTTACTGGCAAGAACGTAGATTCCATCATCATATTATCATGTTTGTCAAAATTTGGTAATATAGGAGTGATCTCAACATCACTCAATCTATGTGATTATAGTTTTTTTCTTTTTTGATTGATGAATCTACATCAAAGGATTACTATACCATTCTATCTAACACAATTTCGCTTTCAGGAGTACCAAAGTTTTAGAATTGGAAGTGATGGGAATTTGCAAGGAGTTGGTCTATTCATAACTGTTGAACCAAAAACTGGTCATTTGGTGAGTGCAGAAATTTAATCTTACAATGCCAACCTGCTGTAGTAGCTCCGGAAAACTCTAGGTGACAAGGAATTTAAATTTGTTTAGATTCATAAACGATAATGGATTGGATATGAAGAGCTTTCCTTCATGGTTATTGTAAACTTATTAGCACAATTTTCTTCCCAGAAAGTTTTCAATTTTTGTTGACACAAATGAATGATTTCTACCTTCTGTTGAAATTTGATAGTCAATCTTATGTCTGTTAAGATGTTTCTTTTTTTGGGCATTAATCATAAGTTTCTTTCCATGAGATGTTTCAATCTTGTGCAGGTTGTTTTGTCATGCGTAGAGGGTAGCCCAGCTGCTCGTGCTGGTATACATGATGGAGATGAGTTGATTGAGATTAATGGTATGCATGTTATTAAGCCTTTGACCTTGCCCCTACCAGGGTTACATATTATAGTTTTCTTAATATATCGTGACTGAATTTATGTGGGACTGTTTTTGCTTTATCAATTCAAATCTAGAAATACATTTCTTTCTTGGAGATGTCCTTTTCCAAATATTGTTCTTCTGTTAAATTTAACTCTACTTAACTTTGCATGCTGTTCTCGAGGTTTCAGGGCAGAGACTTGATGGTGTTGATAGTGAAGCAGCAGCCCAGAGGCTTAGAGGCCAAGCCGGAACATCGGTTACAGTAATGCTCCACAGAGTAATTATCCATTCTGATTCTCTATAATGTAAACGAAGATTAAGTTTTCTTCAGTAACAGGACATGTATTGATTTGAGAACAGGCTTTCTTTAAATTCATTAACCTAAGATCAGAAACAGACATGTTCGACTTGTGCATCCATTCCAAAACATTGAATTAAAGAGAGTTGCAATGTTCTATCCCTTCGTCACGAACTAGTAGTTATAATCGCTATGCATGGATAGCAAATCTAATGTAACCCCGCTTCAGAAGCCTGATTCTTAAGAATCTCCTCAGCATGTGGAAGATGGAAATTTAATTTTACTTGGTTGAACTTTAGAGCATAACCTGTCTCACAAAAGCAAGCAATATAGCATTGTGAAAGTGTCCGTAAGTGTTTGCATCTCTTTTTAGTAAGATTATATGTTTCATTTAACTCTTGAGTTCTTTTCTTTTGGGTATTACTTTTGCTAGCCAAAGAATTAGGTCAGATGTAAAAACACTGTTGGTTCTCATAATGTTATTATGCTTAACAAAACTGATGTTTTGGTCTCCAGGGAAATGGTTCAGGAAGTGGTCCTAGTATCAAAGAGGTAACAAACCGCTCAATACTCATTATGCTGGCAAAGCTATGGTGTTTATTAAGGCTCCTTATGGTTGTTGCTTTTCTTTCTTTATGTATATCATTTTCAGAAAAGTTTAAAGCAGATAGTAAAAACCAAGTTCATATATGATTAAAAATGGCTACTTCTTTGAAAATATTGTTTGTTTTGGGGCTTAAATGTGTTTATAGTTTTACTGCTGTTGATTTTCTTCACAACGGATAGAAAGGAAAGTTGAAAATTATCTACAATAATCAAGCATTTATGCATACAGCACCAGGTTATAGGTATAATGGGATTCTTTTATATAGTTTCTATCTGTTAATTTTGAGACATGACTCTTTACTTGAAGGTCAAACTACCTCGTGAGTTAATTAGGCTTTCACCAATATCCAGTACCGTCATCCCTCATAGAACCCCAGATGGCCGTCTAACAAAGACTGGTTATGTGAAGCTGATAACATTCTCGCAGGTATTAATCAATTAACTGTGCTCTTTTTGTCATAAAGTAATGGTCTTGTAACCATGACTTGTGATCTTATATTTTACCACCAGATTGGTTAATAAGAACTTCTTTGACAGACTGCTGCTACAGAAATGAAGAATACAATTCATGAGATGGAGAACCTGGGTGTACAATCATACATACTGGATTTGCGGAACAACCCGGTGATTTTCCACTCTTATTTTTTCTGGATTGAATATATTTTTGATGGAGTTCTGTCCTTAAATTTCTTCTCTTAAATCATTGTGCAGGGAGGTCTAGTGAAAGTTGGACTTGATGTTGCTAAGATATGGCTAGATGGGAATGAGACTCTTGTGAACACAGTTGACCGTGATGGGCATATGTCACCCATCAACATGGCCAATGGCCATGCTCTAACGCATGATCCTCTTGTTGTTCTTGTGAGTGTCTTGTAGTCCTATAATTCATGGCTTAGCTGGAGTGATGATGCAGCCATTCTCGTCTAATATTGAGTTTACATGGTTGAACAGACCCCAAATCCCTCTATTCATGTTCTACCAACTACGAACTACTGATGGAAAACATAACCTAGAGCAAGATAACATTTCTCATGCACAAAATTTTTTACTAGTTCATATGTTAGTAGACAGGTCAGCCAGGATATGATAAAAATTTTAATATGTATCTTCTCAGTTCATATCAGCCTGTATGGATCTAGATTATCTTTTTACTTAGTTTAAGGAAAGTTTTTTTTATTATTTGTAATAGGTGAACGAGGGAAGTGCGAGTGCAAGTGAGATTTTGGCAGGTGCACTGCACGACAACGGTCGAGCTATCCTTGTTGGGCACAAGACTTTTGGTAAAGGGAAGATTCAGGTAAGTTTAATGTTCAGTTGTTATATGCTAATCCATCTTTCCATAGCACAGCTCATTGCTTCCCATCCAAAACATTGGGACTGACCGCCATTGGTGCATGTTATGTAATTCACTTTGGCAACATAAATGCTATTTACTTGAATGCCTTTATCAACAGCATCAGATGGAGCCTTAATTGTTCAGAGCTTTATTCGACATAATTGCTGAATGATTTTCGGTCGGTGCAGAGTATCACGGAGCTACATGATGGATCTGCTCTTTTCGTAACAGTTGCAAAGTATCTATCACCTGCTCTTCATGACATAGATCAGGTTGGCATAACGCCTGATGTACAGTGTACGACTGAGATGCTGAATTCACCGAAGGAAACATTGAAGGAAAAAAGCTCGGTTTCATCTCTAGAAGCTGATTCATGCATTATGGTAGCAGAGCATGAGTTGGACATTCAAGAATCCAAAGGTACAGCTTCTTGAAACACATGATTCTGCAGAACCAAACATTTAGATCCTAGAAACAAGATGTGTGTATATATATATATATATATATATATATATCTGAAGTTAGAATATAAACTCCATGCTCTACTCTACTATCAATTAATACAGTCAATGTAAGTTGTATATCAGGACTTTAGAGTGTTAGGCTACACATTAAGAACCTGTCTCAAATGCTGTGGAAAGTAACAAACTATTGCAGATGATTTGTATGAATAATTCATCATTTTATTTATTGGAAAATATATCTTAGAAGTACTATGCTTTTATTCATTGATTGCTGTGATCTTTGTGATAAATAGTGAAGTATAGAGTAATCCATAAGCAGTGGTTGACCCTGAAATTTCTTTTGCATGGAATTAAATTATATATTTCCACAACAGTAAAAATATAATTTCATCTTTTTAATAGTTTATATTTTTATTATTTTTAAAAGATTAAATTAAATTTTTATTATTTTTAAGGTTAAAATGTAATTTCATCATTAATAATTTAAAAATTTATGAATTATAAAATATTTAAATTAAAAATTGTCATTTTAGGGGTGCAGGCATTTTAATAAAATTTTAGAATGAGTTTTGAAAAATTTTATGATTTTCAATTTTTTTTGTCTTTTTAATAAAATTTTGGAATTACTTAAAAGTCATGAAGAGAGTAATAACCTACAAAAACAAAGCTTAGGCTCGTGACTATGCTTGTGTGTAAAGAAGGTATTAGCATTTTCACATATTTTATAAAAATAATATTAAATAATCGTGTTGTCTTAAATTTTAAAAAAATAATATTAATATTTAAAATGATTATTCAAATCTCGATTTTAAAAAATATTTTGATTTTGTTACATCTTAAAATTAGTTATATTCCACTTAACAATTTGAGAAAATAAGAAAATTTTTTAGTAAAGATATCTTTTCAGGTCATTTCGATTTTGATATTGAGTAAATTGATTTATTTCAAAAAAAATAGAGCAATTTAATCTATCAATTTTAAAAATAAGCAATTTAATCATCAATTTTAAAAATTAAATATTTTCGATTTTTTTAGATGAACCAATTTGCTCAATAATGATTTATAGGAGAGATTTTTTTACCAAAAGTTCTTTTAATAGTATTTTCATTTTATATTAAACAGAATATGTTTTGTAGTTAGGGATGACGATGGAAGGAGATGGGAGTGGATGTTGCCAAATCCACTATTGCTCTATAGTTTGTACACTCCGCTCCACCACATGCCTCACTCCACTATGTTAGTATAATCTTGAAAACTATTACCACCTTCATAAATGTTAGATGCATCCATCCCTGCCCTATCCCATCCCGTTCCACTTCAATTTAGTTTTTGTTACTTGTCTTACTATTTTTTATCTTTTTAAAATCAAGTAAATATTTAAACATAAAATATATTGCTTTTTCTATAATACTTTATTACATTTTTATCATTTTAATAGTTATATATACAAATATAAAATAATAGTTTTATATAGTGGAATTGAGCGAGACAAACAATTATCATGACCACTTAATACCCACTATCTAAAAGAAAAAATCTATCCACCCCACATCCACACTTTTTAAAAAAAAATACAATCCATTCAAAACATATCGATTTAAAATTCACGAGTGATTTGAATTTTGCCATCCTTATTAGCAATAAATAAGTATTTGATTCTCTCAGCATTCCAATGGAAATTTAACATATATTGAAAATATTGTATTACTTTTATTTAAGAAAATCCACTGTTGTTTTTCTTTTAACAAAAAGATAAACCAGCAATTACTTCTAATAATGCAATCAATGTAGTCATAAATAATTGTATGAACTTAGAAAAAATTTTAAATAACAAAAATAAAAAAAAATATATTAATAAATTTAGTTAAAATTTTAATAAAATTTAAATTAAATCAATCAAATACATCGATTGAACCAAGAATCAATTGAGTTATCGATCTAAAAATGATTTTAAATAGTTAAAACAAAAACCTATACGAATTTGAACCATGCTTTCTATTTATTGTTTCCTTCAATCTTTTAAATATCTTTATCAGCAGTTTAATTTTTAATAAATGAACATATATTATAATCAATTTATTTTCACTTTTTCATTTATAATTTCTTAACTTGAAAAGCTTTTTTAGAATTATTATTTGACTTTTAAATTATCTGGATTTAAAGGTTTTCAATTTTATATTTATTTAATATAATAATAAACATATATAATATAGATTAATTAAAATATTTAAACAATATGTAAATATTTTTATAATTTTAATTATGTATTAAATACTTAAATATGTTTTAAATTATATAATATAAAAAAATAAAATGATTTTGTACACAGTAGTAGAGTTTTTAAGCTTCACAAGTAAAATCAAGTGCGTACTATAAGGGTATAGTAAAATATTTATAAATAAATATTTGAAAAAACGAGACACGTACCAATATTTTAAGATTATTTATGAAATAAAAAATACATTGATATTGTATCAAATACTCACCCTAAAAAACATAAATGTATTTATAATGGCATAGCAAGAAATAAAAAAATTTCTATTTAGACCCTTAATTTAAAAAAATTAAATTAGTAAAGGTAAAATTACACTTTGACCCTCCCTAAAAATAATAAAAATTTAATTTAATCTTTTAAAAATTATAAAGATATAGGTTATTAAAATGGTGAAATTGCATTTTTACTATTGTAAATATTACAATTTAATTTTGACCCTCCTACAAAAATTTTCTAATTTTACCCCTGTGTATTTAGTGCTTATTTTGTATCCTCTCTACAATTCACCTAATCGTCATTGTTGTGTTTATATTCAAATATACATCTTACCGTTGATTTTAGTTTCACTAGTACCATATATTTTCAAACTCTAAATCTTATATTAGTACAGAGTTTTAAGGGAAACGTTAAATTCTACCGTTAGTCATTATATTATATGTAAGTTATATGGATTTAATGCCTATACTTTATGAATTTTAAAATTCCAATCTTGATCAAACAATACTGTTAAGTTCATTAAGTTATATTATTTCTAGAATATAATTTGACAATCAAGATTAA
Source organism: Kokia cookei (assembly GCA_039519145.1). NCBI lineage: Eukaryota > Viridiplantae > Streptophyta > Magnoliopsida > Malvales > Malvaceae > Kokia > Kokia cookei. The sequence goes on along the minus strand of CM076899.1, from coordinate 34,453,204 downwards.
AATTTTGAAAACTGAAAACTGAAGGGACTAATAATGATCTAATTGAAGAACATAGACTAAATCTACGACTTCAAACATAGTGCAAGACCAACAGCATAATTTAACCAGACGGATTTAACAAAAATTTCAAAATTCGAAAATTACAAATATTAAACCCATGACTTACGTAGGATACAAGGACTTGTAACAGAACTTGACCAAGGGAAAATGCAAATTTTAATCCTAAAAACATGCAAAACCAAAGGTAAACCATTTATTAAGCTCAGGAGAAACCGTTTCTTCCTAAAAAGAGACATTAAATTTACCTATAAAATTCAGCTCACCTCCATCGTTGTTCTTCAGACCTGCGAGAAAAACAAAAACAAAATCAATAAATTTTGTTTTTCATCGCAGCAGTCTCTCGACTCTCAGTCAGCTTACTATTCTTCAATACCATGGACATGAAGAAGATCTCCTGCGCCGTCATTGTTGCCGCCGCCTCTATGAGCGCGGTCCTGGCTGCTGGCACCGCTCCAGCTCCATCTCCAGCATCAGCTCCAGGTGCAGCTTCAGCTTCAGCTTCAGCAGCTGCCCCAGGCCCAGACTCCAGCGTCGCAATCTCAACAGTGCCTGTTCTTGGGTCCTTGGTTGGAGCCACCCTTGTTTCTTTCTTCGCCTACTATCTGCAGTAAGCCAGCAACAATATAGGAAAGCATGAAGTGTTGAAGAATAAAAAATGGTGGATTAATAAATGTAAAATATTACTTGGGGTTCAATCCATTGTACTTGCTTTTCTTCTTCTATTTTTGTTCATCACTTCATTTGTACGTTCATGAAAAAAATTGAATTCCATGTGATACTTTGCAATTGAAAAAAAAGAGTTATATATTTTAAATATCCCCAATTTATAACTCTTATTTTAAATTGGTTTCCAAATTTTAAAATGTTCTAATTATATCCTCAAATTTTAAAAGTTTCTGAAAAAGTTTCGAAATCCTCAAAACTAAGATTTTTACAACATTTTACAATATCCATTTTTTTTTTTAAAAAATCACTTTAAATTCCATATAAGATCATATAATGTGTCATTTAATAGGTATATGTAACACCTTTATACCCGGTTTATACGTATAAACCCGATATAGAAGTATTTCTTTAATGCTAAGTACAGAAAACTTGGGTCATGTAAAACATTTTTTTTATCAAACGATGCATTTTAGGCTTCTTGATTCAAAATATCGTAAATTAATCATGTATAATTAAAATCGAGATTTAAAATTGATTTAAAAGAAATAAAATATGATTTTTAGTACAAAACACAATTTCAACCAAAATTCATCATTTCATTTCATCACACAAAACATTTCCAAACAACATTTTTTTTTCTTCTAATAAGGACACATATAAATTCCATAGTACATGTCATTTTACATCAAAAGTAATATACCTAAATTTGAGCTCCAAGTGATGTGATGTGATGAGAGGTCTCGATTTAGCTTCTTGTATTCCTTATACCTACGCGTTAAAATAAACGTGTTAAGCCGGTGAAGGCTTAGTAAGTACTACAAAAGCAAAGTATAAACTTTTAAATTTTCTCATGTAGTTTACTCTTTCGCCTTACCAGTATATAGCTTGTATCTTATCACATTGACATTCATTTCACTTTGGTCCACATTTTTTTTTTTCACAATTTAGCCCAATGTAGACTTCTATAGAACTCAACGGATAAACGGAACAGAAAGTACCGAAGTACTTGACAGTAAGCACACAAGTGCTGGGGAAACAGTAAGCACACACAGTGCAATCCAGTAAGCACACACAGTGCAATCCAGTAAGCACACACAGTGCAATCAGTAGGCACACACAGCGCAAATCAGTAAGCACACGAAGTGCGAAATAGTAAGCGTGCTAGCGTTCCTTAATGGCATGCCACTAATATCACAATGGTTCTAATTTGTCTACTTGTGCACAATCTCAATTAGCATCATTTCTCATAAATGATATATCTCACATAAATACATCATCAAATACTTCACATTTATATTTTCAAAGTTGTTCACTTGCGTCACAATCACTAAATTATTTATATCGTGAGTTACAGAATTCAGAATTATAATCCTCTTGATGTTTCTGAAACTAGACTCAATCATATTTTTACCATAAAATTTTCAGAATTTTTACTTTAGCCAATTTGTACAATAAATTCTTTCAATTTACCCCTTCTCTGCTTCCTGAAAGTTTCGACCTTTCTTCACTAAAAATTATCAATATTTTTTTACAGAGATCAAATGATGTCCCCGTCTATTTATTTTAAAAATAGACTCATTAAGGATTTATCCATATAAATTTCAGACTCTAATTATTTTTATAAATTTTTCTATGATTTTTCAAAGTCAGAACAGGGGAACTCGAACCTACTCTGACCTTGTTACACAAAATCAGTTATATCTCAGAATATACAGATCCATTTCCATCACCGTTTCTTCCATATGAAACTACACTCAATAAGCTTTAATTACATATATAATAAGACACTTAACTCATTATATACAATTTTTGGTGAATTTTCGAAGTTAATCCTCTGTTCTGTCCAAACTGTTTTACTAAATCACACATTAATCCCTTCATTTTATCATTGTAAACATTCAAATTATGTACCTATCTAACAATTTCTATGCTAATAATTCATATACCATTAGAGAAATTAAACTATAATTCAAAACTCTTGTAGTACTTACAACAAAAAGGCTGAATTTCCTCTCTTTTACCCCTTGCTCTATTCTTTTCCTTTGTCTTCAATTTGATCCTTGCCTCTCTTCTCTTTCTCTTCAATTTCACATAAACACATATAAGCTATAAGCTATAATTCAATAATTTTCATACTAAATAACAGTGAAATACATGTATATCATGAGAATTTAACCATTTCTTACCTTAACCCTTTAATTTAATTTTTCTCGATTTAGTCGTTTATCTCTCTAACACCCCAAAAGTAACTCTATATGAGATTTGAGGTGTCTACCAACTCTCTTTCATGACTTTCTTTCAGAAATTCCAAAGAAAATGAAAGGTTTTGGAGTTTGGAAAGCTTAAAAATGATGGAAGGATCTATTTGAAATAAAAGCAAAAGTTGAAAATGGAAGAAAAGGGCATGGACGGCTAACATATGAAAAAGATGATATTTTCATCTTTTTAACCATTTTTTTCTTCTCTCAAATTCTCTAGAATTTTCACTTAAAATATCTCACTTAAGAAAAATAGTAAAATTTCACTTTTAGTCCTTGAGCCTTCCAACTTTACACTTTGGCCCAAAACTTTGCCTCCAAAAATATCTTCCACCAAATTACTCTTTTGCCCCTCTTCAATCAATCTAATTCCCATGATGACTCAAAATTCAATTTGGATAATTCGCTATTTAATCCCCCATATTTTCTCTCCTTTACTATTTAATCCTTAAATTTTTCTAACCTTCCTTACTTCAACTAAAAATTTCTAATTCTCTATTCTATTTTATCACTATTCCAAATCTGGTTCAAACACACGGATGTTACAGTATATATTAACAATTTTAGTAATAAAAAGACATAGTTAATATAACCTTGATAATTTGAATATGTAATTAAAATATTAAAAAATTTAAAGATTAATTTAAAATGAAAATCATAATTTGAGTATGTATGATACAATTAACTCTAATTATAAGTGAAATTCAACATTGTCAAGAAATTAGCAAAGAGTAATAGAGAAAAAAGTTAAAGAAATCTCACTCAATCCAAATGCATCCATAAACAAAATAAATCTAATTAAATTTCTAAAATATCTAATGATTATTATTTAGACATAATAATTTATTTAGTTCCATAATTTTATAAAAAAATTATTTTAAGTTTTTATAATTGTTTGTCTAACTTTTGAATTTATGTTTTTTTGTTAAAATGTTAATTGTGCTAACATGAACATATACATGGACCACTACGTGGATGCTATATTAATGGTTAATTAATTTTTTTAAAAATTCAAAAAATAGAACGTTATTAAAAATTATTTAAAAATTTTGTAAAAATAGAAAATAATTATAAATTTTTAACGTTTTCAAAAAATATTAAAAATTATTTATTTATTTATGTGACAAGTAGAGCCTAGTAGAGATCTAGGGGTCATGACCCTCCCTAAAATGATAAATTTTTAATTTAGATCCTGTATAATTTATAAAATTTTAAATTAATAATGATAAAATTAAACTATGATACATTGCCCCTTTAAAAAATCTGTTTAATTACTGTCCCATTTGATATCAAATACCCGTATTGGTACCTAAAACTAGACATAATCCCTCCCCAACCTATAAATAATAGGATAATACATTTCAACGCACTCAAACCCATGTCTTTTTGTATTGGAAACAATACCCATACCAATTGAGCTAAGACTCAATCGACAACTTAATTAAAAATTAAATTAAATCATCTTTGTTTTCTTTTAACTAGTGTAACACCTCCAAATCAGTTTTAACCATTTTTAGGCATTCCCAACGATTACATGACATGCATTATATCCAAATACACTTCATTTGTTATGATTTCACATGCATTATAAGAGCAATGCCATAAGCTTGAATATACCTAAATTACCACTTAGCCGTGATATACAATACTTCTAAGCAAGGAGGAAACCAAAAATATTTTTGGGAGTCGAAATTAAATTATAACTTTTTAAGATAGTAAAAATACAGTTTTACATCGTTATAATTTTTAAAGAATTAAATCAAATTTTTATCATTTTTAGAGTAAAGTGTAATTTTACCATTATAAATTTAAAAATTTAAGGACTCTACAAATAAAATTTTCATTTTAGGGGTTCCACTGCTTTTAAGTCATAACACAACCAAGAAAGGTTCTTTAACACTTCTAACTTAAGTATATGTCATAATAGAGTTACCACAATACATATATCCAAAATATAATCAAGTCATCTTAAACAATTACAAAAAAAAATAGTGAGTCAATCTCTGATGCAACTCGGAGGTCCTTGTATCGCATCAATTGAAAAGGTGATATTGCAAGGAGGACTAGTTCACCTATAAACAGGCTAAGAGCCGAAGAAAGGAAGTAAGTGAGAAGGAGGAGGAGGAGGTAGCAAAGGAGGTTGAGTGTTGAGGAGTGCTTAAGGTTGTTGAAAGGTTGAAGGATCGATCCTTTATTATTCTACAAGGTATTTATAGGGAAGAGATCTCGTGCTTAGTGAGGCTACGTCATCGATAAATCTGAGACAAGGTGACCAACAAGTGGCGAGGCCATTGTGCATAGGCTACGTCATCCTTTGGCTATACGAGGTTATTATGTTTAATGGCCCCCTAGTGGTCCCTTTTTTGGAGGTGAGTATGCACCCGCTAAAATAGTGTGACCCGAAGGATGAGATGCTCAAGTGACTAATCATCCAACGACTAGTTAAGCGGTAGAAAACTGTTCGAGCACTTAGGTGAAGAATATACCAAATATTGAGAGTCGAGAAGCAAGCAAAGGGTCGTCCATATATATATATATACATGTAAGAGGAGGGTTAATTTGGATATGCAAAAGAATCCATCCATCATACCAATAACTCATGAGAGCTTAACCATAGTACTCCATCACACCAAGAACATATATAACATGAATCATATGGCCTCCATAACACCAATTATGCACATAGTGCAATAAAACAATATGTAAACATCAATCTTTAATGGAAAAAAATATAATATATATTTTTATATATTTATTTAAAAATGGTATTTAAGTAAATTTTTATTTGATTTCATGTTAGGGTTTTAATGGAAAATTCAAAATTTAACTTTAAAAAAAAAGGAGTAGATATGCATGTATCAATTTCAATCCTCAAAACATGGAAAACCACACATAAACCTATTTTAAAGGTAATGAGAAACCAATTGTTGGTTAAAACAGAGATGAAATTCTCCTATAAAAGGCACCTCACCTTCATCCTTCTTCTTCAGACCTGCGTGAAGAACAATAACATATAAAGAAAACAAAATTAATAAATTTTGCTTTTCATCTCGCAGCAGGTCTCTCCACTCTCACTAAACCTATTCTTCAATACCATGGACATGAAGAAGATCTCCTGCGCCGTCATTGTCGCCGCCGCCTCTATGAGCGCGGTCCTGGCTGCTGGCACCGCTCCAGCTCCATCTCCAGCTTCAGCTCCAGACGCAGCTTCAGCTTCAGCAGCTGCTCCAGGCCCAGACTCCAACGTCGCAACCTCAACAATGCCTGTTCTTGGGTCCTTGGTTGGAGCCACCCTTGTTTCTTTCTTTGCCTACTATTTGCAGTAAGCCAGCAAAAATCTACGAAACCATGGAGTGTTGAAGAATAAAAAATGGTATTAATAAATGTTACTCGGGGTTCAATCCATTTTACTTGCTTTTTTTTTTTTTTTGGTTCACACTTCATTTGTATCGTTTATTTTTAAAAAAATGAATTCATGTGATACTTTGCACCAAAAAAATATTTTTGTTGATTTATATATTTTTATTTTGCTTGTATTAAAAAATATATACTAAAAATGGTGATTTATATTTCTATATGAAAGAAAATAAATAAAAAAATTAATTAAAAATAGCAAAATAAATATTTCCAATAACGATTTTACCAAAAAAATTTGTAAAATACGATTAAAATAATAAGAAATTATTTAAATTATAATGAAAATATAATTAAAGAGAATATAAAGTTCAATTCAATAATTATTGAATTTTATCTATTTAAGTTTAATAGTTTAAATTATAATTAGCGTGTAATCTATCAGACTTTATCTTTTCACAAAATTCTTTTAATATAATAATAAACCATTTTTGTTATCTTTTAAGTAAGAAAATTTTTTTAAATAATAAGATATTATTTCTTTATAAATTTGAATATGATGAGCTTTTGCAACTCTTATTATGTAGGTGAAAGGAAAAAATGTTAAAAGAATTTATTGTAAAAATTAATTATTTTATTTAAATTATTATTGTCTCTCGTATTTTACATATTTCGATTCTTAATCTTTATTTTTTGATACAATACTTTAACCCCTCAATAATCTTTAAAAAACAGGATAATGCATTTCAATACATTCGAATTCATATCCTCTTGCATTGACAATAATATTGATACCAACTGCGTTAAGACTCAATCTGCTATTCCAGTTAATTTTTTGAAAAGGCATGATTGTATTTCATCAAATCTTTTTATTAATATAGGGAGAGAAGCGAGGGATCATGGCAGCCAAAATCGATCAAATCGAATTTTTTAAAAATTTTGATTAACTATTAATTTAATTTAAAATCGAATAATTAATTGAATTAATCAATTAATCAAAATTATTAATATAAAATATTATAGGCCGAATATTTTAGATGCGTTCAATGTATTCCAAAATATAAAAATCAAAGAATGGGCTTAAACCAATTAGATTTATTCAAATTATTATAATCGGCTTAAAATCGTAATAGATTTATATATTCCCAAAATAGAAGAATAAAAGAAAGAAGCCATTCTTTTCTCTTTCCATCGTCAGCACCGCTTGACACCAGACCATCTTTATTTTTCTTGACTTCTTCAATTTATTTTTTCATTTTCGAATTTATTTTTTCATTTCATCACTTAAGTCTCAAACTTTCTTGTTTTTAATGTTGTATTTGTTATGATGATTTTAAATTAGTGTTGTCATTGTGTTATTTGTTGTTTTTGCTTTCTTTTTTGAATTAAAAGTAAAGAAAAATAACATTGTAGTGGTATTTTTTTTATGTTTCAAATTTATTTGAATAAAATAAAAATATATATGTAAAACTTTTGATTAATTCAGTTAACTGTCTGAATTAACCGAAATTATTTCACTCGATTAAGATTTCGGAATTTTTTTATTTCGATCAATGGTTAAAATTTTTATGATTTTGATTAATTCAATTAACGGTAAATCAATTTGAATATTAACCAAATCGGCCATTTGAACCTTATTTGGCGCTGCTTGAAGGGTTTTATTCCTTTAACCGCTAGCCTCTCTCTGTGCTAGATGTGACAAAATTGTGAGTCTCGCTCATGAGTTGTTTCACTATCCGAAAACTGTCGAAGTTAGGCAATTAGCTGGATTAGATTTCTCTAATCTCACTGTGTTGAATTTGCTTTTTGATTCGATGGATAGTGCCATGAGGAACAAGTTGTTAATGACGCTATGGAGCATTTGGTTTTCTCGAACCAGGTTCTGTGGCAGCCGCTGCCGTTTTATCTTCTGGCATATCCCATTGCAAGACTGGTTAAGCGCAAGATTGGCGTTCGATAAGGTACAAGGTGTTGTTGGTCATCTCAGCATTGTAAACCACCTGAGAATTGGTTGAAATGTAACGTAGATGCAACAAGTTTTGGGGTGGACCAATTGACTAGTTTTGCAGCTGTTGTGAGGGATTCTAATGGTGTTATTGTTTAGGGCCTTATAGGTCATCATCGAGCCCAGTGGCAGAACTTGAAATTTTGTGGGGGCTGAAATTAAATTATATATTTTTACGACAGTAAGAATATAATTTCTCATTTTAATAGTTTATATTTTTATAATTTTTAAATGATTAGATTAAATTTTTATCCTTTTTTTGGGGAGTCAAAGTACAATTTTACTATTATTAATTTAAAATTTTATAAATTATTACGGATTTAAATTAAAAATGACCATTTTGAAGGAGCCATCCCCCTGAACTTCCTCTACGCTCCACCATTGATAGAGCCAAGTTGGAGCCAAGCTAGTTGAAGTTTTTGCGATCCGAGAAGCTCTTTTTTAGTTGTAGGCTCTTTGTATGGACGGTGTCATGGTTGGAAGTCACTATCTTCAACTGATTTCGACTTTGAAAAAAGTTGATAAAGATACCTATGATTTTGGCATGTTAATTTCGAACTGTTGTGCTCTTGCAGCTCAATTCCATAGTTTTGCCTTTTCTTGGATGCGAAGGGAAGCTAATAGGGCAGCTCATTTGTTTACAAGGATAGCCTTATCGTATGCGTCACACTCTGAATTGGAAAATCCTCCTTTTAGTCTTTCCTTTGTTTTAATACATAATAATATATGGTGTGGATCAACCCGATTAAGTAATGAATAAGTAAAAATAGAGGAAGAAATTGAGAAATTGAACATATAAATTTAACGTGAAAAAACTCCTTCGAAGAGGATAAAAAACTAACGGTAGAGATAATTTTACTATAATGGCAAAAAAACGAATAGTACAAAAAATGAAAATAAAACTAAGTCTCGAGAACCCAAAAACAAAAAACCCTCAAAATATAAACACAAAATTCTTCAAAACTATTATAAGTTCTAATCTCTAATTTGTGTATTTTCTAATGTTGTAAAAAAAATCTATTTATAAGCTAAATTTTTAAGTCAAATAATAATAAAATAATCTAAATCAATATTGAAACAAAAATTTGACTGAGACCATAAAAGTAAAAGACGTTAAAATTTGGTGTATGGGATAAAACTGTCAGTTTGGGATTTAATTTTTGTCATCTTTTTTATTGATTTGTGTTTTGGATTTGGTGGAATGAAATTATTCTTACTTTTAAAAATTAATTATTTTTTTTAAAGAAAGTAATGGTAGTTTTTTTATTATTATTAAAATATGCTCTAATCGTTATATTTTTCATACATTTGGAATAATTTTTTATTTTTATTTTGAAGAATTTAATTTCTCTAAATTTTTTATTAAAAAATATAAATTCAATTATTAACATTGTTAAACTCTGTTGTTAAATTTAAGCTAAATGAAACATATATATTTTGTCACATATTTATTAAATGAGTATTTTTTTAATTTAAAATTTTTTCTCATCAATTGAATTTTTATTAGAAAATAACATATGTTGTATGAATCAACACGAGATCACTTCAAAATATTTGTTTAAACCAATATCAAAGAGATCCAAATAAGAAACAGAACTAAGATTTGTAAAAAAAAAAAAAGATAGAGAGATTAAATTTTTTGAAAATAAAAGAAGATGGATTAAATTTTTAATGTAAAACAGTACAAGGACTTCAAAGATATTTTAACCTTTTATTGAGATAATAAATTTGAGTTTTTTTTTTGAAAGAATGATTTAAATTATTTTATTTAAATATATTATATAAAAACTATAAAAAAGAAAGTACTATTAAATTTTTTTTTAAAAATAAGTTTTTAATTAAGTTGATGATTGATTAATTTGTGATATTAATTTATTCGAGGGTTTATAACAACAATTGAATTTATTAAAGATAAAATAAAAATAAAATAAAACAAGAATAAAAATAATAATGTGATACAATTTTTTACTTTATACCCCTAAAAAATATTATCCACTAATCTCACTTAAAAATCCTAATTAAACCAATAATTTAGATAACTTCTCATCCTTTAAAATAATAAAAAATGTCTTAATGCATTTTTCTTATTAACTTTACAAAAATATTATTTTACTTTTTTATTTAAATTTTCGTCTCTTTTAATTTTTTAATTCATATTTTTTTTATTAGATCACCTCAAAAAAATGAAAAAATTAATGTTTATTAATTAATTTTTTAAATTCTAAAATATTAAAATATATATTTTATAATTTTTATACTTTTTAAATAATTTTAATGATTTTAATTTTTAAAAATTTTAAAATTTATTAAATGTTTATGTTCCATCCACGCGGTAATTCACTTATATATCACGTCAATAAATAAAAAAACACATTAATTTTTTTTATCTATTTTGAAATGATTTAATAAAAAATAAATTTAAAAACTAAAAAAATCAATCAATTACATTTCAAATTATAAATTTTATACATGAAAATCATTTTTCACCGGTGATAATTTTTTAATAATATTTATTAAATTTTCAGCTTTGGCCGTCAATTTCGGTCCAAAAAACATGCAAAACCAAACAAAACCCAGATTTGAAGGTCAGAAGAAACCGCTTCTTCCTTAAAATAGACATTAAATTTACGTATAAATATGAACTCACTTCGACCATTGTTCTTCAGGCCTTTGAGAAAAGCAAAATATAAACACAATAAATTTTGTTTTTTTCATCACATCAGGTCTCTTTACTCTCACTAAGCTTTATTCTTCAATACCATGGACATGAAGAAGATTTCCTGCGCCGTCATTGTCGCCGCCGCCTCCATGAGTGCGGTCCTGGCTGCTGGCGCCGCTCCAGCTCCATCTCCAGCTTCAGCTCCAGGTGCAGCTTCAGCTTCAGCTTCAGCACCTGCCGCAGGCCCAGATTCCAGCGTCGCAATCGCAACAATGCCTGTTATTGAGTCCTTGGTTGGAGCCACACTTGTTTCTTTCTTTGCCAACTATTTTCAGTAAGCCACAGCAAAAAATGGATGAGACCATGAAGTATTGAAGAATCGAAAAAAAGGGTGGATTAATAAATGTAAAAATATTACTTGGGGTTCGTTCCATTGAAGATGCTTTCTTTCTTTTTGTTCAATGTTGAAGATGGCTTTCTTCATATTTGCTTGTACGTTAATGATATATGTTTGAATTCCAAGTGATAATTTACACTCCAAAGAAATGATTGTTTGAAAGCTTAATGGTAATTTAGGGTCTGATAAAAAAAAAACACAACAATAACAAAAACCCATTTAATAAATATGAAAACAATGTCATAAATACGTAAATTCACTTAGCTGATCCTTTTATTATAGCGATAAATATAATCTCTATATTATTTTGAAAGCTTAAAAATCCTTTTATTATAACGATAAATTTAATCTTTATATTATTTTGAAAGCTTAAAGATCTCAAATTGATACATTATTGTGAGCTTATTTACATAATTAATGCACTTAACGAATAAAAATCTATTTTCTGAAAGATTCTGGCTTTCGTGCTTTTTGGTGAGTTTTTCGACAACCTCTGTTGTGTTGGAAGGAATATTGCATATGCTTAAACCGACATTTCTGGTTTGGAACAATAAAAGATCACCAGTGTCGTTACTAGTCCATAATATAGTTTCTAGAGTTTCTTTCTCTTCAAGCAAACCAGTAGAAATACACTGTATGTCAAAACATATCTTTAAGAAGGAAAAAAAGGAAACATTTCCTCGCAACAATGAATAAATTATAGCTCCAACCAATTCATGAAAGTCAGGTTCCACCGGTGAACTTTTGGGCAGCCACGAGACTCTTTGTTAACCAAATTGCTGTTTCTCTTGACGACACAACTTCTTCCCCAAATGGTAGCAGCACACCAGCAAGCTCGTCGATTTTGTCTTGTTTAAGAAGTTGTGCACATAGCTCAAGCAGAGACTCCAATGCATCAGCTCTTTCCTGGCTCAGATTCTCCCACACACTCTTAATTTCGTCACCGCTCATGGCTGTCAGTTTACTCAGTAATGATACATCACTTGCCGTCAAGTGAACCGGTCGTGCACTATCTTTCGTATTATTCTCAGATGCTGCTCCTGCTTCACCTGCACTTGGATGCACAGCATTATTTTCAGATGACATATAGCTCGTGTCAGCACCTTCTGTTGTTGCGTTATGACTACAAGTTTTAGTTGACGAGCATCTTCCATCAACATCAGTCTCATAAATAGTAGATGATGAACTTCCGTCATCTTGATACCCATTTTTACCATCACAACTTACACTGGAGATTGTCAGTTTACTAGAACCCCTCGAGATATCGAGAACCTCTTTTGCTGCTTCTTCAAGAACCTGAACATCACAGATTGTCTCATCTTTTTCATTTTTAGTCTTCATATCAGCTTCTGGAAAGTTTTGAGTGTGCCCAAAAGTGGGTTCTTCTTGTTCATCATGCTGAGAATTGAATGCTGTCTCCGAAGTAGACTCCACGTCAGCATCCTTTTGAGGAACACTCTTAAGCTGAGCCTGTTTGTCTCCATTGCTAACACTTACTTCAGAATCAGTGGACGTGTCTTTGGAATCACCAATAGAGTTGGATATTTCGACTGCACAGCTAGTAGGATCAACCCTCTTAGTGACAGGGTTGTCTTTGGTACTAGCTGAGGATGCTGGCTTTTCATGAGTAGGTGAACAGCTTATATGTACATCAGACATTCTCGGAAATGGATGTATATTTCGTTGTCCATTCAATACCCCAGCATCTTGAATCCCGAACCCCCTGTCATTCCCAATGCCAGGTTTGTTCGAAATTGATTTTCTAGGAGTCTTCTCCTTTGGGCTGTTTGTGGGCTTTACTGGAAGATAAACCGTAGATGGATTTCTGCAGCGAAGGACATGAGGTTGCAAATGGGGGTGTCTTAAGAGTTCAGCAGCCTGAAGTTTCAGAATGCTCAGGATCAGTTTGGATGGTAGCATTTACTAGAAAGCTAAATACAGGATCACTTGCACTCACAGTTGGTCTGTGTTCCGGGCTCTTCCTTAGCATGCTCTTAATTATTTGCTTCCTGAAACATGAAGTCATTTCATTTTCTGCAAATATTAGACTTTTTAAAATGAAATGAAATAGCATTATCAGTGACGTTAAGTAACACATCCATAAATGATTATATGGGAGAAAATGCTTACAGTGTGGAGGAATACAAAATCGGGAGAGGAGAAATGGATGATCTGTTGATTTTGTTAACAAGTCCCGCCATATCCTATTTGTTATAAATAACTTCAGTTTACTATAGACTCTATAGCAAAGCAAATTACAGACAAATTGATGGTAGTTTAACGATACTAAGGCAATGTCTATAGCTCGAGTTAGAAGAACTCACAGGAGCTCTAAATGCGGGTTGATGTGCAGCAATCTCAAACATGCAGCAACCTGGAATAATAAATTTATCACTCGTAGTTGAAACTATAACAGATTTTGCATCTCGGGATCATGCTTTGAAATTCTTACCAAGTGACCATATATCCGATTTATAGCCATAAGGTATATCTGCAAGGAGCTCCGGACACATATAGTTGGGTGTGCCAACAACCTATTAAGTGTATGCAGACCATGTAAAAGAAATGGAATGAATCCTTAAAAAGTGGTTTTGACAAATTCTATAAGCAAAACTACTAAGATATTTATTAACAATAGCAGTTCATTTCCATTTTTTTTTTTTCAATCAGAATTACTTGCAAAATAATCTGAGTGCATTGAAGGAATTTTAAGACAGGTTTTCAAAGAAGAATTTTCCAAGAAAATTTCATAAAAGGGAAAAGATTAGCACGAGATCATACCGACGAAGCAAGGTCTTCAGTGTTAAGTAATTTTGCAAGTCCAAAGTCACCTGTACAGTCCATATGAGACATACAAATCTTAGAAGGCATATTAAAAAAGGAGACCAAACCTGATAAAGAACACGAGTCCTTTATAGTAATCCTTTTGTCTTCATACCAAGCCGGATGTCATTATCCTTCGTAAGGAATATGTTGGAACACTGAGATGAAATAGAAATTAGAGAATAGCATCGTCATTTAAGAACCTTCTTCACTAAAGGGATGATTATAGAAGCATTACCTTCAGATCCCGATGAAGAACACGGTTTGAGTGTAGGTAGTCCACAGCCAACAACAACTGAGTCATCCACTTGCATATTTTCTAGAAAACCAAAGAGAATAATAAGTGGGTTAATAACATCTCTAGCAGGTATATATAAGCAGTTCAATTGCAGTATTTCTCATTACCTCCTCGGGGAAGTGCATACCTCTGGCCTTCTTAATTAGCTCAGCCCTTATTCCAACAAAAATTAATGGAATTTCAGTTGCTATTAAGTTACATTATAATCTGATTAAAAACAGATGATAATTATACCTAACAATACAGTCTGACTAAAAATCCGACTCTAACTTTTATGGTCGGTGTTTCAGTTGAAGGATTTCAAACTTGACGATATGAATATGGAGCATTTTGATCATTTCTTAGCCAATCTACCAAGATGAATTAGGTTACCTACATCTACAGCTGACACAAAAATCATACTAGTAAAATTTAGCAGTGAGAATTTATCTTAGTTTTTAATACAAATGCAATCTACAAGCATAAAAATTCCCTAGAATGTGCATAAGATGATTAAAGAACTTGCATATTCCTCCAAAATCTTATTCAAAAAAATGAAAAACTCCTTTTTTTAGGTAACTTACATGTCCCCTACCTCACAGTAGCTAGTTACAATGCATATACTGTTTCCCTGAGAAGCATGAACACAAATTAACAAATCAATGAAGAGTAAATTTTGTGCTTAGCAATATAAACAATAATATTGTGAATAAACTCTTTCATATCCGTTGTAAATCTAAAATACTTGTAAAGCCACTTCACCTTATCAACCCAAGCATCTTTGTACTCGACAATATATGGATTATTCAATTTGGCCATCAGTTCCATCTGCAAAAAAGAGGCGCAATTGAGAAACAGTCTCAAACATGGACTGCCAAGACATGAATCAAGGTATTGTTTGCAATATGAAAAAATTACTAATATCAAAGAATGAGCTATCCAGGTATCTTTGGTACCTTATTTGGCATCACGTTTACACTAATTATGAGGGTCATACGTATCTTTGGACAAGTGAAGGCATATTTTCCCCAACTATAATAAATTCTTTATCAATCAACTATGAATCTTCAAACCCAACTTTTTTCTGGTGAGAAGCCTATTCCCAAATTCAGGAAACATATGTTGGATTGCTACATATGAAATTAGTCCCTCACCTCAACTAAATCAACGGTTGCTTCTCTTTGTGCCTCAAACCAGACACACACTATAACTAACCGATGGATACGGCAGCAGAGGGGAAACGGCACTTGGATGGTTGAACCAACATTTTTTCAGATTGTTTCCAACTGACTGGTTCTAGGTGTGATGTATGTATCAATATTTTGTTATGATAATGACCATAAAAGGCTAAACCAGCAGAATATACAAAACATATTTGTATAGTCTGTAAAAAGAACTGTAACTCACTCCAAAAGGAAAAATAAAGATCGCAGGCACAGCCTTCAGAGTGGCAACAAGGATGGGAAATGGAACAGGGGCAAACTCAAGGTTTAGAGCATCCCATTGGGTAGATAAAGGTGTGCAACCTAAAGGGTCAACACATGACAAGGTTGGATTGTTAAATAAAACATAGACAACCCATAACCAAAACGTTTCTTAAATCAAGATTCGAAGGTCAGGGTTTCATTCAACCATAGGAAATTGAACACTAAAAAGGATACTGAAAATGAAATTTAACTGCTCTAGCCAAAAACTGAGATGATGCTGGTGCAGGGGATGGACATAATCCCAGATGCGGATTGGTTCAACAGATCCAAGATTACCACTGTAACCGAGACCCGTGATAATAAATTGTTGGAGGGGGGGAGAGGGGGGGCAGTACCGCGATTCCCATACGTACAGTACGTGACATGGTGAGACAACATAACCCACAAATCATTGCAACTGCTGAGACCAAGGTGCATGCAATTGAGGTATCGAAGTTTGTTGATTGACTGCCTTTTTACTCCTGTTTTTGACACCAGCAAAAGGGGGGTATTTGGCTTTTGTGGAATTCCTTTGCAGTGACCATTGAGCAACTATGCGATGCTTAGCAGGATATCCATGCCATGGTTAAGTTACCTCTTCCCAATTCGTCTTGTTTGCTTTCCATTATATATGCAAGTCCTAGGTTTAGAGAATGTAGACTATTGTGGAATAACCTGATGACTGAGTATGAAGGGAAAGACAGGGGCAAAGGTCATCAAACTTGACCTGGAGAAGGCCTATGATAAATTGGAATGGAACTTCATCCAACAGGTTCTCTTTTTTTCATGTTTCCTAAAGAAGGGATCAATTTAATAATGCAATGTATATCTACAGCTTCCACTTCCATCACCAAACCTGAAAGCTTTCAACCATTAAGGAAAGAGTACTAGCGGGCACAGGGAAATTTCTTGCTCTTTTGCCAGCACTTAAAAGTTAGACCTCTCCCATAGCTATCACAGTTACTTGGCAAGCTCCTGCGCAAGGACAGATGAAACTTAATATTGTTTACTATGACTGGAAACCTCAAGAAAGCAGTAGGGGCCCTTATTCAAGATCACAATGGCAACTGGATATCTAAATGCTATTGACATAATCCAAAACTGACAAACTTAGAGGCCGAGCTTTGGGTGTTGAGAGATGGCCTCCATCTTGCTCATAGCCTAAATATTGTCAATCTTGAGATCAAAGTTGATGCAACTGCTATTATAAGTTTAATAGCTGATGTTAACGATTCTAACGCTTTGCTTTCAATTTTGATCGACTATAGGATGCTCATGACTACCATCCAGCCGACTGAGATCAAACATACCGTCAGGGAAGGAAAGCAGAATGCGGATGCTTTGGCGAGATTAGGAAACTGTTTTCAAGCTAATGCCTCCTCAAATAATTTTAATTTTGTGGACTGTCTTTATGTTTGTAATGGACCGCCTAAGTCAATTTCTTTCTGATTGGCAAAGGCCAATGGACTTCATGTTATGCGTACTATTGATTAATTAAGCTTTTTTTCTACCAAATAAAGGTATGTGGATAATCAACATGAAAATATTAAGGAATAATCTCTGCAACTTTCACCACAACTCACATGTTAATTCATTTTAAAAAGAAAAATGAGGAAATATTTTAAGAAGTGACCTCTTGGTGTGCTGTTCGCTTAAACTTCTCAGTTTGCTTACCCAGCCGAATCCTCTTCAACACATACCTAACAGAATAAGCAAATTAAAGATATCATACCAAGTCAATAATTGCTAAAAGACATGTAAACAGACTGACAGCTGCCAATACTGAAATTAAGGCCACATATTCAGAATATAGGCATTGTTGCATAACCAATCATAAGAAACCTTGATTTTAAGCATTCAGGATTCCATTAGTAAGAAAAACAAAAACAAAGAACAGTCCCTCCCAAAGGGAAATATTGTTTAGAACTTACTTGAATGTTCCTCAAAATACTTACTTGATTTTCTCAAGTTTATGGAGAACAAGAAAAGCAGCTCCAAAAGCTCCTCTTCCAATCTGTTCTATAACTTCATAGTCTTCCATCTTGGACTTGCCATCACCATTGTGACTCTCCATGGAAACCTTCAAAAAGACCAAACATTAATATCCAGTTTTATTATTTTTCAACAAAAATAGAAACCCATATCAGAAATCTCACCCAAAACAAGTAAATGAGCAAAGAAGAGAAAAAACCCAAGCTCCAAAATTTGCAGAAAAGGCAAAAAAAACACACCAGGACAGAACTAAAGAAGTTGAATACAGAGTAGTAAGCTCTCCAAAAGAAAAAGAAAATGGTGGGATCTTATTTGTAAGAGACAGACCCAGAATTAAGTAAAGCTAGAATTTGACAATGATGATATCAGAGTGATAGAGAGAGAAACAAAAGCAAAAGCAACATCCAACACTTAATAAATAAATAAGACTTACCAAATTATTAATGACTTAATTGGAGATCTGATTAAATATATAAAGGGAAAACAAAGGAAGTGGGTGAAAATGATAGATATCTGAAAGTCAAGTGGAGAAGGTGAGGTGTGGGAAAAACCATAGTGAAAGGCAAAAAAGCTTTGCTTGCATTTGCAGATTCATGGGGAGATCAACTTACATACACACAAATGAAACAGAGAATGTTTTCTAGAACTGTCACCATCTTTTATTTAATATATATTACCAATTTTTTCTAAAAAGGAAAATAAAAAAAGTAATATTAGAGCTTTTCTTGAAAAAAGTCTTAGAATGTTCCAGAATGGGTCAATGAAAGGGGTGCTTTTGAGGGGTTTTTTATTTTATTTTGGGGTCTCATAATGTGCAACTTTTAACTAGGTGCCCTAAATATAGTGAAGATATTAAATTTTATGTTATATTTTTTTAAAATTAGAATTTAGTTTTTATATTTTTATATTTTTATTTTCAATAATTTAATTTTTTTGTTTTTAAATTTTACGTTCAATTATTAATATTATTAATACTATTAAATTTATTTTTTATAATGTTATTTTTTTAGTTATATTGTTATTAAGTGAATTTTTTTAATTTCAAAATGTCACACTAATAAATTTAACAATTGGACTTGAATTTTAACATAAAAAAAATGGAGGGATTAAATTCTTGAAAATGTATAAGTCAATATATGGTATATACAAGCAATTATATTAATTCAATATGAAAATAAATGGATCTATTTATTTGTTTAAATGTCTACCATTTAATTAAAATCAAAATATCATATATACTTATGAGATTATGAGTCGCAATCAAAATTTTATATGTAAAATTGCATTAAATCAAAGATCATATATTAATTTGCATAATATATAAATTCAATATTTATCCCATTTATAAACTATTAAAATTAATAAATTAACTTAAAATTTTTATTTAATGAAATAACTACTTGGAAAATTAAAAATATATATATATAAAGGGAAAATAAGTTTATTTTTATAAAATAACTATTTTTATTATTTTTAATTCTATATTAATTACTTTATCATTGTTATTTATCAAAATTAAATATTAAAATATTTTTATTAAGTTTGTCTTCAATGTTTTTAAAATAAAAATTGTAAAGATAAATTTAATAAAAAATAAATTTTTAGTGGTAAAATTCAAGACACAACATAAAGTTAAAAGTATAGTGGTAAATTCAAGTACAATAATAAATATAAATTATAGCAAAGTGCATAATGGTAAATTTCAGTTTCCACCTAATGTATAATGGTAAATTAACACATTAACCCTTTAATACTTATTAATCTTGTAAAATATGATACATATTAAGTAAAAACAAAATTGATTTAAGATAAAGATGTCTCTCAAAAATTGATGGTTAAAATATTAAAGGGATAAATATCAAAATTATACGTGAAGTTTGATGCAATGTGCAATATCATTACGTTGATTTATTGTATGCATAAACAATTATATTAATCAATATGAAAATAAATGTATATATTCATTTCTTTCTATGTGTACAATTGAATCAAAATAAAAGTTTCATCGTTTATATATATAAACCACTATTCAAGTTTCACGTGTATAAACACACAAACTTTGAATAACCACTCATTTCATCTAGTTGTCAACCCTAATTTTTTGGTGAATTACAAGATGAAGGTAAAACCCTAACAGCGGTGCGACTCAAACCCAAATCATACCTGAGACGATGAACACTTTAACTATCAGACCAACACGAGTTCTTGTCAACCCCACCAAATTCTTGTCAACCCTACTTTTAAGTTTTAATTATAGGAAATATATTTAGGTTTAATGATGAATGGATTAGGGGCTTATTTAGCAAGTTAATTTGTTGCTTAATTTAAGCATGACACAACTTAGTTTCTCTTTTAAAAACAATGTGGTATTATGTCACTCTATGCCTCTCTCTTCTCTTTTAAGAAATAAATTAATTCACCTAATAAATATCCCATGCTTCAAAGTTCAAATAGAATAATTAAACATCAAAGACAGTTACTTCCTCTCATTTTAAATTATTTTAATTCATCTTTAAATTATCAAATATTATATCAATTAAGTTTTTCGTTATTAAAATCATTAAAATTAAACGACACATGAAATTTAATATATGTAATATATATGTAAATGATAAAAATGAGTATTACATAAAAAAAAAGTATTACATAGATTGTAATAATTTATTTAACACGTAATATATTAATATTACATAAAATATTAGATAATATGAAAAATTATATATATATAAATAAAACTCATGTTAATGAAAAAAAACTATACAAAATATTAAGAATAATATATGTACAAATATTATAAAAATATAGTGAGCATTGCATACAAATACAATGATCTAATAAATTACGACCTTTGTAATGTATATATGTTCTCCTTATGTTTTGCTAATATTTTTTAGTCCCTAGGGTGTATGTTGTTTTTGGTGTATGTATGTTGGTTTAGATTCGAATGTTTGTTCGAAAAATAGAAAGATTTGGATAAAATAAAAAATTCGAAAATGGATTTGAATAAAATTCAAGGCTCGTTCTTTATAGAGGATGAGCCTTGGGTAAAATTCTTTTAGCTCGAGTTCGATCCTGCCTTACTTGAATATATTATGTTATTAAAAATATTATATATACATATATATTAAATCATTAACCCAATGACAATTAAAGTCATTATCCAAAATCTAAAAAAAATATCCGACTAAATAACCCAACCCAAATATAAAATTTTAAAAATTATATTTAATATAACAAAATATTTAATATATTTATTTGTGTTTTTTAATATAAATATTTTTTAATATGCTAAAAAACTTTTATTTTAACATTTTTAATGTATTTAGTGTATTATATATTTTTTTAAAAATTTAAATAAAAATTAATCTAAAAAAATAAATATGAGTGGATTTAATTTTCTTAAATTTAATCGAATTTAAACAAAAAAAAAATTATTTTCGAATTGGACTCAAACTTAAAAAATAAGCTAAATACCTTGTATAGACCCGACCCAACCATAAACACCTATATTTTGGTGATACATGTTCTTTTCTTATATATTATTTGTGTTTATTGTCTTTTTTTTCCTACTTGCACTAGTTGTTCATCTTGATTTTATGTTCTGATGTCGATGCATGTTCGCTTTTACAGATAATTTTATTTTGTGCATTATTGTTTCATTAATGTTTTTCTTTTTTTGATTTAATTTTTATTTTCATTTGGTGATGTGTATTCTTTGATGTTAAAAGAAATAAATGAAGAAAACGACTATTAATAATTGATAGAGATGTAGAGAGAGGTGTGTGAGAATATTTATGAGACGAAAGAGAGAGAGAAAAAAGACTATATTTATGAGATAATGGAATTAAAATATAAAATTATTAAATTATTAAAATATTATGTGTATATTATTAAATTTAAAATATATTAACATATATTATAAATACTAGAAATCTTATTACATGCGTGTATATGTGTAAAAACCAAGTATTTAAAACACATAAATGTATAAAAATAATATACAATAAATGATGAAAACTATGGTTTAAAACTAATTAATAGTAACACATGAATACATACGATATTAAAATATAAAAAATTAGAATCTCATTACATGCGTATGCATTTGACAATATTAAAACATATTATAAATATTATACACTATTAAAATAGTTTAAATATTATCCACAATAGATGTCAAAAGAGGTCAATTTACCCATTATAAGACAAAGAACGGAATAGGTAAAAAAAACTCAAGATACATGCTTAACATATTAAAGTTTCGAGTGGAGAGGAGTCCCCTTACTAAATGGCATCTCGGGATATTTATAAGAAATGTAAGGGCCCGATAGAGGACTCAATCGAGTCCAATTTAGTGAAGATATAACAATAGTCCCCTTTCATCGAGAGCTAAATTATAAAGTGATCGTACCTCAAAACTATCTGTATTTTACCCCATAAATGGATGGAAGTTGTAGAGAACTTGACCAAAAATTCCATTTTGTATTTTAACGAAGGGTACAATTATTAACCCAACAACTCGAGAATATACGATGCTTTGAGAGGCTTTAAAATTTCTATTCATAGTTGATTCGTCTAAATTTGCTAATAATGCATTTGCTAATGATATTTCTATTCATAGTTGATTCGTATAAATTTTGTTTTAAATATGAAATGCAAATACAAACTATCCATTGACAAAATAAAATGAAAAAAACATAAACCACTAATTGGTGATAAAAATATAAGAAATGTGGACTATCCACTTGAAATGCATACTCATTGATAATATAGAACATAAGAAATGTACATTATCCTTTGCATAAAAAATGCATAATGTCTATTAAAATGTGAGCAAGAAGATTATTCATTGTTATAAATAATGATAACATGTAGCTTATGACCTTAGTTTTTGACGAGTAATATTGAATGTGTTTACGAAATGATAATTGGGTATGACAACCCGACCAAGTTGTTGACAGGTGTGACAACTCGACCAATAAACACAAGGACGATAGGTGTGACGATCAGACTAGGTTGTGTAGTATAGTTAAAGCAGGCATGTTCATTACGAAGTAGGTAACCCAAGGCAAATGCAAATGACTGTAACTATAACAAGGAAACATTCCATGTTTGTTTAGATAATTAACACAAGTTAGCATTTTCCATAATCCTCACCATATTCATCTTTTTCACAGAAACAACCCTAGAATAAGGCCTGATGTCACTTGTGCTTTAATTTGTTGGAGGCCTTTCGACTTTCGACTTTCCTCCTTGCAGCTTCAAATTCTTCCTCAGTAAGCTCAGAATCTGCGTTACCCCCATATTTAGACACCAATGTTGAAAACATGGAATCAAATTGGTCTTTCCTCTCACTTCTGCGCTGAGATATAATTGCAAGTAGATCTGGTTCCGACTGTTTAATGGACCTGTTAAACACCGGTGAAAAAAAAGGGAAATACTTTAACATCAAAGTTGATTTATAGCTTTAAATGAAAGGAAAAGACCCAGCACAAGACTCACTTCTCCTTCCTTCTCAAGGGACTGGTTGGTGGCTTCATTTCAGATACTTTGTTAGCCCATTTCCTGTAAGCTTTTGTTTCATTCAGTTCCCCTAATAGCAAGAAAATGAAACTGGTATCACGGAAAAATCATCCATCAACTGAAAGCTGTAAGAACCAGGTAATAACTAAGCTCGAACGAAGGGCTCACCAGCAGCTATTGCTTCATCAAGCAAATCCTTGAAACGGTGTGAATCGAGCTTAGGATCTGAATAAAGCATTGAACAGAAAAACCTGTTGAGGGGACAAAAGATCAAATTTAATCAGGACAGGCTAAAGGGACACAACACATACAGAGACATATACAAATTGCATCTCTTACTTATTCATATTGCCCTTGCACTTCTTATAAAGATCAATTAAATCTTTCTTCTCTGAGTTAGATCCCCTATAGTTTGCTTCAAACTCTTCAATATCAGCCTCAGTGACCTGAGATTGATTAAAGCGCCATGATCTTAATGAATTAAAAGACAATGCTCTAATGACATAAAAGGGATGAAAAGTCAACAAAAGTAGCAACCTTTTTATACATAGCCCTGAAAAAAACTTTCAAATTCTCAACAACATCCCCAGCAAGGTCCTGATCAACAAATAACAGAGAAGAGTTCACAAAAGGTCGATTAATAAGGGAATAAACTGGACAAGTTAAATTGAATTGTTTGTAATAACGATGGTAAGTCTTGTCAAACAGAACTATGCTCAATTTCACTTAAATATTCCACTGAACGAGTGCCAGACATAAAGACTTGAAGCAAAATGAAGAGTCAGAACAATATAATCCTGAACTACATTTTACTTACAGCATCATCGACGCAACCAGTTTGGTCATAGACCGCTCGTTTCTCCTCATCACCGAGAATGGATATCACCTTCTGCAATTGCTGAAATTTCTCTTTAGCTTCCTGTATAGATGAATGTAATCAAAACTTACCCTCGTATTCTTCCATGAAAAATCCCACACACTATAGAGAAACGAAACCTAAATTCAGAATACAAATTAACTTGAGGCTTTTACCTCATCACCAGGATTTTTATCAGGATGTAGTCTCAGGGCCAACTTATACTATGCTTTCTTAATCTCCTGCTGAGATGCCGTCTTTGCAACATTGAGAACCTACAAGCAATCCGTCGTTATTAAGCATCTTTGCTCAAATTTTCCATGGAAATGCCAATGGAGCGATGCAATGAAAGCTACATCGAACCCACAATAAAATTGAAATCCCTAAATTCCAAATCCAAATAATGAAAAAATCAATGAAAATTTCTAGAAATACCTCATATAAGCTCTTTTCATTTGAAGAAGAGAGATTTTCCACCTCTACTTCTTCTTCTTCATCGCGTGAAACCCCAGAATTCTTTCTCTTTCCCATTTTTAGCCCAAATTTAACAAAATAACAATTTTAAGTATTCTGAGTTTCAAAATTCTTCTTTTTTTCGTCTCTTAAGCCAGAAGAAAGGAATTTTGGGTCTGGGAAGATTTTTGGTTTCTGAATCTATAGCGTAGCTTTTAGAATTTGATTTCTTCCCGCCATTTGGGTCTTTGCTTTCCTCCCGCCAGTTGATGACATGCTGTGGATTGAGAACTTAGTTAAAGGTCGATAAGAACACTGTATTGGCGCCGTTTATGGCAGATGGGATCCACATGACTGATGAACTTTCAACATGACCCAGACTTTTTTTTTCTACATTTATAATTAAATCACCCCAAATACTAAATTAATTACAAAATATTCATTAAATTATTTGAAAGTTTTTATTAAATCGTTGAACTAATCGAAAGTTTTTATTTAAGTCACTTGGTTGTTGGGTTTTTTTTTTTAAGCTCGACTAGCGAACTTTAAGCGATAATTTAATGATCAGTGCGATAAATTAATACCCATTGACGAGTGAAAAAACATATATTAAATACAAGTCGATCTGATAATTGATGTCAAAGATTGTTTGGATTTTCGTTTGCAGATTGGTGATGTTTAAAGTTGTTTTATAAACAAAAATTGAACTTTAGAAAAGATTTGGAAGAAGAGGTTCTCATTAGTATAAACGATGCGCACAAAAAAGGTTTTTTTAATAATTTAATCACTTAAATTAAAACTTTTGAATATTTAATGATCATTTGTAACTTTCTAAAGTTAAATAACTTATATATGTAACTTACTAATAATTTAGAGATCTTGAGTGAATTTACCAAATAGTAAATCATTGTTAACTCTTGTTTTTTCTTTGGAATACCAACTCTCAAACTTCGAACCTTAAAACAAATGTCTAAACACATAACCTTCAAGGACAAGGGAGAGACGGTAAATCATTGTTAACTCGCACACATTCCATATATGATTTGAACATTGTCATGGGTTTTTAAGGTGAACACCCAAACCATTAGACCAAAAGCTAAAGTTACACCCCTTGACTTTCATTATTTGATCTTTCAATCTTGACTTTCCAATCAAGTAAATGGTAATTGCTAATGTTGAAGGTAATATATCAATTAAACAAAACAACAAAAGATAGACAATCAAGTAAGAGTATAGAACTAAAGCCTAAGCTAACAAGTTTACCCCATACACTCATTCTTATATATGTCCTATTCCTAGTATCAAACTGAGCAAAATTCGAACTCTAAACAAAAACCAAAACAAAAGGAACAATTCCAAACAACACAGTTTACATATAATAAGGCGGCCTTATTCAAGGAATGAGCAATCTTAGTAACACTTCATCTAATCCATTGAAGGACACATTATGCATCTGGTTTTTCAACCGAATGCAATCATTCACAATCATACCAAACTCTGATAATAAATTTAAAGATCTAGACATAGCTGTTAAAACGGTAAAATAAATTTGAAATAAAACTTAATAAATCATAAACCAGGATCTATCATGTCAAATCATCAAAAATAAATCAAGAATAAAACTAGATGCTGAAACGTACCTAAATCCATGTATTCTCGAAGATTTTTGGATATTGGGGTTTTGACCTTTCAAATTAGCACACAAGCAATTTTTAGAGAGTGACACTCTCTTATCCAAAGATGAGATATTAGAAAAGCTTTCTTCCGTGTAATTTAGAACCATAACCCTAATATATATTACTTTGACTCATTAGCCCTAATTCCTAATTAGCCCATCATCAATTAGGAATTAGTCTTCAATTAGAATTTAGTGTAATATAACTTTTGATTTGAGCTAACCTATTATGATAATAAATAATAACATGTAATTACCCTTATTATATATATGTGATGTCCATATTTTCCAACAATAGCAGTGTAAACTTCCAAATTGTCAAGCTCAATTAAATATATTTTACATTCCACACCTAATGAAAGGATTTAAAGTCGTTAGGGATAGTGAATCTAATGTGACGGCCTGATAGTCAAGGGTTTTCACCATTTCAAGAGTGCTCTGGGTTTGAGTCACGTTAATCGCGTTTGTTATTCTTCAGATTTTATCCTGTTACTGTAATGCATCGAAAGAAAAAGTTGTTAGGAATAGTTAATAAAGAGAAGGTGGTAAAGGGTTTGGAATGGTTAGCTCTTGTAAAGCGGAAAGCCATATACAGTAGAAATGAAGGGAGAAATAATAGAGAGCTTTCATAGCAGGAGAAAGAGCTAATAGATGGTGGCTAACTAGTGAAAGAGAGGAAGAACCCCAAAAAACTTTTATTTGCCTTAATTTCAAGAAGAGTATATACATGGATCCTTGGTGAGATTGTTAAAAATATTTATGTATAACAATTATCATACTTTTATTTAAATTTTGAAGTGATGTTTTGAAAAATCTAATGTAGTTAATATGAGAGTCACATGTTTATTTTGTCAGGATTAGGAGTTTTAAAGGCCCGACTCTTTTAAAATGGAAAATTTATCGTTTAGATTTTTTAAAATTTTAAATTAATAAAAATAAAATTACACTTTAACCTCCTTAAAAATGATAAAAATTTGATTTAATCCTTTAAAAAGTATAAAAATATAAACTATTCAAAAAATTAAATTGCATGTTTATTATAGTAAAAATTATAATTTAATTTCAACCCCTAAACAATTTTTTTAGCTTTGCCCTTAATTATTGTCCATTACAACACCATTTTTTTTGGTGTAAAAAGGAAATTAAAGGTTGCCTAACTCTATAAGTTATATATTCCAGCATTCTTATGACCTCTTAAGGAGATTTCAGAAACCGATATGACCCTTCAACCTCGGTCCCTATTCAATGTCCATTACAACATCTTTAAACATATGTTTTTCCTCTGATATAAATATGGGAAATGGGGATGGATTATGAATAAAAATAAATTCTATATAAAAGAAATCGCACTATAATCATTGTCACTAGAGATGTTTGTAGGTCGAATTGAGTTTAAGTATAATATTAACACACTTTATATTTGTCTTAACCCGGCATAACTCGGAATTTGAGCCTAAAATTTTATCCAAACCCAACCATATTTGTAAATGGTTAACCCAAATCCATTCTAGGTTGGCTCATATTTCTTTATAATCTTTTTTAAAATTATATAAATATTAATTTAATATTTAATAATTTTATATATTTTTTATTTATTAAAATTGTAAATATAGACATCTTATTTTTTTTTTAATATTTATATTGTTGTATTATATATAGAATAATATTTGATGCACCATCAATGAATAACAATATAACACATCACCATTAAAATTAGACCAAAAGATATGGAGGATTTCTAAATAAATATTAATAATTTTATTTAAAGATAATTAACCATTAATCCTAACTATTATTAATAAAATATTAATAACTCTCAAAATTAGGTTATTGAGTTTAGGTTCTCAAGTTTAGGTTTAAAAGTTTTAGCATTCATGTTTAAACTAATTATTATATAAGTATGTTTAAATAAAGTTATTAATATTTATTTATAGATTAAAATATGCTATAAGTTATATATATATATATATATTAAATTCAAATTATGATTTGGGCCAAAAAAAAAAATCAAATCATGAAAGTACAAATTATATCACTTACTCGTCTACAACTCTCGCTTTTTCTCTTTTTCAGGATGACTCAACATCGTTATTAGCTACGTAAGATAATTCATGTGTAGAAATGATATTAATTTTCCCCCTATCACATTAAAATCACATAATCAAACATAGTTTGCATTTTATTCATTTTAGTCGTTGTATTAGAAATACTCATAATGTTTGATATTTAACATCGAATCAAAATCTAATTTCATATTCTCCAATTAGAGACCTTATATTTCTAACTTACAACATAATTTCTCAACAGCTTTTAATTTATTCAATTCAGTCCCTAATATCTCAAAACTACTAAATAGTTTAATTGAATTTCGAATAAATTTCAACACTTTTCTCTAGTTTTCAACTTAGTCCTAACAATTGACAATCTAAAGCATTGCTAAACTTAATCAAACTTAAATGATCGTAAAAACATAAAAAATCCAAAGAAAATACTTAAGTACCTTAGGAATTTTGGACCAATTTGTAAAAAAAAAAAAGCAAAAGAAAAAATCCTTTATTTTTCTTTCTATTTGGACGGCACAAGCTTGAAAAAGATAAATACACTAAGATTAATGTTTTAATTAACTTAATTAATCATGATTAATTTTCTAAATTAAGACATATACTTCTTTATTAATTATAATCATGGAACTAAGTGGATATCATCGTCATTTTCCACTATTCCATAAGAAAAAATGGTTCAACAATCATTTAGGTCCCTTGGTTAATTACCAATTAGGTCCTCAAGCATTTTTTAAAATACAATTCAATAATGTTTGGACTTTTACAATTTAATACATATATTTTAATTAATAATTTTTTAGATTTAATTACTTAACCGTTCTATACTAATTCCTCAAATCCTCGTTTCCACATTTTCATCAACTCAATTTTCGAAATTGAATTCCGAATCATATTTTTCAACACAATCTAAAATTTGATCAGTATAAACTTTTATATATTATAAATTATACTTAAACTCGAGTTTAATTCATATCTTAAACGAATTTAATATTTTTTCTCGAGTGGATCTTTGAACTTATGAAAGTATTTGATTCATGAACATGTCTAATATGGATAAATGTATGATAAAACCCAAAATAGAAAGATATTAGGGCTGGGCTACGTCCCAAAATAGAAAATCCAGATTCATCTCAAAATTCCAAAATGGTCCATTCCTTCCTAAACCAAAAAGTAATATGATAAACATATATGCAGGTTTTTTTATTAAAATAATACAAAAAAAAAATATATATCAAAATAATATATTCTCTCCATTATTTATTAAAATAGTACACTCGGGGGGAGTGGTGTCATTTGGGTAGGCGGCACCACTGTGATGTCTGACAGAAGAAATTTTTTATTTGTTTAATATTAAACAACACCCGGTAAAAATATAAACTCGATATTTAAATACGGAAGTGATATAATGGGGTGGTGCCTGTTTGACAGGCGGCACTAGAGGTTCCTACCTGCCAGGTGGCACCAAATGTGCCTACTTGGTAGGCTGCACCAACCCCACATTGTATTTTTTATCCGATCTTTTAGAGTTTTTTACATAAATAAAAAAAATTATACACCAAAATATAATACAAAAAATAAAATTAATAACTTAAATAATATAAAATATATATATTTTAATCCATTCAAATTATAAAAAAATTAAAAAGTAAAAAAAATATTTTTTATAAGAATTGTAGAAAATAATAATATAAAATTAAAAAATTGAATTAAATATTCAATAAGACTAACTCAAATTTTTTTAAATAAATAATATAAAAAAGTATTTATTTATCAAAATAATACTCCCCCATATTTACCAAAATAGTACACTTAGGTGAGTGGTGCTAATTTTTTTAATTTTTTTATATTTTTTATATTAAAAAAGAAAATTAAATTAAATAAAATTAAAATTTGACAGGTGATGCCTTTGGGGTAAGCGACACCAATGGTGCCTACTGGGTAGGCGACATTAATGGTGCCTTTGTCAAAACTATTTAAACCCTCCATCAGATCAGTTTAAACACAAATTATTGAGTAAAAGAAGAAAAGAAGAGAAGCAAATTTTAATAGTAAATTTTTTAAGAAGGAAATGAAGCAAAATTTTTTAAGAAGAAAAAGAAACAGAATGTTAGCAAAAAATTTTAACTGTAATTCTATTTATAATAAATAATTTTTTATATTATTTGTGTAAAAAACCTTATTTATTTCTTTTAACAGATGGAAAATCAATTTTCGTATGCGTTTATTTCAATGGAAAAATTTTGACAACAACAATTGGGTGTGTATTTGAATATCGTCAACAACTAGCAATGAGATTTAGTAAAAATGTCTCGGTGGATAATATAAAGGCAAAGATTAGTGAAAGAATTGCTAGACGTTGTGGGAGAAGGATCTCAAAACTTTTCTATAAGTTTTCAATTTCAACAAATCCTATCAAATTTACCGAGATGGAACTCGTAGAAGATGAAGATGTTGAGACAATGATTGTCAAAACTATTTAAACCTCCCATCAGATCAGCTTAAACACAAATTATTGAGTAAAAGAAGAAAAGAATAGAAGCAAATTTTAACAGTAATTTTTTTAAGAAGGAAAGGAAACAGAATGTTAGCAAAAAATTTTAACTGTAATTCTATTTATAATAAATAATTTTTTATATTATTTGTGTAAAAAACCTTATTTATTTCTTTTAACAGATGGAAAATCAATTTTTCTTATGCGTTTATTTCGATGGAAAAATTTTGATAACAACAATTGGGTATGTATTTGAATGTCGTCAACAACTAGCAATGAGATTTAGTAAAAATGTCTCGGTGGATAATATAAAGCCAAAGATTAGTGAAAGAATTGCTAGACGTTGTGGGAGAAAGATCTCAAAACTTTTCTATAAGTTTTCAGTTTCAACAGATCCTACCAAATTTATCGAGATGGAATTCGTAGAAGATGAAGATATTGAGACAATGATCGCTCTTTATTGTGGGAATCAGAGTAATGAAAATGCACCGATTCAATTATTTGCTGAGCTAATTGATGTTGAGAGAGATGAAGATCCCACTCCGTTAAGTATGATGGTTCTGACATCCTACGTTGATAATCAATCTGTAGCTTACGGGATCAGTGGGATCAATATCGATCTTAATGTTACACCCGATAATGATGCGGATGGTGATGATGGATATGATAGTAGTGATCATTCTGATCACGAGGACGATATTGATAGTGATCCCGATATGGGCGAGGTTTCCGATGATATCGATGAGGAAAGCCTGAATGACGAGGTCCCGGATGGTCGACGTGTTGTCATGCACAATTATCTTGCTGGGGCACACATGTCACTTATAGACCCTGATGCGGCGTATGCAGTCGATTTTGAAGAGTACCCTGATATAATGCCTGTTCACCGATTGGTACTAACACCAGAACCTGAACAATTGTTCGTGGGTCAAAAGTTTGACTTGAAGGAAGAGTGCATATTTGTCATTAAGTCATATAGCATGAATTTTTCAATGGACTACAAAGTCGTCGTATCTAAACTGATATTATATATTGGAGAGTGTTGGACAGAAAGTTACAATTAGCGGGTACAAGCTGCATTTATCCAGAAGTCATAAAAGTGAGAGATATGAAAATTTGTTGGGCCTCACACATGCAGTTCAACACGTTTGTCAGAAGATCATCGGAAACTCGATTCTAGAACTATCTGCACACATATCATGCCAATGGTGAAGGATGATCCGACCATCAAAGTTTTTACACTGATTGTCGAGATGCAAGCACGATTCTATTATCGAGTTTCATATCGAAAAGCATGGATTGCGAAATAGATGGCAATGAAACAGTTATTCGGTGATTGGGATGCATCATACAATGAGCTGCAAGGGTGGATAGCCGCAATGCGACAATACGTGCCTAGGACTGCGATTGAGTTGGTGACACGGCCTTATTATGGTCCGGATAACAACTTACAATCGGAAAGAATAATTTTTCAGTATATATTTTGGACGTTTGATCCCTGTGTTAGAGCATTTCCTCACTGCAAGCAATTTATCCAGGTAGATGAGACCTGGCTATACGGGAAATATATGCAGATTCTACTAATTGCGGTGGCTCAAGACGGGAACCAGAACATGCTCTCGATATCATTTGCTATTATGGACAAAGAAGATATAGAATCATGAGAATTCTTTTTTACGAACCTATAGAGGTACATTGTTCATAACGATAATATTTGCATCATCTCCAATAGAGGGAAGAGGATTATTACGGCCATTAGACGTACTGGTGTACCATGGAGATCGGTTTATTAGCCGACACATTGCGGCCAACTTTCAAAATGAATATAAGAATGCAGACTTACGAAGATGACTTGTTAGAATTGGTAAAGAAATTTTGTTTTAAGTTATATTTTTTATATTTTAATTCGAAAGCGTAACTTATGTTTTCTTAATATTCTTACAGCGTACGAGTTAGAGCCACACCGATTCCGGTAAAAAATGATCAGACTTGAGCGTGACATGGAAGGTGAAATGAACAAGCCGTTGCGAAAGTGGTTGGGTACCATGGAGCCGTGACAATGGGCTCAAAGTTTTGATGACGAGTATCGATATGGTCAAATGACGACAAACCTGGCAAAGTCGATTAACGACGTGTTCAAGAGAATACGACATCTTCCAATTTCATCCGTGTTCTCGGTTACATTCTACAGGTTGACTACTTTGATGCCAGTAATGAGGACGTGACAAATCGACCAGAAGAACGCCGGACACGTTTTTGTCGAAACAGTCAAGAATACAATGGATGCAAACCATCAGAAAGCGAGGACGATGAACGTTGAAATATATTCACGACAATTTCAACGATTTCAAGTTATAGAGACAATTGGGCGAGAACCTAGTATCCCACCTAGGTCATACGAGGTTGATTTGCAGAACAGACACTGCGATTGCAGGAGGTTCGATAAACTTCGTTATCCATGTACGCATGTCATTGCAGCTTGTGCTAAAGAGTCACTCAATGTTGAACAGTTCATCGACCCCGTTTACACTCTCCAGCACACGTTATGTATTTGGGAAAATGAGTTCTCTGTCCTGCCTGACTTGTCCACATAGGAGGTGCCTCCAACGACTTTCGAGCTTATACTGAACAGAGGTTTGCGAAGGAATCCAAAAGGTCGTCTAAATGTTTTCAGAATCCATAATGAAATGGATATTATGGAGAAAATAGACGGCAGTAAGCTGTGTGGAATATGTAGGCTAGCTGGGCATACTCGACGTAATTGCCCCCAATGAACCTACCATATTGGCCAGTCATCTGGATCGGGCTCTGCTTAAGCTATTTTTATTGGTCATTTTTCAGTTGGAATTAATTAAGTTTATCATTGAATTTGGAATTAATTCTGTTTAAATTTGAATTTATTTAATAATTTTTATGTTTGAATTTATTTAATAAGGTCTAGAAAATTACATTAAACGATCATAAGTAATTGTTGTGTAGAAAAAAGAAATACAAAATATTTGCATACATAAACATAAACATAAACATATTTAATTCTAAGGCCCATCTCATCACATTTGATGGTTCGATGGTGAGGTTCTAGGAGTAAAACGTTGTGGTGGTCGACGAGTACGTTGCGGAGCTCATGACATTCAACGTCATCGTCTTCTGTACTTTCGGATGTCATTGATGATGATGAGCCATGGCTAAAGTTTTGCAGCGGTAATGGGCAAAGAGAAGTAGAGTACTGTAACGGACTGAAAGGAGTAGAGAACTGTGGTGGTATCAGGCTGAAGATATCAAACATCAAAGACGATCTCGAATCCTGCTAATCAGTACTAGATCCGAGAAACTCTGAATGGTACTTGTGCGCTGACCAACTTGTATTATATATATTCCCTGACCACCCTGGATGATACGACTCAGGTGTCGGCTCGGTGTTACGCTTCGACTTGAGTGCAGGCTTCGAATAGTGCTACGGCTCAAGCTCAGGCTTAGGCTCAGGCGACTGAAAGTGGTGATCACGTGGTAGCATGAACAGGGGGACTAACATTGTTTGCCCACCATATATATATTGTTTCCCCATCTAGAAATATCACTGTCTATACTCTATGGATACCTCAAAAGTAAAACCGTGATCCATGTCACGTTGAGGTATCCGTTTCGCCAATCTCGCCCACATCGTAACGTATCTTTTGTGCACTTGCCCCCAGTCCATTTTCGATCTCTCATTCTTATCGATACCATGAATATCTCCTAAGTTAATTGGGTCTCTCGGGATGATTTGTATGTACCCGAGTTGTCGAAGTACTCATTCTCCATGGTACCACTCGACTGTCTGAAAGCAAATAATTGGTGCGTGAATGCACCACAAGTGCGAGTAGCTGCGGGCAAAATCGAGAACAGTAGTCGCCACCTCAGGGACTGAATAGGGCATCCAAAGGAATTGCAAATTTAAATAACATTGTTATAGTAACACAACTCAATTAATATTAATAAATGAAGATGATTCATGTAATTTCATGTCACGAATAACTTACCATCTCCCCCGCATGTGTCTCGATCATCTGCCGATATGTCGGAACTGTGAATGACCTCCCGATATTTGGATTCCCATGCCATCTACGAAAAATAACTTATTACATCAAATTTACATACAAAAAAATCAAATAATTGTGGACAAAGATTAGATGTTATCACCTGTTCACAAGTGAGAAAACGTATGGCAGGTGTTCGATATTAGCCAAGAAAGGCATCGATATAGGGCCCACGATTGTAACAATATTGGACACCCGCAAATGTCAACGGTAGCAGGCTTTGTGCATCGACATAGCTCACGATACAACATCGTTAGTATTGTCGAGCCCCAACTATATTGACCCGCTTCATTAAAATCGGTCAATAGGGGCAAGTACATGATGTGCACTCTGTTTTCACTTGTCGTCAGCATCAGTACACCCTTTATAAGGTGCAATATATAAGCCCGAGCGGTACACATCACATCAAATTCGGTGGCATCAGCTGGTAGATGGTGGAATCTTTCCCTTAATCATGTGAACTTCAATCCCGTGAATCTCGATTCACCATCACCAGGTGAGACTCCCAATAAGCTTTCACAAAGGGCCATCGGTTTAGATACCGTCGATAACCCCGTAACGGGCATCCCGTCGATTGGAAGCCCAAGCTACAGTGCAACATCCTCTAGTGTGATGGTGCACTCACCACATGGTAAGTAAAACGTATGGGTCTCTGGCTGTCGCCGCTCGACCAAAGCGAAAATTAAGTCGTAACGCAAATCGAATGTCCGGATCAGTGAAGCAGCTCCAAATCCAGCTGCAATCTAGTATGGCATGATGCGTTCGTCCGGTTCATAATTTATCTCATTCACGCGAGCTCTTAATTTCCGGTACACATTTTGAGACTATTAAATTACCGATATAGTTAATATAACTTAGTTTAATATCGTAAATTAAAAGAACTTTTTATAATGTAACAAATAACAATTTATTACCTATATATATATACAGCTGCCGATATGTGGTCATCATCCTTAATTAACGAATCCATATTCATATCTGCAATAAAAAAATTTGAGATTATCAATCCGTCAGAAGTAATTAATACAATTTATTACATCAAGTAATTAAAATTCTTGATATATAAAAAAACAAATAATTATATATTGATTGCTTTGAGAAATTAAAATTTTAAGTATTGAATTTACTCTACATTTTGCGGGTTAAGTGTTAAATTTATATTAAAAATTGTTTCGTAATTTATTAAAATATAAATATCGAATATAAGAGTTTTGTTTGATGAAAAAATATTAAAGGATTTACCACATTTATGTTTCTTTTTTATTTTTAAAAAAATAATTACCATGAAAGGTAATTAACCACATTTTAATGTTTCTTTTTTTAAAATATTAAAATAATTACTATTATTTTTTATTTTTTCTTTAATTTATCATTTTTAAAATTTAAAAATATTTTTTATTTTAAAATTTTAATATTCAAAAAAATTATTCCAAAAAAATTATTTTAAAATTTTAATACAATAGAAATATATTTTTCATTTATTTAAATATATACTTATTTCTAAATATTATTATATCAAAATTATAATAAATCAAAGTTAACAAAATTTTATGTAAGCATCACAATAATAATCTAATAAATTGAATTATATATATAAGATAAAATAAATTATTATGTATACTGAAATTTTAAATACAAACAGGCTTAAACCTGATCTACCCAAAATAAATAAAAATTATTGGACATAATTAATTGCACCGAACATGCATGTTTTGGTAATTTAATGATAAATAAAATAAAAATGATCCAATGAAAAGTCAAAAGAAGCACGGATCTCATCAGCTTTGAATCAACAATCTCATAAATGTCAATATATATTACCATGTTTTCTTTCCCCAATAATTAAAAAAAAAAAGGATTTATATTTTATTATTTATTGACTTTTATATTTCAATTTTGGTATAATGACTGTAGTTAAAAAAGGTTGAATCAATTGTTTAAACTCATAAATTTATTAATATTTGTTTCTCTCATATTATATTTTAATTATTTAGGTTTAAAATGTTATGTTTTAATTATTTATGTTATCTCTTTATTACGATATAATTATTTTGTCATAAAGATTTATTTATTTTTCAAATGACAGTCCGATGTGATAATTAGAATGAGTTTTACATGTCAACTCAAATGTCCATCAAAATAAATAAATTAATTTTTTAATTAAATAAATTTAAATAACATTTAAATAGATTTTTTCAAGAATAATACAAAAATTTAAATAATAATCAAACCCTAAACAACATATCTTTTTTTCTTCTTCTTCTTTTCTCTCCTTTCCTTCCTTCTTTGTTGCTGCCGTTCCAACACCCTCCCTCTTCTTCTTCTTTCTTTGATTTTTTTTTTCTAGTGTGTGTGTGCTTTGTGTGTTTGGGGACCATTTTAACGTCCTCATATTGCCTCTCTCGTAGCAACACCAACACAGGCAGCAGGGGGAGCAAGGGGCAGCAGGCATGCGAGGGGCAGGAGGCAGCAGCATTGGGATTAAATGCTGCCTGTCAGGTAGGCACCACCCAATAATACTACACCGGTATTTAAATAACGGATAAACCTCAAACTTGTATCAATATTTTTTTTAATTTCATTATTTAAATATTTTTTTATTTATTTTATATTAAAAAATTTATTTTTGTGTCAGAAAAAACAGTAATATCGCTTATCCAAATGACATCACTGTCATTCTGGTAAATAATAGAGGAATATATTATTTTAGTATATAATATATTTTTTGTATTATTTTTATAAAAAACCCCATATAACCAGAGGCAGAACTGTAAACATAGCCTTTTTCCCAAGGGCAATGTGTCAGTGAAAAGCGTCCCGTGGCAGCAAAAAGGTTCTACGAGAAAGCTTTTAAAAAAAAGGAAAAAAGAACAGTGTTAAATTTTTAAAAAAAAAAATATTCTCCTAAAAAAGAAAAAAAAGCACCCGGAATTTCTCTTTCTACTATCAGCTTCGTTACATAATATATCTCTTCAATTAAAGTAAGGGCTCTCTGTTTTCCTTTTTTAAACGATGAAGTAAATTCTTACCTTTTTCTTAATTTTATTTTAAAATATTAAATTTTGTTTGGTTGAAATTAGATGTGAAGAAAGAGATTATGTTTGATCTTAGTTTGTATTAAAATTGTAAATTTTTTTATGTGTATTTATTTTGCATGAGACAGGAATCGCTGGGTTCGATTTTGTCAGACAAGATCGGCCAAATTAAGATTTCAGGCAAGGAATTTTCTTGATTAAGGGTTTTCTTCCCCTTTTTTCCGTCTTTTTAAAGTTTAATTCTTGAAAAAAAGAGATAATTTAGGTTTTGTTTTCATCTGATTGTACTTGATCTGGGTCAATTGGGTGTTTAGGGTTTTCGCTAAATTTTTAAGAGGAACTAGAAATCTGTTTGCTGTTGCTGGTTGCTTACTAAGAATTTTTAGTGTAAATCCAGATCAATTTGTGTATTTTTAATTATGAGCTAGAGGACACTGCATTATCTACTTACTTTTGAGATTAATTATATTCATGATAATGATGAAGTTTGTGAGAATTGTGCCTTAGCTTAAGTCTGCATAATTGAACTAATTTTCTCTATTGCTATCGGGCAGTTATTGTTTTAACAATGACAAAAATGTTTTTGTTCTATGATTGTGAGAGACTCAGAGCCAATCTACACCCAATATACTAATTATGCAGCATATGCACTGCTTAACATTAGATATAATGGATATGGTTGCAAACATGTCGGTTCTGGGAATGTATTTTGGAACTTATGGTCAATTGGAAGCCTATATTCCTAACTTCAGCTTGTTATCATGCTAAACTGATTTAAACAAAGGATGCTTCATATTATATATATATATATATATATATATATGCATGTATGTATGTATCTGTCATTGGTATTGGCAACTCCATGATGTTCTCTGTCCGATATGTTTGCTTATTGGATGTGTAGCTCGGACTTTATTTATTTTTAATGGACTGGTGTTGGAAATAGTTTTGCACATGGGTTTAGGGAAATGACCCTCCGAGGGCCCACCAAATAGATGGAAAATCTTAGGAACAATTGAACATTCCTATGTTCTTCTGCACAAACCCAAGTAACATAGCTTCTTGGATTATTGATGTTCATACATCCTACTTTGCTGCCCATACCTGTTATTCAACATTGTCCCTTTGATTGGTATTATTATCAGCTGATGCGGTGTTGTTCCTTTAATGGTTATGTTGTAAGTAAACTAATTATCTGCAATTTCGCATCACCTGAGATCGCTACAATTAGTAATGATAGTTATGTTCGGTCTCTGGTGTACTGTTGATTGATGAATCATGATGGAGATAGTTAGTCCTAGGTATGAGTTCTTATCGAGTAAAATGATCGTTTACATGCTTAATATGTGCTCATGTCCGTTTATTGATGTCCATCTTTTGGAGTTGAATCACTTTGTGGTTCTTCCTCTCTTCCTTTTGCTCTTATTTTCTTGAGCTCCTCCTTTATTTTGGGTTATCGGTAGTAGGGTCGTTTTGTTGCAGGAGATTAGAGAAGATGGACCCTCATGATGAGACGGGCCGCCAAGCTCCAGAAGGCCCCATCCTGTGTGTTAATAACTGTGGTTTCTTTGGAAGTGCAGCTACAATGAATATGTGCTCCAAATGTCACAAGGCAATGATCCTGAAGCAGGAACAGGCACAACTCGTAGCATCATCCATCGATAAGGAGCCATCTGTTGCTGCTGCTTTGGCTGTGCAATGTGGAAATTTTGGGTCAAAAATTGAATCATCCATCGATCCATCCCATATGACCTTTGGTGGGATGAAAACAAAAGAGGGTCCCAACAGGTGTAATGCATGCCACAAGCGTGTTGGTTTGACAGGATTTAGCTGCAGGTGTGGAAACATCTTCTGTGCAGCACATAGGTACTCCGACAAACACAACTGTTCTTTCGATTATAGGACAGCCGCACGCGATGCTATTGCTAAAGCCAACCCCGTAGTGAGGGCTGAGAAACTTGATAAAATTTAAAAAACAGTCGAGGGTGAAGGTGAAGAATTGTGTAATGAAGTATGGGGTTTATGGTCCTACCCATTGTGTCGTCAGCTCATCATAGTGGAGGTTTATTTAAAGTTGGGTCCTTTGTCTCATTAGGTGTCCCCTTTGATTTGATATAAAAAACAGGTTGGAAAGTGGATAATAGGGAGGACACCATTGCAGTGTAAGGAAAGTCTATATTCCTTGTCAATTTGT
Source organism: Kokia cookei (assembly GCA_039519145.1). NCBI lineage: Eukaryota > Viridiplantae > Streptophyta > Magnoliopsida > Malvales > Malvaceae > Kokia > Kokia cookei. The sequence goes on along the minus strand of CM076899.1, from coordinate 34,412,881 downwards.
TGGCGATACATTTAAGTTCGCCCCTGTTTGTAAGTCTTTGTTTGTGCTGGTTTGATGGAACAATCGATATGATCGCCTTGTAATGCTTCTTTTCATATGCACTTCTTTCTTCTAGTACCAGTACCACCGATAGATATGGCAATGTTCACAAATTTGGGCCATCATTGATTTTATGTTAGACACGCTACCATTTTTATCATCTACTTTCAACATCCGTCAGATTGTATTTTGTTTATTTTACTCAAGAAATAAAAATGAGGTAAATTAATTTTTATATGTTAAATTAAAGAGTAAATCGATCATTTTTGTTAAAAGATTATCAATATATACTGTTAAAAATTGGTATGATTGATGGAATAATCAAACAGAACGATGTGCATTTCATATTGATGTATAAGGGCAGTTTTTAACAATAAGAATGAAATGTGCATTTCATATTGATGTACAAGGGCAGTTTTTAACAATAAGAATGAAAGGAAATTTTAGCAGGACAAATTTAGTTTTTGATCTTATGTTTAGGGACTAATTTAGTTATTTTTTAAGTAAGAATAAAATACAATTCGACTTTTAGTAGAAGGACCTCCACAGTACTTTTACCCACTTTATATCAAATATAGTAATTTTTTTCAACACGTCTTAGTTCAGAGGATGTGAATAGATGATAGGAATAAGAAATATAACATTTTCAGCAAGCATGGTAATCAGAATTGGAGATGGACCATCCATTTATGTTCTTCTCTGTTGCTCTTTGCTATAGAAAAATAATCTGAGAATTTGAGTTTTTTAAACCTGAATTCTACTACTCTAATGAGTGGAACAAATAGAAACTAACAATTCAACAACAGAAACTAATTAATAAAAGCTTCTTAATAATAATGTCTTAAAAATTAAAAGGATTAGATTGAATAACCCAGAGTTGGAAATAGTATTTATATAATACAAGATATATTGAATCCAGCCATGAGAAATCAAAAAGGGTTCCATTTGACTCGGGTAAATACAAGACATGGAAACCTACAGATAAATGGTGAGGCCTTTCCTCTACTTCCTGATAGTTTCTAATTTCCAATATATATACAATACTAGCTACCATTAAAACAAATTTTCCATAAATCTTAACCTTGGGGCTTCTTCAGACTTCATAACTCCATTTTCAGTTGATTTGCATGCAACGTTGCTGCTGCACCAAAGTTGCAACACAAGTTATTCTTATTCTTAGTTCACTTTAGAGATTAGAAGAACTTTACATAAACCCATGATATGAATCAAAAAGTTATGACTAATATCCAACTTGATAAAATGTTAAGCCGCCGTTTGCATATTTACTAATTATAATACTTGGAAAGTAATCTTACCTGAATTTGCCGAGGAGTCGTAACTTAAAAGTGAGTTCTGCGGAGTAATGTAATTATTGCAGACCTCTTCTCTTCCCCAAATAGGCTGCTTAAGTGTATCAAAATGCCACTGGTGCTGAAACTGTTGTCTGTATCCATTTACTTGAACGTCAGGCCACATCAGAGGTGTAACCAAGCTGGGGAAGTTACCACCATCCATAGTAGATCCACTCTTCACATAACAAAATATTACTGGACATGTTAGTGGAAACTTTCTGGTCACTAAAATCAATAGCTACTCAATGTGCTACTGTGTAAATGGAGCACTGTGTAGATGGTTATTCCCAGCATAATCTCTTATAGAGTTAATTTAAGAGCTTGACAAGTTATTTCACTAGCAAAAGAGTAATCTACTAGATCTAGTTCAGTAATTTTCATTGAACGTGTTCTGCTAAGAGGCATTGTATAGTAATTGCCTGCAATCATAGGCCTTCATGTATGGACCCACTATTCTGATTTTCCATTGAAATGACTACATCTTCATTCAGTTGACTGGCAGCCATTGTTCCCATTTAAACATTAATGAATGGTTGACGGCATATATAGGTGGATGGAAGATGGTGGTCCAGACAAGATCCACTGCCCTCTAAATATTAATAAGGAACAGTTTTTTAAGAAACTGAGTAGGAATCCAGTGGAAGAAACCATATAATAAAGTGTATAACTGTTAGGCTTTACCGATCTACATAACAAGCTCATAAACAACAATCCTTGAATGAAAAAAGAATTTTTCATGAAACTTTTGCCATATAAGTCCTCGGAGGAACATATCAGCAGCTTAGTATAAAAACTTGGCAGAGCTACTTGTTATGTGAGCAGGAAGAATCACCAGAAGGCTTTCAATTTCCAACATTATATTAGACGTTCAAGACAAAGGTGCTTGATACTTACTTCTGATGTGAATAAACTATCAAGGTTGAAATCAATGCTTGGGCTCACTGTTGCAAGTCTCATTGATAAGAACTGTGAGCAAAAAAATAGGTTAGAAGAATCAGATCATAAAACCACAGCAAAATGCAGGTGATAAAAATGCCAGCCTAGCAGGACCTTCGCCAAATTTTACAAATGTTTCATGTTATGGTTAGGAAGCAATGCAAACATTTCTATTCAACCAACAAAGGATGTCAACAACAAGCACCAAAAGAAAAATCAGCATTTTAAGGATTGCAGAACACAAAAAGTATCTACAGAAAGAGCCCTCCATGAAACTGATGACACACACCTCTTGGCACAAATTTAATATGATTAATCTCAAGTCAGATTGACCTCTATGATCATTTGAAAGGGATTTGATAGGGGCCTATCCAGTGGCCAAGTCCTGTGTCTTTTTACCCTACACCCTATTAGTCCACTTGTGTTGCTTAAGATCATGTCTTGAATTCATTGTGTTGCAACTATAAACCTTCTTGTATATAAGAGAGAAAAATATCCAATGCTTGAAATGCACAATTCTTACCTCCACTTGACGTTGTAGAGATTGCACGTGGTTGATGATTTCATCCAAAATCAATGCTGTACCAGAAATCTGCGGCACACGGTATATCTCGGATCTCAAATAGTCATCAAAATAGATGAATTCGGTTTGCATTCTAAAGAAATCCAAACTACAAGGGCTTTTCAGAGCAATCAACGTCTTGAACCTAAAGCTTTTGAAAACAAAAATGTAGTTACCAAAGCTCTAAGTACTGGCTCCCTGTAAAATAATTTAATAATGCAATAAATACACAAGAAGACACCCACCATTTGGACTTTTCATTTATTGTTCTTACTTGGAACTACAGAAAACAAATTTGTATAGGCCATAATAAGGAGCATTACTCCGTCCACATGGATGCACTGAGTGAAAAGATGGTCTAATTCATTCAAATGTTGTAAAAGAAAAGAAAAGAAAAACTGCAAAAAGGCCAAAGAGCAAGAAGTCAACTCATTTGAAGCATATAAGTTCGAGACATACAGACATCCACCTAGAAAATGATTGTTTGGAAACTACAAGGGCTTTTCAGAGCAATCAACGTCTTGAACCTAAAGCTTTTGAAAACAAAAATGTAATTACCAAAGCACTAAGTACAGGCTCCCTATAAAATAATTTAATAATGCAATAAATACACAAGAAGACAACCACCATTTGGACTTTTCATTTATTTTTCTTACTTGGAACTACAGAAAACAAATTTGTATAGGCCATAATAAGGAGCATTACTCCGTCTACATGGATGCACTGACTGAAAAGATGGTCTAATTCATTCAAATGTTGTAAAAGAAAAGAAAAAAAAACTGAAAAAAGGCCAAAGAGTAAGAAGTCAACTCATTTGAAGCATATAAGTTCGAGACATACAGACATCCACCTAGAAAATGATTGTTTGGAAATGAGGACTTCAAATTTCAGAAGACCTCCTCTAAGACAGAAATTTAAAGCTAATTGGAAGCATAAACATGTCCAGTCTCCCAAAGGATGCAATGCAAATGCATCAATTTAGAAGCAATTAAAATCAACAAATTTTTTTCCCAACAGTTCGGCATCTCTCACCCTATCAACCATTAAAGAAATCACGACTTTTTTCTTAGAAAAGGATGGTTGTTAACAGGTTTTCTCACCTAGTATTTACTAAATTGTGGCCCCCTGACGAAGAAAAGGCACCAGAAACTTAGAGCATCTTTCACTTGTTAAAAAGATTGTGAAATGTTAAGGGATAACTTAAGATTATACTTTGAACAATTAAATCAATTTTCCATGGATTATCACATTAAGTCCCTATGTAGTTGGGCAGGCATTAGACATATAAAAGACATTTTCTTTTGTCATTCCTCTTCTACATAACCCATAGAGGACAGATACACAGCTTGAACGAGAAGCAAGCAACTACTCTACATCAATGAAATGGGACCCCATAAAGACATTTAATTCAACAGCACTAGACATGTCTACTCAGCACTTCATGGTAACATCCAGCTAGCATTTCCACATCGACAATCGTCAGAGGCTAAAATTGTCATTTTACTATAACTATACACATCACATACATAATTCAGAAGATTTGATTAAAACTAGAAAATCTAGCTTTGAATATTACTAACTTCACCAAAACAGTAACGGAATTGCGCTCGAAAAGACAAACTTAACCTCAAAAGGGACTTCTATCAAACCCTCCCCCACAATGGAAAACCAGCTAAAATATTAAAGCAAGTTGAGCTAAAAAAAGGTGAATTACTTTTGAGTGCAAAAGGTGACTAGGACAAAACCGTTACTAAAGAAAAGTAATCTAAAGATGTAACCTCACTTTCTATACCCCATTAACATAGATATTCTTAATATAATCACAAAATAAAAAAAAATCATTAATTAACTAATTAATCCAACAGAATTTACCTTATTGCATCCAGGTACCAACTCCTGTAGTAGCTTCATTCGTGCATTAATCTTCTCTCTTCTTGCCTGTATTAAACACCACAATTATTAGCTAGTAAGCAAAACTAATTAAGGAGTCAATTATGGAAATTCGTAAATTACTCTCTCTGCTAAGCTATGGCTATCGGTTGCTTGTCCCCGGCGAGCTCTAACATGAACGTAAGGCAGTTTCTCGGCGTCCTCTAAGCTCTCATTTGTTGCAGTTTTGCTTCTCTTTGTTGACCCTTTAACCTGAAAATACTCGGAGAACAAATTAATCAAAATTTTACCAAAAATGGAAAACCCCAGAAACCCTTGATCAAAATTTTCCCTTTTTTTTTCTACCTTCTTTTCTCGATCTTTCCGCTTGATATTCCGGTTCTCCACCGTTGGATCAGAAACCAACGGCAGGGATGACGCGGTTTCCGCCGGCTCACTCTTTACCGCCTTCTCAAGATTCGCGCTTGAATTTTTCGACGTCATTTCAGGTGAGTTGCTCTTCTCATTCTTGTTGTTACCTTCTCCAGAAAACACAGAAAACCTTGCATCTCTTTGAATCAAACCAGTATTAGAAGGAAAATGGAAGCTGCCTTTGAAATCTTCAACGTTCGGAGCCGAAGCAACTATGAGCTTCACCGACTCGGGAGAGTGAAGAAGCTCAACAACTTGTGTATCCGGTAGTTCAAGTAGAGCCGTGAAGGAACTAGCATTATCAGTTGCCGGAGCCGAAATCAGACGGTGGATTTCGTCGGTAAATTGGAGCGACTCGAATGCCGCAACTTCTCCTCCATCCGACACCGTTACATTAGATCTGGTCTCCGTTGTCCCTGCGTTTGACTCCATGTGAAAGACGAAAAAAGAACTACCCAATGTTGAAAGAAAAATAATACCCAGCTCAATTTCTTGAACATAAAATGTACCCACTTGGTTAGTTGAACCCAATTTTGAGTTTTGTCAGCTTTGAAAAGAATAGTCAAAGAAAGCTTTGATTAGCTTCTTCAATGGCGGTAAGGCGAAGCTTAAAAAAATGAGTTTAAATGTCTTCTGCAAGAGAGTTTGTTGCTCTGCAAAAGAGGTTACTTCTCAGCTATTTTAAGTATAGTGAAAGCAACGTTGCAGGGCCGTTTTGGTTTATTAATAATATTAAGGTAACGCAATTTCTAAAATAATCTACATTTCTCTCAATTGCGCATGGTCTATATTGATAGAAAGTTTCGTTTCACTTTTTTTTTTTTTTACATTTTAAATTTTTTTCAGAAAATAATTTAAAATATCATTAATTTATAAATTAAAATTTAAAGATTTTTTTATTTTCAATACTAATCATCATGAATACTATCAATTATCAAATTGTCGGTTAAAATTTTTTAATTAAACTTTAAAATAATTAATAATTTAATGATTTAATAAAATTTTTAAATATTTTAATACTTTTGAGAAAAAAAGCGTTGGATTAAAATTCTACCGTTTCAACAGTACAATTTGTTGAATTTAAGAGAAAAAGAGTTTGATGCGGTACGGCGACGGTCCCATCAGTTTTTTTATTTATTTTTTTTTCGTAATTTCTTATTACTTATTTTCTTGTAAAATACTAACGAAAAAAAAAAGAATTAATTTCGTAATACTTCCCTAAATTATAACCTCTATTTTAAATTAGTCTCTAAAATTTAAAATATTAAAATTATATCTTAAATTATCGAGGTTATGTTAATAAAATCTTTTTTAAAATTATTAATTTTTTAAAGAAAAATTTATTAATTCATTCCATGAATAGGACTATACAATTCAAGAAAAAATAACAAATATCCGTTATTGACGGTGAAAGATAAGCTTCATCAACACAACATAACCTTCAGCCTTGGTATCATTGGAGTGATTGTAAAGACTTAATACAGTAAGGAAATCAACCTTGGATGATCCAAAGCGATAGGTAAAAAATCGACAAAATGACTGAATATCTACCAAACTAGAGAGGACGACAACAAAAAAATCATAAAATCACTTGCAAAAGCAAGATTAAAAAATATGTAATAAGAGTAGACAAAAATTTCTAAAAGTGAAAACTTATTAAACAACGGAAAACAAACAAATATATATAAAACTTAAACAACACAAGTTTAAACCGACTCGTGAAATCATTTATTATTCTGAAATACTCTCAAAATAAAAACAAATTAAGAAGCCGACGAAGAGCCACTCAATTTTCAAGAGAAACTATTATTGTCAAGTGGAATTTTAGCCACGACAGGCACTGTTATTTGTCAATCACAACTTGTGAAAACGGAAAAGATATCCACAAAATAAATTTACAAACTGATAAAAGAGAAAACGCATGGAGTGAATGAGGAGAAAAAAAATAGAGTTGGTGGGAGAAAGAAAAACTGCCCACCTGGAGGTTGGCACCGCAGTCGGGTAAAACAAAAGAGAAGAAGCAAACAACTTGGAGAAATAGAGAAATTTTTTTAGAGTTTTTACTAAAATCATTAATTTAACAGTTAAATGAGATGTTGAATCATTAATTTAACTCTCTCCTTTATTAGTTTTACTTTTAAAAGATATGCAGTAACGTTCACTATTCTTTAAAATTTTCATTATAATTTATGCTATGCAAGATTTAACATATCATTTAACAGTTAAATTAAAATAATCGAATGATTTGATTGATATATCATCAATAGTTTAGAAATGTAATTAGAATGTGGATTAATATATACAGAGGTAACTAAACTTGGCAATTGAACGTACTTGGTACATAAACTTTTTTTTGGACCTAACTGTTATCTAAACTTGAAAATTGTAAGCCAAGTTGGTATTTTTTTTAGGTACCTAACATGGTGTTTACGTGGCACTTACGATCAACAACATGATGACACGTGATAGTCTCACATTTTGGCACATGACAAAAAAATATTTTATTGTTGCTACGTGTTATCATGTTAGTAGTCGTGAACGTCACATCAGTTTATAAATATTTTATTTGTAAAAGGTGTTAGTAGTCGTGACTACGATGTTAATCAGGTACCTAAAAAATGTCAAATTACCTTACAGTTTTCAAATTTATCTATCAATTCAATTAAAAAGAAATTTAAATATCAAATAGGTACAATTTATCAAATTAACCTTTTGAAGTTTGAGGACGAATTTAAAAATAAAATTATGATTGGAAGATATTAGTGCAATTAAGTAATTTCTTTTGACTTTTTAGTGATTTCCTTTTCGGTTATTGCTTTAATAAGTATATAATAATTCTAGAAATATTTGATTTGATACTTCCAAGGTGCACCTTTCGGCTTTATTTGATTTGGCAATGATTAAAGAATAGGGGTAAGTTTATAAATAAAGATTATTATGGGCTTCAACCTCAAACACCTTTTACAATACTCTATTTTCTAAACCCTTACTTTGCGAGTAAAACTATTATAAAATTTTCGGATATTAGATTAAAGAGTAAGTTGGTCATTTCTGTTAAAATTTTTATTCATTTGTATTATTAAAAACTAGCGTTGTTAATGGAATAACCAGATAGTGTCACATGACATGTCATGTGCACCTCATGTTGAAATATAGGGACCAATTTTTAACAACATAAATGAATGGAATTTTTAATAAATGATTCGTTTGCTCTTTGATCTAATGTCCAAGGACTTATTTTCCCATTTTTAATTGAGGAAGCCGAATGTAATCTAACTCTTAGTATAGGAACTTTTATGATACTTTTACCCCTATATTGTTATTTTGATTTTTTTAATGAATGTTGTGTTGAGATATTTTTATTATTTTTATAAGTATAGATTATAAGTAACTTAGAGGTTGTTCTATTATAGGGGTATGATCAAATTAATCTCTCTGCTATTAAATGACTCAATACAACTCTTATACTATTAAAGAAAATAAAATAATATTAAATTGGAATAAAATTAACATTTATTGTTTAAAAAAATTAATCTATTTAAAATTTTTATGATTTCAATAAATAAAATCTTTTGGAATTGAATTATAATTAAATAATAATAATTTTCAAGATATTTTTTATTAATTTCATTACAAATTGAATTTAAATTTTTTTAATAATATAAGGATTAAATTGATTCATTTAATAATAAAGAAATTAATTTAATCCAATCATTATAATACAAAGACACCTCAAATTCATTTATTGTAATTTTGAAATTAACTTTTAAAATAATTGTTTTTTTTATTACTTTTTAAAAGGTAGAAAAGGAGTTTGTAGATAAATTGTATATTTATATTGATGCCATTATATAGGAAATTAGTTAAGGTTGGCAATCGGTTATTTCGGTCGATTTTTTAATTAGATCGATTTAACTAACATTAGCATAAAATAATTGAATCAATTAGTTAAGATATAACTTATTAATTTAAATGAACATATTTAATAATATTGTTTATATTTTTTTTAAGAGGATAAAGTTTTAACAAAAACGTAATTAGCGTGACTCGAATTCAGGTCAAATATGAAATAATGAACATCCTGACTATCATGTTAATACTCGAGATTTTATAGTATTTTTATTTTATATTATATCTTAATTATTTTGCATATAATTTAAAATATACATCATATATTAATTTCTTATTATTAAAGTGGTCCCTCAGGACGGGGATTGACCACTTTAATTATTTTTTTCGCAGAAGAAGAGTTGTCATTTTGTTGAATCATTTATAATCTCTGTATATTTTTATTATATTTATACTACTTTTTACAAATTTTTTGTTTTTGTTTTTGTTTTTGTTAAAAATGGTGTAATAACTTTTGATTCCACGAACTGCAGAGCCTTTGACCTCCCAATTTAGGTTCCTTTGACTCCTTTTTAATTATTTTAAAATATGTTGTTATATTCTTCAATTTATTCATTTTTATTTTTAAGAATTTTTTTTTTACGTTGTAGATATTAAATTTAAGACCAATTGTTTTAATATTGTTTATTTTTTTTTGTTAAATTTGTTTTTGTAAAACATGAAATAAAAAATTCACTTGGTAATAATGGAAAAAGAATCGTATGAAACAGGAACGTCACATCATATTATATTTCTTTTCAATTATTTAACGATATTTCAACAATTTTTTCTATGTCATTGATACATAATTTTGGTAATATTTTTACCCTAAACATCGGATCCAAACCCTAAATATGAAACCCGAACCTAAACCTCAAACCTAAAAATAAAAGATTAAATTTAGGGTTCAAGGTTCGGAGCTGAGGGTTTAGGTTAAAAAAAATTATCAAATTTATGTATCAATGATATGAAAAAAGTTGTTAAAATGTTATTAAATAATTGAAAAAGGATATAGGATGATGTGATGTCTCTGTTTCATACAATCCTTTTTAGGTAATGTTGTAACTAAAGAATGACGTTGTAAAGAATTTATATTCAATAAAATAATTTTAATAGTGTTAACAATTGAACTTGAATTTTAAAATTTGAAAAGTAAAAGGACTAAATTCTTAAAAATAAACAACATGAATAAAATTTCAAATTTACGAAGTGTATAGAGACTTATGGTATATTTTAAGTTTTTGAAATATGTGCCTCGCTTTTGTTTCGAAAGATATTGAATTATAATTTTGAATAAATTTATATTAATTTCAGAGACGAAGCCAGAAATTGTTTTTAGGAGGTCGAAAATAAATTTTAATTTTTACTAATCTATATCTTTATAATTTTTAAAGGATTAAATCAAAATTTTATAATTTTAGAGGGTCAAAATGTAATTTTACTTTTAAAATTTATGCAACAAAATCTACCTTTCTTTTAATTTTTCATTTAACCCTTTTTGTTATTTTTAACGTTTTATTTTTGAATAAAATTTGTTTTAAATCGTGTCACATAAAATATGATATATTATTTAAAGAATAAATTAACGATTCTTTTATAAAGAAAGGGCCCAATTGATATAACATCAATAGCTTAAGCTTAAGAAAGTTGAGAAAGCTTTGTAGGATGAATTTCGGAGCCAAGCTATGCAAGAGGAATTATCCTATTTAAAAGAAATAGAGTGTGGGGACTGATTTCAAAGCATAAAGACTGCAACATCATTGGAAGCAAATGGAATTTCAAGACCAAAATTGATGAACATGGTACATTATTAGAAACAAAACTAGACTTGCTGTTCAAGGGTACACACAAGCTGAAAGAGTATATTTTGATGAGACTTTTGTTCATGTTAATATAGTCAGTCAATAAGGTTATTGTTAGTTATAACAAGTAATTTGGACATCAAACTCTTCCGAATAAATGTTAAGAGTGCCTTCCTAAATGTCATCATTAATGAATAGGTATATATTGCTCAACTTAAAGATTGTATTGATCGAATCATTTCTCCAGGTATGGCATGAGTTTGAGTTACGTCAGTCACGTTGTTCTTAGAGCTTTTCCCTCATCTTGCAATTCATAAAAAAAAAAGATTGTATTGATCAGGACAACCTTGATTATGTCTACACGTTATCTAAGGCACTTTATGGACTGAAACATAGGGCATCTAATCACTCAAGAACCTTCCATCTTGGACAAAGATCAACAATAGGACCACCACTTAGTGCGACAAGTGTTTAGATTTGATACCAAATGAAAAGTCATTGATTTTGGCTTGTAAGATATTAGTCCAGATATACATTAAGTTGTAATTGAACTAAGTGACTATTGTAGTAAAAACAGATGTAGACAACAAAAGTTTGTTCACACAGTTTGGAAGCTTCTTAGGTATACAAAGCCTTGCGAAAGAGTTAATTCACTATATTAAATGAATACAAGTCGTGATTTAAATCTCACTTATTCACTAAATAGCAACTTCACCCTTCTACTCAAATTAAAACACTCTCCCTTCGAGACTTTCTCCCTTTAAGCTTCGATGTAATTTATTTAACTCAAATCAATTTCCTTCCAATTCGGACTCAATAAAATAATTTATATATTAGCAAGCATAGTGCTTTCTAATTCATATATCTAACCTAAACAACCTATTCATACATAAAAATTAATATGGCTTGTTAAGTTATAATCAATTACAATCACTTAATCCACTAAAATAATTATATAAAAAAGTCTTCAATTATTCACATAATAGTAGAGATCTTATTAGTATTGGATTCTATTTAATATTCGATCTTCCATATAAGGGAATTTAGATTATATTAAAAATTTTCAGTCTGATCATTGCTTTCCTTGATTCTTTGATGTTCGACTTAATGTGTGTTGAACTATTAACAACATTAAAGATTCAATATTGTTAGCCCTAATTTTTCAAGTATTTTGATATAACAAAAAGTACATTAAAAATCCCTAATTAAATTTGCAAAAATTGTTCATAAGTCCTTCAAATTATTTTCAAAGTGTTGGACAAATAAACTCTTAAAAAGCTTTGAAATAACTTAATTTTTAATAAAAATTTTAAGTCTGAAAGACTTCTACCGATACTTAGTGGAAAAGTATCAGTAGAACACAAGGTAGAAAAATCTTTGTAAATGCTTCAGACTTCTGCCGATAGAACAGGACAAACTACCGATACATGTTTGACTTCTACCGATACAACACTTCTACCGGTAGAACAAACTCTAGAGAGCAAAGAAGTTGTGGCCTAGGACTTCTACTGATACCTGGAAGGCTTCTACAGAAACAAGTCAAGTCAGTAGCCAAAGTTCAATATCCCCTGCACTTCTGCCGATACTCTGATGGGTTCTACCGATACCAAATGAAACCCTTAGAGTTCTACTGATACAAGTTGGGATTTACCAGTACAACGACTCCAACGATCATATTTTGCAAAGGCTTCTACCGATACAAGTTTTCTTCCACCGGAACAACGAAGTTGCTGTATGCATTAAATGCTGATTTTAATGGCTGCAACATCTCTAATTTATTTCTTACGGTTACAAATATCCACAAGATTGTTAGAGGACTTAAATACAAGGTCAAAGATCCCCATTGAAGTCAATAAAGACAAGAAACAAGTGCTTAACTTTGAAGAACTCATTTTTCCATCGTTCATCAATCTTCCAGCAAACTTTTCTTGTACACACTTGTGGGTTAAGTTTTCAATCATTCTTTCAAGTGTTGTAACTTTGTGTGAGAGTGCTTATTTGTTGATCATTTGCCTTTTGGAGGTACATTCTCATTCATTCTTATTTTCTCTTATTTTGTGAGGTGTTATTTAAGGTTTTGGGTAGAAAACCTTAAGGGGTAGTGGTTCTATCTTACCTTTGAAAAGATAGAGATTTGTAAGGTTAAATCTTGCCCTTAAAGGTTCAAATCTAGTGGATTTGGGAAATCATTAGTTGAGGAAAGCTAAGGTAGTGGATGTAGGCAATTGAGGCCGAACCACTATAAATTATTGAGTCATTTGCATTTCTTAATTTACCAAAACATTTTAAAAACATCAATTCACCCCCCTCTTGGTGTATTTCGATCATAACAGACATTTTAAAGTTAAAACAAATATGGCAAAAAAATGTCAACCAAAATAAGATAAAATTTATCATACTGTAAATTATTTCGAGGTAGTTAAAAAATACCACGTTTATTATTTTTATATACTTTTTATGTCTGTCTTACTGATTATTTTAATGTAATTAAAAAAAATCACGTTTATTTATTTATTATATTTTTACGTGTATTTTACGGTCCATTTCGAAGTTCGTAATTGTCCCATCCAAAACTATCGTCTTGAAAGGTTAAACTTATGTTGTCTATTGAACGTGCATTGTATTTCACCGATGCATCTAATACTTATTAATTTATGGTTGTTATTAATAATTACTAATTATTTCCCAATAACAACAACTTCGGCCATCTAAATTAACCTTTCCGGTCCGGTCTATTTTTAGTAGTCGATTTTTCTTCAATGACCCATAAAAAAAGCCCGAATGGTTCATTTGAAACCCAGTCCACGACAACAATTCAGGTCCAACTTTTATGGATGCATTGGACCCGGTTCAAAAGGTACAACAATTGGATAAAAACTAGGGGTGAGCATTCGATCGAATCGAATCGAATGAGAAATTTTCGAGTTAATCGAGTTTTCGAATCATATTTCATCATCCTAACTTGATTTGAAATTTTTATGAACCGAATCGAAACGAATCAAATATATTTGTTCGAGTTAAATTTTAAAAAATAATTTGGTGTTGTTTAATTTTATATAATTTTTTTAAAAAATATTTTTATTTAATTTAGAGTTTTTTTAAGAAGAGAAAATTAATTTTGGGTTTAGTTAATGAGTTTTTTTAATAATGAAATTATAGTTGGGTAAGGTAAAAGGTAAAAAATTAAAAATATTTGAGTTTACTTTATGGATGGGTTTTAACTTTTAGGGGAAAAATTGGGAAAGATAAAAGGTTTGGGTTTTGAGGGAAAATGAGGTAAAGTATATTGGGCATGAGTAATATAAATTTAAAATTAAAAATAATATTATTTTATTCGGTCTATTCAAATTATTCGAGTTATTCGAATTCAAAAATTTAACTCGATTCGAACTCAAAGTTCAAAAAAAAATTCAACTCGATTCGTTTAACTTGAATATCTTGAATAACTCGATTCAAATAATTCGAAATTCAAAAATTTTTTCGAATTTTTCGATTCGAATCGAGTTTTGCTCACCTCTAATAAAAACCGTTTAGAGGAACAAAAAGGCATATACATCCCGTTGATGGCTAAAATCAAATCCTTTGGTTGATATGTTGCTATTTACTTATCATTTTTTGCCAAAGTTTAGATAATGGGTAACCTACATTTAAGGGCACTAAGCTATTTATAAGTTTACGTTTTGATCACTTAATTTCAAAAAGTTACAAAATGATCATTGAACTATTTGAAAGTTTTCATTTAAGTTGGTGGGTTGTTAAAGTAGTTGTATGGTCTTTTTTGTTCGTACCGCCTATTCCAGTTGAAAGATCTCCTTCCCTTTCCCTTTTACGGTTCAATTTTTTTTCAAGAGAATGTCACAAATGTGCAAACTAAAATCCAAATAGCTTTCTTCTCTATTATTCGATACTGATCGTCAGATCAACTTGGATATAAGTTATGTTCTACTCGTCAGTAGGTATTGATCCACTGTACTTATTGTAGAATCGTTACTTAAAGCTCACTAGCCAATTTTTTTTAAAAAAAATAAAAACTTAACATCCTAGTGATTTAAATGAAAACTTTCGAATAATTAACTTATCATGTTGTGATTTTTTGAAGTTGAATGATCAAAATATAAACTTATTGATAGTGCAGTGACTTTGGGTATAGTTTACTTTTAAGTAAATTGTATTACAACAAGAAAGGTAATAACATTGTCAAAATAGCTACAACACAACACTTACCTACAAGTGGTTGGAAGAAACGAAAATGGACTTATTCTCCAAATATTTAGATCAAGTTTGAATCTTGAAAAACAATATAGTTGGGAGGATATTCACTTGAATACCATCCAACCCGAATAAAATTAGATTCAGACCGTAAAATAAAAGAGAACACATTTAGTTATAAAAAGAAAATAGTTACAACACCAAAAGAAGTGTGTAACCCCCTCTACCCAGTCCAAAGTATTCGATCGGATCCAGAAGGTTATTTAAGTAATTTCACTCACACACAACTCGATAGTCCAAAATCACTCATAAATATAAAGATAAATGTAAATATAAATATAAAGTTTTTAATTAAAATAAAATAACATAACTAATCTTCAGAAATAAAATACCAAAATCCCCAAAATAGAGTGTACTTACAACCCAAAAATAGTAACAAATAATAAGGTATATTAAAAACCCCAAAAACGAAATAATAATAAGATATAATATATTAAGTTTATGGAATAAGCCTCTGAGTACCAAGTCACCTAAATCCTGAATACTTGTAAGGAATTGTAGGGATATGAGCTATAAAGCCCAGTGTGTCTCTAAAGTACATACAACCTAATATATATATATATTAACATAACAATTTATAACACAAAAAGGTAACTACAAATCATATTTCAATCACAAGCACAATGCAATGCACCCATACTCCAACACACCAACACAATGAAAAGGTTCCCCATAACCCTTTCCCAACCAATTGTCACCAACCGCAGTGTGGTTTTAGTATCAACCTTAAAAGAAATGATAACCACTTATTCCACCTTACAATCCCACCCCATGAATACACAATGGTATGATCACATGATTATCATATGTAGTCTCAATCTCAATCTCATTGTATTTTTCATATATCACAATCACAGTAGAATAATCACAATAATTACCCGTCACACGCTCGATAAAAAAAAATTATATATATATATATATATATATATATATACATGACATTATCAACATACATTACATAGCTCAATTTCAATCATACCATCTTTTCATCACAACATAATCATCTCAATATCAACATACCTCAACACAACATGAAATCACATAATCATAACAACATCACATTCATTAAGGTATGTTACAGTTAGAAACACACCTCTGGCAAATAGAACTCTAACGACAAGAAGGTCGTCCGCCATGTATAGATCGAATACTCGGTCTAACAGGATTAGATCCTACAAACATAACTAAAATTAATATCATCCTAACCATCACTTAAATACAAAACTTAATTAAAATAACCTACGAGCAACTCTCGAAACTGATGCAGGAGTAGGTTGCACAGGTGGAGGAGGTAAATCGTCAGCTTCGGAGTCGTGATCACCTAAACATAAATATCTCGAATCAGTATTCCCAAATTAAATCTCTAAATAACCCAAAGTACAAAATTAAAGATAAAACAGTCAAAACGAGGTTTTCGGGTTTGAATTTAGTAAAACAGATAGTGGAGTCGAACTTAGAACGTTGAAAAATGGTAGGATAGGGTTTCTTGTCAAATTCAAAGTCAAAGGGTCTGGCTCAGGTCGATCAATGGTCGGGTTCGGGCCGGTCGGGTTCGGGTCCACTTGGCTTGGGAATTGGGTTGGGTTTAATTTGGGTTTAAGGTTAATGGGTCAAATGGGTTAAGGTTTGGTTTTGGGTAGAAAGGGTTTGGGTTTAATAATGATTTGGGTTGATTTGGTTTTATTGGGTTTGGGCATCTATAAACACATTTGGGCCACCAGATTTGGGTTGTTCAATGACCCAATATTCACCCTCAATGCAACAAGCAAAAAAAATAGGGTTTACTCCCCCTTCCAAACGGCAACGACAACGCCCCTCCACCATTCATAGCGTCCGACCGACGGGTTTGCTCAAACAATCAACTCCCAAATGAAGCCACGACACAAACTAAGGCTCACCTTCTCAAAAATTGACTAGACAAATGGAAGAAACGACGTCGCAAAGAGACAATGGTCGAACGTCTCTTTGTTGACACTCACGAACGGCGACGGTAGTTTTGAAAGATTAAAAGTGTGGGTTTTGCTCGCAAGGGAAAGGAGATTGCAAGGATGAGGGCGGTGTAAAAATGAGGGAGAGGGAGAGGGAGAGGGAGAGGGAACTTTAGAGAGAAAACGATATAGAGGAAAAACAAAAAGAATAAGAAAGGTCAAAATATTTTAAGGGTGTTTAAATACCCCAAATATAGGGATATTTACACGATGGTCCCTAAGTGTGTTAGGGTTTTCAAAAATAACCCAAAATTCACCAAAAATTCCAATTAAGTCCTTTTAAAAAAATGGAGTGTTACAAAATGAGCATAAATAGAGGTGCCCATGCAAGATATCTAGATCAAAATTTCAAATCTAAGCTCGGCTTGACCCAAAAAATGGGTTTATTTTTTGCCTAAGCTCAATCCAATTTAAGAAAGATAAACTTGGGCTCGACCGGATCCACCTAATGTTCAACTCATACAGAAAACGGATCTTAAATTTTATCAAAATCTATTTTTCAGATTTCATATTTTTATTCAAACCCTTTTATTTTTCGATTATATCTTCATGCCTAAATGGGTGTTTCGACCCATGAGCAGCAAACACACTCTTGTGATTAAAGAAGACTCCCGTAAAAAAAACAAAAGTTGTCCAAAGAAATTAGGTGAGTTCAATTTAAAACTCCTTGCTTCAATGAGACTTAAGGTCTTTTAATCTTTTTATTTCTTTAGATGTCCATAATTGTATTTCATTGCTAGATTTTTTAATTTTCCATTTTAAAAAAAATTAAGACTAAATTAATATTTTTGTAAATATTGAAGGTTAAATTTATTGATTTTTTTAAAATTAAGATCAATTTAATAAGTATTTAAATATTGTAAAGCTAAATTTATTGTTATGTCGATAAAAAAAATAGATTACATCAAACTTACATTATCGATTTAATGGCAAAGAGACAAAAATCAAAATTTGAAAATATTAATGACTAAATAAAAAATACTTAGGTGACCAAAATAAAAACATTTTCATAATTAGATCCTTATCCAGAGAATTTACCCTAAAACGAACATGGAAGTGATTGCTGGTCTCCTTTACGTAGGATGTAATGAGGATTTGAATTTGAAAAAGATAGAAAAAATGTAAATTTAAGGAAACAAAATTTTAAAAAGTTATAAAATTGTCATTGAATTATTCAAAAGTACTCATTTAAGTCACTAGGTTATTAAAATTATTATTGTATGATCTTTTCTGTTCTCACTTCATACGTCAATCAAAAGCTCTCTTTCCGTTTCTTTTCTATAATTCAATTTTTTTTATAAAACAACTTTCAATGTCACAAATTTATGAATTAAAATTAAAATATTTTTTTTAATCTCCGTTAGTAATCATCATATCAAATTTAATCCAAAATATATTTATTTACTCATCAATAAATATTAATCCACGTACAAACCGAGTACGCCAATAGTTTTGGATTAAAAAATATAGAAAGAGAGGTGCGTTTGGAGCATACAAATTTCTAGTTTTGATAGGAAGTGTGGTATAGAGACATTTTTGGATCTCAAATCAAATGATGTGTAAATTACGCAAAAGACCCTTTCTACATTTTCCAAAAAGTGAGATTTCGATGGGGCCGTCACCGTGTAGTGCCTGAATCATTTTCTGACAATAAAATTCAACCGTTGACTTACAGGGCTTTTGCTTTCATATATAAATGATGGGATCCACTGAGATTCAAATGCATCTAATGATTGGAATTAAGTTTTAAAAGAAGTAACATTCTATCATTTTTGAATTATGTCGTATTGGATTTTTTTAAATATTAGTATAGTCATATTATAATTTTGGGAGATTATATCAACAGAGTTTAAACACATGGGTGGAGTCAAAAAAAAAATTTGCAGACTCGAATTAAAATGTATATTATGTATATTTTTATAATAATAAAAATATAATTTTATTATTTTAGTAATATATATTTTATAATTTTTAAAGGATTAAATTGACTGAACAGATTCTTTGTGATTATAACTTTCATGCTGAGGTGGAAAAGGAAGCAAGTGTGGTTCATTCAGTTAGTACGGATATGACGTCAGCTGGAGTTTATGCTGACCGAAAGAAAGTGAGCTGGAGGCGACTTCCTAGGGAGTTTGGTTTTGATATGGCTATGCCAGAACGTATTATGAGTAAACGGAAAAATTATTCAGGGATATTGGTGGATTCTGTTGAGACTGTTACTGAAGATGCGATTTCTAAGAAAGCTAAAATTGTTGTACCGTAGTTTGAAGTTTCTGCTTTGTTGGATTCCTCAAAGTCTGTTTCGGGGTCTGTTCATGGCTCTACAAATTATATATTGGCGGCTGCCAAGGGGCAAGCCGACTGAGAACAATGAATCTTTTATGTTGGAATGTATCCGCGAACAATTCGTAAGCTTCAACATGTTTTGAAGGCTTATTGTCCTCATCTTGTCTTTTTCATGGAGACAGATAAATTGCTCTCGTATGGAAAGATGCTATAGGAGGTTGGGTTTCAAAAGTGGTATTATTTTTCCGGCAGAAGAAACTAGGGGTGGGTTGTGCTTAGCTTGGAAGGACGGTTTCTCGGTAGAGTTGCAGAGTTATTCCAAAAATCACGTGGATGTGATTGTTCAAGCGACTGATACAAATTCTAAATGGAGGCTTACCAGATTTTATGGTTCACCAGATGTACGTGAAAAGACTGTCACTTGGAATCTGTTACGTAGTTTGAGAAGGGGGTCGAATCTTTCGTGGAAGGTGTTTGCAGACTTCAATGATATCTTGTACTCGAATGAGAAAAAGGACGGGTTATCGCGGGAAGAAAGGAGAATGAAGGATTTTCGGAATGCTCTTGATCACTGTTCATTGGTGGATTTGGGATTTGTAAGACTCTGGTTCACTTGGGAAAGGGATAAATTTCAGTCTACAAACATACGTGAACACCTTGATCGGTGCGTGGCTAATAATGATTGGCTTACTATGTTCCCGTCTTATTCGATCAAACATCTACCTCATAGCTTTTCAGACCATTGTCCCATTTTAATTAAAACGACGATTGATATCCGGAGGACAACACCAAAACCTTTTCGTTTTGAGTCATGGTGAGTTCTTGAGGACTTATGTAAGGAGGAGATTCGTAATCTTTGGAACTCGAGTTTTGGCTCTGTTCCGGAACGGATGTTACAGCTACAAGTGGGATTGGGTAAATGGGAAACTCAAATTTGAAGAAACGAAAAGGACTTGTTGAGAAGCTTACGTATGAGTTAGAATTGCTCTCTAATCAAGAGGAAACTGGTGATAATCTAGTCTGTACTATGGAAGTCAAATTGCACATGAATATGGAAATTAAAAAAAAGAGGAGGCCTTTTGGGAGCAACGTGTTCGTGTGAATCGGTAAAAATAGGGGGATCGGAATACCGCTTTTTTCCATTCTTTTGCATCTCATCAAAGAAGGTGGAATGGAATTCAGAGTTTGGTTGATGAAAATGGGAACGATAGATCGGATGTGATATCTATGAGCAAGTTGTTAGGAATTATTTTGAATTGCTCTTTTCTTTTGGTGGAGTTAGTAATTTGGATCATATTGTAAGTGAGGTGGTTAATTGTATTTCGACTGAGTTGAACAATAAACTTATTGCGGATTATTCTTCCAAGGAAGTTTTCTTGGCATTGAAGGGTATGGGTCCTACTAAGGCGTTAGGCCCGGATGGGTTTTCGGCTCTGTTTTTTCAGAAGTTTTGGCACATAGTAGGGGGTGATGTCAGCCCTTATTATTTGGAGATATTAAATCATGGTATGTCTCTTGAATCTCTGAATAGAACTAATATTATTTTGATTCCGAAAACGCCTAATTCGACTAGTCTTAAAAATTTTAGACCAATTAGTCTTTGTACTATTTTGTATAAAATCATCTATAAGACTATCGCTAATAGGATCCAAGTTATTCTTGATCTTTGTATTGACGAAGTGCAGAGCGCTTTTGTTTCGGGTAGGCTGATCACGGATATTATTCTGCTAGCATACGAAGTGTTGCACACTTTTAAGAATAGGCGTTTGGGGAAGAAGGGTTATTTAACGTTAAAAGTTTACATGAATAAGGCGTATGATTGCGTGGAGTGGAGTTTCTTACAACGCATTATGGGAAAAATGGGATTTGATAGTAGGTTGATTGAGTTGATTATGCGGTGTATTTCTTCTACGTCTTACGGAGTTTGTTTGAATGGAGAAGAAGGTGAGATTTTTTATCCTTCAAGGGGGTTGCGTCAAGGAGATCCCTTGAGCCCGTACTTATTTCTTTTCTGCAGTGAAGGTTTATCTGCATTGATGAGATTAGCCCGAAAGGATGACCCTTCTTAGAGGTGCAATGGTTTGTAGGAGAAGCCCTCAAATTACTCACCTTATGTTTGCAGACGATTGCATTTTATTTGGGGATGCGAGTGCTTGGGGAGCTATGGTTCTTAAAAATATTTCAGAGGAATATGCAGCCTGATCGGGTCAAAATATTAATTATGCGAAATTGACTTGTTTCTTTAGTACTAATGCCACTTCTCAACAAAGGCACGAGGTTGTTAACATTTTGGGTGTTGCTTGTTCCTCTAATCTGGAAGCCTATTTGGGGCTCCCTAATATGGTGGGTCGTGCCAAACGGAAGTCTTCAAAGCCTTTAGGACAAAATAAAACGAAGAATTGATGTATGGAATACTCGCATTTTCTCCCAAGAGGCTAAGGAGGTCTTTATAAAGTCGGTCTTACAGGCGATTTCGATTTATTCTATGTCTGTGTTTCTTTTGCCCAAGTCTTTATGTGTAGAGATGGAGAACTTAATGGGGAGATACTGGTGGCAACAAAAACCAGGTAAACGAGGCATGCATTGGTGTGGTTGGGAGGTGATGTGTCAATTAAAGGAGGATGGAGGTCTTGGATTTCGTTGTCTGGCTAAATTCAATACAGCTTTATTAGCTAAACAGGGGTGGCGGTCAATGTTTTATTCGAATTCTTTGTTAGCTAGACCGTTTAAAGCTAAATACTATCCTGAGACTGATTTTATACATGCAAGGTTAGGGAACTTACCCTCCTATACATGGCAGAGCATATGGGCTGCGAAGGGGCTGCTTCACAAGGGGTTATGTAGGAGAGTAGAAACAGGATAATCTATTTCGGTTCTACAGCATGCGTGGGTGCCTACTCGAATTGATTATAAAATTCAGGATGGAGTTAGAGACTCAAATATTCAAACAGTGGCTGATTTGATAGATCAAACAACAAGCAAATGGAATTCTGAGCTGATTTTTAATACCTTCAACCCAATTGATGCGGCTTGTATTTTGAGCATCCCTTTATCTGTTGCTCCTATAGATGATTTTCTTGCTTGGAGATGAGAAGCTACTGGTTTGTACACTGTTCGCAGCGGCTACAAGTTATTAATTCAAGATCCTACTTCTAAAGCTAGGCAAGGTCCAGATGGTGATCCCAATTTTTACAAAAGATTATGGTTAATTTCTGTGCCACCAAAACTGAAAATTATAATGTGGAGGTTTTCTCATAATTATCTGCCTACGTTTAGTAATCTATGCTACAGACGAATCAGGCCTACTGATACATGTCCTCGTTGTGATAACGGTGTTGAAACTATTCTTCATGCTTTCCGGGACTGCAAGTTCTCTAAGGAGGTGTGGCATCAGATGGACTTCACTTGGCCACATTACCTGGAAGATAGAAGCCATTTTGAGTAGATTTCTTTTATTTTCTCAAATTACTCGTTAGATCAGTGTCGAGTGTTTGTGTATGTTCTGTGGGCAATTTGGGTGTTCAGGAATCGATGGGTGCATGAAAGATGTGTGCATATTGGTGCTTCAATTGTCAAAATTGTGAGCAACTATCTAGTTGAGTTGAATGCTCTAGAATCACGTTTACCTGTAACTAGTAAGCAGTCGGTTCGATGGAAGGTGCCGCGTGACATGGCGGTTAAAGTTAATTTTGATGCAGCTTTCTGTAAACAAAATTATAATTCATGTTCGGGTATTGTGATTAGGGATAGTATAGGGTTTGTCTTGGCTTCGAAAATTACCTGTCATGACAGAATTCCCTCGTCTTTTGCAGCGGAGGCAGTGGCTTGCATGGCGGCATTGAACTTTTGTCTGGATTTAGGTTTCCCGAATTTGGAAGTTGAAGGGGATGCCCTCACCATTATAAAAAAAAGCAAATAGGTATGATACGGACAGATCTGAAATTTCAGTTTTCATGAATGATATTAGGAGGCTTTCAAAGGTTTTTCAAAACTGTACCTTTGTGCATGCTTGAAGAACAGCGAATTGTGTGGCGAATAAGCTGGCAAAGGAGGGTCTCAAACTGGAGTTCCGATTTTTGCTGATCTACTGGTTGTTAAAGATCGCCGATGGGTGGTAGCACCGACTAAGGACTTGAAGAAGATGAAATGAGGGAATGCCAGAAGGTTCTCTTGTTGGCTCATCTGTTACCAAGACCCTGAGACATCTTTCCTTTGTTTACTGTGCTGTCTGATAAAGCACTAGTTTTATGATGTTTTGGCTTTATTATTTACCTTTCCCAAGGTTGTTTATGTTTAAGCTGAGTTATGTTTATTACTGGATATAGATGAGCTGTTTTGCTCATGGTTTATTTAGGTAGCCCAATAGCCTTGTTTTGGGTCTATTTATGGTTTATTTAGGTAGCCCAATAGCCTTGTTTTGGGTCTATTTACTAATCCAGTATATATATATTATTTAAAAAATTATATTTTAAAGAGATCGAAACCCTTGTCAACCGTTTAGCTTCATCACTACTGATAATTGAAATGTCAGACACTTTAACCATTGCTCCATTACGTTATAGTTTAAATTGCTTTTTTTTTTCCCAATGTATTTATTGAAATCAGTCCAGTAATTGATATTTCGTATTCTGTAAACTTATTAAAAGAGTAGATATTAACCACAAATTTTAAAATTATTCTATACTCAATGTAAAAATCAAATTCTCAACCACTAATTATAATAAGAAAAACTCTCATCACCTTATCTAATTTCCATAATTAGAATTGCTTCTTTTGATACTTCATTAACACTCTATTTGGTTGGCTTTAATAGCCATTCTGTTAAATGTCTATTTCGCGGGCTCACCATACACAACCGTTTGATTAAATGGAATGCCTATTAGAGGCTTATTCCATTACAGGCTTCCGTAGTAAAATGGCTTGATTTCTATTCCTTTCCCTCAGCACCAATTACTGATTCGGTGCTTAAGGAGGTCATCCCCACAAAAGAGACTCCCCACTTTACCCTCTCTCACTTTCTCACCTCAAAAAACCTCTCAGGTAGCCACTGTCAATGCTTACTTCCTTCGACTCCGACCATAACACTCCTCACCTTCATCGCAGCGTCCTTCAGGTAAACATTTTCTCCCTCCATTCCTTTCATTTTCCTCTCTTCCAATTTTTCTGCCCTTTTTCTCTACTCTTTTTCTGCTTTCTTCCGTATCAAAATTGCCCTTAACCTCAAAGGTAGCTTTCTTTTGCTTGGCTGCAAATATTGATACGGTTAATTTCAATACCTCCGTTGCAGTGGCAGCTGTTAATCACTCAGATAGTAGCCCTAACCAATCACATCGTGCCACGACAGAGGATTCTCCGCCCTGGTCTAAAATCGTGGCGCCATCGAATTCCCTCTCTTTCTCTCTAAAAAGAATGCTAGATTTTCTTCTTCAACGGCCTACTTCGTCCCCTCTACTCTCTAATATAATAGGTTTTTTTACCCTTTCCTGAATTTTGTTTTTCTTTAACGATTAACTATTACATTGTATTCTCAATTTTTCCCCTTTTCACTTATGTCTTTCTGTTTGCATTACTATTTATATTCTGATTCTGAGATTAAGGGTTTTTGCATTATGCAGAGAAAGGGATTCTAGGATTTTTTGTGTTTTTTTCAAAGAAAGCGCGCTTCGAGAAGGTTATATTTAAAAACCTTTTATAAAGTTCTTACTGGGAATGTTTTGGTAAGGGGAAAATAGGCAGGGATTCTTTGGCGGTGAACTTGGGGGGTGCATTGTTTTGGTGAGGGGGGTATACTTGATTTTATCATTGGAGTTATTTTTTTGTTCTTTTATTATTTAGGTTGAAGTAACGAGTTTGCTGCTTTGTTGATAATTTGTTTGGGAAGTACTGAGATGTGTTTGTGTAAGAGTACGACATTGGTTAACGAACCTTTTAGTGTAGTTGCTTCTGCAGAGCAACATTCATGCTTCGAGTCAATGGAAAACCTCGTTCCTAAGCCACGGGACTGCATTATCAGTGATTCTAGTGGGGATTCTACTGGCAATAGGTATGATGATACTGTGATTCTAGTGGGGATTCTATTAGCCATTTAAAATTATATTTTTGTATTTGGTTAAGCAAATGGTACATTTAATTTTGAGAAAACCTAGTCATAATAAAGATTTTTGTTGAGGCTTCCACATCTTATGATGTGGTGCATGCAAAATCACCAAATATACTGTTAAATGGGGCATGTTTAAAGCAATGTTCTTTCTGTTGTGTCATGGCTAGTGAGTTGAGCAACATTTTTTAGTTGATATGGTATATGCAGTGTTTTAAGCAGTCAAGGTCTTTGTCTCGTAAACATTCTTAACGGTGGGTGGGGATTAAGTATTCATGTTTTGGAGGAAGGATAATTTGGTCCATCTAGTCAATATATGCATCGATTATTTAAAGATGTATCTTATCATATGGTCTGTTGAGTTTTATTTTATTTTATATGCTAGCCATTTCCCAAATTTAAAGACCAAGCAAGTTAATCATTCCTCTTGCAGTCATCTGAAAGTTTCTTGTGCTTTTCATGCGTGTGAAAGTCACATTCACCGAAGGTCACTTTTGTCTAGGCCATATTAACCTTTTTGTTGTAGTTTTGCTTATTCTCTGTTGTTTGAGTATTTGGAGTATATGAAGTTTAATATGCATATGGCTTATTCTCTGTTGCTCTTTCAATCCTTTTTCTGAATTCATGCTATATATTATAGATATATATAGGAGAAAGAGGTCATTTTTTGAGCTTTATGGTTCTTGTCAGCTTCTCTTCTATTCAGTCAGTGGTCGATGTAAAACTTAACAATTTATATGCAAGCAATTTATATGTAGCTTTTAACAGTATGAAAATGATATTTGAGTAATAAATTTTAGGCTTTAAGTGTTCTATCTTGACATAATGTTTTTTAAGGCAAATACTAAATATAACTGTTCTATCTTGACAATGATGCTTCTTAAGACAAATTCTTATTGCATGTCAGTGAATCACATAACCTGTTTTTTCTCTTTTGCAGGCTGTAATGGCCAGTGACTTCTTTGTCTCCCAATTTCGTTTCTTGGAAAGACTTCTGTTTTTTATGCTGAATTAATTTTGGGGTATTTGTGGTTTGTATTAGGTGTAACATTCACCATCAATGCATTTACATGGCAAGCTTATATTTCTGGAAAAATAAGCCCTGTGTTGCAGTTGAAGTTTCTAGCAAGAGCTGAAGAAAACGGAGCTCAACTTTGCTGGTTATATTATGGATGTGAACATGATCCATGTAAACAATCTGTGGCCAAGGATGAGACTAGCAGCAATCTAGCTCTTAGCTCCAAACCCAAAAATCCTTTTTGCTGTTTGATGGAATATAAGCTTTGGTTTTTTCTTTAAGGAGTGAGTATTGAAATTTTTCTCCCATTTTTAATGGAGGAAAACATGTATTTTTTTTATGGTTTTGTTTTGTTTTGTTCTAAGGCTACTTACATAATTTTACGTTTGGAAGCATCTAAAACAATTATTAGTTATCTAATGTTTTTCAAACGTCTTTTTTATTTCCTCTTTATCTTTTATCTTATATATGCATTGTAGTTTAAAACTAATAAAGTAAGTTATATATTATTTTTCTAATATTATATATCATAATTTTTACTAATTCATATTTTAATAAATTTTATTTAATAATAATTATGTTAAAATATAATTAAATTATTTATTATTTTTATTATATTATATTTAATAATAATCTTATTAAAATTTAATAACAATAATTATCTATCTAAAAAAAATTCTGTTAAAGGTATTTTAATCATTTAAGCTTTTTTTTTATGCTATTACAGTATCATTTCATTCAACCAAACATAATAATACTATTACAGCTTTATTCAATTTCATTAAACCAAACAATTGAATTACTGTTTATAACTTTATTCCATTACAATTCTATTTTATTTCAGTTCCATTTCATTACAACGAACCAAACGTGGTGTAAATGTTATACTTAACAGAAAAATAATTAATTTTACTTATTGTCTTGTTGGAATTGTCAAAGGAAAATTAATAGCTTTTTACTATTAACTCATTACTACTTTGAGGTTGTGTTAAATTGCATTTTCTAATACTTTTATAATGATTGATAATTGAATTAGTAAAATTCATTGGATTAAAGAATCGCCGATGATATATCAAGGTAGGGTTGTTACATCACTAGGTCTGATTATGAGTTAGGTTATGCAAAATTTTAGGTATGTTTTTAAGTTGGGATATGGCCTTAAAATAAATCTAAAATTCTATTTAAGTTTTATTTAAATTTAAAATGCTAAATTCGAATTTGATTTGATCCATTAGTGTTAAATTTTTAGATTATTTTTTATATAAAAATAAATTTAAAAATATAATACATCAAATATACTAAAAACATTAAAATAAATGATTTTTAATAAATTGAAAATATCATCAAGATAATCACAACTTAACAAATAAATTTATGATTCAACTAATGATGTTATTCCTGTTATGAACTCTTAAGACATAGGAGTATTCTTTTTTAATTACCAAAAAAAAGGACTTTAAAATAGTAGCTATAATAATATTAAAATAAGAATTATACAATATAAAGCAATAACAATAAAATAACAGTAAAATAGGAAGTTTAAACTGATTTGAGCCAGGCCGGGCTAAAAAATCCTAACCAGGTCCTAATCTATTTAGAAAACGAATTTTATTTTTTGCCCAAACTCATTTTTAAAATCTCTATTTTTATCCAAATTATCTAAATTTTCAAGCGAATAATCCGACCCATACTTAGATTTATACATCACCTTAAGTGACCATTTTTCTCCTAGAAAAGAAGTATAATAACACTAATTTTCTTTTAAGAGTTTGAGAAAATTTTGAGCGGAAAGAAAATAAAAATAGTTAAAATATTTATATAGTGAAAGGCTACTATCATACTTATTGACAATCAGTATTAAATAGATTGATTCCGCAAGCAACAACATAAATTTTCTAATCGAACTTCGCAACCCAAATTATATGAATACTATATAAATATATAAATTTATAAATAAAAAAAAAAAACAGATTATTAATAGGTAAGAGCTTATCCATAAAAAAATACATAAAAGCAAAAAAAAAAACATGAGCACCCTTTTTTTTTTCTAAATTGAATAATAATAAACTACGCAAAATATTAAATGAATTTAATAAAGCACAAATATAATATTTAAAATTTAACATAAAAAGTATTAAATATAGTATTCTTAGAACGAATAATTAATTAATTAAATTTCAAAAACTTGTTTGGAAAGAGAAGTTTCAATCTACAGGACAGGTAGTGACAAAATAAAAATTATATATATATATTTATTGATATAACAATTGCATCTGTTTGTTTTCTCCTTTGAAATCAGTGCAGGTTTCTTGGGAAAGATTATCCTTTGTATATTTTCTATCCTTTCATGCTGTTATTTTCTCACCGTCCAAACACATATTCAGACTTTTTTTTTTTGTATAAATTTATACCTTCATTACATCTAAAAAAGAACAAATAATTATTTTAAACCACACAATAATAAATATATATTAATTTTTCAATATATAAAAAATAGATCGATTTAACAAAAATTAATCTCTATAAAAATTTTAAAATTCTGAAAGTCAATTTTATCTGTTCACATATTTGAAGCGATAAAATTCTGAAAGTTCAAATATGTTTTAAGTTTCTATACATTTTTTATATTAAGAATTTAGTATTTTAGTATTTTCAAGAATTTAGTCCTTTTATTTTTTGAATTTGAATATTCAAAACCAATTGTTACTTTTGTTAATATTCTTCTATTAAATATATTGGTATGACATTTTGAAATTAAAAAATATATATATAATGTAATAATAAGAATAATGTTCTGATTATATATATATATATATCTTAAAATATCAGTTTGAACTCGTCATAATAAAATATATTTTTTATTGGAGTAGCGTTATTAAGAAAAGTTGATGTAAACATTTAGATTGAAATAATTAATATCATTAATTATTTAGACTAACTAATATTATTACAAAAGTAGATGAATCAAATTATATAAAAATTAAAGTATATAGATTAAATATTTAGTTTTAGCATAACATAGGGATCAAAATTAAAATTTGACCTTTATCTTGTAAGTTGTAATGTCTTCTTATATTGAATGTTAAAAAAAAAAAGCAAGACAAACTAAAAAAAAAAAAAAGAGAAACTAGGTGTCAATTTCAAAACTTTCAAAATATTTAAATTATATATATCTAGATAATATTTTAATAAAAATATAAGACAAAATTGTATTAGAGACTAAAATATAGGGATTAAATCTTAAATTTAAGTATAATAGATAAACCAAAACTAAAATTTAACTTTTCTATGGAGATAGAGAGAGAGAGAGAGAGCCCAATTTGGGTACTCGCGCGTCAACACCTTCCTTTTATATATAAGTGTATACATCATATAATATTTTTTTTTGGTATGTAAAACAAACATATAAAACTAACTACATAATGTTCTTTCGTGTGATACTGTCACTCAAATGGGCAATAGAAGAAACTGCTACCACCTCCCTTAGAATCTCCTCAAATATCTTCAATCCTTGGTTTGTTCCTAAAGCCATTTTGGTCAAGCAGTCGATAATCTCGTTGTATTATTTGGGGAGATGTTGATTGACCTAATGTCTTGCATTCATTAACAAGTGATGAACACGTCTAATGAGGGCAGAGTTCAAATTTCCTGGAGAAGAATCCTGAATGACTTTTGTTAGCTCGATGGATCAATTAGATAATAACGGTAACTGAGGCTGAATCGACCTGTTAGAAGTTGTAGTGGAAGCAATTTAATTTTGCAACAAAGAACACAATGATTTATAGTGGTTCGACTCCAAATGTCTACTCCACTACCTTAATTTTCCACAATTAAGGATTTTCCCAAATCCACTAGATTTGTATAACCTTTGAGGATAAGGTTTAACCTTACAATCACTTAAGACTTGTACCCCAAAGTCCTAAGAGACAACTCCTTAAGGTTTCTACCCAAACTTAAGTATAAACCCTATCTCAAAAGAGAAACAAATAAGCAAACAGATAAATAATGCTTACAAGATCAGGATGTTTGCCAATTAAGCACAAATACAAATAATAACACTTAAGATAAATGAATATAATGAAAGCTTACAAGTGTTTACAAGAAAAGGTAAGAAAGAATTAAGCTTTAGGTTGTTTTTGATTTATCTTTAGGCTTTGCACATTATTTTCTTGATGCTAGACCTTTGGAAGATCGTATTTATACCCTCTAAGTGAATTTCAACCATTGTGATTGTTGGGAAAGTAATGTAGCCGTTGCAGCCATAAAAACCAGCATTAAATGCAGTTTACAACTTTGTTGGTCCGTTAGAAGCACACTTGTATCGGTGGATGTGGAGTTCTTCCGGTAAAAGTCCCAGGGTAGACGACTTTACAAAATATTACCGTTGGAGTCGTTCTATCAGTAGATGCTTCATTGTGTCGGTAGAACTCTGAGAGTTTCATTTGGTATCGGTAGAACCCATCAAAGTATCGATAGAAGTGCAGGGGATGCTGAACTTTGGCTACTGACTTGACTTATTTCGATAGAAGTCTTCAAGGTATCAGTAAAACTGTAGTTGTATCGGTAGGAGTGGAGTTCTACCGGTAGAAGTCTCAAGTCAAAATCAATTGAGTTGTTCTAGTCAACTTTTATTCAAAAACACTTTAATTTGTTATATCAAAACATATTATCCAATAGGGCTTAATTTAACAGCTTTGACCACCTCCACACTATCAGATTGAATCCTCACACCATCATAGCTCATGATTGAGATGAGCGTTAAGCCACCAAGGATACCTAATAATTCAACATCAAAGATTGAACGCTTGCCCAAATTTCTGTTGTAACCCATAATCCACTCGTCATTTCCATTTTTTATGACTTTCCACGCTGCAACATTTTCATAAGCAATCTGAACCGCCTCATTTGTGCAAAGATTGATCCAACTATTGGTACCTGGGATATTGAAATTTGTTCATTTCGGCTAAATATGTCTTCCCCGTGAAAAGAAAAAAAATGTTTTGCATATATATATATATATGAAATATTAACTATTACACCTGTATTCCATGAAACCCCTGAAAAAGAAAAAGATTCCTATTTTTCCAAATTCGCCAGGTTAGTAAACCAAATAAACATGATCAAGTTACCTCACTGTCAATTGATTTAGCAGGACTCTACAAATTAGCCTTTAATCACTGGAGAAAGTCTCCTGCAAAAAAGCACCCACTTATTTCATTTGGAAGAGCTTGCAACCAGATTTCTTTAGTTGTCAAACAGTCTCTGAGAACATGTAGAATATCTTTAGATTGATAACCACATATATCACATGAGTTATCATACCACATATATCACATGAGTTATCATATCCTCTTCTTCTCTTAACACACTCCACGTTAGTTAGCAGCTTTTGATTTAAAACAAGCCATAAGAAGAATCTAACTCTTTAGGGTCTTAGAAATTTCCATGAAAGATTCCACTGTGTATCCTTCGATCTTTAATTCCTTTCCCGAATATGTAGTAAGAACTCTTAAGGAGAAAAATACTATTTGAAGTTCTAGTCCAAAAATTTTATCAAGGCCTACAGATAGGTGAGGTGGAGGAGTACTCACAATATGCCTAACAATTTCTTTCGGCAGCCATAGACGAAAAATATCCAAATTCCAAAAACCCTCCACATTTACCATTTCACTAAGCATGCAATCTAAGTTAATATTAATATGGCCCGAAATATGGTCAATCAAACGGCACACATCCAGAATCCAGAGATCTTTCCAACATCTAGTATTGCTTCCATTCTCAACTGACCAACACAAATTTTCTTGAATTAAGGGCTACACCTTTAAAACAACTCTCTAAAGAGTAGAACAATTTTCCTGCAAAATCTTATCAAGTAAAGCCTCTTTCATACCATATTTGGACCTAAGAAATCGAACCCATAAAGCATCCTTTCTGGAGACTAAATTGTTCCCTACTTCACCATGAATGAGGTATTTTGGTCTCTTTCATGTCTAATACCAAGCCTCCACAAGATCGAGGTTGACAAATAGACTCGAGTTAACCAACGACATCTTTTGATGGCCCTAAGATGATCTCCAAATGAATTGTCTGATAATGCATTCTATCTCGTCACACAAACCTTTAGGAATCATCATGGATTAAATGAAATAGTTCGGAATAAATAACATAACTGATTGTGCCAAGGTAGCTCTACCAACTATAGATAATTTCTTAATATCTCATCTATTCAATTTACTACAAATCTTATCAACAACAAAGTGCAAAGTACTTCTCGAAATCCTTTCGTGAAGAAGAAGCACTCTTAAATAGGTACCTAGATTATGAACCCTCTGAAATCCAAGGATTTCGCTTAATTGTAACCCAAGGGCATCGTCCACTCCTTTGGAGAAAGAAACATCAGTCTTCGAGCATTGATCCGATGTCTAGAATAGCCACAAAACCTGTCTAAAATATTTTTAAGTACCAAAATCTATCGAGGATCTGCATGACCAAAATGACGAGATCGTCTGCAAAGAAAAGATGTGAAAGGGATAGGTCAGCTCTCGATAATCTAATAGGCCACCAAAGTTCACCCTCTATGGCTTGGTGAAAACTTTGAACTAATCATTCTATACAAAGAACGAAAAGGTATGGCGAAAGCGGATAGTTAATGATATTAACTATTTGAATTAATTAATAACATTATAAAAATATAAAAATTAGATATTAAATTTAAGTCTAATAAAAAAGTGAAACTAAAATTTAACAGTATTTTAAATTTATAAAAAAAAAAACCAACAGCAGCCATATAACATATGTTAACAAATTTGACTAACGACCTCGCTATTATACCATATATATTAGTTTCAAGTTAATATAAATTATTAATTAGAATAAATTACAATCATGATCATTAAATTATAAATAAGTTTAGTTTTAATCACTTAATTAAAAATAATTACAAAACGATTATTAAACTATTTAAATTTTTTTATTTAAGTCGATAAACTATTCGAAAGTTTTTATTTAAGTAATCGAATTATTAAGTTTTTTTTTTAAAGTTTATCTAACGAGTTTCAAGTGACAATTCGACGACCGGTATGATAGATCAATATACATCGACGAATAAAAGAATATATTTTAAATTCAAGTTAATTTGATAGTAAATATCGAAGATTAAATAAAAAAATTGTTAAGACTTTAATTCACAAATAAAAAAATTGAACTGTAAAACGAAAAGAAAAAAAAACTTTCGATTAATATAAACAATATGAACAAAGAAATACAATAATAATTTTAATAACTCAATAATTTAAAATAATAAAAATTTAAAATTAAATCACCAAAACATAAAATTTACCCAAATTAATATTAGGATTAAACATTTAATTCTTTTAAGAAAATTCCTTTTATAAAAAAACTGGATCCAAGCTTCTTTGTATGCCATCCAACACCATGACAAAAATTCAAAATGTATTCAAAACTTACTGAGAGAATCAAGAAAAGGAAGAGCAACTTTCGAGGTAAATCAAACCATTAACATACCACTGTCTCATCGACTTAATGATGGTATCTGTCAGTGTTCTTTTTCATGCTAGCAAGAATGTGACTGATGTTCAATAAACTAATAATATTTTTGAAAATTCACTGTTCACCAACAAATTCAAACTTTATTTTTTATACAAAACACAACCCATTTCCTCCAAACACATCTAGCAACTGTCCTGTCTCTTGTTCTTCTTCTGCAACTTCTCGTTGCGTTGAGGTTTTTTTTTTTTTTTTGGATTAAATGATCGAATGAAGTGTTAGAAAGAGTGGCAAAAGGATGTTACGTTCAGTTCTTAAAGTTGTTTCTTTTTTGTTTTTGTTTACTTCATTGGTTTCGTCTCTTAATTCTGATGGTCTTTCTCTTCTTGCTCTCAAGGCAGCTGTGGAATCTGATCCGACTCGATGTCTTGAAAGTTGGTCGGAGTCTGACTCAACCCCGTGTCACTGGTTAGGAATCGGTTGTACTCGGAAACGAGTCACTTCGATCTTTCTTCCGAACAAAGGGTTAACTGGTTATATCCCATCGGAACTCGGCCTTCTCGACTCGTTGACTCGTCTTAGTCTTGCTCAAAACAGTTTCTCAAAACTGATTCCGTACCATCTCTTCAATGCCACAAACCTTGTCTATATTGACCTGTCTCATAACTCGCTTTCTGGATCAGTTCCTCCACAGATAAAATCACTTAAAAACTTAACCCACCTCGACCTTTCCTCCAACTCACTGAATGGGTCACTCCCTGAGTCACTCGTTGAGCTTAAAACCTTGAGAGGGACCTTGAATTTGTCTTTCAACCAGTTTTCAGGTGAAATTCCAGCTTCTTATGGAGACTTTCCGGTTATGATAAGCTTGGATCTGAGGCACAATAATTTAACAGGGAAAGTGCCTCAAGTTGGTTCTTTGGTGAACCAAGGTCCCACCGCATTTACAGGAAACCCCAATCTTTGTGGGTTTCCATTAGGGAACCTTTGCCCTGAAGCTCAAAACCCTAGAGCTATCTTAAACCCTGAAGAAAACCCAGAAAATCCCAAAGGTTTAACCCCTGTTTTTTATGATGGGAATGGAGATAAACAAAAGGAGAAAATTGGGCCGGTGGCAGCTCCTTTGATCTCCGGCGTTTCGGCGGTGATCGGAGCGGTTTCAGTACTTGTTTGGTTGGTTCGGAGGAAATGGAAAACCGGGGAGGACAAAATGGGGAAAGAGAAAAAGAGGGAGGAGGTTGACGAAGAAGGGCAAAACGGTAAATTCGTGGTGGTTGATGAAGGGTTCACCTTAGAATTAGAGGATTTGTTAAGGGCATGTGCATATGTAGTGGGGAAAAGTAGGAGTGGGATAGTGTATAAAGTGGTGGCGGGGAGGGGATCCGGCACGGTGGGGAGTACGGTTGTTGCAGTGAGGAGGTTGAGCGAGGGCGATGCTCCATTGAAGTTTAAAGAATTCGAGGCCGAAGTAGAGGCTATTGGGAGAGTTAATCACCCCAATGTTGTAAGGTTGAGAGCTTACTATTATGCTAATGATGAGAAATTGCTGGTCACTGATTTCATCCGTAATGGAAGCTTGTATGGTGCACTACATGGTAACATTCCCCTCTTTGCCTTTTCATTTTGTACTACAACATATGTCAATGTTTTCAGGACATGTTTTGTAGTTCGATGTTGGTTTATGGTTTAGCTATGAATGTACCCCTGAATCTGCATTATGCGCAGTAGTGTTGACAAATCCCGGTTTGGCTTTTAATTGTTGGCTATTGTAATTTATAACAGAAGAAAAACAACTTTTAGTGCTTCAATTTCAATTTTCTGCTCATAGGTTATGATCGGGTCGATGTATTGATCGGAGTTTTTGTGCATGATAACGCTTTCAAGGCACTTTTATAATGTATTTTTAACCAAAAGTCTGGAGTACATGATATTCCTTAATATTATGTAGTTTATTCATCTAATATGTTAGGTGTATCAAGGTAAAAGTACCATGGAGGCGTTGTACTCGGAGTTGGATTACATTTTGCCTCATTTACTCAAAAATGGGCAAATTAGTTGTTGTACATTAGATCAAAGAGTAAATTGGTTAACTGGTCCCTGTATGTCAGCATGAGACCACATGCCACTATTTGGTTCTTTAACAAAAAGGACAGGTTGGCTCTTCGATCTAATTCACAGGGACTAATTTGCTTATTTTTTTAGTAGAGGGGTCAAAATGTAATCTCACACCTAGTAAAAGGGCTTCCATGATACTTTTACCGGTGTATTGGTGAACATGGAAGCATTCTTGCTTAATGCATTTACTCAAATGTTGCTTCAATTCCTTACCTATACACACACAACTAGTCTATATATTTAGAGAGTTTGTTGGTCCTCATCGGTCATGTATTAACTCAGCCTCGGGTTCACCTGAGATATATTTTGTCTCTCTCTTTTAAAAGACTTGTCTTGCATGCCTTTTGTTGGAATCATTTTCACTTTATCAAGTTTAGAGCATATATGATATATAATGGTGTGGTCCTTGCTGCTTTTATGCTCATACAAATTGAATGGACCCTATCAAGGCGACTGTCAGCTGCATTTTTTGTTTACGCATCAGGTTTTTTTGTTGATGACGTTTAATAAAAGCTGGACCACTTGCACAGTATTTGTAATGTGGTTCTTAATTTAATGCAGGAGGATCAACCGATAATTTGCCGCCACTTTCTTGGGCTGCAAGGTTGAGAGTTATTCAAGGAACTGCAAGGGGTTTAATGTACATCCATGAGTCCAGCCCTCGAAAGTACGTTCATGGCAATTTAAAATCGACGAAAATCCTTCTTGACAATGAACTCCAGCCTTACATCTCCGGGTTTGGACTCACTCACCTTGTCTCCGGGACTTCCAAATATGCCAGTTCGATAACCAAAAAGTTGATCTCAACCCAAACTGTTGCAGTGGGTTCAAGAATTGCAACTCCTAATTCTTACCTGGCACCCGAGGCTCGAGTAAATGGTAGCAAGTTTACTCAGAAATGCGATGTGTACTCATTCGGGATTGTGCTGTTGGAGGTTTTAACCGGCCAACTTCCTGATGCTGGACCTGAAAACAAAGAGAAGGGATTGGAAGGTCTTGTGAGGAAAGCATTCCAAGAAGAGCATCCCTTATCAGAAATCATAGACCCGATACTTTTAACAGAAGTTTATGCAAAAAAGGAAGTGGTTGCAGCATTCCACATTGCACTCAATTGCACTGAACTTGATCCAGAGTTGCGACCTAGGATGAGAACGGTGTCGGAAAATCTTGATCGTATCAAATTGCAGTAAAAAAGAGTAGGTGCAGGACTTATAATTTGTGTGAAGTTTCCGTGTTTGTTGCTGGTAGAGCTGTTTTCGTGAGGGGAATGTGTGGGAGCTGGATCGCTCTGGATGTAATCAAGTCTCGTTTTTCTTTGAATGTTTTTCGATCAGCCTGTATTTGAATGCCGATCATCTCATTTCCAAGAGGATTTAAATTTTTAAAGCAAGGCAAATTGTTAGAGAAACATCAAGTAGCATATTGCATTCAAATAAGAAAAAAGTAAGAATTAGTAAGAGTTATATGGTTTGACTCTAACGGTGTGCAAATTTGGGTAAAATTGATTTAACCGATCAATGTATGTTTAATTATTGAAACACAAGTTGATTTTCACATTTTATAAATGGGTCCACATGAATAATATTCTTTTAACTCATAAATAAGAAAATAATGCGTTTCAGTATATTCGATTCTACGTTTTCTTGTATTGATAATAATATTTATATCAATCGAGTTAAGATTCAATCAGTAAATCTTATGCATTTGAATGATAATAATTACTGTATTAAATAGTAATTGAATCGAGGAAATTAAACTAAATATTTAATGCCCAAATCCTTTTGAAACTTGGAATTATCTTATGGTTGGTGTGGAAATTTAGAAATGAGATTCTAAGTTTTATATTTGGTTTTATTTCGATTTGATAAATTTTAGTTTAAACTTGAAATTCTCAGTTTATGGTTGGTGCGTAAATTGATCCATTTGAAAAATTAAAAAAATTTAATTATTGTAAAATTTGAAAGTGAGCCTCTAAAAACAATTAATTACAACATTAATATTTTTCGTTAATTTTATATAACTTTAATTTGTATCATAAAAATTTAGACATCAAAATTTACGTATTTTATCTATTTCTATATATATATATATATGAAGCTAAAGTTTGTTTATACATTCTTTTTAAATTTTTAAATTCTGTACATTTTTTAATCTAAGAAAAAAAAAATAAAAGCTTCATCTTCATCTACTTAAAATAAATGGCTCACTTGTAATAATTAAATGATTTAAATATTTTTTTATTTACTTCATTTCATATGAGTGTACTATTATGAATCTTAATATTTGTTTTTTGATACAATACTTAGAATTATCTATAGTCCCTCTTCAACCATTAAATAGAAGGCTCATATGCTTCAACGTACTCAAACTCACATTCTCTTGCACTGACAACAGTATCGATGCCAATTAAGATAAGACTCAATCGAAAAATGATACAAATATTTGAATAATAATTAATTTAGTTAAAAAATTTTGATTATATGATTAGTGTATCTATTGGAGCGAATCCAATAATTAATCTTTCTCATTCTATAAGCTCATTAAAGGAGTAGATATTGATTATAAATTTTAAAACTGTTTCAAATCCAGAACGATGATTGATCCCTCGATAATTGATTAAAGTAAAAAAAAAATAATTATTTTTTATCCCAAAGAGAAAAGTTTGAAAGGAAAGTAAAGGGCCAATGACTTTACATCTATCTCTCTTTATTTCTCAAAAGTAGGAAAGGAAAGTGAAAGGGGAAACCAAAACCCAAAACATGTTTGCTTCAATTGGAAGCACTTTCTTTATGTTAAATCCATCCCTTTTTGGACATATAATAAAACCCCAAAATTAGAAAATGACTCAAGTTTCTTTGAGAGAATTCTTTTAATTATTATTTTTAAAAATAATAGTTACCCATTTTATTGCAGTAAAAAATAAATAAAAGGTTGAGATGCGATAATTGGTAGAATTTAAAATTAGTAAAACGAAGATCAGCCCAATAAATAATTAAACTTACAGCAAAACCCCGTGAAGACGGAGTGAGTGTGTTTTCACGTGTCTTTGTTTTCTTTCACACGAACACTTGCACCCTTTTTATTAGGGCTCACACATATAAAATATAAGATTATTCGGAGTTAAATTAAATTTATTTTTATTTAATTTATAATTAATTTTATTTTTTATTTTATAAAAGTAAATATTTTATATTAAAAATAGTGAAAATAATTTAAAAGATTTTCGAAAACTTATTATTTTTAGAAGTATTTATGAAAAAGATTTAAAATTTTGTCAAATAATATTCAAAAGGCATAAAACAAAACTCATTTTTATTAAAATAAGTCTAAAAATCAAAACAAAAAATTAATATGAAAAAAATCGAAATCTAAATCGAACCAAACCAAATTATGATGAACGGTTAAAAAAATCTAAAGAATCCAACTGCACAGATATCACTCTTAAGCTTTTTGCTTTAACAATAATCACTTGCACCAACTAGATTAGGTTAAATTAATTTATTTTTTCTAAAAAAAATTAAGCATTTTATTAAAACAAATGACAAATTATCGTTCCGAACATAGATTTTTAAAAAAAATAAATTATGATTATGATTCCTCTATTATGTTTAAATTTAAGATTTAATATCTATATTTTAAATTGAAATAATTTGATTCTTATATATAATATCATTAGTCAATCGAAATAGCTGACACGCTTAATTATTCTAGTTAAAATGCCGAGATCAAATATTTTGTTAAAAATATGCATTCTAATGTATCATTTTGAAATTATTATTTTTTGGGGGTGTGTGTGTTAAGAAGGTCTTTTTAAGAGAATTTTATGTTATCATTTTAATCGAAATAATTGTTGGATATTAACTATTTAAATTATCTAATGTCATTGTAAAAATAAAAATATTAAATTATGTCAAATTAAAATATGAAAGTTAAATCTTAAATGTAACAACAATAGAGGGATCAAAACTACAAATTTACCATTATTTTTTAATGACTATAAAAAAAGAAAAAGAAAAAGATAAAGACTTGCGTCATTCGTTAATCTAAATAGTTAACATGTTAATGATTTCAATAACTGATGATGATTTTTTTAACACACTTAATCTAACTCATTGTGTCGAACATTTTTTTTTTGTTAGAATAGTAGTTTAAAAAAATGTTAACAATTTATCGTAATAGTTACTAATATTCACTATTTAAATTAACCAAAAATGTTTTAAAAATATATAAAAACTAAATAAAAAATCAAAATATAGAGATTAAATATATAATTTAATCATAATAGAGGACCAAAAGTGATAAATTTAAAAGGTAAATTCACTAAAATAATAAACAATAAAAACTATTTGTGTAAAAATTTCTCTAAGCTTTATATATATATATATATATATATATATGATTATTCTTTTTTATATTTTATATTCAATTGTTGAATTTTATGTTTAATGATTCTATTTTATCTCTTCAAGAGAAATATTCTATTTTATATTCTATATAAACCATATATAAATTAAAAAAATTTCATGCAGAAATGATTATGTATAAAATCAGGCAATCAAAATAAAGAAAAAAAATCTACCAAAAATTATAATATATATATATATATATATATATAACTTCATTATATAAATAAAGACATGATTATCCAGGGGCGAAGTCAGGAAAATTTTGTAGGTACCGAAATTAAATTTTAATTTTTACGATAGTAAAAATACAATTTCACCATTTGAATAATTTATATTTATAATTTTTAAAGAATTAAATCAAATTTTTATCATTTAAAAAAAAATCAAAATATATTTTTACTTTTATTAATTTAAAATTTTAAAAAATTTAAAGAATCTAAATGAAAATATTTTCGGGACTGGACCCCTACCATCCTCTAGCTACGCTGCTTGATTACTAGTTTTCTTTACCCACGTATCAATTCGATTGTATGCATTAACTAAATGAATTTAATTATTTCATAAAAAATTCATAAATTTTGTAACATTTAGTTAATATGTAAAAATATAAGTTGAATTATTGAACGTAAGCAAATTAGAAAGATATATTATAAAAATTATATCAGAAAAGGTGAACCC
Source organism: Kokia cookei (assembly GCA_039519145.1). Classification (NCBI taxonomy): domain Eukaryota; kingdom Viridiplantae; phylum Streptophyta; class Magnoliopsida; order Malvales; family Malvaceae; genus Kokia; species Kokia cookei. Next base: position 34,371,638 of record CM076899.1, on the reverse strand, counting down.
TCCACAAATGCTTACTTCCTTTCCTTGCAAAATATCAAATTTTTATAGTCTCAACACATAAAAACTTAACAGCATTGTAATATACATTATTTGATTTAATATATTGATTGTAGACTTTTTAAATTGTATAAGACGACTTATTTATTTTTTAATTTTTTAATACTAATTAATGACATAAAATAGTTTCTTAATATTTTCTGTGTAGCAGAAACATCGGTAAATGCAATGTTGTGCAAGTGAAATTTTAGGTAATCTATGATTGATTTCGTATGGTGTGAGATAATAATTGGTCTAATATTATGGTTAAAATAGATTGTGCACAGGCTGTGGAGATCATTTTAGACAGATCTTGTGGACAATTGTACACGACCCTAATTTTGAGAATTTAAGAGCTTTGTAGAAAACGGTAGAAGGTGATCATTACGAAGGATCCAAGAGAAGCCAATGTAATTACACACACATTGGTTGGAAAGATGATAGTGTTCTTATATTTCGATAGTTTTCCAAGACCCTCTAGAAACAATTGTTGATCATTTACGATTTGATAATAGATTTATGCACGATGACACTGAAATAATAATGTAAATATTTTGAGACTTTATTTATCAAAAAAAACTTTCGTGCAGTTAAAAAACTCTATCATTACCAACAAAATGTTATAAATAAATATTTGATGTAATAATGGTAAGTTAAATTCTCATAATTGAATTTTTAATCAAACTAGTCAAACCATCACTTCGTCCATCTAATTAATTTGTATCATTCTATTAAATAAATCATTAAAAATAAAAATCAATTTAATTTAACCATATCGATTTACAGATCACTTGATTTAATTTTTTTTGAACAAATACTTCACTCAAATTGATTCGATTCAAACAGGCATAATAATAAAATATATTACACTCTTAAAAAAAAAAATACAAATTCAAATATTAAAGACACAACATTATTGAAGAATAAATTAAAAAAAAGAACTCCACTATCAGAAATAAATATAATAAATAAATAAATTATATCTAGATTTAGACATCTAATACATATATATCCACCTTTCTTCATTTAACTTTTTTCTATTTGTATCCACACCGCTCCTTTTTTTGGGTCTTAACTAGATCTTCCTTGCTTTTGCTGCTCTGAAATCCAAATCTCAGCCTCTCCTCCATCTCTCTGTCTCTCTCTCTTCCTCTGTTCTTTCACAAATCCGTCTTTTTCTTTTCTCTGATTCCAATCTTCTAAATCCTTCAACTTCCCGTTTATGTAAGCTTTCATTTTTCTCTAGTTTGGGGCATTTTTCTTTCTTCTCTTGTCAACTTAGTATTGTTTTGGAGCTTGGGTTTTGCAGTTCTTAAGACAGAGCTATTCCTTTTTGGTTGCTTCTTCTTCAAGATCTTATCTAACTCTGCTTATAAACTAAGCTGAAAGTTGGTGAAATTCCTTAATCCTTGAGAATCTTCTTCATCTTCGTTTTAAAGAACGTAGACTGGGAATAAGGAGAATGGTTTTCTAGCTCCCAGCATAAACATAGCAGAAAAAAAAGAAAAGAACAGAGGTTGTCAATGGATTCAAGTACCCATCAAAGCTATCAAAACCAAAACAACCAATCCAATTCTGGGTTATTACGTTTTCGTTCAGCTCCAAGCTCTCTCCTCGCTACCGTTGATTGCGGTGTCAACAAAGGTGGTTTCGAGTCTAGATTCATAAATTCAATCGGTGGCGGCGATAACGAAATCAAGGATAAATCTGGGTCAGAGGCGGCTATTAACTATGCCAATTCGACGCCGACTTATTCAGGATTGCCGCCTCAGTATCCGAGGCAGAGTTCTGCAATGGATGGCTCATATGAGTTATTGGGATTGAATCATCGGAGTCAAGGGAAACCCGTTACTTCTAGCTTAATGAGACAAAGCAGCTCCCCTCCAGGCCGTTTTACCAACCTATCTGTTCAAAATGGTATTCTTTCTTTTCTACATATAGCTTTTGTCTCGCTGTCTTTTTCTTGTTTTACCATTTGATAGACGAATTTTACGTTCACTTTCTTTTGGATTTAATCTTAGCTCACTTGGCATCGTTGCACCGATACGAGGATACATATTTAAATATATTCCATTCTTCGGAACTCAATGAGCTTTATGTTTTTATTTATTGAATTTTAGTTCAATTGATATCGTTATATAAATTCAAGACATATTAAAGTATGCTTTTACTTAGATTTGAGGGTTGAAAAAAAGTTATGGATAGTACAGAGCAAGCAAGTGATAGAAAACTTTTATGCTGTTGACTTTTGTACTCCCTTTTTTTAGTTTGGCACGTAATTAAAATTGATATATTTTTTATAATGTTTAGGATTGTTCATCATTTTTTTTTTTAACTTTTAAATAGAAAGATAAATTTGTTTTAGTGTGTTTATACTCATGTTTTCGTATATTGACAACAATTTCAATTTTAATCGAGCTCAGACTCAATTGAGAAAGGTTCACATTTTGGTTGTGCTATATTGTTGAATAGATTTTTATAAATTAGAGAATGGTAGAAGTACTATATGGAGACCCTTACATTACTAGTCACATTACATTTTATTCCTCTAATAAAAGATAATAAATTAGTCTCGGTGTGTTAGATTAAAGAGTAAATTGGCTTTTTTTTGCAATTTCATCTATTTTTATTGTTAAAAACTGGGATAATTTCTAACCGTATAAATGGATAAAATTTTTAATAAAAGGATCAGTTTACTGTTTGATCCAATGTACAAAGACTAATTTACCTATTTTTGAATAAAGCGGACAATGCAATCTGATAACTAGTACAAGGGTCTCGATGTTACTTTTACCATTGTATAACCTGAATGTACAGATGCTGTATATCTAGTGATGTTAAGCCAAATAGATTGAACAACTTGCAGGGTTTTCCGGCATGAATGGTTTGGGAAACTACTGTGGGGTGAATGGCACAAGTGGAGAATTAAGTCCATCATCAAATAGATTAAAGAATCAGATTAGTTTCTCATCAAGACAACCTTCGTCATTAGGCATTTTGTCTCAGATTTCTGAAATTGAAAATGAAAGCCTTGGGGCTAATAGCTTTGATGGTGGCAAACCTGAATACCGATGTGGTTCTTGGAATGAATCTGCACAATTGACAGAGAAGCATAAGTTGTTCACCAATAACCAGGTATTCTTTCTCTTAAATCCCTCAACACAGTTCTATTATTATATCATTGAGTGACTGTTTTTATCAAACAGAATGGAGATATTGGAAGTGGTGTTCATGTATTACCGCGCCATTTGAGTCTGCCGAAAACTTCGAACGAGATGGCTGTCATGGAGAAGTATCTACAGTTCCAAGATTCAGTCCCTTGTAAGACTAGAGCTAAGCGTGGTTGTGCTACTCATCCTCGAAGCATTGCAGAAAGGGTAATTCAACCTTACTTGGAGATTTGTTAGTGTGGATTGTAAAGGGTAAACACAAATTACATTTTGCAGGTGAGAAGAACTCGTATCAGTGAACGGATGAGAAAACTTCAAGAGCTTGTTCCAAACATGGACAAGGTAAGAGGTTTTTGGTTACAGTTTTGGACAGAACATAGTGTGTCTGTAAATAGAAACTGAGTTGAAGTTTTGGGCAGCAAACAAACACAGCAGACATGTTGGATTTGGCTGTGGAGTACATCAAGGACCTTCAAAAACAGTTCAAGGTACTTAGTGAAGGACACCCTTTTGCTCTTTTGCTAAAAGTTTTATGATCATTGTCTTACAATTGCAGTGATGATGGTTTTGTTGCAGACTCTTAGTGACAATCGTGCAAACTGCAAGTGCTTAAATACTCAGAAGACAGTCCCTAATCAAATTCTATGATTTCCTTTTCTTTTGGGGGGAGAGAAGTGGGGCAGAATTTTTTCTATGACGGGTTTGAATCCGTATCAAATAAAAGTTTGACAACAACTTTAATCACTGTTTCGTAAAAGTCAAAACAGGCAGAATTTTGATACAAATAAGTTGTTGTTGTTGTTGTTGTTGGGTTTTTTGGGATGTAAAAAGTTTGGTTGCATTTTCATCACAAGAAAGCTTCCCACTTTGAGGATATAATATGGAATAAAACGAAAAATGTATAGGAAATCTTCGCTTCTTTTAATAGCAAAAAAATTTGTATTTTTTAAATTTCAAATTTTTGTTAAAAATTTTGCTTTAAATATTATATATAAGATATATAAGCTTCGATAATAATAATTATTATTGATTTCTGACAAATGATTTATTTCATAATTTTAATTTTAGTTATTATATATTATTTAGAATGATTTTTGATAAAATTTAAATATTTTGTTTAAAAGAATTTATTTTAAATATAAGTGTTTATTAAATAAAAGTAACTTACTTATTCTATTCAACATTTTTTTTCTTTAAAAATTCTAATTTAATTGAAAATTTAACATTATTTTTTTTAAATTGAAAAACTGAATTTACCGTTGTTATTTCAGGAAAAATAAATTTAAGTATTTGGTGGTACAGCTTCCAAATTAAGAGCATTTTTTTTTATTTTTTCTTTTTTTCAAAATATAGACGGGAATTTAGTTTGGCGTATTATTTTTTTCTTAAATAAATGAATTATATGCACGAACCCATTTAACATCAGCAGCAGGTTTGCCCGAGAGGTTAAGGGGGAAGACTTAAGATCTTCTGTGCATAAGTACGCGTGGGTTCGAACCCCACAGCCTGCAAATATTTTATAAAAATAGAATGTATAGATACAATTTTTAACTAAAAATATATTATGAGAAATTTGAAAAAAAAAAAACTGGTTAAAATTTTAGAAAATTCAAAAAATTTAATTTATAAAAATATAAAAACTCAAATATATATTCTAGAAATCCATATTGTGACTATAAATTAAAACAAACTATAAAAATTTGATTTCTTATTAAAAATTATAAAATTCAAGAAAATTAAAATTTATAAAAATTCAAATATATATTCTAAAAAGTGCTATGAAGAAATTACAAATTAAAAAAAAAAGAATATCTTGGTTAAAATTGTAGAAAATTACTAAAAAATAGAAAGTTTAAAATAAATTATAAAAAATGAAATAAGTTTAAAAGTTATAAAATTTCACATATATATTTTAAAAGTAGTATAAGTTGAAGAAAATATATATCTTGGTTAAAATTGTAGAAAATTACAAAAAAAAATCTCTAAAAAATATAAAAATTTTAAAAAGTTGTGTGGATAATAGATATGTGAATGATCTTGAATAAATACGATTATGTCTTGAATTTAATAATTTTGATAAGTAGTCATTTGAGTCTTAACTCAATTGGCACGAGTATTGTTGTCAATACTGGAAGACGTGGATTTGAGTGTACTGAAGTGCATTATCTTTCTATTTATGGGTTGGGGAAGAACTATGAGTAGTTCTAGGTGTTGTGTAAAAAAGAAAGAAAGATATGAACAGAACTTATAATGAAATTATTCAAAAAAAATTTGGGTAAGGAAGCGAAAGAAACTTTTCAGCATGGAATTTCGATAAAGCTCTCAAAATCTCTTATGATTACAGTTGTAACCTTCACCAAGGTATGCTTGCGTTGCCATTTTAATTATACATACACAAGGAGAGATTGTATGAAACTGTGATTACACGTCATCCTTATTCCTTTTCAATAGGAAAATGAAAAATCAAAGTTTTCTTCCTAATTTTCAGCATTTTTAGTTAGATTTGAAATTTTTTTGGAGGAAAAAGCTGAAAATCAGGAGAAAAAAAAATCTAATTTGTTATTCTCCTGTTGAAAGGATAGAGATGACGTGGAATCACAGTTTCATACAATCTTTTCTCGTACATACACACACAAGAGATTAATTGTGAGTTTTTCAAAAATAATAGTTATAAAAAATAGTAGTATATATATTTACCATTATAAATTTAATATTAATTAATTAATATTAAAACTCACATTGATATTTAAAACTCATTTTATTGGTCACATCGGATTGCCATTTGAGAGGTTATAGAGCTTAACGGCAGGGTGATCATTTCGTAACAAAATGATAACGTAAGTAACTAAACTGTAACATTTCAAACACAAGTGAATAAAATGTAACTTGAGGCAAACAAAAGTGACTATTTTGATAATTTATCCACTTTGAAACTATAGAATAGTATTGATGTGCTGCTGGCGTGATTGTAACCTACAGGCGTTACATTTATTTTATTTGCTCAGCAGCTACAGATTTCAAGCACAAATCTGGTGTTGCTTAGAAGGGATTAAAACGTAGTATAGGGTAGCACACAAGTGGTTGAGCCATTTCTGAAGCGAACCCTGGCCCTGGGTTTAAGTCAACTTTCTCACCACCCTTCACTTCCCAATCAAAGCACTGAACCAACGACCCTACTGCTGCATGCATCACCAACATGGCAAGTGAAGCTCCTGGGCATCCTCTTCGACCACTCCCGAATGGAAGGAACCTAAAGTTTTGACCCTTGAATTCCATTTGATGCTCTCCGATTTTCTCATCAGAGCTGTCTAAGAACCTTTCAGGATCGAATTCATCAGGGTTTTTCCATGAATCAGGGTCTCTCATGACAGCATAGCAGTTGACCAGTACTCGGGTCTTAGCTTTCACCATGAACCCATTCACAGTACAATCTTCACCACATTCCCTGATGATCAAGGGAGCTGAAGGATGAAGCCTTAGAGTTTCTCTTATCACAGCTCTAAGATATGGAAGATTTGGGACATCAGATTCTTTGATAAGCCTGTTAGGTCCTACTATTGTATTGATTTCATCTCTAAGCTTCTGAAAGGCTTTTGGGCTATTAATGAGCTCCCCCATTGCCCATTGCATGGCTGACGATGATGTATCAGTACCCGCCATGAAAATATCCTTTTTTTGCACATTAAGTATCAAGCATGAGAACAACTTTCTAATAGTTTAGTGACCAAATCGCAAAAAATACTATTAATTTAGTAACTTTGGATATAGTTTACCATGAAAGCTGTAATAACTTACCAGCAAGAAAGACTTGATATCCTTCATGGAAATCTTGACTTCAGCAGTAGGATCTCTATAAACCTCCAACAAAATATCCAACAAATCTTGCTCTTGATTCTCATCATAATAACCCTTAATTGCTTTCTCTTGATGTTCTTGAATGATCCTTTCCACCAAACGATCATACTTCAACAAAGCTGCTTTAAGCTTCATCCCATTCCCCGAGAAATCCAATACCTTCAAAGGACCCAACACATCTCCAACACTAATCTTCCCTGAAAGCTTCAAACATGTCCTAATCAGCTCTTTAATCACAGAAGCATCATTATTATTCCCTGAACAACGAGTACTCATCGCCATTCTACAGATAGTATTGTTGGTCAAGGTAGTGAACTCGCTGCTCAAATCACAGGGCTTTCCTTCTTTACAACGCTTCATCACGGACTCCACCAGCTTCACCTTCTCTTGGTCTCGGACATCAGCGAACCTGTCTAGCTGAGGGACGGCTAAGAGCCTTGTCATGCAAAGTTTCTTCATGAAACGCCAGTAATCACCGTATTGAGCTAAAACAAACCTTGAGCCTCTATAAATGAAGTACTCTGAGGAACCAAATTCGGGTCTAGAACAAAAATTGAGTTCTTGGGTTTTGAAGATTTCTTTGGCAACAGTGGCGTTGGATACAACAACGCAAGATGATGCACCGAGGCGGATCCGCATGAGAGGGCCATAGCGTCGAGCTAGGGCTTGGAAAGATTTTGGAAGGACAGGGGTGAGTAAGTGGAGGTGGCCAATGAATGGGAGAGAAAAGGGGCTCGGTGGCTCGAGGTCTTGATGCTTCAAAATGTTTTTCATGAAAGAGTGGAGTAGGACAACAGTGATGAACCAAATGAAACATTGAAAGTAATATTGAACATCAATGGAAATCAATGCCATGGTGAATAGAGAATGGCTTGCCAATGCTTCGCTTTTTACATGCCTTTTATAGAGCATGAAAAAACCCTAACAGTAATACGATTAATGCAATTTGAATTCAAACCACATTTGAGACAGTGAACATTCTGACCATTAGATCAATACACGGATTCAATACAAATATATATTCTTGTTATAAATGTTATGGTCTGATTGATAAAATTTTGGATAAGTACACTTACAATTTATGATTTTTCATCACCTAACTAAATTAAGCAATGACACATTATCAACTATTTTAAAAGTAATTTTATTTTCAATTGTGTTCTATCATGCATTTGAAAATGTATACAATTATTGAGTACATCAACTATATTCATATTATATACGTTCTGAATGAAGTAGGTATATAAATTCATGCAACTTCATTTAAATTATATATCATTATCTAATTTATTGAAAATATAATTTATATGTATACTTTTTCAATACATCAAATATATCATATACATATATGCTGGATTTTAATTTTTTTTTTTAATTATTGTTGTGACATGTAACATAGTATGGTTTTATTTTTTGTTGTGTCTTTTAATTTTTGTTAAGGGATTTTCTATTTAGAAGCTTATGAAGTTTGTTTTGTTTGCCTAGAGCATGCCAACCTCACATCAGGTCTAATATTGCTTTTGGTGAAGGTCTGTCTCCCAATTCTATCAAGAGCGTGAGTTTTTGAAGAGACAACTTGAAGAGTCAATGAGTTCAATAGAGTGAAAGTGCCTTGTAAGGTGTGGTAAGATAACCATGCGGGTTTATTGTCATCTCAATGAAATCTCAAGATTTGTACTTGGTAGGATTTAAACCCATGACATGCTCTCACGGGTCACTTTATTAGGAGTTCAACGAGATACTCTCAATCTATTGAACTTACAGCTTCTTCAATCTACGTTTTCGAACATTTAAATTTTTCACAGAATCGAGAAATAAAACCCTATCAAAGATAACATCAAACGTGTTAGAAAATCCATCTAACTCTGAATAAACTACATAAATTTCTCTCGAGAAGATGGTTACCACCGATAGTATTTAAGGTTAGGGGACCATCGAGATTCTCATCGCTAGAAAACAAGTTCTAGTAGCAACATTAGTATTGGCATTACTCATTGAGCATGGGTATTAATTATACTTAATATGATTCATTACCCCCGACGTCTCCATTCATGTTTTCTAATCAATGATTCGTATATGAGCAGCAGGGATAATTTTACAAATTTCGTTTTCCAATCAACAATTTGTTTAATTTATTGGATTTTTTTTAATATACTGGCGTGATTACACGATAGTATCTGTTTATACTTTTCTTAATCTTTTGACAATGCACACACACTTTTGCACATACAGCTGTTCGAACCTGAGTTTCTTAAGATAAACTTACCACTGAAACCATTCATTGGATTCAAAATTTTAAAAATTTATTGAGATTATCTTTATTTATTTACTATTGAGATATTATTATTTGAATTTGATATAAATTTCATATCCATATTGATTAAATAATTTTTTAATAAAAAATAATGATATGAATAGATGTTAAATTTGAATAATGAAATCATCCTCAAGTTTTTAAAACAATTGTTGAGATGTAAATTATATGTTTGGAAGGAGTAGCTAAGAAAGCGAGTACTTGCGTGAAAAGAATATATAAGAGAATTTTTTTAAAAAAAAAGTTTAAAGCAATTATTTTTAAAAATGTTAAAATATATACTTATAAATTTGAAGAAGACAAAATAATATATAACAAATTAAAAATGTATTTAAACTTCAAGTAATTGCGAAAAAACTTAAATTTAAATACTTTTTTAGAAATTTAGAATTTTATAAAAATTTATTTTTGAACCCTTTTTAAAATTTTTAAAAAATTTTACAATTTTTTGAAGTAATATTTTTAATTCAACTATTTTTTTTCATTTATCGTTTTTTTAATTTTATTTTATAATATATATTTTTCTAGATTATATATATATATATACATGAATCTTTTATATATTTATTTCTATTTCTATATTTTTAATGTGTATATACAATTATTAAAAGAAATTATTTATTTATTTTTACGTAAAGATGATGCATGACTCTTTGTGATTGGTTATAATTTTTTTTTAATGTTTGTAAGAAAATGGACAAAACTATACCTAAAAGCATACTTTAAGCATCAAATTGGAAAAAATGTACTGAATGATTGTATAGAGTTAATAAATTCAATAGAATGAGAGTGCCTTGTAAGGTGTGATAAGATGAATCAGGTGAATTCGCATTGACACCCCACTGAAATCTAAAAATTTGTACTTGGTAGGATTTAAACCCATAACATGCTCTCACAAGTCACTTTATTTGGAATTCGATGAGGTGCTCTCAATCTATTGAACTTGCAACTTTTTCAGTCTACCTTATTAAACATTTGGGTTTTTCACATAATCAGAAGATAAAATCCTACTTTTTAAGGTTTTCAAACTTTTTCTCTGCGTCGCTTTATTTCTTTCTTTTGTTCTTAATTAGTCGGCGGTGACGTCAACTTTAATGCTGGTCGTCGACCGTCGATATTTCTTCCCTTTAATTCTTTATATTCAGTTCTTATTTTCTTTTATATTTTGGTTTTCTTTTAGTTTTTATCTACCTTTGTGGCACACTTTTCCTCTGTCTTGTGGCATACTTCTGCCTTATGGCACGTTTTCGTCTACCTTTGTGGTAGATTTGCGTTCGTGGATAGTTTTCTCACAACGTTCGGCTCTGATTTGTGATTATCGGTGGTCTTTCAATAGTTTTTTTAATTTCTCTTTATGTTGTTATTTTTCTGCTACATTTTAATTTCGTTTGGAATGTTTCTCTATTTTAATTTCTAATAAATTTAGTCGGCATATTATTCAAAAAAAAAAAAAATCCCACCAAAGAGAACATCGACCGTGTTAAAAGACCCATTAACCCTAAATAAATTGCACAATCTTCTCCCGAAAATATGGTTACCACCAATAGTATTTAAGGTTTAACCAAGTTTTCAATGGTTAAACACACATGGGATGGAGAGTCAGCTAAGGTTAGGGGACCATTGGGATCTTTAAAAAAATGTTAGATGGATATCAAGAGGGTAAAAAATCTTGAATCATCATAATTAAAAATGGAAATTACATAAAAACATAATAGTGATTGAGGACCAGTTTGGACTTCATGGACCACTTTTAATAATTTCAATCATAATAAATAGAAAAAACACCTTAGGGTATAAATAACATCTTTCACAATTATTTTGCAAGTCCAAAAGCTTGTAGCCAAATTAATTCCTTTCCCAATACTCGCTCTGTTTTTCTAATATATTTTGAAGATAGGAAAACAGAACATCTTTATCCAATGTATATAAACTAGAATCATTAGATAGTTCCAAAGTGTCACGTGAATTTTTCCGGGAGCGTTTATTAATTAACAATTAAAAGTAATGTTTTCGTGTTGAGATTTTGTCTTTCGCGACAAGTTGGCTCTTGGCAACGCATGAGATAAAGCCTTTGATTGTTAAGGATCATGTCCACTGTTCGACAAACAACACTTTAAAAATTTCTCTCTAAAAAATTAATCACCTCAACAAATTTCATTTAACCTCATGTCGACTTGTCAGTTGTTTTCAACTTATTTAGTGATTGCTCTAAATATTTTGGTACAAACCGGTAAACTAGTATTCAAATTTGAATTTATTGGATATTAATTTTAGAAATGATTTACATACTATAATTCGCTTGGCCAAGAAAGTGTAGAAATCCCGGATTATCACAACAATCTGGACCAAATAAAAAGATTGTCACGACAAAGAGAGTATTGAGAGCTATTATACCAAAGATTATCAAACTATCTAAATAATTATATAACCGTATGAAGGGGACCATGTATGACATGAACGTATAACTAATAAATAGAGATTTTAATGCACCCTATCGTCTTGTCCTCAAATTTCAATCATATTAATAATTCAATATCAATTTTTTCATATGTATGTAATGTAGCAAGTCAGTATCATAATTTGGTCCCCTCACATAATCTTAATTTTTAGTACTTTTTTAAATTATGATTTTTATGAAATATAATTTTTTATAATATGATTGTCGATGACGTCGATGATAAACAATAATATTATAATGTTTGGCATACATAAGAATGTATTAATTAAAATGTTGAAAAAATTAAACTGATATGTTTAGCTCAATAAATATTTTATTAAGAATGCTATGATAATTATCAAAATCAACCTCATCAAATAAAATGCAAGTGATTTAAGTTCTAACACAGACCGATTTAGCAACCTCTCACATTTGTATCTAAAAATTTAGATCACTCTTTTTTTAAAGTTCTCCTAAATCGAGTTACTGGACTCGACGAAGTGCTAATAGGCCGCTCATTCTTTAGCTGGGGCTGGTTTGTTATATGCACATCATGCAACTTGGGATCATATCCTTCCTTGTTTATGTTCTGTTTTGTCTTCAGTTTCTTTTAGTCGTATTGCTGGGATAGGTTGGATAATTGATTAAGTGTACGGGGTAAGGTCTGTTGGCTTGAGACTTAACCCATCCTCCTATGCTTGAAACCCGAATCAAATCAAACCGAATCAATTTATTACGGGCTAACAACTACTCAACAACATCAACATTTTTAGAGATATTGACATGAAATGATTATATTATTGTTATTTATATATTTTAAATCCAAGAATAATTAAATAGAATACAAATCTCTCTCACCACATACATTAGTTGCCCCTAGGCCCCAACTCATGTTCCTATCAAGCATATTTGAATTATTGTCACACTTTGGCAATTTAACTAGTGACATAGGACAGAGCTATGGTGCTGCATATATAATATAATGTTATTAATTATTAATCTTCAAATTTTAAAATGTTCTAATTACATCTTTAATCTATTGTTGTTATACCAATCAAGTCATTTTGTTATTGAAATTATTAAATGACACGTCTTATGTAGCTAAATTTAAAATAAAAATTTTAAAATAATAGGATGTTGTAATATAATTTTTAAAAGTAAAAAACTAAAAATATAAAAAAATAAAAAATTGAAAAGAAAAAAAAAACTAAAGGATAAAAGTTTGAAAACTTAAAAGCTAAGATTTGGAAAACATAGATTTTTTATTTTCTAATATTCATTTAAAATTATGTTATATAAGATCTGAAATATAATTTAACAGTTAAATTAATATTTTAGTAATAAAAATAACCTAATTGATATAACATTGATAGGTTAGAGATGTAATTAGAATAAACGAATTTAGGTTATTACTTTTGTTTAAACAATTTTAATAGAAAATCCCAAGACCATAATTCACAGTCTTTATTTATGTATAAGCATCCCTTCCTTACCACCCTGCAATAACTCCTTAGCATCAGTTCTATTATCTTTCACAAGTTCAAACAATGGCTGATCTAGGAGATCATGCTATACTTGTCACAACATGCCTAGCAACCATTTTCTTGTTCCTAGCCATCTTTGTGAAGACTCAGGCAAAGGGCCGACGGCCACCGAGCCCTCCAGCCTTACCGATCATCGGACATCTCCACCTTCTTCGCCCTATACCACACCGAGGTCTTCACAAGCTCTCAACCCGCTATGGACCAATAGTATCCTTCTACCTTGGCTCCAAACATTGTGTCCTTGTTTCATCCCCGGAAATAGCAGAAGAATTCCTTAAAACTAATGAAACATCTTATTTGGACCGCCCTAAAATGGCCAACTTCGATTACCTTACCTATGGCACATCCGATTTTTCGACGGCACCGTATGGACCACGTTGGAAGTTGATGAAGAAGCTTTGCATGTCTGAACTTCTTGGTCCCCGGACATTGGAGAAGCTCCTTCCAATTAGACGTGAAGAGATAAGGTCGTTTCTGAAAATGATCAAAAACAATGCTGAAATAGGAGGATCTGTTGATATTGTAGCTGAGCTTATGACATTGACCAATAACACAATATCCCGAATGACAGTCAGTCATCGATGTTCCGGCGACGAGAACAAAGCTGACGAAATAAGGAAAATGATGAGAGAGATGAATGACCTTGGCACAAAGTTTAATTTAGCTGATATTATTTGGTTTTGTAAGAACTTGGATTTGCAGGGTTTTAAGAAAAGACTAGTGGAAGTTCGGCACCGGTATGATACCATGATGGAAAGAATCATAAAAGAGCATGAAGAAGAAAGGAAGAAAAGGAATGAAAGTGGCGATAAAGTGAAAGATTTACTTGATATTTTGCTTGATGTTTATGAAGACGAGAGCTCAGAGGTCAAACTAACAAGGGAAAACGTTAAGGCTTTCATTTTGGTATGTTTCATATGCACATATAGATATAGTGTTGTAATTTGTTTCATATGCCTTTATTTTGTATGCTTTGATGTGTTTGCAGAATTTATTTGGAGCTGGCACTGATACATCGTCAACAACAATGGGATGGGGACTTGCAGAGCTACTTAATAACCCAGACGTTATGGAGAAAGCAAGAGAGGAAATCGATTGTGTTGTCGGGAAGAAGAGAATATTAGAGGAATCAGATGTTGGCAACTTGCCTTACTTACAAGCTATAGTGAAAGAAACACTAAGGCTTCATCCCAGTGGACCCTTTATCGTAAGAGAATCAACTAAAGCTTGTGTTATTGCTGGTTATGAAATCCCAGCAGATACTCGTCTGTATGTTAATGTATGGTCACTTGGAAGAAACCCAAAACAGTGGAAGAACCACCGGGAGTTCCGACCAGAGAGATTTCTTAACAGTGAAGAATGGCAAGCGAGGAGTCCATGGATGTTAGATGTGATGGGAAATGATTTTAATCTTTTGCCATTTGGGAGTGGAAGAAGAAGCTGTCCTGGTGCAGCACTAGCACTCAGCATTGTATCAACTGTCCTTGGTTGTATAATACAGTGCTTTGAGTGGAAGCTTGGGGATGGTGCTGGCAATGTTGACATGGAAGAGAAGAATGGGATGACTCTACTTAGGGCAAATGACTTGATTTGTTTCCCAGTAGCCAGGCTTACTCCATTTCCCTCTATTTGATTGTAATTTACTTATGGTGATGCATGCAGCGTCTATATCCATGTATGTTTCTTTCTTATGTTGCCTAATAAAGATACAAAGAGTGCAAAGTTTGCTACTATGATCAAATATATATCATATGATGAGGTGCTCAAAATATGCAAACCAGTATGAATCCATCTGAAACAAAAAACGATATGACATGATTGATATAAACATCCAGGAAGATACAGTTTATATATATATATATAGTTTTTGATCCCATGGACCACTGTTGTAGATTGCTTACCATCATGAAGCTAATCTCCAAAAGAAAATGATACTGAGTATTGCATCATCAACATTTTCGATTAGTGGAGTCAGTAAAAGCATTTTCGCCAATTCATAAAAGGAAAAGCTTGCTGCATCGAGCTTAGTTAGATTAAAGAGAAAGGGAAAGAAATAAATGGAAATTGACGGTAGCAGCTATTGGAAACATGAGCAACTGCAAAATAAATCTATTAATACTGATGAGAAAATTAAATAATTAAATATGAAATTAGAAATTACTACGCCGTGGTAAATTTACTGTCTATGAAATGAATTCGTCCCGGTCGATGTAATCGTGTGGTGGATATTGTTCATCAAGATTAACACAATTTTTCGGTATTCGTACACTCGAATATAAAAAATGAAACTCAATTGATCTTGCTCTTCTTAGCAAATCATAATAGAATAATTCTCATTTAAGACTCAAACTCTTAAACATAATTTTCTTTGAAGTGATTAAAGATCAAAAACATAAAATTTATAAAGAAAATAATGGAAAGGAATGATTTTTAGGAGAGAATTATGTTTTTATTCAGTGTGAAAACAGCCTCCAAGACTTTTTGGAGCAATAAGGGAAAATAATAAGACCGGCAAAAAAGTATACACGTACAATTCACACGTGTGAAAAGCTTAAGGCTCAATTACTCAAGGAGAAAAATAAGTAAAGCTATATACAAACACTTTTAATATATTGCACTTAATCAATGTGAGATATACTCACTAACACCAATCCTTTGTATTTCCAACAGCAGTGACAAGACTAGTGAACCTCCGTCTAGAGTGGTGCCTAATCGTGCCACTAAGAAGGTTCGACTGTGAGAAGATGATATGGAATTTGATGTCGGTTTTAACGAATCAATTTATTATTTGATTTAATGTACAAATTAATTTATTTATTTTTAAATAAAAAAAATTAAAATACAATTTAACTCTTAATACGAAATTGTTTACTATACTTTTACCTTCATTTCCGTCATTAAAAAAAATAAGGATTCGTAAAGGTAATATGTACACATCAATTTTGGTCCCTGTTTCATAGTACGACTTAGCAGAAAACTTGAAATGTATCAATCAGCTGCCCAACCTTAATATTATACCACGATGACCTATCCCCCCTCAACCAAGAATATATGTCGTCATTTGTCTTAGACCAGACATCATCTTAATTTAATATTGTACAACACAGAACTGTAGAATTAAAGTGACACCTAACAAGGGAATTTAAGTTGATAGAAGTACAATTATTAAACTGTGAGCAAGGATTAAGCTGGGATTGTGGTGAAACAGGAGGGACTTAAACGCAAATATCACCATTAAAGGACAAAGCGGTTAGATGGTAATTAAACCCTATGGTTAATTATGTATTGAATCGGTAATAGTGGGCTGTTTTACCCTTTAACCCAAAAAAAAAAAAAAAAAATTACAAAAATAACACAAGTTCAAAAACATTCATCAAAATGACCTAAAATGAACGGTATACCTGAGTTTTTGATCATTTAATAGCCGACACTTTTTTAAAATTTTAACCAATTATTGCATCAGACTTTAAAATTTTGATTTTTTTTTTTATTTATTTTGGCCATCTAATGACAGGCATCATGATATTTGTTTTCACATTGTACCATACTGGTAGCATTTATTCCGGCATTTGAAAAAAAAATCAATTTTTTACAGTCTGACACAATCATCAAGTAATAATTTATTTAAATTTTAAAGAGTGTCAGCTATTAGATGATCAAAACCTAGGTACACAGTTCATTTGAAATCATTATGGTGAATGTTTTTGAACCTGATTAATTTTTATAAATATTATTTTTTTGGTTAGATGGATAAAATATCCGTAATAGTGAGGAAGTTTAGAGTGAATATTTGCTGATAAACAAAATGTTTAGTACACTAGGCTGGGCTGAATTGGGTTGGATTTGTACAATGCATTCGGGTTGATTTGGTGGATCTGAATTTAATTTAAATAATATAAGAAATATTTTTAAATTTAAATTAAATAATAATATAAAAATATTATTTTAATATTTTATTAATTCTTAAATAGTTAAACAGATTTTTTAGCAAGACGAGCAAAAATGAATTTAGAGTTAGAAAATTTTTAATATCGGATCGTGGTTTAATCTAGACTTGTTTATGGATTGGGTTTTGATAAAATTTTAGGTTCGAGTTTGATTTGACTCAAAAAATGGGCAAAAGATTTTACCAAAGTCCGATTTGGATAAAAAAAATATATTAAAATTCGGATTTGGTTTGACCCGCTTGTATTAATTTTTTATATTATTTTTAAAAAATATAATACACCAAAAACAGTAAAAAAAATATTTTCATCAAATTGGAAATAAATTAAAAAAAAAACTTTATACTTAAATAACTCTAAGATAAGTGTAACTTAACAAGCAAATATCTCTAAAATAGTAGCAAAATTAACAATGTAATAAGAGTAATACAATATCCAAACAATATTAACAAAATAATAGTAACATAATAATGAAATATCAACAAAACAGTAAGAAAATAGTAGCAAAACAATGTGAAAGTACCAAGAAAATAGTAGATGTTTTTTTGTTTTGCAAATCCAGGTCAAGCCTCAAAAAAAGTTTTACCCAAGGTTTGATCCCTTTTTTAAAGGGATCTTATTTTTTTTGGGTCCAATCTCACTTTTCGAGCATATATTTTTTCTCAAATCTTTTTACTTTTTTGACATACCTTTAAAATAAATCGGGATGACCCAACTCATGAACAATTCTAATTCAATCCAATCAATGAATAGATTTACTTAAAAGGTGAGTGCAAAGTTTAAAGGTGATATTAAGCATGGTAAATGGTTGAGGGACTAGCTGCATGTACAATTTATAACATATGCCTATGCAAGTATTGGCATAGATTAAATTCTTAGTCGTGTAGTTTTGTTATGGTATTTTTTATTATCAATTCAAAACTTTAATATAATTCGGATTATCAACTAGCAATTTGAGAAGAGCTCGTGAGCCTAGTTTGCATGTTTCTGGATGTTCGCAAGTAGAGGGTGTGAAGTCAAATGAGTAGATCGATGAATACGTGTTAAGTTTAGGACAACATACATGTTGGCATGCAAGAAACTTGTCTAGGATGTCACTTCAATGAGCAGTAATCGTGTCATATAAATATTCAATTCTTTTCACCAAGAGGACACACAGCAAAATACTCAACAATTTTAAATATTCAGTTTCTATATTTCTTACTAAATCCAACATCTTTCTTTCTTAATTTGCTATAAACTATTCAATATGGATCATCGAGGTTTCCGATTTGCTCCTGGCCGGCTACTTGCAGAAACAACCAAAAGCCTTTTCTAAGAGAAAGAAAGGTTCATTTAATAGCAATATAAAGCCAAAAGAAAGAATGATAGGAAGAACAAGACAAATAAAATGTCTTTACATATAAAAATAACAAAGTACTTTTGAACTTGTCACCCAAGAGAGACGGCCACTGACCTAGTCATGGCAAACCAACAGCCAAAGTCAATTACATGACGAATGCAAAACTTAGAACCAATTCATGGAAGTCTAACATCCTACCACTTACAAAATCAAAAGTCTGTGTGTTAATTGATTAACCAAGGTTCAAAAATGGCTGATTTTCAAGGCTACATCATAGTTTTCTTCCTTTGGCTACTGTCTTTCATTTTGTTTAGAACCATATTCACCAAGAACCGGACCACCACACGTCTTCCGCCTAGTCCAATAGCCTTACCAATCATCGGACACCTCCACCTCCTTGCACCCATACCTCACCAGGCCCTTCACAAGCTTTCAACTAAACATGGACCCTTAATACATATCCGTCTCGGTTCTGTCCCGTGTGTCGTGGCTTCCTCCCCGGAAATAGCCAAGCAGTTCCTCAAAACCCACGAATCATCCTTCTCAAACCGACCGATAACCGCCGTTGTTGACTACCTTACATACGGCTCAGCTGATTTCTCCTTTGCTCCGTACGGGCCGTACTGGAAATTCATGAAGAAAATCTGCATGTCGGAGCTGTTAAGTGGCCGAATGTTGGATCAGTTTCTTCCGGTTCGACGTGAAGAATTAATCCGGTTTTTGCAGTTGATGTTGAAAACAGCTAATGCTAGTGAAAAAGTAGATGTTGGGGGTGAGCTTGTAAGGTTGACCAATAATATTGTGTCGAGAATGATAATGAATAAAACATGTTGTAATAATGAAGATGAAGCTGAAGAGGTTAGGAAGTTGGTGGAAGCTATAGCTAAGGTGTCGGGACAGTTTAATTTATCGGATTTTATCTGGTTTTGTAAGAATTTGGATTTGCAAGGAATGAACAAGAAGCTGAAACAGCTACGTGATAAGTTTGATTCAATGATGGGTAGAATAATAAAGGAACATGAAAAAGCAAGGAAGTCAAACAAGGATGATAATACAGTAAAAGATTTACTTGATGTTTTACTTGATATTTCACAAGATGAAAGCTCGGAGATGAGATTAACCAGAGAAAACATTAAGGCATTCATCCTGGTAAGTGGTAACCTTCTTTTATCATCTACTTTTATAATATTTCAATTACATAATCTTTAGGGTGAACTACACACAAACTCAATGAATTATCAGTAAGTTTAAATTATAATCATTCAATTCTTCTAAAGTTTTTACCTAAGTCATAGTCCGTTAAATTTTATATGAAATCCGATTGATGAGCTTCAAATGACGAATATATGGTGGAATAACATCCATCAACAACTAAAAAAATATATATTAGATCTAACTCGATGAAAATTTTCAATTAAAGTCAACGATGAAAATAGAAAAGGTCGTAGATGTCTGGTGACAATAAGAAGAAGCTAGGGTTTAAAACAAGTTGTTGTTGTTATTTGACCAAGAACTCTTCAAGAAAACCTAAATCAAAGTAATTTAGGTTAAGTTAATCCATTAAAGGAACGTATTTTTCGATAACATAAATAAAAAATTTTCAAACAGTTCGATTACTTAACTGACAACCTGTATGGCGTTTTAGGACCTATTTGTAGCCGGGACAGACACAAGTGCTGTTACAATAGAATGGGCATTATCAGAGCTTATTAATCATCCAAACATAATGGAGAAAGCAAGACAAGAGATTGATATTGTTGCAGGGAAAGACAGAATAGTACAAGAATCAGATATCACCAACCTCCCTTACCTTCAAGCTATTGTAAAGGAAACATTAAGGCTTCATCCGGCTGGTCCTATGATTGTAAGGGAATCAAGCGAGGATTGTAATATTGAAGGTTACGAAATTCCGGCAAAGACACGACTGTTCGTTAACGTATGGGCGATCGGTAGGGACCGGAATCACTGGGAGAACCCACATGAATTCCGACCAGAGAGGTTTGTGAACGGGAGTAGTAGTCAAATGGATGTAAGGGGACAACATTTTCATTTGTTGCCATTTGGGAGTGGGAGAAGATCATGCCCTGGAACTTCAATGGCGTTGCAAGTTGTTCAAACGAGTCTTGCTGCTATGATTCAATGCTTTGATTGGAAGGTTGATGGAAGTGTTGATATGGAAGAAGGACCTGGACTTACACTTCCACGAGCTCATCCACTCATTTGTGTCCCTATCCTTAGGCTAAATCCTTTTCCATCCTGTTGATCTGAAATTGGTAGGTCTGTGGCACAAACACAGTAATACAAAACTGTAATGTATGTGATTTTCTATTGTTACACTATCTCATTATCGGTTTTTTACATCATATTTAAAACTATTTATAACTCCTCTTCAATCCATAAATAGGACGATAATGCAAATTAGCGTACTCGAATTCACGTCCTTCTGTATCAACAACAATACTCATGTCAATCGAATTAAAACTTTTAATTAGAAGTTTCTATGATAATTTTACCTCTTTTATAACCAATGGTAAGACGTTGTTCTCTTGTTGGTCAACATAATCTTCTCATAGGGCCTTCAATTTGGACTTTGGGGTTTTAAAGATCCGATTAAGTCAACTTTTAATCTTTTTTTAGATTGATGCTGCTGTGATTATTAATGTAATTCATCTAATAATATTATTATCATATAAGTCCGCTAACCTAATTTCATATAAACTTTTGTAAACTTATAATGCCAAGGTTGAGATTATAGGTGTTCATGGGTCGGGCCTAAGCATGATATTAACATATTTTATGTTTACTCAAGCTCGATCCAACCTAAAATCTAAACTTAAAATTTTATCTAAATCCACCCATATTTGCAAAAGACTAACCAAAACTTATTTTAAGCCCGCCCATATTAATTTTTAATTTTTTAAAAATATTTATATTATATTATTTTAATATTTAATAAATTTATAAATTTTTTATTTATTGAAACTTTTTATATAGTCATCTTAACATTTTTTTTAATATTTACATTAGAGTAATATTATCTATTTAGTATAAGTATTTTTTAATGTATTTTAAATTAGATACTATATAATATATATATATATATTATAAAGTATTATAAATTTAAAATGAGTCAGATCGGATCAAGTTCGAGCCTTGAATGTTCAAGCTTGAACCCGACTCATATTTTAAACCGACCTAATTTTTTTGTCTAAACCTATTTTTCGAATCTAATATTTTTATCTAAACTTTCTCAAATTTCAAGTAGACCTTTGGATTTGGATAAATAACTCGACCATGAATAAGATGTAGTTGAGATACACAATTCACCTGTATACATTGACATGATAAAAACAAAATTCTATGTTAGTGATTTCCATCCAAATAAATAAAAATTATTATTCAAGGAATAAAAAACTAATAACAGTTGCGTCCTTCTTAAGATAATTGATTACAATATGATCATCGACCAAACTTCTAAATTTTTTATTAAATTATTTTATTCAAAATTATTTAGATATAATTACAACCTTATCCTCTGTGTTCCATGCTGGCCTCTACAATTATGGGGGTGGGTGGGGACCCTCACCCACTCACCACCAAATACTACACAGACATGAAAGTGAAACGACAGAACAGCAAATCGGCAATGACGACGTGGTAAATAGATGTTCAAAGACGTGGCACGTGGGACCCAATCCCACAGATTAGAGCGGCAGTATGGTTTGCTTTAGCTTGGTTTCTAATATTTGTTTGGTTTAAATTTTCTATTAGTCCCTCTACTTTTATAGAATTTGATATTTAATCTTTATACTTTAAAAATTAATGATTCATTTTTTAATTTAAAAATATTAATCCAATCATTATCATCATTTGATTGGATTGAGATTTTAAAATCAATTTTAACCTTTTAAGTTCATGGATTAAATCTCAATTTTTGTTAAAAGAACAGGGACTAGAGGTATATTTTACCCTATTTGCTTCGAATAAAATAAACCCCGAAAACAATTCGAAATCTCCATCCTTTCCTCATAGTCCGTCCCCTTTCTATCTTTTTGGGTCTCACTTCATTATCTCAAATCTTTTTTCTTTTTCTTATTAATTTCTTACCCTGAATACTTTACAGCTCTTTAAATTTTTTTTCTCTTGCAATGTTATTGCTTCATTGATTTTAGAGGGGAAGTTATTGATTTATTCAACAGATCTAATGATATTGTGCTTTTCTCCACATTCTAACCGATGTTCTTTTTATGAAAAAACCTGATCTTGTTATTGAGTTCTGATTACTGGGTTGTTGATACTGAAGCGGAATCAATAAAAAGATACAAATTTCCTCTCTTTTAAGCAAATTTGAAATCTGGGTTTTCTTCAAAAAGAGAAAAAAAGATGGTTACAGTTAATATAGGGATGCTTCATTACATTCTAGACCATGTATATGGTGCATTTGTGCATAGAACAAAGATAACCCCACCGTTCTTCTCAAGAGGGTGGGGTGGAACAAAGCTTGAGCTTCTGGAGAGATTGATAAGCCAGTTGTTCCCCGAAGTTGAAGGTCAAAACTGGCCTCCAAGATTGATTCAACCCATTTGGAGAACTGTTTGGGAGACCCAAAATGCTTGTTTGAGAGAAGGTGTGTTTAGGACCCCTTGTGATGAGCAGTTGCTTAGTGCATTGCCTCCTGAAAGTCATAATGCGAAGGTTGCTTTCCTTGTCCCAAAAGATGTGCCACCTCAAAAGATGGCATGTGTGGTTCACCTAGCAGGTATCTTTGTGTGCACTTTTGGATTGCTTTTGTTGATTAATCAAGTTGGTTTACAAGAATTTGGTGTTCTCATTGTCTGAGTGTAGTTTAGTTTATTAGTGATTCACTTTTTAAGTTGGTGAATCTTAGTTGTTTGTTTATGTTTATCTTCCTGGATAGTGCAAATTGATTGTTTATATTCTTGGTTTGAGCTTAGAATGATCATCTTCTACATAGTAGTAATGAATATCGAGGCTGCTTTATTACTGATGTAGATTTTGACTGAAGCCTACATGCTATGCCCAATGTTCAAAATCTAAAATCTTAAAGAAGAGAAGAGAATGCTTATAAGCAGTGGATGGTATAGCACAATTCTGTCTGAAGATTACATCAACACCCTGAAATGCCTCCGTGGATATTGAAATGAATACAGTTTATTGTGGTTGTTTCAACTTTCGACTTTTCAAGGCTTATGTTTTTCTGCTGGATCCTACTCTCAAATAAGAAAACATACACATACACTAGATTTCCTGTTCTCGTGGTGCTTTTCTGTTTACTCGTGTATAAAACCTTTGTATTGTTTGCTATACCTATATCATTTGTTACCTGTTATTTCCTAGATTATTCATTCAGAGTATTTCAGCTTAGATGTATACTACAATCTTGCAAGTATTGCTTCAAATTTAAAATGATTTTGGGTTGTGAATTTGATATTTAAAACTCATCTTTATTGATATAAAATGTAACCTCTTTGACAGGCACAGGAGACCATACATTTGAACGGAGATTGCGTCTTGGTGGACCATTATTGAAACAAAACATTGCAACTATGGTGCTTGAGAGGTCAGAGTCCATTCTGTATTATCAAGTATTTTTTGAAGCTGAGCTTATCTTCTTGTACTTCTGCTTTTAGGCTTTCTAATTAATATAACTGTTTTTATAGCCCTTTCTATGGTCAAAGGCGTCCTATGCTGCAGCGTGGTGCAAAACTCTTGTGTGTCAGTGATTTGCTTTTATTAGGAAGAGCAACCATTGAAGAGGCTCGGAGCCTTTTATACTGGTTAGACTCTGAGGCAGGGTTTGGCAAGATGGGTGTGTGTGGACTTAGCATGGGTAAGAATTGTTATTCTTGTGGTGCTTTTATTCTATTCGTATTGTTAATTAGCACACCCTTTTGAAGTTTGATGCTTTTATGGAATAGGGGGAGTGCATGCTGCAATGGTTGGATCACTGCACCCCACACCTGTTGCAACCCTTCCTTTTCTTTCCCCACATTCTGCTGTTGTGGCATTCTGTGAGGGTATATTGAAGCATGCCACTGCATGGGAGGCACTGAGAGAGGATCTTGCAGCAAAAGAGGCTGCAATGACTCTCGAGGAGGTGAGACAACGAATGCGAAATGTACTGTCTCTCACAGATGTCACACGCTTTCCAATTCCTAAAAACCCTAATGCCATAATATTTGTTGCGGCAACTGTAAGTACCATATATCTCTGTCTGACAAAGTGGATGTTGCTTAAGAATATGAATAAGGAGCTTGTTGATATTCTTCATCTTGTTTTTTAATGGATGTTGCTTAAGAACATGAAAACTTTTTACTATTAAATTTTTCTGCGAATAAACCTATCGCGGCTTTTTAATGGATGATACATGTGGGGAGCTTGATTGTTTCAAAGTTTAGCATGTCTAGCATCTTTATTGACCTTACGAGTTATGATGCATTCTTACTTATTTGACCATTTAAAGGCATCGTAATTCATAAGGCCGGTAAAGATTTGATACGAAACATTCATTGACCAGTTAAAATGTGTAGTCATGAACAAGTTTGGTGGTGCAAGTCCCCCTTAGCCTGCAGTCCATGCTGATTGTTTGGATCATCCATGTTTCTTCTTATTTGAAGGTCCACTATTAAGTTTTCTTCCCCTTGCGGAGGACAAAGGGACTTGGGAGAATTTCCACATCATGTAAATAAGGTCTTAGATTAATCGAACACTGATATTTATATACGTACACACACACATGTCTGCCAGTGTTATGTTTTATAGTTTTCGTAGAATGCCAATGGCGCTATCTATATAATTCAACTGCAACTATGCGTTTCAGGATGATGGTTACATACCAAAACACTCGGTGCTGGAGCTTCAAAAGGCTTGGCCTGGTTCAGAAGTGAGATGGGTTACAGGTGGCCATGTCTCGTCGTTTCTTCTACATAACGATGAGTTTCGAAAGGCAATCGTCGACGGGCTTAACAGATTAGAGTGGAAAGAATCCTCCTTATGACGGTGCATCAGCCAGTCCCCGTGGTTAAATGATTGTATTTGTTGATCACGTGTGGAAAATGGACTCGTAGCAACTGAAATTTGATGTCACCCCCTTGAAATTGAACAGAGCAGGGGGGTAGTGCTCTGTGAATGCATTATTTCTTCCCTATAAATTTAGCTTCTTACACTAATTTTATACGACTCCAATTATTTGGAGTTATATTCTTCACTCAATTAATTGAGTTTGTTTGTTTCATTCATGTGTCATCAGGTGTTTGACGGAAGAGAGAAGTGGATTTCAGAAATAAAATGTAATATTCTTAGATTTTTAGGTTTTTTTTTTAGTATAGATTAAATTGAAGCTCAATTAATTTGTTCATTCCGTTCCAAAGCTACACGGTGGACTACTCGACTACAGTCAAGTTTCTTGTTTCAAAATGGTGGCTCAGTGAATCGGGTTTTGAAATTTCACTGTAGATTAATCATGGGCTTTTGACTACATTAAATTTAGGTGCCCGTAATGAAGGAGAATAGTACTAAAATTACACAAAGTAGTATGCTAGTTTATATTAAATGTAAAAATTAATTAAACCATTGTTTTCCAAAAATATTTTCTACAGTGGAAATTCGCAATAAAGAGCATATAGCTATTGAAAGGAAGGGCATAGCTGCAGTTGATGGCTACTTGGAGAGAACTGTTTTAGATGCTTCTTATGTTCTTGAAATTCACCAACAAGCTTACTTAATCCACTAATTGGAAATTTGGATTGAAATTATAGTTTCGAAATGTATGAGTTATGAATTAATTATTTTCAAATTTCTTTGTTTGGGAATTAAAATATTTGAATTTCTAGATTTTGAGTTGATATTTCAAATTTAGACTTAAATTTCAATTAATTCTAAACCTTAAAAATATTTTTTTAATTTAATTATTGAGGAGTATTTTGAACATTGTTGTTTGAACCAATCCATTGGGAACATATCAATGTACCAGGCTGAAGAAAGACATCAGACCGATTGATTCGAGAATCACTACAAAATCGATTGATTGGGCAATTAAATCGGTTGAGCCAATTTTTTTATTTTATTTTTATGAATTGTAAAATGATTTATTTAATAAAACCAGATGGATCGATTGAACCGATCATACTAATCAAATCGATCGAACTGATTGAATTGATCAAATCAATTGGATTAACAAATTGGTGACAATCAAGGATTTATAAATTAAAATTGTAAAAATTATAATATAAATAAAATTTTTGATGTATTTATATTATACTAAAATTAAATACATGAAGCTTCATCATTGTTTTCAAAATCAAATTGCACCAACCATCGGACCAACTGGATCGAGAGTCGATTGAAATACCGATCAAAAGTAAAAGGTCAAATTGATTAACTCGTGAACCAATTAGACTAATCAAAATGACGATGAAACTGATTGGACCGATTTTTATCTATTTTGAAACATTTTTTATTTTTAATAACTGATTCAATTAAATCAATTGGATTGATCAAATAAGTTAAATTCAAAATCGATGGTTCTATCAATTCACCTATGGTTTAATTTTGAAAATTTTAAACTTCTTTAATGATATGTTACAAGTCAAATTAATTATTTATTAGTTGGGTTTTGAAGGAATTGTGAAAGAAAAATATAACAAAAAAAGTTCTCATGTTTTTTTAATCAATCCAAAATTTAACCCTTATTCCAAACAAAGAATTTAGATTTTCAAATCCAAATCCAAATCCAAATTTTTTTACCCAAATCATAATTTCTGATGATAAAGAAATTTCAAATGCAAACATTTCAAAAGCAAGTGATTAGATGTTCAAAGTTAAGATGAGTGGCAAAGGCTTTCCAATTAATCCAATGAAGAATAAGCATGTTGCATTTCCAGTTTCAGAAAGCATCCAATTAAGAGACTTAATCTACTGATATGAAAATTACTGAGGTAGAAATAGCTGTGTTCCCTTATCCCATTGGCCATCATTAAAACTAGTGCTTGACGATATCAAAATAGAACAAGCTTCAATCATGAGCACAGAACACAAACAAATAAGGAAACTTTAAGTTCTTGCTTAACAGAAGATACTATCCAAAATTTAGGGTCTGGACATATAGCAATAGCATCCCATAATAAAACCATACATAATCTAAACCAAAAGAATTCCAAAGTAACATAAGGGAATGCAAAATACCCTCTAGAAGACAAGCTCGTGCGGTTTCATGCCAGACTTGAGAGAAAACCTTGCGGCAAGGTAGGCCTTCAAGTCTGGGACTCCCTCAATGGACTTTATCAAAGACGCATCAACTGCTTTCTGGTCTTCTTTCTTGTCTTCAGGCAGTTTCTTCTTATCCTATAATTTTGTTTGATGAAATGTAAAAGAGAAGACAATCAGCACATTAAATTATAAGAATCCAATTAGGAAAGCTTAAACTATAATTACATGCAAACCAAAACAAACTTGCCTCTTTTTCACCCTCGAAAAACTCTCCCTCAGTCTTCTTCTTCTTCTTCTTTACTTCCTTGGCAAAGTACTTGTCATCAAACTTGTCTACGTTAACTCCTGAGATGTCAACCTTGGTGGAAGTAGCAATGACATAGGATTGGTTAACACGCCTTAAAGGAACACCGTTGATCTTGAATGGTCCTGCCATCGTTTCAGACTCCCAAATTTTTAGCAAAACACGCGAACAAACCGTAAAGCGAACAGACAACAAATGCGTATACTACATTATATACATAAAACAAACGAGTAAAAGCATTAAATTTCAAGATAGCATCACTCAGATCTCGGGCATATTGAATGTTAAATGGGTTTGTTACCATCAAATCTAATCTATAAGATAAAAGCAGCACAAAATGGAAATGCAACATAATGCTTCTAGAAAGAAAACCAAGTGAGAAACTATGGAAGTAATACTGCAGAAATCAATATCAAGGGTTTTAACAAACATGTTCATGTATCAAACTCGCAATTGAATAACATATATCATACATCCAATATTTTCAAGCAGTAAGCAAATCAATGACGAATAAAGGATAGCAGTAAAACATGTAATGCTCACCGGTGACCAAAAGGAGCCCAGAAGTAAGTTGCTTCAAGAAAACAACTCTCTTCCCCATAAACCTTCCAGCCAACAAAATCAACACAGTCCCTGGTGTAATGCTTGATCTAAACAAATAAAAACCCAAAAATAAGGAACATTTCTTCAGAAATCAACAAACAAACGAATAATGGTTTTCAAAAGAAGAACCTGAGTTTGGTGGGTTTAGGTTTGCGCTTGTTAAGAAGCGGCTTCTTGACATCCTCAGCCGGGTAAAACTTGGGAGGTTTCTCGGCGGCAGCGGGGGCCTTAGGTTTGGGATCATGGCGGGGGAAAGAACCACCATTTTTGGCCTTGATTGCCCAAAGGCCACGTTTGTGGTACATCTTAGACCTGGAATACTTCCCCACACCACGGATCAGATCTGGGTTTCTGGTCTTGACGGGAGTCTTCCTTTTCGCTGCCATTTCGTCTCTAAACCCTTTGCTTCTGCTGCTGCTGCTGCTGCTGCTGTAGGGCTATCCTTGTGGCGTTCAGCAAACTCAATTCTATCAAATATATCGATTCTCTAACTAGGGTTTTTCTATGGGTAATGTAGTGAGTGACAAAGTTGCCTGTATTTTGGGCTCAACTCTATTTTGGGCTTTTATCCTTATGGGTTTTACAACACAAAATATATCAAAACATCTGTTCAAAGTTCGATGAGCAAATAAATTAGACTCGTTTTAAAATAATAGTCACATTAAAATTTCAACGTTGGATAAATTATCAAAATAGTCCTTTTTTTCTCATATTACATTTTAGTTACTTATATTTGAAACGTTACGTTTTAGTCACTTATGTTATCGTTTTGTTACGAAATAGTTACTCTGTCGTTAAAATCTTTTACCTCCAAAATGACTGTGAAACGTGACAGTGAAAATGAGTTTTAAATACCAATATGGATATCCAATTGGGATGAGAAAAGTTATTTTTTTTATGAAAATAGAATACAAAATTTTGGGATGTCCAGTGTGAATGATTTGGATTTTAGGACAAATTTTGTATTCTATTTTCATAAAAAAAAAAATTAACATTTTTCATCTTAACTGGACGTCCACACCATGTTAGACTGCTGTTTGGGAGGTAACAAATCTTAACGTCAAAGTGACCATTTCGTAACAAAACGGTAACGTAAATGACTAAAACATAACATTCAAATATAAATGATTAAAATGTAATTTGAGGCAAACAAATGTGATTATTTTGATATTTTAATCCTTAACTTTTAATATGGTAGCTATGTTGAGTCTAGCTCGATTTAATTTCTATTTTATAATATATTGATTTATTTATTTTAGACAAAATAAAATTAAACATATAATATTATAATGTAAACATTAAAATATGTATTAATTTATCTATGTTTAAAATTTTAATAAATGAAAAAAATAAAATTAATTATATTAAATTAATAATAACAATACGAATTGCCTAAAATATATTTGGATTAGTTATATAAAAATATAGATAAATTTAGATAAAAATTAATATTCATATTTCAGGCTAAACTAGGCTTGAGCAAATATAATGTATGTTAATAGAATACATAGCTTCGACAAAACCTAACCCATTATCTCTTCAAGTTAGACTTTAGTTAAAATTATTTTTTAATAGAGTTAATTACACCATACATCCCTAAACCATAATTTTCATTCTAAATTGGTTCTCAATTTTTTTAAATATTTTAATTATATCTTTAAACTAACGAGGTTATATCAATATGATCCCTCTATTACTAAAATCAACATGATTAATATTTTTATATAATGTAAAGTAATTAATAAAAAGAAATATTATTCACATTGTTAAACGTAATTAAATGTATTAATCATTTAGATAATTAAAATATTACATCAGAATATTTAAAAAAATATATTACACCACTTAAAAAAATTAAGCCATAATTAAAGCTTAAATGAAAATAATAATTAAATTTTAAAATGTGATTTTTTGCTACTAATTAAATGAAAATAATTAAATATTAAATGTTAATGCGTTTATTTCATAAGTCTTAATTTTATATTATCGAAATACCAATATAAAAGTAACACAAAATTGAATAATTTTATCAGCATTGTTTATGTTTTAGAAGTCGGATCATTCGCTTAGGTCGGAAGGTTTTTCTGAAAGTGGGAGGGTTTGAGTAAAAATATAGACTCAAAAAATTGATTTGGATAAAAAATAAGACTCGCTTTCTAAATGGACCAAACATTGGGTAATTTTTTTGGCTTGGGCTTGACCCAACTCAAATTTGCCTAAAAAAAAATTCTATTGTTTTTTTATTTATCATTTTGCTATTATTTTATTGTTATTATTTGGATATTGTACAACTCTTATTTTATTATTAATTTTGATACTATTTTAGAGGCATTTGCTTGCTAAGTTGCAACTATTTTAATGTTATTTAAGTGTAAAGACTTTTTTAATGTATTTTCAATTTGTTGGGAAACATTTATTTTAATGTTTTTAGTGTATTTGATGTGTTATATTTTTTAAATTTATTTATATATAAAAATAATAATATAAAAAATTTTAATATGAGCGTGCTGGGTCGGACCCGATTTAATATTTATTGTTTGAATCGAGCTTATGCAAAATATTAAACCTATTTTTTAGATCAAATTAAACCCGAACCTAAAATGGAGCATAGACCCAACCTATGATTCGTTCTATTCATGTTTGTGTGTCTAACAAAACAAAATCTCTTCCTCCCTAGCTCCACTCTCTAAGAAATGAATGCATGAAAATTCGAGAAGACTACCATGATATTAGGAAACTGCCCAAAAGCTCTTCTAATGTAGGGGCAAAATCAAAAAATTCTTTAAGAAGCGGAATTAAATTGTAATTTTTACAATAGTAAAAATGTAATTTTATTGTTTTAATAGTCTATATCTTTATATTTTTAAAGGATTAAATCAATTTTTTATATTTTCAAGGGGTCAAAGTACAATTTTATTTTTATTTATTTAAAAATTTAAAAAATTCTAAAAAACCTAAATAAAAAAATTTATTTTAGGGAGGGTCAGGACCCCTACCAGCCCTTTAGTTTTGCCCTTGTTCTAATGCATTATGGTTTATAATATATTCACAAAACTTGAATATAGACCCTACAACTTGAGGAAATAATGATAGTGTCGATCCAAAATATTACACGAATTAAAATTTTGGAATCAATTTGTACATTTAGTCAAAGTTGGATACCAAAACTATAACTAAAATAAAAATCTTTAGATCCCTTTTGGACTTGTAAATTTAGCCACCAGAGAAAGTAAATACCAATAGTTCTTCTTTTCTTCTAAACTCATCATTGGTTATTTTGTTAGTTTGGACTAACATATAATGCATTTAATTTATTATTGGGTAAATTACACTGGATGCTATTAAATTTTGATTAATTTTTATCACTAAACTTTACAAAAATGTCACTAACATTATCGCGTTATTACAAAAATATTATTTAACTGTTTATGCAATTATTTAACGTAAGTCTAACGTGGCACATTAAATATACCACTGACGACACCGAATCCGCCTGTAGATCTCCTAAGGCTTTCCCCAAAAAAACACCTTTTTTTTTTATCATCAAAGCCTTTATCGCCGATTTTGTTTCTATGCTTGAGCTTTCGGATTCAACTCAGCTTCTTAGATTTCAAATATGTTTTTTTTTTTTTATGAATTATAAGAGGAGGACAAAGATATAAGAACAACGCGATTAGTACAACTCGAACTCAGATCACACTAAGGGTAATGAACACCCTAACCATCATGCCAACACACGAGGTTCTAGATTTGAAATATGTTTCATGAATCATATATATTGTTATTTTATGAAAATATTTTATAAAAAATCGTAGTTATTGAATTGAATTGAATTTTATGTTTTATTTAATTTATAATTAATTTTGATCTTTATCAGGTAAAAAGGAATGTTTATATTTAATATAGTGAAAATAATTTTAAAATACTATATAAAAATTATTGATTACTTTTTATTTATTTAAAAAATAAAAATATTTATGAATTTTTAAATTTTATCAAATAATACCCAAAAAATCATAAAATAAAATCATTCTGTCAATATATAAAAATCCAAAATATGTATAGCGAGAGAGAAACTTATACCCACTTTTAATTATCAACTTTTTCAAATCAATTCTATCTCTCTATATATATATGTAGAAATGTTGATGAAAATATCAAAGAAGACATTAACAATCAAAGTTAACTTAAAAAGACCTAGCTAGCTAGGGTTTCTATTGTTCCTGCCGAGGTCGAGCCAACCACAGAGAGCTGAGAGCTCTTAGGCGATGGAAGTACTCAGCTATCGCCAGCAAACACCTTGCTGCTTGACGGATCGTCAATATCTGATGCAGTCGATGAATGGCTTGCTGTCTCAGATTATCTGCCTATATATATTTTTATATCAAATATACAATAAAAATAAGACCCATATGTAAATCTTTGTGCTATATGCAAATTAATTGTAAGAGAGAGAGAGAGAAGATGATTAAGGACAAGTTCATAATTTGCTAATCAACCCATGACTTTGTGTTACCATACTTGTCTCGATTGTCAAGAAGGAATAATGGGATGTTGAAAATGATGCAAGGACATTTGTTCCATTTCAATTTCTTGGTTTATGGATTTACTTACCTTCATCTACAAGGTTTTTAACAGGGAATTTTGATAAAAGAATTTCAGGGTTTAACCTTAATTATTTCATACAATGACTTATTTATAATTTAGGATCGGTTTGAATGGGCAGTGTGTTCATTTATTGTTAGTGTAAAAATAACGGTGACGATGATATTAAATATTGTAGCAATACTATAATATGAAACAAAATGTAAACTAAATGCATCACACTGCACCATTCATTCAAACCCACCGTTAGGGTATGAATTAAAGTAACAGTGATGGAGAAAAGCTAGTTTGAAGGAGATTTATCTTTTTAAGTCAATCGGTTACGACCATGACATCACATCAAGCACATCTTTGGACCTCCATATACATTATTAAAGGGAGGGGACCCATTAGCATGTGAAAGTACTGAAAATGCAAGTATTCTTGAACTTGTTGGTTGTTCATATTCATGTTATAACTAGCCTATATAACACTTTCTAACTTGTTGTATTGTGTTATATAAGAATTCGAATTCAATCCTTAATTATTCCACTTTTTACTTTTTACACGCCCATTATGTGTGTGAAATTAATAAAAAAATAATGGTAAGTGTTATTACGAGTGAATTAATGAAAAAATATGTATAATTTTATGTAACTTCGCAATTTGGTTTTATGTAATTTTTTTAATTGAATTGGAATCACTTGATTTAGGGTGAGTTTGGATGGACGGTGGAGTGCGATGTTGTGCGGTGCGTTTTGTTTACTTTTTTGTCTCACGCTACAATTTCATTACATTATCTAATTTCACCGTCACCACTATTTTTTCACTAAATACGAATAAACACACCGTCCACCTAAACCTACCGTTACAATATCAATGAACACAGTATTACATGTTGTGCTAAGGTATTGTTTTTGAATAGAAAAGAAAACCCAAAGTGGTAAGCATTGGGGGAATGGAGGAAAGGACAAAGTTAATAACTCCTACAACTACAAGTGGAGTTTGATTCTTCAATAGACACGTATTCTCATACATTTCAGGCATCTAATATTGGTAGTGGTAGTGGTAGTAGTAGTAGTAAGAAAGTGGCTCAATTTTAACCATAAAATTAACTTTTGTTTTCTTCTTTCACCCTAATTGATAAGCCATGTTATATTGGGAAAATTTACCTAAATCTACACAAGCTGAACCTGGTCAAGTTTAGATCATCCTCGGATGGCATGGGCAACATTTTAATTTTACCCACAAACTCAAAACACTTCTCCATACAGATGTCACTTTCATATGAAATGTCCTTGAGATGCCAGATATATATACTAACATGAGTTAATCAATATTAATTCAGTTGGATAATATGTGAATGATTTCTAGGTTCGAGGTTAGGTTTGATTTCCAGCCTAATTCTTTTGGGTCCCACATAAGTATATATGAATAGGTATGAACCCATGTTGGTGAGATCATCATCATCATACATGGGGCGTGGGGTCCACAAGCCCATCAATCAAATAATAATGATGATAATAATATGAGAGATAATTAGTTGGTAAATGCAAAGCAAGGGCAGGTAAAAAATGATGAAAGTTGGCATGCAACATACCTGTCTAACGAAACCTTCGAGGGTGGAGAGCTTGTTGATGGCGATAGCCATTTGGCCCATGTAGTTACTCATATTAGGTGGGCAGCTAAGTGAATCAGAGGTTATGATATCAGACAGAGATTGATTCAAAGCTTCCAAGCCTTGTGATAGTGCTTCCTCAGCTTCTTGTGTGGATTGCTGCAATGCACATATGCCCATTATCTGTTGCTCCGTCAATGGCTCTATCTGGTTCAGTATAACCTGAAATACAAAAGCATTATCTTTATCTTGCTTGCTTCGTGTTATGCATATATGTTTGTTGTGAAATGTGAAGTGTGAACTGAAAGTCTGAAACTGAACTACTTTTGGATATTTATGAACAGGAAACAAAGATTGAAGATGAAAACAAGCCTTGATTTCCGTGACGGAGAAGACAAAAGAGATCAGTGGAGAGTCGAGAAGAGAAGAGAAGAGAAACGTGCAGTTCTCTCCTTTCTACTGCCTCAATTTGTAGTTAACAGACATGGCTTTATAATATAAACAACTAGCCTAATCCTTTTACAGAAATAACTTTTCCATACCTTTCGTCATTCAATTTCATGCCATTTTTAAAAAAATATATTTTTAAAGATGTGTGTGGCAGTTTGGGTTAGATTAGAGTACTTTGATGAGGTGAGAGGGGCGAAATCCAGCAATCCACATGAAGCAGCGTTCGGCAGGAGTTTTCCATATGCCAGACACAAGGTGAAACACATCGGTTTTGGCCGCCATGCCTTTTAGGTTCATCACCACGTCGAAATGTGCTAAGCAGTTGTCCACGTACATCCGGAGCTCGTTCTCCGGTAAGTGCTCTTGTACCGCTGCTCGTAGCTCACACATCAGTCGATGGTGTTCTTCTACCCATTTTCCATACTCCATGTCAAACACTGCAGCCTCTGCACCATCATAAAACATATTTCACTTCAAAATATATACGAAAAAGAGAGAGAGAGAGAGAGAGAGAGAGAGAGATCATTTATAGTAGTACACAACCTGAGCTTATGTTGTTAATTCCAACAGGAAGCCCTTGTTCTCCTCCCAACAGATTACCACCACCAAAAAACATGCCCTAAAAGAAAGATTTCAAGTATATTATAAACAGATGATATAAAATGAAGTATGGGTGGTTTAATGCTCTCACTTGAGCTCTGGCTCTTTGAAGTTCTTGTTCCAGTTGGGTAAGCCTAATCCTACTTGACTCTAATTGCTGAATATAAGCCTGTGTTCAAACCCCCAAGAAAATTAATAGCAAAGAAAGCAGTATCAGTTGGTAGTATAATTAATTCATTTTACAAGCTGACCTTTTTCCTCAGTCTGCTTTTCCTTGCTGCGTCTCTATTCTGAGCAAGTCTTCTCAGTGTCTGCTCCAAAAAAAAATTACAATACGGTGATTCAATATAATTGAATGTCTATAAAAAGAGAGTCAAAGTGTTTCACCTTAGGGTCTGGTGTTTTGGGTCCTTCCTGTTCTGAACTTGATGTTGTTGGTCCTTTTCGATTCCCCTCACGCTGCTAAATTAAGACATGCAGTGTTACAATAGATTCCAAACAAAATAATAATAAAAACATGGGAATCTCAGTTCTTTTTTCAATAAGATGATGCAAGGGAGCCAATCATACCTTGACAGCTTTAGGTGGCTGATTTGGAGCAGAAGCTGAAGCAATATTATCATTTCTGGGGTTGGCCAACTCCATGGACGGGTCTGATGGTCTTTTAGAACCACTAGTTGATGGAGAAACTAATCCTGTACTTGTCTATACCAAATACAAAAACAAACCCACTTCGAAAATTAAATATATATAATTTCTACTTACCATAAAAGCTGTAGAGATATATATATATAGTTTTATTTACTTTTGTTGATGATGGTGGTTCAACGTGCATCGGCTGTGAAGGGAAAATGTTGAGAGTAGGAGGCTTTATTCCAGAGCTATGATCTGCATTTATAAAAGAAACTGATTATTCAGAAAAGACCCAAAAGAAAAGGAAGGGAGACAAAGACAAGAGATGTAAGAAAAAGAACACATAGGGATCGTCATGCATCATCCATTTGTAGCTTTGTTCCATCGAAAAGAGGGGGGGAAAGGCAAATAAAGCCCATACCCCTTAAACGTACACTTGGCAGTACATGTAAAGAGATTCTTATTTTTCAAGGAATTCATGATCACAGAGAGGTGTTTGTTACAAGTCATGGTCCAAAGCTATAATGAAATAAAAAGAAATTATTTTTCTTTGAATTTTTTTTTAGTTTTTTTGGGTTTTGTTTCTGTAAGGATCTGGTCAAAAAGAAAGTTCTGGGAAATTCAATCTGTTTGAAAACATGAACATGTTTTTCTTGTGACCAAACAAAAAACAAGACAGAAGATGCAGGAAATGAAAACACTCACGTCTTTGGTCTTGAATAGTGGAAGGGTCTTGTCC
Organism: Kokia cookei; assembly: GCA_039519145.1. Classification (NCBI taxonomy): domain Eukaryota; kingdom Viridiplantae; phylum Streptophyta; class Magnoliopsida; order Malvales; family Malvaceae; genus Kokia; species Kokia cookei. The sequence continues at coordinate 34,334,237 of CM076899.1, read as the reverse complement.
ATCAAGGTAGAGAAAAAGGGCTTGATCTAATTCGCCTAAATCATAAGCTCCAGTGTCTTTGCTTCTGCTTATTCAAATAATAAAAAAACTAGAGGATGAAGAAAGGTTGATTCTGGGTTTAGTTTTTTATAGTTAAAAAGAAGAAAAAAAAAGTTTACACGAAGTTTGCAGGGATGGAAGATGATGAAGATGATTGCATCATTGCATAAGGAATCTGATGATTTTGATGATGGTCTTGATTTTGTTGATGATGATGATGTTGGTCTAGTTGGATGGAGTGATTCATGTTGCTTCTACTGGTAGCCATGAAAATACCAACGCCAAGGCCAAGCTATAGCTAAGCTGCTGCTTCTTCTTCTTGTCGCTCTTTTTGTTCTACTTTGAGGAGAGTTATTGAATTCACCATTAATGGCATAACAACCTTCCTTTTATTCCTTTTCTTTTCCTTCCTCCATCATCTCGATATTCATCAACAAAGAAAAGAAAATAAAAGAGTCGGTTATAATTTGAAACAAAACAACATTTTTTTTTTTATGAGAGAAAGAGAGAGAGAGAGCCAGAGAAGAGAAAAAAAAAAGAAGAAAAAGAAATAATGCATATATAAATGAAAGACAAAACCCTTTTTATCTCTCTATAAATAAAATAAAATAAATTATTATTTTCTTTTTTTTTTCAGACACAATTTTTGAGATAAAGCGGTTTTAAGGTATCCTTTAGAAAAGTTGTAATAAAAAGGGTTAAATCTTAAAATATACATTAATTATAATTTAATATGTAATTGTATATATTAATTTTAATGAGGTTCGGTTTTAAGGACTATTTAAGAGTGTAGCTATTCAAGACACAAGATTGGTAGGGGTTCAAAAAAATATTTTTCAGAAATTAATTAAATTTTTTGGACTTTCAATTTATTGTCTTAAATGCTTCATCTCTTAGGATCCCAAAAATTTTTCAATTTTTATTGTATTATATTTTATAATTTTTTAATTGGACCTAAATTATTATTTCACTTACAACCCCAAAAATGTCAAGATCAGGTTTGACTTTAATTTTATGTAATTTTATACATTAAATTTTAATTTAATCGAATTCTTAAATTATTAACACAATTATTTATATAACATCATTTCATGTTAATATATTGCATACATAAATAATTATATTTATCCAATATAAAAATAAATTAATGTATTTAATTTTTTAAATGTGTATGATTAAATCAAAATTAAAATTTTAAGTATACATTTGAATCACAATCAGAGTTTCATGTGTATAATTGTATCAAATTAAAATTTATGTATACAATTACATATTAAATCAAACTTCATGTATAATTTTAATATTTATCCCTAATAAAAAAATATAAAAAATTAGAGAAAATTTATGGTTATGTAGTAAATATATTTATTAAAATTCACATTGATAGTTTGTATAGTGTTTCTGTATAAATTTTATTATGATTATTCTTTATTGATTTATTATGAAAAGGATAAAAGCAACTTCATAAAATTATAATTCAACGGGTTATGAAGTAAATTTCTCATTATATTATAAGTGGATATTAAAATTTGTCAATTATATTTTATTTTGATTGATATTAACTATTATATTTTAAAAATATGGAAATTTTTTTATTTGATTTAAAAATATGAAAAAATTTACTAAACTTTTATGTGATAGAAATTAGTCACTATATTGAATTTTAATTAATTTTTTTATTAACTTTGATTTTTTAAAATTAAATTTTACCATTAGATATTAATTTTAATGATTTAAAAATAAATTTTAATGAGAATATATTATTTCAAAAGTTTTTATTTTAACAGTAAACATTAAGTTACTTATAAAATTATTAAAAATATAAATTAACTTTTAATTTTTATTTAATGAAAGGAGGACTCTAGATTTTTTAAAATATATTTTATATAAATAAAAAAATTTATTGATTGTTAATTAATTATTTATTTAAATAAAACATTTTAATTTAGATTTAACTAAAATTAATTTAAATTAAAATCGAATAGAAAATTTTAGTTTCAAAATTCACTAAAATAAAAGTTAAAGTGATAAATTTTAATATAGAGTTGAAGTGGAGTGGTAAATTTACCATTAATTTAAAAGTACAATAGTAAGTATCAACAAAATTACAACATAGTGGAAATTTTGAATATTATCTTTAATTTAATTCTACGTAAAAATATATTTTAATAATTTCATAATTGAATTGGTGTTCAATTAATTCGTGTCATTAATTCAATAAAATATTTAAAATAAATATGGATAGATGCGAAAAAAATTGTTGATTGAGCCTTAGTTCGATTGATATGCGTATTGTTATCAATATAGGAGGACATAAGTTTAAGTGCGTTGAGGCGCATTATTCTCCTTTATATTTATGTGTTGGGTAGGGATTATAAATAATTCTAGACATTGTATCAAAAAACATGTATGATCAAAATCTATAATTAATTTGTTAAAAAATAGTAATTACACACTAATTTAATTATTAAAAAAAAAAAACAACTTTAATATTTTCATTTATTAATTCGTTTAAAAACCATTTTTGGGTGGAAAACCGCTTGAGGCATCCTTGATGGAGTTTTAAATTAATGGACGATGATGCCCTTATGGAAAAGCAAATTTACTATTGACATTTTCATGCAAACTTACACGTAGATGTTGTGGTGGCGGCTCTCCTCTCCTTCAAACGACAACAACTGCCGTTTCGTGCCTTTACTTTTTAGCCCTACTTTTTTGACCTTTTGTAAATTGTAATCTCCTTTTTCTTATATATATGGAGAACTCCTCGCACATCATTGGGACTACTAAATTATAACAACTTGGTATAGTTTCAGGGACGAGAATGTTAAAGTACATTATATGGTGACGATTTACCTGTAACGACCCTATCACTTAATTGATCGCACGATCATACAGATTTTTTGTATTGTTAATTACGTGACATTACAAGATAAGGAGTTACCTTTTTATATAAGTCCGAAAGCACCAAGGACTAATGATGTTCCTTCTTCCCTAAAAAGAAAAAAACCTAAGTATCAACTTAGTCTCCTCCTTCTCCTCCTCTCTAAGCACTTAAACTCCGAGGCTTCACTTGTCACAGGTGAATCAACATTCTTCTCAACTACCTTTTTCTCTTTATCTTCTTCCTTGTTAAAAATTTTGCTCTCTATTTCTTCCTTGTTAAAAATTAGAATTAACATTTAGATTTAATATATTGACCATATAAAAAATATATAATTTAATGACGTGGATATATATCATTTCCACTCAAAACATGATGAATAGTTGTTTTTTTTTCATTAATTAATTGCTGAAATAATTTTTATGACTTAACTATTACATATGATGTGTAATAAAATTATCATGACTTAAATGAAAGTGATATATGATGATATGGTATCAGTAATATATATAGTCTTTTAACTTGATCTTATATAATTCTATATACAATTAGTAATTAAATATAACACGTTTAAATTAATGATTAATATTTGATACATCAATCGTATATATTTTTTATTTCATAAATAGTCTTGAAAATTTCACATGTCTTTTTTTTTTAATATTTTATTATACTTTTATAAGATATTTGTTAACCTTCTAATTCTTCTTGTGAAATCTAAAAACTTCACTATCAGTAAACTAAATAATTTCAAAATAAATCCAAATGAATTTATTTGTAATAATTTATCATTTGTATTCACTAAGTATATATACTTTCAATAAATTAAATACAAATCCTATTAAAATTAGAGAAATAATATAAAACATTTCTAATAATACAATGAATATCCAAACAATTTGGTCTTAACTTTCATTTTAGAGTTTTTTTTGAAGCGGATTAAGTCTTAGTTTAGTTGACATTGACATTATTGTTAGGAAGATATGGGTTCGAGTGAGTTGAAATACATTTATTTTCTTATCTAAGAATTAAGGAGGGACTATAAGTACTTCTAAATATTGTGAAAAAGTAATCACCAAAATGTTGATCTAATTGATCGTATTTCTAATATTTTAACAATAAAAAATTGGTTTAGATAATTTTATTTCGACTTTTAAATCATCGATTAATATTAAGCACCTTATCAAGATTAACCAAAAATTTATTAGGACGAGATTACAATTATACCTTATCACGTTAGTATAACATTTTGATGTAAAATGAATAATAGAAGAATAATACAAATACCACTTACGACAAAAAAAAAAAAATTTAAATACCAAAATAAAAAAAATATAATTTAAATACAATTTATAAATTAAACTTAATAACAACAATATCAACTAAACTAAAACTCAATCACTCTATTTCACACTTAAAAAACTATATTCCTTAAAAGGCTTTGAAAAGTTGAATGACATTCTTAAAAGAATTGTCTACCATAAATCATATTGATTGGAATTTATGCTTCAAACATGGATAAATTGAATGAATACAAATCCCAAAGTCAATGTTTATCCCCACCCAAAGAAATTTATGTAAAATGAATTAATAGGTCAAAGATAAAAAAAAGAAAAGAATAATTGGTAATTTGAATCTTTGTCTATTAGCCTATTTATATTTTTGTCATTCGGGTTTAAAATTTTTCATTTTAGTTACTAATGGAATATTGATGTGGCCTTTTTTATCTACATAATAACAAATTTATTCATCCGATGCATATAGATTCTATCAATTTGATCTTAATTTTAAAATTGTAATAATTTTAACCCTTAACTTTACACATTCTTTCAACTTAATCCTTATTCTTAAAAGTTAAAAATTAAAAACCTTAAAATGTTTTTTAAAAGTTTACTTTTTTCCAATAAAATACATAAAGTATTATAGAATATTTACAAATAAAACAATTTAAGGAGAAAAATCATGAAAAAAACTTAAGCAGGTTCAACTTTTCCCCTTTTTTCAATAGTAATGACCACCATGTCCAGTATGGGTAAAATCCTATAGACTAAGGTGAAAAAGGGTAAGAGTCGATGTTTTTAGCTTGTTATCCAGAACGAGTTTATTGCATTTGAGGTTTTGCTTGAAGGTGGGCATGATTGGAGATATATAGGTGAGGATGAGATCTTGAAGTTCCAACAGGCGGAAGACTATGTCAACAGCTCCACAACCAATTCTCAATTCAACGGCACGACAATAAAAGATGTGAAAATCGAAGAGTTCAGAGTAAGAATCATTAGTGCCGGTAATTATGGGAAAAGGTAGTGTTCAGCGCTTGGTAAATTTGACAAGGACTAAGAAATGAGGCCAAATGTATAATAAATACATTATTATTTATAAAATAATAACTCTAAAGAAGGAATCTGGTTTAAATATTTTTTTTATTTTTTTCTAAAAAATATTTTATTTATAAAATTATTATTTTAATAATAAATTTCAAGAAAAAAAAATGGGTATTCATTTATTGATAATTTAGTTATAATTCTATATGTAATTTAAAAAAAAAACCTTTAAACAATTTTTATTTTTTTTTAAATTTTTTTAAATTTTTAAGAATCAATAATAAATTATAGGATGTATAAAGTTTCGAGGTTAAATTTGTTGATTTTTTAGAACTAAGACCAAATTAATAGAATCTGTAAACATCGGAGGGCTAAATCTATTATTATGCAGAAATTTTTTTATAGAAAATCGATATCATTACTATGCTCCACTCAGTGCTCAGTGGACTATTTTTGTCAATACAGAACACATTTGCTAGTACATATTAATAATTGAATGATTATTCGTAAAATTTACCCTAAAATAGTCAAAAAGAAAAGATGGGGCATAAGAAATGATAGCGAGTGTAGAAAGTGTCGATTCAATTCAACGTGAACACAGATAAGGTATAAGTTTCCAAGATGTTGAAACGTAAATAAAATTCTTGAATGTCGAACCTGTGTGGGTTTTTCGATTATTTGAATGGTCCATACCATTATTAATATATCTGGACCAATCTTTTTTTGTTTGTCAATGTGTTCACTTAAATGATGTTAAATTTGGGTCAAATTCCTTAAATTCCCACTCATTGATAATAGGTCAGTGTCTGCTTATGAGAATTTATATATGCGATTGGATTTTACTGCTAAACATGCACCTTTTTCTTTAAATATTTTTTTATTCCACAAGTGTCTTTATCAGTTACCAATTTATTGTCTATAATTTTAAAAGTATAAGAATTCATTGAAGTAATGCATACCTTCATTTATTGTCTATTAACTCTTGTAAATCATTTAATTGAACTGATGTATAATAAATTGTTTGTTTTTATAATATATTATCATCACGATTTTATTTAAAAATAATAATTTATTTTCAGAGATCGATCCTCGTTTAAGTAAAAGTAATAATACTTGACATGGTTGTTAAATTGATTTACTGTCTATTTAAATTGCTTGAAATTGATATGTTTATTTCGTAGTTAACACATGAACAAAATCATGTTGGGTGGCTCATAGGTGCTAAATTGAACTTGTATTAATTATGGTGGAAGTTCTCATGACTCAATTAAAATGGGTACATGAATTTTATTTAGGTGAATTTTGATATTTATGAATGTCATGTGAGTTTCTAGAGATTTTGGACTTGAAAATTTTGACATTGAAGCAATACAAGAGATTTCGACACTTCTAAATATTGGGTTGCTGATTAAAAAAATATCATGGGAATTAAGTTTCGTTTAGACATATTTTAAGAATTTAACGAAAGGAGAGGAAAACCATTTTTGCATTGGTGGTCTATTGTATATTTGTGGAGTTTCAGATTATCTTTTTGCTCTACTTAGCAAAGTTATCCGAAGGGTTGTTATTCAGATAGACAATTTGGAGGTGATTAGAGTTTTGTAAAACTATGCGATGATGGATTCGGTAATCATTATACTTTGGAGGATCCATCGGTTTATGAGAGCTGAAGTTCGATGAAAGATATGTTCCGAGAGAATTTACTCTAGCTGTCGATTGCCTAGTCAAGTTGAATTTAACATTGAGGTAAAGTCTACAAGTTGTTGATGTCGCACCGATCGAAGTTTAGGAGTTTCTTCAACAAGATAAAACTAATGGTGTTTTCGTTCAATTTAATTTGATATAAATTCCTCTTTTATTTATCACCAAAATAGAATATATAAAAAGTTAAAATATTTTATAGTTTTTGTATTTTTCATAAATTTAAAATTTAGTCATTTTATTTTTAGTTCTAATAATTTAGTCTCTTTCCTTTTCATACCAATTATTAACACCATTAAATTTGTTTTGTTAAATTTATTGGTGTGATATTTTGGAATAAATAAAAAAATACTCACCTAATAGCAATGTGAATAAAAACCCGATATTGCAATGAACTTTAATTTAATGAAAATAATTTTAGCCTTATTAATAATTGGACTTAAATTTTGAAACTTGAAAAATAAAGAGACTAAATTCCTAAAAATAATTTATTAAGAGTAGACTTTATCGTGGTTCGAGCCATTCGTCCAGGCTCAAAGACCAACCTAAAAAGTGAGAGGGTTGCATAAAAATATAGACACGAAAAAAGGTTTGGAAAAACAATAAGACTCGTTTTTTAAATGAGTCAAGCCTCGAGTAAGATTTTTTTTTTTAGGTCTGGCTCGAATATGCCTAATTTTTTTTTATTTTGCTGTCATTTTACTATTATATTACTACTATTTTATTGTTATTGTTTGAATATTATATAATTCTTGTTTCATTGTTAATTTTGTTACTATTTTAAATGCATTTGATTGATAAGTTGTAATTATTTTAGTGTTATTTAAGTATAAAGTTTTTTTAATGTATTTTCAAATTGTTGAAAAATATTTATTTTAATATTTTTAATGTATTTAACATCTTATTAAAATAAATTTAAAATTATTTTTAAATCTTTTAATATTAAAATTAAAAAATTATGCATATCAAACTTTAATTTGAATTCATGGTAATTAATAATTGTTCTTAAAAAAACCGGAAACAAGTAATATTGGTTATTACCGTGTGGACAGACAGAACTCCTATGGACACGTGTAAAACATAGGAGAAAGGTAGGACGTTGACTGCGAAACACGTATAAGATTAAGTTCCCAAATTGATATTTGTAAGAAGGAAAAAAAACAGAACGGAAAGGGAAAGTGGAGCCCACAACATCAATATAAAACTATAAACAATCCAACGACTGTCCCATTTCGAGGCATGTGGGCCCCAACTTCCCCGGATTTATTTTTATTTTATTTTTAACTTCTTTTGTTTCCAACCACTACCACCATAAAGACTCTTATTTTTTTAAATTAATAAATAATTTGTTGAGTTGAACTGATTTAATTTAATAATTTTTAGAATTGAGTAATTTATAAATTTTATATTTTATCATTTTATATTTATATTTCGAAAAAGTTTCAAGCATAACCACATTTGTTATTAAAATGGATGTATCTGAAGAATTAATTATACATATAATGAAAGTAAATTTGTAATTTTTATTAAAAATATTATTTAAATTTAACTATTAATAAGCATAATAACTTTTTGGCTTTTCATTTTTTTTTTTTACCTATTTTAGCTTTTAAATTTGTAATGTTTCTCAAATCATTTTAAAATGGATGAAAAAGTTTAATTTTATTAATGTAACATACATGTTGTGGATGTCATGTCAGCAATTAATAAATTTTTAAAATTTTAAAAATTCAAAAAAAACTAAAATTATTAAAAATATTTTTAAAAAATTAATTAATTGCTAATTTGGCATACATTTGGATTGTCATGTCAGTAAAATTAACAAACATTAATTTTTCTATCCATTTTAGGTATTTAACAAGCAAAACAAGTTTAAGAGCTAAAAGAGATGAAAAATTAAATAGATAGCTAAAATGAAATTTTTTTTGTAATTAAAGGATTAAATAAACCATTATGCTTAATATTATTATTATTCATACATTACAATTTTTTAATTTTAAAAATATATCAAATGATGCTATAAGTATATAATATTCACCTTTTTATAATATTTAAAATTGTTATATATAACTAGTTGGTGAGATAAATTAAATGGGCGAGATAGTTTCACCAATGTTTGAATTGATGATGAAAATGAATTCTAATATTGCTTAGCTTTAATATAATTTAATTGACATTTAATGATAAGAATTCGGTAGTTTATCGATTGAGTCTTAGTTTGTTTGGTATAAGTGTTGTTGTCAATATAGGAGGACGTGATCAGTTCGAGTTTGTTGAAACAAATTATCTTTTTATTTATGAATTGGGGAGGAGCTATGAGTAATTTTAAATATTGTATCAAAAGAAACAGATATTATCAAAACTTATAACGAGATTATTATTATTATAATTAGAGAAGGTGCGAAAAGCAAATGTTATTGGTATATGATGGCCAAAACACGTGTGAAGTGAATACGACTAAGAATAGTTGAAAGGAGAAGGGATGCAAACCTAGCTTGAATAAGCACTGGGAAAGGGCGTCGTCAACCCACCACCTATGGCTATGGGACATATATAATGGTCAGTCAAATTTCAGAGAAAATCACCGTCCCTCGCATATATACGAGATGACAAAGGGCGGATGGTCTTTTGACCACCATGAAAGTGACACATGCATAAATATATACCTATATGGCATGTATATATCTATATCTTCTTCCAAATGTCTGGGGGTATTTCTAACTTAATTCACCTTCCCATGCAAATAGGATTATGTATACATTATTGGATTAAATTACTGTTTAGAGTCTGAACTTGAAAAAAAAAAATTATGTTGGGGTTTGAATTTTTTATCTAAGTTAAACTCTAAATTTGGTGATTATTTTCGTATTGGAGCATGAAGTCATGAACTAATCAGTTGTTTTTATATTGGGGCTTGAATTTTTTTTGTCCAAATCTCGGAACTTAATAATTATTCTCATATTGTGGCTTGAACTTAGTAATTGTTTCCACATTATTGGACAAAAAAGTTCAAGCCTCGATATGAGAACAATTGCTTAGTTCAGGGACTAATTTAAACAAAAAAAAAATTAAATCCTAGTAAGGGAACAATTACCTAATTCAGAAACTAACTTGAAAAGAATTCATACCGAAAATAATTATCAAATTTAAGCCATAAAAAGTAATTTAACCCTATATTTGTAATATAAGAAAATACTCCATTCTATCCTGTGAAGTCAAATTTAAAGATTTTTGAGTTTTAAACTTGAAAAAGGAGAAGATGAGATGGACAGAGAAGGTTAATCTTGGTATATTATAATAAAACTATTTAAATATAAAATATTATTTGGAGTTTAGATATGTTCATTATACTTAAAAATAAATATTGATTAAGTCTTAGATGATTAGTATGAATATTATTGTCAATGTAGAATGATGTGGGTACGAGTACGCTGAAGCGTATTCTCCTCCTATTTATGGGTTGGAGAGGGAGCTATGGGTAGTTCAATTTTAAACATTGTATAAAAAAAATAAATATGATCAGAACTTATAATGAAATTGTTCAAAAAATAATAATAAACATCAATATATTTATTTATAAGTTTTTTCTCATAGGACAGTCTTTTTATCATTTTAATTAAATTTTGTAACCATAAATTATATAGAATAAAACATGAGTACTCAAAAACAAAAACTAGTTGCTTTAATTTATACAAAATATTATACAATATGTACTAAAAACCAGAACAATTTGGATTAGGTATATGGTAAGAGGCTACAAAAAAGCAGAATGATTGTTAAAGGGCATTGAAGTAGCTACAATTTCTACCAACTCCCTTCATTGGTTAAGTCCACATTTCCATCATGACAATGACAATTAAGTTCCCCCCATACCATACATAAAATCAACATTACATTTTTAACATACTACTCAATGTTAATGTTATGTTTATTATCCTTGATGGGCCTATAGAATGCGGATGATTAGTTATTGAACTTGTTCCTATAAATATTTTAAAAAATAAAAAAATTATATTTATTATGTAAAAAAACCCTAATTTTCCTTTTAATTTTATCCTAATTTCTTTTTATATATCCTTCCACAATCCAGGTACAAAGATGCAATTATTAGAGGCGTGCTCTACAACTGAGCTAATAGCTCAGTAGGAGATCCGCTATGTCAAAAGTAAGAGAAACCTCATCCCTCTTTTTCCTTTTTACGACCCCATGTGGCAACATGAGAGGGATTTGAGGGCATAAAAGAGGATCCTATCAATTTGTTCTGATTTAGGATAATAAACTTATAACTTAAGTAGTCGCAAAGTTAGAGGGTTAGTAGGGTCTAGGCCCTTCTAAAATGAAAATTTTTTCATTTTGGTTCTTTTATAATTTATAAAATTTTAAATTAGTAATGGTAAAATTACACATTGGCCCCTCAAATGATAAAAATTTGATTTAATCCTTCAAAAAATATAAAGATTTAGGTTATTACAATGATGAAATTATATTTTTACTTTCGTAAAAATATACAATTTAATTCTGACACCCCTACAAATTTTTGGCTTCACCCCTGCACCTAACGCTGCTTGACTAGACTTGCTTATGGATCAGGTTACCTGTTCAGGCCCAAAGACTCACCCAAAATTTTGGAGTGTTCAAATAAAAATATTAAATTCGAAAAATAAACTTAAGTAAAAAAAAATAAGCTCGTTTAAAATATAAATCTTACTCAAGTTTGAATAATACAATACTAATCCTATCTTAATTCCTTTATTATTGTTTAGTTGGCTTTTTAATATTTTTATTTTTCACAACAAAATATTCCATGCTTTTTTAAGTAAATATTTTGTATATGTATTTTTAGGGATAAAATTTTAAATTGTATATATATATAATCTGATTTTAATTCAATTATACGCATTTAAAGAAATAAATGCATTAGTTTATTTTTATATTGAGTAAATATATTTATTTGGTATGCAACATATAAACGTAGAATGATGTTATAATGATAATGGTGCCGATAATTTATGAAAATTGAATCAACTCAAAATTTCATGTATAAAATTGCACAAAATCAATGTTCATGTGTAGTTTTGATATTTATCCTTTTATTTTTATCAATCTCGGATAAAAAGATAAAAATATCATTATAATAATATTTATTACTTCAAACAAATAATAGTTATTTTTTTAATTAAGTTAATACCAGATTAATTCGTGATTGTCTAATAAAATACGAATCAAATAATAAAATATGAATCAATCTGATCACTTGTGTGATTGGTGTTGGTATATGTTGTTGTTGACTCTATTTAATGTAGGGTTGTCTAATAAAATATGATTCAAAGGCATGGTTTATGGCACTTGAGTACATGTACATGTATCTATATCCATAAATTATTTAATTAATCCGTCTAACCTATGTTTTTGTATTTAATATTATTAACCTGTGATTCCAAAAAATATTATTTAACCTGTACATATGCTTTTCAACATAAACAATTTGGTTAATGTTTGGAAGTCAACTGCAGGTATCAAATAATAGCATGTGTAGGTATATTAATCTTTAATTGATAAAAATAATTGCGAAGAACAAGTTGGTAGTTTATAAGAAAATTTTTTACTCAAAATAAGCGGTTTCATTTGAATTTTTCGTAACGATATTGATTATTTCACTTGGATCTTTCACAGTAACCTATTACAGGATATCTTTTGGGGATCTCCACTCACTCAAAATCTTTTGCTCGAGGACAAGTGAACCCACTTGTCACTTGGTACTTTAAGAAGAGAATTGCCAGAGCACGACCACCTACGACACAAGTGGGACTACATAACACGTACTATAACGACAACCAACTTATAACAATAGTGTTCGTTTGGCACTTGACCATCGATGTCAACCATCTTGCACAATCATATGAACCTCTATACCTTTATGCAACGCTATAAGACAAAAGACAATTCACTATATAAACCGGGACGTATTAAGAAATGAGACTCTCCCTCTCTCTCTCTCTCTCTAAAAAGCTTACCTCTTCTATTTCCACCTCCTTCATCTCCCTTATTAGTTATCAACTCTCTGTCTTATTTAAGTACTGAATTGAATTTCATCTCTTCTAGTTTTCTTTTTTATTGTTACATTTATGCAAACAATTCTAATTTTAATTTTTAATTTTATTTAAAATAAGAGTTTGAAATTTATCATCCGTAACAAAATTTCATTGAAAGAAATAAGTTTAATTCATATTATTCCTAGAATCATTTTCCATTAAAATAAATCTAACCATGATTTTGTAAAAGGAAAATATGTTTGAAGATGAACAGAAAATTGTAAAAGTTGGAGGTTCAAAGGGACAAAAATCTCTACTACCATACCTTTGGTTGATAAAAATGGGAAAAGGGTGATGATGATGATGATGAAATTATTTGCTATTTTTGGCAATGTCTTGCTATACTTAATTTCCAATAGAAATAATTCAATAGAAACGGGTGATTGAATTATGGTAGGAATGGGCTTTCTTAAATCACTAATTGACATTTATCAAAAACCCTTCAAAATAATTTCAAGTTTCTAAATTTAGTAAATCGTGATGGGCTGATTGCGTGATGGAGATAAAGTTTTGGTACACTTTTTCCTAATAAATATCCCACTTTATTTGTAAAAGAATCAAATAACTCTTTCTTTTATATTTGTACAGCATTGTATTGTTGTCAATATAGAAAATCGTGGGTTCGAGTTTGTTGAAATATATTATCCTCTTATTTAAGGATTGAAGAGGAACTATGGATAATTCTAAGCATAATATAAAAAATATATATGATTAGGACCTATTATGAAACTAATGTCAAAGAAAATACGACATTGTAAATAATTTAATTTCTAACTTTTGGCTTGAGTGATTTATTGAATCTCTTTTTGATTGTTGGATTTGTTTGAAATTTGAAATTTTACTATATTTAGAAACTTGGAAATTTCCTCACCCTTATCAAATTACACTTTTCTTTTTTCATCCTAGTCAAGGAAGTATATAATTAAAATTTAAATTTATTGAATATCACATCTTAAAAATAATCACGTGAATTAATTTATTTAAATTCTTATTAAGCACCTGTTTGGCACGGATTCGAACTATATTATTTCCAACCCTAATACTATAAGAAAAAAATTCCATTTAAACTACAAACAAGCATTTTAAAATTACTTGATCAGAATCTCATGGATCTAAATCTCAAATTTAGTAAATAGCAATATTAATCTTGTTGAGTGTTTTTTTTTTTTTTGTGTGTGTTCTCTCAATAGGTTAATTTTATGTATTTATATGATAGATGTGATATGCTAGGTATGTCTCCATGCATGATGAACGCATCCTACCTTAGGGTTAACACATGAATACTTGAGGTGGATTCACATCATGCGTCCCCATCTTGGGTTCGTCCACATTTCACATGTGTAAACCCATACAGAATGTGGATCGAAACTCGATCGGTAATAGTGATTATCACAACAAATCTCAACTTTAAATTAAAAAAAAAAAACCAAAAACCTAAAAATTCTCAATTTATTTTTATGCTCAATGAATTATTATGAAATAAACCTTTGTAAAATTTATTTAGGAGTTATAAAACAAATAAAACAAGGGCTTCCTAATGCTTGGGCTTCTTGTCAAGGGTCACCCTCACTTTAATTGGATCAATTGCCAAGCCTATACATATATTAGTACTTCAAATTAATTTACTTATCAAATCATTTACACAATTCAATTCTAATCTCGTTAAAATCATAATATTTTTATCATATTAAAAATTTTGTCTAAATATATTTAGTTATTTTTGTTTAACTCCTCAAAACAAGCAATACTAACTGTACAATTTAATGGGTAAACTATTCAAATAAGTAGGAGTGAAAGTTCGATTGAATCGAGTAAAAAAAATTCAAATTAATTGAGTTGACGAGTACTATTTTATCATTCTAATTCGAATTGAATTTTTTTGAATTGAGTCGAGTGAAATGAAATTCAAGTCAAGTCGAGTCGAGTGAAATCATTTGAGTTAAATTAAAAAATTAAATATTTCAAATTGAAATCTTGTTACAGTGTAACCAATTCTATGTTAGAGTACAAAAAAAAAAAAACTTTAGTACGATAAACTTGAATCATTTTAGAAAATTTTAAATTTTAAAATTTTAACTTTCTTTATATTTTTTTATTTAGGTCCCAAAATTATTGTTTTAGAAAATTTTTAAATTATTATTTTTTACATATTCTTTAGATTTTGGAATTTTTATAAATATTTTGAATTTTAAAAATTATTTTGATTATTTTTAGAATTTTTTTTGAGAGAGACGAACTTGCTAATTTTTAAAATTGATAAGGATCAAAAGAGTATTTTCACCAATTTGTTATTCAAATTGTAAAATTCGACTCTACTTGAACTTGAAACTCAAATTACTTATTTGAATTGACTCGAAAAAAATCAAATAACTTTATTCAATTAACTTAAAATTTATTTATTTTTTCGATTTTTTCGAATCGCATTGAATTTTATTCACTTCTACATATAGAAACTCAAGTATTAAAATAGTGACCGAAATTTATTGATTAGTTTGGTGACCCCTATTAAGATATTTGTTGTTAGCAAAGATGACGACAACGTATCCTTCATGAGCAAAGTTGCGAATGATGGGTTATCCAAGTTTAGGATTGATGCCAACACATTTGGTGGTGTGGTGGAACTTGCAATTTGCGCACTTCTTTTTTTTACAACTATCCTTTGTTCCAGTGGCCATTACAGTCCAAATGTTTGAAGAGTTCTGGTTAGCTATGTTAAAACTTTGCCTAGATTTGATGACCAAACACATTTCAGTGGTGGAGTAATTTGTGAGTATGACAAGAATCAAACCCGAGATTCAAGTATGAAATCATTAATATTTAACCATCTGACCAAAGTTAAAAACGTCTTTAGTTGAAAGCTTTTTCCTATAAAATCCGCTAACACTCTTTTTTCAAAATCGGCCTATTTCGATAAATTAAAATAAAACGGCCTAATCCTGTAATTTTTCCTAAAAACCAGAATATTTAAGGAATTCACCATTTAACTCCTCCTTAAATTAGTTTTAATTTCAAAATTAGTTAATGTAAAAATACTTTGATTGCATCTACATCCACTTAGCATCATAGCCACGTAATCTGTTCAGCTAGACCCGACCTCACCGTAAGGAACCTCTCACACACACACTCTCTCTCTCCCTCTTCAACAGCATCATTCATTTCTGGAAGATCTGCAAATAAAACCCTCCACCTCCATTTTATTTAATTTTTTCCGATTCAAAGCGATGGGCGACCCCATGGAACCATCTTCAACGAGCGACCCTAATCCAATTACTAGCCCCATCACTCTACTCCACCCACGACGCGAGCCTTTTGAGCATGGCCTCTTACCTATCCAAAAGCTCATTTTCACCGACCCCCTCCAAGCCCTAATCCCTCTCAAACAAAAACTCGCTTCTTCTTCTTCTTCCTCTACTCACCGAGTCAACTCGGATGCCCTCGCTGATGCGCTCCAGATCTCATCCGAACATGCGCGTCTCATCCTTGATACTCTCGCCTCGGTGCTCCACTCGGAGCCCGACCCACTCGTCAATGCCCGCCCCGACGTTGTAGACTCTGTTGGTGCCGATTTGCGTGATCTGATCTTGTTTTTGTACATTCAATCGTATAAGAGGCTTTTGCCACGCTCGCACAAAGACTCTGCCGCCGTTGCCGATGTTTGGCCTTCCACCTCAGCTTTTGACGGTTATTTGTCGGCTCTTTCACCTTTGCAGGTAAGGAATTTGATCAATTCGCTGTCTTTTTTTTCGTGGTTGAAATGTGATTGATTTTTTTGACTTGTATTTGTGGCGGTTGATATAATTTCAGTGTCATTTATACAATTTATTTAGATTCATGTTACTTTTAGGAAACTGAGTGCCTTTGATGCCAGAAACTGATTGAATTAACGAAAATTTGACTCTTGATTGGCATTTGAGAAAGAACGAACTGTGGTTCTGTTCATGTTTTGGCAACTGAAAGATGTTCATATTGGTCTCTATGGAAAATTAGAAGCATGAGTTCTTTTAAGATGCAAAAGCTAATTGACATTTTTGGAGAATTAAGTCGATATCATAAATGCATGATTACGCATTTATATGGAACAAGTTTTTTTCTGTTTTGGCAAAATACAGTGTTATTTTGGCTTCTTGCTTTTGCATCCTGAAATAAAAACGAAGAATTGATAAGTGCATATAAATCTTCTATGAGAACATTCATATACGAAAACAAACAACAGTTTAGTATCCTAAAATTGAACATACAAATCGTTTTGGAAATAGAATGCTTGATTACATTTACACAGTTATGTATAACACTTGTGTCAGCATTGGTGTTTCATTTTATTTATCTATTTACTTCTAAAACAATTTGCTTTTCATTATTTACCTTTTCTTTAATGACATTTTAAGAGCTGAAAATCAAATAGCAGAAAATAAGTAACAATATGTTTAAGGCTATTTATAGTCTCCTTTTTGTTTGCTTTTAATATATTTTTCCTCTTGTTTTTGTTTCCCTGTTTTAAGCATAGTTGCTTTTTTACTCCTAAGGAATAGGGGTGAGCACTCGGCCTGTATTTATGAATAGAATTGTTTTAAATTTCTGGGTCTTATTGTTCATGTTCTAAGTCTTTCTGTCTAATGCTTTAAGCTTGCTGTTTAATATAATAAATGCATTTGGCTCTGTGTTCCAGGGGAGTGTAAAATTTTGTGCCTTTTAACTTTAGAAACTTAATGGCAGGACCTGGTTGTTTGTCACATCTTTTATATACTTATCTATCTCATGAATATGGATTTCACCGTTAGTGGACATTGTAATAATTATGGTTCTATTTACAGTTAGAAGTTAGTTTCAGTGTTTTGTTTTATGGAAGTTAAACCCTTGGACTTAACTTTGGTGGTTCCTCTCATCACAGCTTGTCCGGAGCAACACACGTCGATTTATGCCATCACAGGCTGATGAAGAGGCCCATCAATTGTCCTATCTTCAAAAGCACTTGGCTAATATTATCTCTCTTTTGTCGGAGCCTTTGGAGGGAGAAGGCGAAGAGTCTCTGGTTTGTAATATGCTATCTGTACATGGGTTTTCTTTTTCCATTTTGTTTTGTTATTCCAACTAGAACAAGACTGAAGTATTTCAAATATAATTCAAGAATTGCATTTGTTTGTTTATCAGAGATTTTTGTTGCATTTTGATTCTTCATGTTCTTTGTTGTTCATTAATGGAATGCAATTTTAGAAATCTAACATGTGTTAACTTTAGTTTCAAAGGATAAAAGGTGAAAGCACAGAAAAAGTAATTTATTGGTTGCATTTCGTAGAACCAAACATTGTTGCAGAATACTAATGACTTATAAAATGTATTAATGTGGTTTATACTCTAGTTTTTGAAGGCAATCCGGTTTGTCTCACTAGATAACTTGTCAAGACCATTTGTTATGAAATATTGGGATTCTCATTGTGCCCTTCTTTTTCATTATGCTTTGGTTTGTTTTCTTTAGGATTTGTTTGTTTTAGGTTTAACCCTGGGTTTATGATGGAATGAAAATTATTAACAATCTTGACCATAAAGGAAGGAAGAACTCCTTGCCAGCTTTGCAGTAATCACTGATTTTGAGCTGAATTTTTCTTTGTAAATTGTTTAGAATATAATTTGGAGATTTTATGAACCTTTTGTTCTTATTTTCTCTACTCTTTCCAACTTACGTACGTCCTTTATAGCATGTCTTTTTTGTTTTATTATGTTTTGATTTGTTCTGTTCTTATTATTATATTCTTCCTCTTTGTTATCAGCGAGGATGTTTTAACTGTGTTACTGTGTATTAGTGATCACACTTTCTAGTTGTTGCATATCTTACTTTTCCATTTGTTTGTGCTTGTTATTAGTTTCTATAGCTTGGTTTGATTCTTTCAGGTTTTAACCATGGAGGGATTTGAACACCTCGGATTTCTGATTCAATTTGGTGATAAGGGGTCTGAAGGAATTCCTTTAAGCCAAGCTGCTCCATTTTTTGCTAATTCAGATCCAGACATGCCGGCTGTTCCCGTTCCAGCATCACAAGTCCTTGATTGGCTTCTAGAAAATATAGCTTCTTCTTTGGAGCATATCACTGAAAAAATATCTGCTAAAGAAAATGGTCCTCAAGGTGGCCCTGATCAGGATGTTGCGATGGCTGACGCTAGTCCAAGTTCAGCTAAAGCATCGCCGAGTGCGAGGAATTGTTGCTTCATTGAGGGAGTCTCTAAATCATCCTATGTAAAGCAGGCATCTGATCTTAAACATTCTTCTGTGAAGGTTAGTCTATATTTGCATTGCAATTTAGGAAAACCTCGAAATTCTTTTGGGTGTATACACTCTGTACTGTTTTTTTACTCTGTTTAAATGCAATAAGTGACTTACACCTCTGTAGATGCATTAATAGTCTGGATTCTTGTGTTGATCTCCCAACTTTTAGAGTCATTTAAGTTCAGAATGGAATCTGTTGGGTGCATGTTTTATAGAAACTCAAATTAGGTTATTGCATGCAACCATCTTATAAATATTGAGATGGATGCCTGTTGGCTGCATATTTTTTGGATGAGATGAGATGAAGATACCAATTTAGGTGGGACTTAAAATTGGTTTTGTTTTCCCTTATCCTTTATTGCTGGAATGATAAACATATGGAGATAAAAAGGGTGATAATGGTACAAATCTATAGTTGCAACTCTATTTCATGATATGACTTGGTTACTTGAAGCAAGAAAGATGAGAGTAGAAGCATGTTTTCATATTTGGTGCAATTAATCCTTTTCAATTTAAGGAACCTTAGTGTTTTCTCATACTTGCAAAATTCTTCTTAGATCGAGTGGGATTTCTGTATCTATCCCAACCTTGCTTCATATATAAACTGCAGTTGTTCTTGAGTAATAGACACCGGCTGAAAGTCTGTTGAATCTTGGCACCGTCTTTATTAAAAAAGTTTGTTATTTCTTGTGACCCACTATGTAGGTTTAGAACTTTCACTTGCTTGACAATAAAAACTTTTGTCCGTTTAGGTACTGGACCTTTTCTGGGCAGTAATCTTGTTTTCTTCCCAAAAATGGCTCTTTCATTTCTGTCCCCTCTTAAAAGTCAATCTCCTCAATGCCATTCTGATCATCATCTTATTATTGATTTAAATTTGCAAGGAACACATTGTCTTTTAAGTAAAGCTTGCCTTGTAAATTATTTGCTTAGCTTGCTTTTATTAAAATAAAATATTATTTCGATTATTAGGAGTAGGGGGTACGACATGGGACCTTCAAGTTTGAGGTTGTATGCTAATTGGCTTATGGCAACAACCTTGATCTAATTCTCTATTAACGTTTGATATTTATGTACTTGTGACATAAAACATCTCTAACTTCACATTATTTTATAATTTCAGGTCATTAATTGCCATGATTCAGTCATTTACATTTTAGCACCTTTGAGATATGCTACCATTTATGGATGCTCTGATGCTATTATAGTTCTTGGAGCTGTTGGAAAGGTATCATTGCCTTTGTGCTGTCAACTACTTATGTTGCTCAAATTTTGGAACCAGGGGAATATTCTCTGCTACTCTTAATGTGTAATTTGGGTACAAATTTGTTTTCCTCTTTTTAGTTCATTATTGTTTTCTGGAATCTGAACATATCTATGGTATTTTGAACTGAAACTCTGGAAATGGATTTTACTTTGATATCTCTTCAATTAATGGACTTCCTATTCACTATTCTACTTACTGGAAAATATCCATCTCTATTAAAGAAGTTACTTAGTTGTTCCCGTCAAGGGCACTCAATTGAAAAAGGTGATCGAACATCTTACTGTTTTATTCCTTATGTTTTGATTTTTAGGATATGGCTATTGTTTGTTTTCTGTTTCAACTGCCTAGCTTCAGTCAGTAATCTATTTATTCTTATAGTTTGGAATGTCTTGGGGTGAATGTAAAGAGTAGTCTCTGTTTGAAAATCGGTCATCTGATGTTGGTTAGAGCATTTTTATAAAGAATACAACTTTCAACAAATGTGTCGGAACTTATAGAAGAAATAGTCTCCATTAATGAAGTTACTCAGCTGGTCTCTCTTCATTTTGAAATATAAGCCTGTGTTTTTCTTTGATCTCTTCATTAGTGTGCTTATTCGCTATTCTATTGACTGGAAAATATCCATCTCTATTAACAAAGTTGCCTAGTTTTTTCTTTGTCATCAAAGGCACACAATTGAAAGGTGATCGAGCATCTTACTGTTTGATTTGATTCCTTGTGTTTTGACTTTTAGGATATGGTTCCATGTGTGTTCTCCATATCATCTGCCTGGCTTCTGTCTGTCAGTAATCTATGAATTCTTCTTGTTTGGAATGTCTTTGAGTGAATGTAAAAGAGTAATCTTCATTTGAAGATCTATCATCTGGTGTTGTTAGTTGGTTGTTATTAAGAAAACAAAATTCAACGATTGTGTTAGAACTTGTAAAAGAATAGCCCCTCTTTTTCTCTGCTCCATTTCTTGGCTATGCTGAAATTGCAAAAAACGAATTTTTATGAACTGAATATGGCCATTCACATGCACTCAATCAGTTTGTATTGCTAAGATTGTTAGATTCGTTTGCTTGCTTTACATGGTATCTGCCTATGGCTGTTATGGTTTCTCCTCTAGTATTCTTTTCTTGTTTGCAGTATTTCCTCTCTTCTGGGAATATGCTTCTTTCGCCTTTTCTCTCCATATTTTAGTCTACTTTCTTGTAAAACAATTAACCTGATTATTACACCTTATTAACTATCAATTTATTTCCTGTTCAAGTAATGATATGCTGCCCATTCATGGATGAATATATAATGGTTTATTTATTTATTTTTACAGGCAGTAAGAGTTGAACACTGTGAGCGAGTTCATGTGATAATAGCTGCAAATCGAGTTTGCATTGCAAATTGTCGCGAGTGTTTATTCTTTTTGGGAGTGAGTCAACGTCCCCTTATTGTTGGTGATAACCACAAGCTACAGGTGAGCGAATCACAAGCATCCTCTTTTCTGAGTGCAATGAGAATATAATGCGATCACATGAGTTTGTGAGATGGGAATTTGTATAGAAACCATGTCAAAGTAAATGTTCAATTGGTCTTAATTTTGAAAATTTGTTAATTGACAATAGAAAGAAACTCAATTAGTCAAATTAATGTCTATCTTTTTCTTTCCTCCAGAATTATTTGTCTTTTTGTCTTCTCGAGCTCTTTGTCCTTTCAACTTCACCCAAGTCAGCCAAACTCGCTGCCTAGCCTGGTGGTTGATGCTGTTGGCTCTGGTCATGGCATACCCTTTATGTTTTAGTTCCATCCTCCCATTTTTCTTCCTTCTACTTCTCCTTTGTCCATCACGTCTCTGCTTTGTGACACCAAGTCCAAATCCACTTGTACAAAATTTCCTTACATACAAAATGCTCAATCGTCAGCAGATTTTTGACAACTTGTCATTAGTTTAATTTTGTTTTTAAAGTTTGTTTAGGCTGATCCTGGTATTTTCATGTTCTATTCTATCATTTGTGAGCTTTTGTTGCGGTCTATTCTGTCTGTCTGTCAGCTTGCAATTGATGGGTCTGGGGGATTTTGTTCTGGCCATATTAATGCAAATTGCTCTGCCATAACCATTTCTAGAGATATGTAACGCCTCAAGCAATTGATTTAGCATATTTAACATCTAACTATGCGGCAAAATAGAATATGGACTCTTCCAGAACATCAGTGGAGAACACCCCAAGAAGGCTTTCCCTGTTCTTTTTCTAGCTGGCAGAATAACGTTCATTATTCATTTTTTACACAGCTTTCACCTTTCAGAACCGTCTTGGTGTTGTTTTGAGTTGGTTTTTGGGTTTTATCACCTTCATAAACTTCAACATTCAGGAAGATTGACTGTTTTTGAAATTCTTTTATTAAATTCCATCAGGTGGCACCGTATAATACATTCTACTCTCAGTTGGTAGAGCACATGACTGAAGTTGGCATTGAGGCCACTATGAATAGATGGGATGAACCTTTGGCACTTGGAGCGGTTGATCCACATGATTCATTATCTCATCCTGCAGGTGTTTCTGATGCGCAAGCAGAGTCAGCTGCACAGTTAGATCCTGATCAGTTCACAAATTTCCTGGTATTCTTTTTGGCATTTCATAGCTTAGCTTAGCTTGGATATTAATAAATCTTTTGTTTATATTACCTGTTTATAGTTTGATCTTGTTTGTGCTTGACATGAGCATTTCTTAATACGCAGATTCCAAACTGGTTTGAGGGTGAATCAACTGGGTTGACAAAGGATAACCCATTCCGCTTGCCTGATGCGTACTTGAAATCTCAACTGAGAAATGTAAATGCGCTACAGCCCAACTTGTTTTGACAAAGCATTGAATTTATAGTCTGAGTTTATTTTTACGGGCAAGATAAAAGCAATGTTGCTTATTTCGAAGTAGTGGCCGGTTTTATTGATCTTTCTGATAATGATTTCTCTGATATGATCAACAGCAAAAGAATTTGAGTGAGATAAAGCAAATATTGAGAGAAGCTCCGCTTGAAGAAAATCGCAAAAGAGAACTGTCATGCGCGCTGCATGTATACTTCAAGGACTGGTTATATGGTAATCCACTATCTTTTGTATTCTGTGATTACCAACTGTAACCATCTTAGCTGGTGTTTCTGAACTTCAAATCGTGTTTATAATAATGTGGCAGCTTCCGGTAACATACGTCAGCTATACTGCTTACAAGGTGATTGAAACCTCGACAAGTTTATGGTTTTAATTCATTTTCAAGCCCTTAGCCAGATGGGCGGGTCATTTCTGTGGGGGGACAACAGAGAAGCTGAGAAGAGAATCAGCATAATGTAATTTGGGAGGGCAACAAATTTTTTTAATGGATTGGCAGGGAGTCATGGGCAGAGAATGGAAGGAATTAGATGAAAGACATTGCTAATCTGAATGTAATATTTTTGGATGAAAAAAGATAAATAATGTTTTGTCGTGTAATATTGGTTAACCTAGGTGGTCTGAAGTGTTTTGTGAATTTTGTCATCCCCTTGATCTAGATCTAGCCATGAGTGAATTTTGTTACTATGTTTTTTTGGAGAAGTGTGTAATCTAGCTGTTCATCCGACTTCCTTAAATTTATCGGACATAAAAAATACAACTGTTTGCATTCGTTTGATCTCATCTGTTTATATATTGATCAAGGATTATTGTATTCATTTTTATGTTTCACTTCAAATTTGGTCAGTTGTATTTTAGATCAAGATGGAATTGGAATCTATATACCTATATGCGTATATATAAAAGGAAGGTCCTCCCCTCCCCTCTCTTTTTCTTTTTAACAAAGTGGTTTAATTTTAATTTTAATTTTAGTCCTTTTATTATACTTCAATGTGAAATTTATCTATATCTATAAACTATACATGTGTCCTGCTTAGTTTCATTTTATTATAATGGTGCAATTTTGATCCTTTTACTATACTAAGTTTATATAATAATATATTATGATAAAATTTGAGATTTAATTTTTATATTTAATTTGATATGTCGAAGGATATGTTATGTTGTTTTTTTTATTTACATTATAAGATGATGGTCTCATTTCAATTTTAATCCTTTTACTTTTTTAGGTTGTATGACAATGGTCAAACTTCAGTTTTGATCCTTATATTATACTCAAGTTTGAGATTTTATCTTTATATTTAATTTTTAACATAATTTGATATTTTTAATAATTATTTATATTATTTATCCTAGTAACTGTATAGAGATAAAAATATTTTATCATTTAATTTTTAAATTATATTATGAAGTGGTTGATCTGTATATTGAACGATGGGTCATATTTTAATTCTATCATATTATATTTTCAATTTCAAATAATCCCATAATTTGCTAATTTATCTTAATTTAATTCTAAATTTATTTTCACAAATTTTTTAAAATATAAAATAATATTTTAATTGACAATTGTGCAGTATAATTGAAAATTTTATTTAATTATTTAAATCCCAACGTAGTGGGGTAAATTATTATATTGTACATGGGCAGTAATTTTTTTTTATTTTATGATTTAGGTTTTTTTTTAATATACTGGTGTGATTACATGGTAGTATTTGTTCATACTTTCTTAACTTTTTGACAAGGCACACACGCCTTGCACACATAAATACTCGAACCTGAGACCTTTAGGATGAACAACATCTTGTTTTCCATTTGAACTACTTGTTGAGTTCACGATTTAGATTTAAAATACACTAATTTTTTCATTTTGATATAGAAATTTATTTTTGGTTTATTTGAGCATTTAAATTTTCATTTCTATCCCAAAAAAAGTTAATGCCAGTCGATAGAAAATTGACAATGACAATGATAGATAATAAAAATGTGATAGGTAGATGACAATTCACTTTCAAACTTTTTGTAGTTTGAGTATCAAAGTGGAAAAATAATATAATATAGGAGCTAAATTTTGAATAAAATCAAATTATTATATATTTTATTAAGTAATTTATTTTTTACAAGTGTATAAATATGTATCAACTTTTTAATCTTAGGGTCCGTGTGATTGTTTGAATTGGATCATTCGATTGAATATGTTAAATTAAGAATCAATTGAAGTGTCAGTTCAAAAAGAAATGTCAGATCAATTGATTCGTAAATCGATACAGATCAATTGAATTGCGTTAAAAAAATTATTTGAATTAGGAATTGAGCTATTTTTTAATATTTTTATTTTTATAAATTTTTAATAATTTATTTAATTGAATCTTGTAAATTGATTGAATCACCGAATTAATGACACAAGAAAATTAGTCACCAATCCATTTTTCAAAACTTTATAAAAATATAAAATAAAATTTAAAAAAATCGATATTATTTTTTTATCTCTACTTTATCCAAAGCTTTTCTAATGTATATAAAAGTACGTGTCCATTTTTTATTTAAATTTATTTTTTAAGTGGTGCAGCATTTATTGACCAGAGCTCCATAATCAGTCGGAGTTTTACTATAAGCTGCTTAATATGAGATAGATTTGTTCATTGGTTATTCTGTGCGTTCAGGTTTGAAAGTTAGTTTAAAAATTGAAAGAATTTAGATAAAAAAAAAATTAAATCCGTTTAAAATATGAAATTGTTATTTCACTTCATTTCTATCTCCTTTCAATAGTAAAATGATAAATTAGATTTTTTTTTCTTGAAAACATTCAAATTCAATTAAAAATCAGGAAAAAAAAATTTGATTTGTCATTCCCCTATTAAAAAATGATAGGGATGATGTGAAATTACAGTTTCATACAATCCCTCCTTCTTGATATTTTATTGAAAAATTAAAAATATATAAACTTATTAAAAATATATTTAGAATGAAAATGGATAAATGAGTGCTCGGATTCAAATATATTTGAAAGACTTGTTGTTCAGGTTCATTCTTAATGTTATATTTTTTAAGTTTTTTTTTTTAAATTTATGTTCGTCATGTAATGTATTGAGAGGTCATCACATGTCATCACTAAATTGACTATCAGTGCTTGTTAGTATTAGTGCATACGTACCGATTTAGGTGACAAAATACAAGTTCAAGTATCAATTAGATTAAAGAAAAAAAGTTAGATGCGAACTAAGTATAAATGGACAAAGTTCAAATGGCAATATATATATATATATATAAATTTCTTATTTTGATTGTAAAAGTCATGACGGTAGTAACAAATGTTGGGTGGGATTATAAGCCACATTACACTGTCAGGAATAAAAATTAAATTCGAATTTTGGAGATGATATTATTGAAAAGAACAATCGTAACTTTAAAAGAATCTTTATGGATCGTAAAATAGACATCAAGGATAGTTTTTAACTCTACCAAAAAGGTTATAAGGGTTAAGAATAAGAAGAAATGGAAGGTTTATTTACTGAGCATGGGGATCATCCCGCGCGCAAGAAGACCGGTCATTTGATCATGATGTTGTGGAGCTAGAAGAGTCGCATACACTCTCTTGTCGGGAAAGCTACCATTGGTAAGGTACTAAAGCTCAATCCCCTGAAAAGCGTGATTCATTTCTAAAGCATGGCCTTTAAAAGGCACCATTGACTATTGAGGTTCATGAACCGGAGAACATTTTCATGTTCATATTCGGTGATGAATTTGACAAGTTCAACATCAACCCATGGTCTATAATGGGATGGCATCTTAATCTCAAACCTGGAGCCCTCCCTCAATCCACGTCGGAATTTGGAGATGGATATGGGTACAAAGATTCTATCCCAACTATTATGTAAAGTATCGTTATAAACTTAAAAAAAGGGTAAGATTTGAGCACTGAATGTTCAAGTCCGAGTTCGATTCATGTTTTAAACTTGTTTAATTCTTTTGTCAAAGTCCATTTTTCGGACCTAATATTATATTTTTACTTAAATCTTATTAAATTTCGGACGAGCCTTTAGATTTGGATGAATCGCTCCACGCATAAAGATGTCTAATCTTAATCATGTTTGATTTTGTAACATCCTCAAAACGGCACAATTTAGAGACATGAGTAGTAAATTTTGAGGTGAATGATACTCTTCGGAATATTTATGTTTAAATTAAGTGTCTTGAAAAGATGCAATTAATGTTGAAAATAATTAAGTGATGTAATTATCTAACCCTTAATTGCATAATGAGTAAGGAATAGAATGGAAATTAAACCCCTCCATCCTTGTTGAAAGAATTGAGCCCTGTGAAAAGAGTGGTCATTATCTAGACATTACTGATTGCATAATGTCAAATCCTGAGTTGTTGGGACCACCACCTCACGACGGCTCACGTTGCTGCCATATTCGAAACTAGAATACGAAGATTACTTTTCTTCCGAGGAAAGTGAAATGACTTGTTAAAAATTATCAAAATAAATTCGAAATAGTGAAAAGACATAGCACAAAGGGAGGTTGACAGCAACAGGAAATGCCAGATATCTTTTTCACCCTACAAAGGTTAACAATAGTCTACCTCAGAAGTAAGAGTGGGGGTGATTGAAAAATGAATTAGACATCTACGAGAAATAATTGAAAAGTTGTTATTAAACACTGACTTGATATGAGGCAGAATCATAGTATTTCATCCCTCTCAAAAGTTATTCACTTGATTAAAGTAGAAGGATTTAAAACATAAATGGGGGCAAATCGACATGGTGGCAACTAAACCACCAAGTGAAGTGGATGGTAAAATTGAACAAACCCAATGAAACTAGGATAGCATTTAAGTGGGAGCAAATGACACTTATTACATAGGTATGAAGGAATGATGTTGTCAAAAAGCTCATTAGTTGCATGGAAGTTACACGTTTGATTAGAAGGGGGAAGAAGACAAGAAGCAACACGTTTGATTAGAGGGGGGAGAAAGACAAGAAGCCAAAGGAGATGATTTTGACAAAAGGAAAATGGATACGAAAGAAAAAAGGAAACTTATATTTCTTCTTGCAGTAGTCACATACCTTGTCTCGATTCTTCGACCTCGAACCAATCATGCTTCTCGCAACAAATACCGAGGGTTTTCAACCTAAACTGCTATATAAACAAAACTCATTGTCGAGTTTGTCTTTGTTCAACAAGTTTCTATTCACTTCCTCGAACAAGAGCTTATCTCTCCCATAAATCAGGATTTCCCTGAAAGACTTATATGAAGGGAACAAAGAGCACAATAATAGCATTCTCTAATCTTCACCATCAATCTAAACCTCGACGTTCTTTAAATCATTCAAGAGAGAAACAAACTCACTGATGTGAGCCCTGTGAGAGTCATCTTCTTTCATACAAATTGCAGATAGAAACTTTGTCTTATATAGGGATTCTAATTTTCTCCATAAGTTTGGTGCTATTTTCGCAAAAAGTACCTCTTGCAACACATCGTTCGTGAGGCATAATTAAATTGCAGATAGGGTCTTCTCATTAAGCTCATCTCATTTTGACTGATCTAGATTTTCGAGTTTTTTTTTTTCAATAGCGAACTTTTAAAGTCGTTTTAAACTAAAATTGTCATCTGAACTTGTTATAAATTGAAATTTGTGTAGTTGTTGAACCTCTCGATATCAAACATCATTTCCATCTTTGAACGTGTCAATCTGCGGAAGTTGACCAGACTCTAATACTAGTTTATTGGGGATCGATCCGTATAAACAACAAGATAGTAAAAGTGGAAAAGAATGAACATAAATATTTTACGTAAAAAAACTCTCAAAGAGGAAAAAGCCACGGGCAGAGGAGAGTTTGACTTTTCAATAAATAGAAAAAGAGTACAAAGATGGAAAGAATCAAAACAAAGTACTAAATGTATAATCCTAAACCCCAAAAATAAAGTCATAACTTGGGAACAAAATTCTCACCATAGTTATCATAAAACTTTCATCAAAATTCATATGTGATTACATCTTGTCGCCCTTAAGAAAAGTCATTGCTTATTGACATATCAAAATAGAGATATAATAACCCCTTTAAATAGACTTAGATTAAAGTTTTAATCATACCAAAATATTCCTAGAATAATTAGAGTTTAATTAAGAGAAGAAAACTCGGATGAATTGAGAAACACGTCGCCACATCGTATGTCCCTCATCGAGACGTCATTCTTCGTGTCGTCTGGATGTCGAGTGTCGCATCATCAAGACGTCGGCTCTTACTCGTTGCAACGTCCCATTTATAAATACGAGACACACTCGACAATTAAATGAAAAGTAATACTCAATTGAATCTTTTAAATCATGAATTGCATTCAATTAAATCCTTGGAATATAGTTTTCCATCAAAATCCTTGATGAATTAAGTGATGATGTGACGTTTAACATGAAAAAAATGATGATATGACCGTGTAATTAGTTTTAAATTATTTTATGAGGGTTTAATTGTTTTTTAATTACTTTACGAAGTTTTTTAGCATTTAAATATAAAGATTATTAACATATTATAAAAATATAGAAAATTATAAAATTTATTAAATATTAAAAAATATGGAAAAGTATTAAAATTTTAGAAATTATAAAAACTATATAAAATGTTAAAATTTTATCAAATTTATTTAAAAGATAAAAATATAAAAAATTTTGTTATTTGACATGGAGTGTTTGGTTTTGGTAATAAAGAAATGGAAAGTTTCAAGTGTAATGGTTATATGGAGTATCGAGTGAGAGATTTAAGTGACGATGAGTTCAATGGTTATTAGTTTAAGGTACTTGATGGATAATTGTTTTATATTTTTGGGTAATTTATTCAAGTAATCTAAAAATTTCATTAATTACGAAAATTATCCAAGTTCAAAAATATTCACTAGAATGACTTAAAATAAATAGTAAAAATTGATAATGATCATCTAATGGTCGACATCACCTACCCAATGATTGATGTCAGACATAAAAATTTATGTTTTTTTGGTGTTGGCCATGCAATAGCCAACACCTATATATTTTTTTAATACGGTATTTTATTGATATACGAAAATACGAAAATTTGAAAAAAAAAATTTGGTATTGGTTATTGCATGGTCGACACCACCTTTTTGTCAGATAAAATTTTTTTTGGTGTTGGCCATTGGCAAACACCCCTTTTTTTCCGATAAATTTTTTTTTTGAATGTTGGTCATTGCATGGCCGACACCCCCTATTTGTCAGATAAAAATTTAAATTTTTTTATGTTGGCTATTGCATGATTGACATCCCCTTTTTGTCAGATAAAAAATTCAAATTTTTTGGTGTTGGCCATGGCATAACCGACACCCCCTTTTTGTCAAATAAAAAATTCAAATTTTTTAGTGTTGGCCATGCCATTGCCGACACTCCCTTTTTATTTGATAAAAAAATTAATTTTTTTGGTGTTGGTCATGCCATGGTCGACACCCCCTTTTTATCTGACAAAAAATTCAAAATTTTTTGTGTTGACCATTGCATGGCCGACACCACCTTTTTATTTGATAAAAAAATTAAATATTTTGGTGTTGGTCATGCCATTGTCGACACTACCTTTTTATATGATAAAAAATAATCAAATTTTTTGGTGTTGGTTATTGCATGGTCGATATCACCTTATTTTAAAAAAATCAAATTTTTTTGTGTTGTGCATTGCATGACTGACACCAACTTTTTTTCATTTATCTATATATAAGGTTTAGATTTTGATTTTGAAATTGTAAGTAAGAAATATTTCTCTTAAAATAACAATAAAATGAGTGTTTTGTTATTTATCATTAGATGAGTGTTTTGTTTTGGGGGAAAGTTGTGAAGTGTACAATCGAATTTCGGGGTTGAACTATAAACTGTCATGTATTGCCGGAGTTGAATTATATACTGTCATGTGAAGCGGCAAAGAAATGTCTTCAAGTGGTAAAACGATTTTCTACGCCATTGAAGACTATCTGAGATGTCCAACGTAGATCGCAGATGAACATTATCTATGTTGGAATAATTTGTTACCACGGGAAATACTGTTGAATAGCTAATCCAACGTAGATATTTTGTCACCGTATGTGGGCATTATGGTAAGCCCGTAAAGGTTATGCTGTAAAAGGTTGGATGACTTTCTCCGTCATTTAACAGGTAACCGAGACCGACTGTATTATGTCTTATGAACTGAAAAAGGTCATGTTTAACGGCAACCCGAGCAAGTGTCCCGGTTCTAACGTTTGCAGCTCGGTATTCAAGCAGATGGACATTATCTATGTTTGTATTTTGTTATATTTGTAAATTTATTTTTTTAATTTCGTGTATTAATATTAACAAATAATTGTAATTTATTGTATCTGTAAATTTAATTTGTTGCTTAGTAATATTCAACAATGTTTGTATTTTCTTGTATTAAAATAATTTCGAATTATATACAAAAATATTAAATATGTTGTTGTGAAAATGTGGGGAAATAAATAGTATTGAAAAAGGTTATATAAATTTTCAAAAAATAATAATTAGAAATGAAATTTAAAATATAAACGAAATTAGAAATTAAAATTAAAATATACAAGAAATTAAAAATTAAATTTAAAATAAAAACGAAGTTACAAATTAAATTTAAAAAGTAAACGGAAAAAAAATCAAAATTGTGTAGATCCCGACGACGTCCCCGATGCTGGTTTGTAACAGTTTGGCTTCCTTCGGGCTCGGCGAGGCCGAGGCCGTAGTACAGTTCGTTCAGAAGGCGTTACATTGGTGTTCATCGACTCATCCTCAGTGGTGTCAACGTTGGGTGTCACGATCGACGTACGTAAAAAAATGGTAAAATCATACGTATCGTCAACGTAATTGGGAGTAAGAATGTTTGTATTGGGGATCGGGTTGGTGCTCCGGCTGGTACTCGGGTTGGTCTTAGGGCTTGTAATCGGGCTCGTCCATGAGCTCGTACTCGAGCTCATCATTGGGCTCATCCTCGAGCTTGGAATCTGAACTGGGAATTTGACCACGACGTTCATATGCGTTATTTGCTGGACCCCATCGGTTGCCTTCCGAAATAAGTCTCTTCGGCGTATACTCCCCGGGATAAAGCATCAGTATCCCGTATGCCATATACTATTGCTTGTAATGTGGGGTACCGGAAAAATTCCCGTTACACGAATACAAGATTGAACACCTATTCCCCCGGTCATTCCAAAGCATGATATATACCTGAAGATCATAAGCCCAATTTATTTTGTTTCTACCATGTCCCTTTTTGTCGAGCTTGTGGACTTCACCGAGTTGGAAGGGAGGGTTTGAGATATGTTGTATAGCACCGAACTGTCGCAAAACTCGATCCCAACGTGTCATTTCACCATATGAAAATTGAATATCGGCACATTACACGAGAACAGTTGGTAATTGTGCTGGTAAACAAATGGTGGAATGAAAGGCGTAATTTCGTCCAAGATATAAAGCTGTCACACGAACTGCACAGTATAAAAACACGAGTTTAGTTTAAAAAATTAGAAAATGTAAAAAATATCAAATTTTTTATTTGTAAAAAAAATATTTCGAAAATGTATTTTTTATATTTTGAAAGTGTAAAAAATATTTGTAAAAAATATCAAATTTTTATTTTTATTTAATTCGAAAATATAAAAAACATTTCAAAAATAGAAAAAAATATTATAAAAATTTGAAAATGTAAAAAATCAGATTTTTTATGTGTAAAAAAAATTTTGAAAATGTAAAAAATATTTGTAAAAAATATCAAATTTTTATTTTTTAAAAAATTTGAAAATATAAAAAACATTATGAAAATAAAAAAATATTATAAAAATTTCAAAAATATATCTTACACCATCTCCTCCATGCTTGTCTAACCAGCGCCGTAAATGTGGACATTTTTCGTGTTGCCCAATTCTCGGAACTAAATGTTATCTGAAAAATTGAAAAATAATTAAAATAAAAATAATAATTAATAAAATTTTAAAAAATATAAAATCGAGACATCGAGTCACCTATTAACTAGTGGCATTGAATATGGCATGTGTTCGAGGTTGGCGATGGAAGACAGTTTGTATAATATCCATGATTGGAGCACATACGTGCAGCCGCCCATGGTATTAACTACGGGATTTGTCACTTGACAAAGCTCTTGGTACAATGTCGCCAACACTGTCGAGCCTCAACTTAATTTTTCCGCTGCCTTGAAATCATCCAACAATCGGAGGTAGATGATGTTTATTCTATTATGGCTAGTATATGGAATAAGGATACCAACTAGTAACTGTAAAAGAAAAGCGCGAGGATGGTAGATAATGTCTAGTTGCATTGGAGAGGATGGTAGATAATGTCTAGTTGCATTGGATTTTAAGGGAGATGTCGAAAGTTATCGTACAACCATGTAAACTTTAAAAACAGTAATTTTCCGTTTTCAGTGTCCAAGGACACCTTGCCAAATAACCGGTAGCAAGTGCCACAAGGATCGTTTAGTGTACTTGGACCCGTTACCGCATCATCTTCAACGGGTAGCCCGAGCTGGATTGCAATGTCATCTAATGTAATTGCTGCCTCCCCACACGAGAGGTGAAACGTGTGAGTCTCGGAATGCCATCTTTCGACTAAGGTCGTTATTAAATCGACTCGGATATTCATTTTTTTAATGCGGGCAGCAACCCGGTCCTCGCAACTTCTATATATTGTTGAGCCAATCTATGGGGTTTATAGCCCGGATAATGATGCTGGGATCTAACCATCTTATAAAATTTCAGATCTGCTCGAATCGTGCCCACACGGTGGTTGTCATGACTAGGAAGAATGACATTCGGATCCGTAAAGTGATGGAAGGTACTCAATCAACGGCGGTCAAAGTTAGTCAACGATGGTAAAAAAAAGAACATAAACAAAGAAATTGTTGTACTGTTAATGAGAATAAAAAACTCAAATATTTAAAACTGACATATATATATATATATATCTGATACTGAGATTAAAAGTCAATCACGACCATTAACTAAACTATTGTTCTTTTGATTTTTTTCGTTTTTTTTCTTAAAATTAATTTTAATTATTATTTTTCAATATATTTTTAATTTGTCGATAATAATTATTTCTTAACATTTTCACAACAAAGTATTTAATAATTTTTTTAATAAATAAAAAATATATTAATACGATAAAATACAAATATTGTTAAATATTACAACAATACAAATTAAATTTACAGATAAAATAAATTATAAAAAATTGTTAATATTAATTTACGAAATTTTAAATTTTGAACAATAATACAAAATAACTTAGAAATCCCTAAACTTGCGCAACTCGTCTCGGTTAAATAATATTCATCTTCTTCATTACTTGTCCAATTTCAAAAAATTCGTCAATCCCCAATCCCTTAAGTAATATGGGTCCAATTCCTGTGAATACCTGGCCAAGTTGTCTTGATCGACTTCTCGATCATGGATTGCAGTTATCGACCTTTGATAGCATAACCTTTACGGTTATACCAGCTGGTTACATATGGCGACAAATATATCATCTACGTTGAATCAATAACTCAACAGTACAACTGTTGAATTGCAACATAACAATTCTTCTAATGCAGATAATGTCTATCTTCTTTGGACATTTAAGATAGTTTTCAATGGTGCAGAAAATCGTCTAACCATTGAAGACATATATTTGCCATTTCACATGACAGTATATAATTCAATTTCGGCAATACATGACAGTATATAGCTCAACTCCGAAATTCGATTGTACACTTCACAACTCTCTCTCAAAACAAAATACTCATCTAATGATAAATAACAAAACACTCTTGTTTTGTTGTTATTTTTAAACAATATTTATTACTCACAATTTCAAAATCATAACCTATACCCTATATATAAAAATGATGAAAAGTTGATGTAGGCCAATGCATGACCAACATAAAAAATATATTTTTTTTATCTGACAACTAATAGTGGTGTCGGCCATGCAATGGCCAACAACAAAAAATTTAATTTTTTTATCAGATAAAAAGATGGTGTTGCCATGCAATGACCAACACAAAAAAATTTGAAGTTTTTGTCAGATAAAAAGGGGTGTCAATCATGACATGGATAACACTAAAAATTTTGAATTTTTTATCTGACAAAAAGAGGGTGTCGGCCATGCAATGGCCAACACAAAAAAAATTGAATTTTTTGTCAGATAAAAAGGGGGTGTCGACCATGGTATGACCAACACCAAAAAATTTAAATTTTTTATCTGACAAAAATGGGGTGTCAGCCATGCAATGGCCAACACCAAAAAAATTTAAATTTTTTGTCAGATAAAAAGGGGGTGTCGGTCATGACATGGCTAACATAAAAAAAATTGATTTTTTTATCAGATAAAAAGGGGGTGTCGGTCATGGCATGACCAATACCAAAAAAATTGATTTTTTTATCTAACAAAAAGGGAGTGTCGGCCATAGCATGATTAACGCCAAAAATTTTGAATTTTTATTTGACAAAAAGGGGGTGTCGGCAATGACATGACCAACAAAAAAAAAATTGAACTTTTTATCTGACAACATGGCCAACACCCAAAAAATTTTTTTATCTGAAAAAAGGGATGTCGACTATCGCATGACCAACACCAATAAAAAAAAATTTATCTGACAAAAAGGTGGTGTCGGCCATGCAATAGCCTACACCAAATTTTTTTTTTCAAATTCTCGTATTTTCATATATCAATAAAATACAGTATTAAAAAAATATATAGGTGTCAGTCATTGCATGACCAACACAAAAAAAAACACAAATTTTTGTGTTTGACATCAATCATTGGGTAGGTGGTGTCGTCTATTAGATGGCCATTATCAATTTTTATTGTTCATTTTAGGTCATTCTGGTGAATATTATTTAACTTGGGTTATTTTCGTAAATAATGAAAATTTTTGGGTTATTTGGATAAATTATCCTAAAATTTTAATATTCTTTTATAATTTTTCTATAGTTTTCTAAAACATTTTAATAATTTAATAATTTTTAATAACTTCTTAATAATCTCCAAACTTTTCTATATTTTTTTACTAATTTTTATACTATTTGACCATTTTTTATTATTATAAATTTTAAGTTTTTAATTATTTTTAAAAAAATTTAAGAATCTTTTCTACAACCATCCGGTCAAACAGTTTGTCAAGAGCTTTGACAAAAAACTAAATTTTAAATACTTAATTGATTGCAATTCACAATATAAGGAACACTTAATTGACTTTTTAATATTTAAGTTTTTTATTTATTTTGAAAACACATATATCCTTTATCATATTTTTTTCATTTTACTCATATGAGTGTTACATGATGTAGTATATCATATTATAAAAATATATAGATTAAAGGAATAATATGAACTTTTGGATTGTTCGACAAATATATAAAAAAATAATATAATATAAGATTTTATATTTTTTATATGCGATTTAAAATTAACTAAAATCTGTCTTCATAGAAAGATAATGATAAGATTGCTGAATCGACATCTATGATTGTTGAAAAAGTACGATGTTAGAGGGGAGGGAATACAAAGCATGGTCAACAAAGGATTACAGTTCCCAAAGAACTTTTCTACAACAACTTGGATTAAATTCGCATCGAGAGAAAGAGACAAAACTGTAAAAGGCGTTTCTGACATTGACATAATTTGTCAAAAAAAGGCTAAGGACATGGCACACTGGAGCATGACTTTCAGTTTCTTTTTTGTCTAACAAAAATCCCAAGCCCATGCCCATGCCCATGGTTGCTTATGTATAAGTATAATCACCCCCTAATGGAACCCAGGTTAATCTCACACTCAAAGAAATAGTTTTCTTTTTGGGTCCTTAAGATGACAAACCAAGAAAACTCAGTGATTGTTGTGATGGTGCCATTTCCAGCACAAGGTCATTTAAACCAGTTGCTTCACCTCTCTAGGATCATCCTTTCCTATGGCATCCCGGTTCATTATGTTGGTACATCGACACACAACCGGCAGGCAAAGGTCAGAGTTCATGGTTGGGATCCCGTAGCTGTGGCTAGTTTCCATTTCCATGACTGTCAAGTTCCTCCTTTTGCTTCTCCTCCTCCAGACCCCAATGCAGCAATCAAGTTCCCTTCTCATCTCCAGCCATGTTTTGATGCCTGTTATCATCTTCGTCAACCTGTCACTGAGTTGTTACGCATGCTTTCTTCACAAGCAAGAAGGGTCGTTATCATTCATGACTCTATGATGGGATCCGTAGTTCAAGATGTTGGTTTAATCCCCAAGG
The DNA here is from genome assembly GCA_039519145.1 of Kokia cookei. Lineage (NCBI taxonomy): Eukaryota > Viridiplantae > Streptophyta > Magnoliopsida > Malvales > Malvaceae > Kokia > Kokia cookei. Next base: position 34,296,539 of record CM076899.1, on the reverse strand, counting down.
CAGAATCCTATGCCTTCCACACTGTTTCTGCCTTTTCTCTCTTCTTTTATTTATTGGAATCAACGGGGAAACCACAAGTTAACGCAGAAATGCTTGGTGAAAATGACGTGCCTTCTCTTGAAGGATGCTTCACGGAAGATTTCTTGGAGTTCATTGCTTTGCAACACCGATATCTAAACGTCAGAGCTGGGAGTATATATAACACGAGCAAAGTGATAGAAGGTACTTACATTGAGTTGCTTCGCCAACATATGAAAGAGAAGCAACATTGGGCTTTGGGGCCATTTAATCCATTAAAAGCACCTGAGAAAAACAGTTGCGGTAGCCGACACTACTGTTTGGAATGGCTTGATAAACAGGCGATGAACTCTGTTCTTTACGTGTCTTTTGGGACGACAACCACAATGGGTGATGAACAAATCCAAGAACTGGCAATTGGTTTGAGAAGAAGCAATCAAAAGTTCATTTGGGTATTGAGAGATGCTGACACAGGTGACGTTTTCAATGGAGAAGTTAGAAGGCCGGAGCTTCCAAAGGGATACCAAGAGTCAGTGAAAGATAAAGGGTTGGTGGTGAGAGATTGGGCACCTCAGCTGGAGATATTAGCCCACCCTGCCATAGGTGGGTTTGTAAGCCACTGTGGGTGGAATTCATGCTTGGAAAGCATCACCATGGGAGTACCAATCGGGGCTTGGCCTGTGCACTCAGATCAACCAAGAAACGCAGTGCTAATCACAGAGTTGCTCAAACTCGGTATTACCATCAAGGACTGGGCACGTCGAGATGAGGTAGTGACAGCAGCAGTAGTTGAAGATGCTGTGAAACGTTTGATGGCTTCAAAGGAAGGAGATGAGATAAGGAAGAGAGCGGCAGAAGTAAGTGGTGCGGTGCGCCAATCGGTGGCTGAAGGTGAGGTTTGCCGTAAGGAGTGGGACTCCTTCATTACTCATATCATTAGGTAGGTTTTATCATTTATTATTATCAAACTACCGCCACATGATTATTTCCTCCAAGTATGTGTTAATCTACGAAACAGAATTTCGGAAAAGGAAAATTATGAAATAAAATTTATTGTTTCTTTTTCGTTGAAATGAGATTCTTTTTTGATCTTTCAAATTTAGTCCAGCTGTGCTGGAACATACACGAGTGTCCGAACAAAAAGATGATTGATGCCTGGAACGCAACCATTACAAACCAAGCTAACCATATTACAATTGTTGATAGTACCTTGCTACTGCAAAACCGGCTTTATGAGTGTGTACTTCAGACTACGCTTTGATGGTCAAATTGCTTGATTATTTTCCAAGTTAAAATTGTTGGATTGAGGGGATTATGCTATCGGGGAGCTTTGGTTGAAACTTGAAAACTTATCTACCAACTGTCCCTTTTACTTCATTCGTTAATATTATACTGTATTTAGTTATTTTAGTTGTCGTTTAGAAGAGATTGTGATTGATCTTCATTATATTAGCAAGTCTCAAAAAACTTGTATAATTGAGAGCACTTATCTGTTCAAGTGAGGAATATTATTTGTGAGAGTGTATTTGGATTGTAAAACCTGTTTATGATTGGTTTCACAGGTTAAATTCTCAAGGAGAGAATTTAGTGATGAAAGATCTAGTTTTCAAGGTACAAAAATCTACGGTGTATTAGCACTAAGATCACTTGTTGTACCTTCTTTTAAGAATAATAAATCCACATCATTTCATGACTTGTGTTTTTCAATATCCTAAAGACTATACTCTTATACAGTAAATTGATTTAAATATAATATACCATCGCATACAATCACAACTCTACTACACATTTATGCATTGCACGAGAATGCATACTAATTAAATAATTAACCATAATAAATTTGGTGATGAACCCACACATTTAATTTTGCTTGTTGGTGGCCTCCTCCAGCAACCATCGCCACTACTCGCGGCACCGATCGGGAAGCATGAACCACTTGCGCATCAAACTAGTTACGCAAAAATGGGTCAATCAACCATCGTAGTTTATATTTTTTATGTCCGTTTTATTCGAGTTCATGATTACCTCCAACAATATCTTGTCTATTGATTTGAGGCTTATGTTTTTGTCTAGGGTACCAGCTAGTGTGAAAATGAAAATGTTGGGTATTTAATTTAGATTTCTTAGATTTTAGATCTTAAGATTTTTCAATATTAGGTTTTAGCTTCAGAGCTATTTTAGTTTATTTTAGATTTTAATTTCAATTAGAATTTAATTTTAGATTTTTTTAGTGTATTTTCAGATTTCAGATGCTAAATTTTAAAGTTCTAAATTTTTTAAATTTATTTTAAAATTTTATAAATTAATTTGAGGTTTCGATATGTTAGAATTTTAAATTTATTAGATTTCAGGTTTTTTTATTTCGATATATATTTTAGGTTTTAAGTCTAATTATTTTTTGTTTTCTTTTTCATGTTGAGCTTTAGGAATTTTAGATTTTAGCTTTGTTTCCTAGTTTGATTTTAGCTTTGAGATATTATTATTTAGTTTTTTAGTTAAAAAACCTTAAACTTTAAATCTCGTAAGATTATTTTCGAATAGGTATTGAATTAATTTGGAGTCATAATTAATTTTTTTAGTTTAGAAGTTTTAAACCTTAAACCCCATAAAACTATTTTCAAACAGGAATTGTAAGTCTCATAACTTTCTCTACACATAACCGAGTTCTTATTCATAACAAGATTGAAGGTCAATTTAGCATTGCGTTTAAGAAGCATTTTTAAGATAAAAACATTGTTAAACAAGATGCTTTTGAACTTTTCAAAAATGATTTTTTCTCTTCAAAAATGTTTTTAAGACAAAATTCTTTGCAAAAACACTTTTTTTAGACTAAAGCAGAAGCATACTACTGAAGTACTTTCATGAAGATTGAAAAAAGTGAAACACCAACAGTAAACTATGTTTATACCTGGGATAATGTTCTTAATCAGTAACTAAATGTAAATTAGAAAACATGCCAGCAGGAAGTACACAGACAGAACATTCTTCCCACAACACATTCTCAAGATCTAAGTACACCCTTTTTAACATACCCAAATCTAGGAACTTGAAGAAATGTTTGAGCCGACAGATAAAAATCTTCTTAATCCTTTTGCGGTATCATCCGAGCCAACGGATATAAAAGGGGTCTTAAGGTAATACGGGAAGTTCAGTCTTAGCGAAGGAGAAGAAACTGACACGCCCGTTCTCTACATGACAAAACTTAAAAGGGATGGCACCATGCTTTCTTTCAAGGGCCTCAATTTCTACTCTGGATGGTGGACTGCACCTGTAAGAGAAGACGAGAGAAAAAACAATAAGATATATAGACAATACCATTGGAAATGTTCATGTAAGGATTGGTTGTCATGTTTTCAAATTGGGGTCAAAGATGGTTGAACAAAAATTATGCCAAAAAGTAGAGGACTAGAGAAGAGGCTTAATAGAGTCAGGAAAGCTAGAATATAATAACCAGTTTTGACAAAAATGTGAAGAACAATATTAACTGTGTGATTCTATATTCAGCTGTCTTTAGAAAAAATAAGAAGAGTCTCAAGTTGATAGCAATAGAAGAACAGAGAAATTAAGAAAAGTTCACAAAGTATTACTTCTAGTAAATCCAGATTTTAATTTGTTTTTCTTTACCATGATAATTTTGCAGTAAAACCAATGCACCTCAGCCTTACGTGTCTCAAAAATGCAACAATTTTTTTTTATCAATGCAAAGCCTTAGAAACTTGAACACAGTCATTTCATGACTAGTTCTTCCTCCAAAAAATGTTACCTTGATGTGTAAGCAACAATACATCCTTCTCAAATACAGTTTCACCATTAGCCATTCGACATCAATGAGAAAAAAAATCTTAAGTGGGAAAATAGCCCAACACAAAATATCAATGAAAGAAATGAAGTAAATCTGCATATTCACGAGTGTAGAAGAGTCCTCAAACTCTTGGATAAGCAATATAATCTTACCTACTTATGTATAGAACAAAACTTGGATCACCTGGAGAAGACTTTCTAAACTTGCTGTTTGGAAGATAAACATTAAAAGCTGGACTCACATCTGTAATCTGCATATTATTGAACAACTCAATGACAGAATTCTCGTTTTTCGGCTCCATTTCTAGCATCACATCACTCTCTTGACTGCCTTCAAGTGAACAAGTTCCAGACTTAATCTGTTGACCCTTCACAGACCAAGGAATACCGTGGCGCCCAACTACATAGCCAAGAGATTTTAGGTGCTTATACACCTCAAAGAGCTCCCAATAGCATCCACTCTTCCCATTTGAAAGCTTTTCATATAGTTCTTTTAGAGAAAGATGTATGTCATTTCCATCTAAAACGTGCAACGCCCCTATTTCAATCAAAAACCTAGAAAATTATTTCTAAAAAATTAAAATAAAGAACTAAAACTTATCAATAACCAAAATTTTAAGTCAAGTTGAGTTTCACCTACAGAGTTTCCTCAATGGAGCAATATGTGTTGCCATTGCGAACTATCCCCATAGTCACCCACATCTTACCCTTCTTTTCAACAACCTCAGCCATAGCCAAATCATCAACCCATCGAGCCTTTGAGATATCTTTCCTGAAACAAATTTTAGTCATATAATTCAAGTTCATATAATCCAGTAGAACTAACTCTAGATAGCTAGGGCTTGGTATAGTCATTACTAAGCAAATGTGGGTAGACAAAACTATAATGTGCCATAATCAAATGTAAAAAAGCAATACTGTTTAATATTATATAAAGTATGTCATTTATATTCAAAAAGAAAATTTTGGGTATTGCAAAGAACTTGGGAGAATTTTCTTATATCCCTTTCCTCATCTTCCCAAATGAAAATAAGTCATTTAAATTGCTGACATTCAAAATGCAAAGTAACCAAAAGAGTACCTAAACTGTAATTTGGATAAGAACCCAGATGAGTAACAATCCTCTTCATCATCGTCCTCACTTCTGTCTTGAAGATAAACCTCATTATCTGAACAACTTCCGCAATCGTCGCTGCCCATTACAAATACAGAAATTGCTGCAGAAAATATGAGTGTGAAAAGCATGGCTGAAAGCATTCTACAAACAACGAAGTAAGCTAAAAACATTCTGGGTGTGGGCACTGGAAATTGAATATAGCAGAGTGAGGTAGAGGCACAAATGAACCATAACTCCAAAATCTCAACGACTCAAGTAGAAAATTAGGGTTGAAAAATTACCTTAATAGTTTCCTGGTGGAGGAACTGGGTCAGAGACCGGAGGAGGAGGAGGAGGAGGAAGACAAAGACGAGGCAGCGACAATGGTGGTGTTAGGCTTGTTTGTTGGCGGCGGAGATGCAGAACAGAAACGAGAGTTGTCGGGATTTTTTAATTTTAGAAAAAATATTATACTCTAGGTTTTTGGAAATTTCACTTTTTAACGGTTTTCAATTCAACTTCTCCAAAGAGGAAATAATTGTTGCCGCAAAATAAAGACGTTAGCACTAACAAGTATAAATAATAAGGAAAATAAATAAATATTGCACGTAGAGAATCACTGTTTTAAAAATTAGTCAAGAAATTTGAGGATCACAAATACTCCTGTTCATGGTTGGGTCGGGCTCGTCCGAAGAATATGAAGATTTTGATAAAAATATAAATTTAAAAAATAGGTTTAGATAAAAAAAATAAAATCTATTTAAAAAATGGGTCGGGTTTCGAGTAAGGTATTTTTAATTCACAAAAAGACAAAAAAATGTTATTTTTTTAAATGCTATTTTCTTGTTGTTTTCTCTCTATTTTGCTACAATTTCATTCTTATTTTATTACTATTTTGCTATTATTGTTTGGATGTTGTATAAAACTTATTTTATTGTTAATTTTGTTATTTTTTTAGAGGCATTTGTTAATTTTATTATTATTTTAAAGACATTTGTTTGTTAAGTTGTATTTATCTTAGTGTTATTTAAGTATATATTTTTTAAAATTTATTTTCAATTTGTTAGGAAATATTTATTTTAATGTTTTTAGTATTTTTAATACATTACATATATTTAAAAATTATATAAAAATTTAATATGGGTCGGCTGAGCCGGGATCGAGTTTTAGTATTTTTATGCCGGTCGAGCTTAAACAAAATTTTAAGCCCATTTTTCGGGCCGGATCGAGCTCGGACCTAACAAATGGCTTGAATTTTTTGTTGAGTCCGGCCCGATTCGAACCGAACTCGACCCGATCCCTGTACACCTCTAATCACAAACAATCTCGCTACTAGATAGAACTTACTCTAATGTGCCTTCTATTTGTACTATTAGTTGAAGGGTAAAATGGTAAAAATATAGGGGCAAAAAGGTAAAATTGGCAAAAACAATTCAAAAAAATACATTTTATGTTGACCAGATTTTTCTTTATTTTTTTAAAAAATATATATAAAAATTTTATTCAAAAATGAACATACGTGATACATATCATAAACATGTGTTAATATGAATACGAACCAGATAAGACGATAATGATACGTGTGTGTTAAGCGTTTAGTCAAATTACTCAATGAGAGCAAGGAGCAAAATTATATTTAAACTCTTTCATTAGCCTACACGCAATCGTTTCTTTGCGTTACCCATGGTGATAACATATATAATGAGACAAAAATAATGAGGGAAATAAATAACTTTTGTAATAACTAAACCTTAAATATTGTTAAGCATTTACCTTTAATTGATTTACACAGATCAATTTAGCTCAAAGTAAAAAAAAAAAAAAAACCTATAAGAAAAATAATAAATTCACCTAAAAATAAACAGGTCGGTTTCGATGAAGCAAAAAGCTTCCATTTCTATTAAAATAAATAACTAAATGCAAAACCTTGATAAGAAAAAGACACTGGTATACCTTCATAGGACTGATTTTTTTTTTTTTTTTTTTTAAGGTTTCTTAGAAATGTAGATAAAAAAGGAAGACTTGGTAAGAATCGACGGCAGATCGATAGAGATGACGAGATGAAACCAATGGACAGAGATGAGGGGGAGGGGGAGAGGCGGAGGCTGATGAACAGAGATGACGACGAAGGGAGAACGATCGACGGATAAAATATAAAGCACGGGATCGAGGGAATGACTGTTATACACAATAATCTCAATGATTTTTGTTTAAAACAATTTTGGAGGGTTTAAAATAATTTTTTTCCTCATTTTCTCTTACTTTGTATATTTTTGAAAATTTTCTCCTTCTATTTTAGCTCTTTGAATTTCTTAATTTTTTTAAAAAGAATTTCAATTTTTTATTATTTTATATATAATTAGAATTAAATTGATAAAAAGTATTAAAACGAAAACTAAAATTATTATTATATTAATTAAAAAAAATATCACTTAATAGTGGTTAAAAAATAATTTTAAAAAATTTAATGATTAAATTATAATTTTTTTAATTAAATAACAAAAATAAAATTTGCTCATAATTTAATAATTAATAGTATAATTTACTCTTTTAAAAAATCAACAACATGAAATTCTTATCCGTTAAATCAATTGAATTTATACTAAAATGATTAGTATACATTTAATATAGGGTAAATTTTATTAATAGTCCCTCAACTATTAGTAATTTTTTTAAGTGTTTTTATTTTTACGTAAGCTAATTGGTGACAAAAAAGGATAAATTTAAATAGTTATATGATCATTGTGTAATTTTCATAATTGAATGATGATAAAAATCTCATTTTATAGGTTTTGATTATATCTGTTCTTTTTGACACAATATCTAAAACTATCTAAAGCCCCTCCCCGATCCAGAGATAAAAGGATAATGCGTTTCAGCATACTCAAAACCACATTTCCTTGCATTGGCAACAATGTCCGTACCAATTGAACTACGACTTAATCGGATACTGTAGTTACACTTTAATCTATGTTGATTCTAAAATAATTGATAGCAAAGAAGTCAACCGGCTAGTATAATCTAAATATATAAATTAAAGTAAACTACACTTAACTATTAATTTGTTTTGGTAAAAACACCTCCGATCCCTCATAAATTTATTATCGAGCAATTTGGTTCTCTCAAAAAAAAAAAAAAATAGAGCTATTTAATCCTTTTAAATTTTGAAAGTGAACAACTAAAGACAGTTAATAATAGCGTTAATGTTTAGATGTTTTATATATTAGTGAAAATATTGCATGCTAAATTTGTTAAATCAAGATGAAAGTACACTTTGAAGGCTAGATTTGTTATCACATCAATAAAAATGATGTACAATTGATGAAACACATTAACGTTGTGATTGCTCATTTTTTAAATTGACAGTAATTAAAGTACTTTTCGTTTTTGCGGTGGAATCAATTTTCTAAATATCGAAATTGGGAGAAATATTTTTAAGATAACTGGGGAAAGATAAGGAGATGAAAAGAAAATAGTGCATGGAAGGTTTGTAGTGAAGCAAAAATATGAAACTTAGTTAATTTATTGAAGCAATACTGGCTTATTCCGTATTGGAGAGAACAATCAAACCTTTGAAGGAGTTTTCGAGATACAGGTATTCCATACTTGATGACCTCTAATGTTAAGGTGAGTTACATTAAAACCCAACTGGGGCAATGAGACGTAAAACTGGAGCAAGTCATCGTGGCAGATTTTGCCCATTCCATGCACAAGCTCAACGCAACATTGCTCTGAAATTTCTTCATCTTCTAAGACGGCTTCCACAATGTTTTCCCCACATTCCCTACTCATCTTCTCGATGCATTCTTCTATGGCTTTGTAGAAACCTGGTTGTGGTTCTGGTGGGATTGTGATCATGAATTCCTCTTCGCTTGTTACCATTGAAGCTGTGATGAATATGGATGAGAGCAAAGCGATGGCCATGGATAAGTTGTGGTTGTGGTTGAGTTTTGCCATGGTGAATTTGATGCCAAGAGAGTTGGTATGAAGAAGTTTTAGGTTGGGATTTGGGGGGATTATATTACATTTGATGGTAAAAATGTTACAAGAAAGGCAACGTATGTAAAATGTTATTATGGGGTTAGTAACTTCCAACTCTTTATTATGTTTTAATGCTTTCGAGAAGTAACGAAAATGGAGTTGACACTGCCCCAACCATTCCTTTACCGCCCTGCATAAGTATGTCTACATGCATGCATAAATTTTTTGTTGGGCTGAAATTAAAATTTTAATTTAATTTTAATAATTTTTAAATGATTAAATCAAATTTTTATCATTTTTAAAAAAGATTAAAATGTAATTTCATTATTACTAATTTAAAGTTTTATAAATTATAAACATGCCAAAACTCCTAACCTCCCCATTGCATGCATGGATTAATAATGTAAAAAACTGCGCGAGAACCAAGTTATTTACCCATTCTCACGTGTTTGTATTTTACACCACCATATTATGAACTATAGACTATTTACGTAATAGATCAAGTTTTTAAAAATTGAATAAATAGTCAAAACTAATTAATTTATTGATTTTTTATTCGATCAATTCAATTGATTTTATCTGTTTGTTTAGTTCAATCGAATAAATTATTTAAAATTAAAATATATATATATATATGTTCGATCAATCTAACTTTTTATTTCAAGTTAATACCTTAATTGATTCATAGTTATATCAAGCCGTCCAATTTTGAACACAGTGCGATTGAGTGATGAGGATAGGTGCTGGAAATGGTGCGATTAGGCCTGTTCGAGAATTGAATTATCCGATCAACAAAAATTATGAGGATTTAGATAGAAATATGAAGCACGAAAAAGAAAATTGATTAAGTTTGTTTAAAATATATATCGGGCTTATGCTTTAAATTCAAAGCCCAAGTCCGAGCCCAAATCCAAGACCGAGGCCTGATGAATATTTATTTCGTTATTTTATTAAGAAATTGTGGGCCGAGACCTTTAGATTGGGCCTAAAACTATAGAATGACATCTGTTTTAAGCTTTACCAGTGAGCAGTGATAAATTAGAGACACAGTCAGGGGAGAAAGATCAGAAACATTTTCTGGTAAGTGAAGGAAAGCTGAGTGACTGAAGAAGATGGAGACCAAACCCACAGAGATTGGGAGTTCAAAGATGTTTGGAGGGTACAACAAAAGATACAAGCATTTCAGTCCCACCATCGGCTGTTCAATGACTTTCCATATATACTTCCCTCCTTCTTCTCCTTCCCACAAATTCCCTGTATGTTATTTCCCTTTCCCACTCTTTTCTATCTTTTTATTACTATTTTCATTTTCTAAAGGTTTACTTCATTTTTTTTAATGGTTATGATCTGATGGGATGAAGTTAGTAAAAAAATTGGGGTTTGCTCTTTTCGATAATAGCTTCAGAAATTCGTTTGCCATTATTGGAATTCGAATTTCATTTTTGTTATATATGATCTCGTTGGCTACTAAATTAGTTGGATTAAACTAAGGTTACACTCAAGTTATGATTTCTTCTTCATCTTTTTTTTTTTTTTTTTTTTTTATAATAAGAGCTGGATTTGTGGGGAAGAATTGTTTTTCTTCTCCTTTTCGTTTAGTCTGCATTTGTGTTCTGATTATGGCTTTTCAGATTCTAATATGAGAACCCTAGGAAAAAGTCACCCTGTTAATTGCCCTTTTCTTAATTTTTTTCCCTTCATTCCATCTATTTTTTTATTTTCTTCTTTTCTTTGTTCTAGCCCTTTTTCAATTAGAAATTTCAAATTTATACAATTAAGTTTGACAGTTGTAATTAGTTCTACAATCATCTTTAATTTCTATTTTAATTAACTTGAATTATAACTCAATTATCTTTTAAATTATACTAAATTCAGTTAGTAAAAATAATTCTCATTCATGATGTTATACTCAAAGTACATTTATCCTGTCAAACTCTATGTATTTTTTTCAAAAGATCATTTAAATAGTAGAGGGGAAAAAGAAAATACATTCATTCAAATTAATCAGAGTAAGCAATTTCTATTGTTTGCATCTGTTAATCAAGAAAGTTAAAACGAAATAAAGGAAAATCCACAACACCAAGGTTCTCACTTCTCATTAATAGAATAAAAAGTTCATAGAGTGCTGTACTTTGTAAAATCGAGGGCTAACTTTGATTTTTTCCCTAAAAATAATAGGGATCTAAATGTATTTTCAATTTTCATAAAAAAAAAGTGTATTCTCAATCAAACCTCAGGGTATTTTGTATGTCACCCTGCTTTTTATTGCGAGTCCTCTTTATTTGTTTCATTTATGACATGTCAGGTTTTATTTTTATTTTGGCTACATTTTGGTTCTTGGGTAGTATTATGATATTTTCTAATCTATAAGATTCTCAAACAGTATTGTCTTGCATTCATCTTTGAGCAGATACTTTACTGGCTTTCTGGGCTTACTTGCACTGATGAGAATTTCATAATCAAGTCAGGAGCACAACGTGCTGCTTCTGCTGAGGGTGTTGCTCTAATTGCTCCTGATACATCTCCAAGTAAGTGGTCAGCCCATTTTAGCTTATTCTTGACATGGGTTTTTTGGAATTCTGACTAGATATTTCAGTAATGATTAATTGTGCTTCTGCTTGTCATTTCTTCCCCTTGAGTGAGGATCTGAGTCAGTTCAACCAAGTTATCTTGACCCTACTTATCCTTTTGGTTTTTGTCTATTCTGTTGATGCTATAGGAATTCTAACAGCTAAGAAATTGAAACAAAAGGAAAACGTAATTGAAATGGGGTAGAAGCATATATAGTTCTGGTTTTTCCAGAAACCTTGTGTGTTTAAAACTCTCTTAACTTAATGATAAAGATTGATCCTACTAACCCTCTAGTAGAGTTTTATGATAGAACTCGTACTGAAAGCCACATGCTAATCACATGACTATTAAATATTTAATAAAAAGATGCAAAACATAGACTCAAATAAAACAATGTAGAACAAAAACTTAATGATAAAGACTGGTCCTACTAATCCTCTAGAAGAGTATTTATGCTAGATCTCACCTCTTTCACATCGAAAACTTCTTGGATAACCTCACTTTGCTTTGCTGGAAGTTGACTAACTTGTTCGGTAATGACAGTTGTGTTACCTTTGTCAAAACCCTCAAATGTATACAGGTCTAAAACATTAAGCTTCTTCATCAATATCTACCCTTGCTTCTTGTGGCAATGGCACCAAATCAAGCACATGTCGTGGGTTAAGGCCATATGCAACCTCAAAAGGAGTCTTCGTTATAGTTATGTTAACTGAAGTGTTGTAAGCAAATTCAGCTTCTTGTATAACTGAATCCCAGCTCTTCACATGGTTTCTGGCCGAGCTTCTCAGCAAGTTTCCCAAACTCCAATTAACTGCTTCAGTTTGTTCATCAGTTTGTGTATGGCATGTGCTAGAATACTTCAATTCAGTCCCTAATTTGTGCTGCAAGGTTCTTCAAAAATGCCCCAAAAACTTGACATCGTTATTTGAAACATTTGATGTAGGAACACCATGGAGCTGCACTATTTCCTTAAAAACAAATCAACAATGTGCGATGCATCCGCTGTTCTAGAGCAAGCCAGTGTTCTGCAACTTCTCTTTACTAAGCTGACAAACAAAACACCACCTCACAGATCTCACGCATCGTTGTACATATATGGCCAAGAATAATGAACTGTCACCAATGCCATTGTTTCGTCTCTGCCAAAATGCCCTCCAAGACCTTTCCCGCAAAGTTTTCGTATAATTTGTTCACCAAATGACCCTTCTAGAATGCACAGTTGGTTGCCTTTGAAAAGATACCCATCATGCAACCTGTAGGGCAATTTCTTTACAGCTTTTGACCTTTGTAACTCCTTTACAATCTGGTTGAGATATGGGTCTGCCATATATTGATTCTTTGGCTCCTCAAATCGTATAACTTGAGAACTCATCATAGTTAGAATAATTGACCGCCTACTCAAAGCATCCGCCATTACTTTGTCTCTCTTGACTTACCTGAAGTAGAAGTTGGCTCTAGAGCATATACACTATAGACCATGATTTGACCAATATTTCTCTTCTCTCTCTCTGTCTTTTCCTTTTTATATCATCAAGTAACAGAAAGCAAGGATGAACACATTGTCAAGAAACTAACTTTAACTTATATTTTTTTTTTCAAGTAGGATGCATACTGCGACTAATTAACTGTTTGTTATCCGTACACATGTTATTTGGATCCAAATTTCTCTAAAATGCCTTTCTTAGTTCAATATAAATTATCTTTTTCAAAATGTCATTTTATCTACTAAATCTACAGAGCTGATTTCCGTTCTCCCCCCTTCTAATCTACAGGAGGCCTGAATGTGGAAGGAGAAGCTGACAGCTGGGATTTTGGTGTAGGTATGCAGCATTTGAATTGTTTAAATTTGAATTTCCAGATATCTTTTATGGTAAATCCTAAACATTTGCACCCAATATCAAACTGTTCTATATCTTGTAGCTTAATTCTGGAGAACTCTTCCTGGGGAAAAAGGTGCCATTTAAGTTTTATGTTACAAACTGAAGCATACACAATATTTCTTTTACCAGGGAATCCTGGAAAATATCAAAGGTGAAGGCTTCATTTGGATGGAATTTCCACTGCACCACTAAGGGTCCAGTGACAAAACAAGCTTCTGTACGGTGGGAATCCCTTCCCATTGCCATCCAAATGAAGCATTAATTTGTTCCATCAGGGAAAGTTTCCTGATAAGAAATAGGATGGTCAATTTTGCTCAAAGGGCATTTGTGTTTGTATATATGTATATACATGCACACATACATTTGTAATCACTAGAGAATCCGTGAAACTAGATAAGGGAATATGCTACCAAACTGGCAATTATGTTGACTAGAAATTTTTATTTCCTTTTTGCTTTTCGTCCCTTTTTAGTAAGAAATCTTTGCAATCTTCTCCTTTTCCTTTTTATGGAATTTTCTGTCAACAAATTGGATTTGAGTGCAAAATGAGTATTAATAATTTCTTGCTGAGCAAAAGATATAGATGCTTATTAATTTCAGAGCTAGTTTTTATTTTTCTTTTGACATGACCCAGCAACAATAATTTAAGACATACTTTATTGATTAGGTAAATAATTCTGAGTCACTCCCTAGTATTTACTGGCGATTGGGGATTTAACCACAGAAAAAATGCATCTTTGCAAAACTTTCCAATGCAATTCTTATAATAGCCTTACCTGCTCACAGCATTGCTTCCATGTGGGTAACATTATTTTGAAATTTACATGGTGCATTGCTCGATATTTTTCCAACACTGGTTCACATGAAGAGTTGAATATAGATGTACACGAAGCATTTCATTTTGACCAACTTTCTATCTCCTCCTCCCTTAACTTTTTTTTTTTGTTCCCTTGATTTTTTAAATTTTAGGTGCTGGATTTTATCTTAATGCTACACAACAGAAGTGGAAGAACTGGCTTATGTACGATTATGTTGTGAAAGAACTACCAAAACTTCTGAGTGAAAATTTTCCTCAACTCGATACATCAAAAGCATCTATTTCTGGTCATTCTATGGGTGGACATGGTGCTCTCACAATTTATCTGAAAAACCTTGATAAGTATAAGGTAGTTGACGGTAGAGATCTTAATTTATTTTATTGACTAAGAATTTCTAATTTATTCTCTAGAGGATGTAGATATGTATTCATCTTCACTCTAAGTTCCTTGCTTTTATACCTTCTTTGTGCTTTTTCTTAGAATTTCTAATTTATTCTCCAGAGGATAACTAGATATTTATTCATCTTACTCTAAGTTACTTGCTTCTATCCTTCTTTGCTCTTTTTCTTTACAGTCAGCGTCTGCCTTTGCACCCATTGTCAATCCTATAAATTGCCTCTGGGGTCAGAAGGCATTCACAAACTATCTTGGCAATGACAAAGCTGCTTGGGAGGTCAAGTATCATTTGACTAATGAATGCCCTTCATTTTTACCTAATTTTTTTATCTTGGGGTGGAGAATAAATCTAAAAAAGAAGGGAAAAAATTGCAGGAATATGATGCCACTTGCCTGATCAAAAAATTCCACAATGTATCAGCTACCATTTTGATTGATCAGGTAAGAGTAAAATCTCTCTTTTTAAGTATCACCCAACACAAAACAAGTGTCTACTTATAACTATTTGTTTTCTCGTTTTTATTTATTTATTTTGAAGCAGCTTAGATGTCTTATTTTTCTTCAATCTCATGAGACTTTCAAGTTTGATAAATTTCTAAGTTATGACAGTACTTAATCCTCTAAAGTCTAAATTTGGAGAATGATATATTCTTTACCGCTTTCATATTTATTTTGCCAAAGATAATTTAAGTGGTTATTTTCTAGTAGGATATAACCGTGAAGTATTTTAATGTATTACTGCTCTTATCGCTTGTTACCTCCATATATCACAATCTGTTGGCAATGGGGATGGTGTTAGGATTTACACTGTTCTTTAATTTGACAAAAAAACTTGTTCAAGAAAAATAAGAAAGCTTGCTTGAAAAGTATGAAAATTTAGACAACAATCAGAAACCATTATTCAAAATCCGAAGAAGGGAGGGGTAGAACTACTAAAAGTATCATATGAGCTATCCTTTTAGGTGTTCGTTTTCAGTCGAGGACGAGTGTGGGAAGGAAATGCTAATATTGGAAAATAAGTTTGCTTTTAAAATCTCCTATTTTTCAATCCGCATTGTTTCATAAAAGCTGGGTTGGATGAATCAAATTTTTATTTTATGTTTATGTGTTTCCGGATGCAGGGGGAGGATGACAAATTTTTACATGATCAACTTCTGGCTCACAAGTTTGAGGAGGCATGTAGGAGTGTGAATGTGCCGTTGTTATTGCGGTTGCAGCCTGGATATGATCACTCATACTTCTTCATTTCCACCTTCATCGATGATCACATCCGCCACCATGCTCAAGCTCTTAAGCTCTAAGTTCATGAGGTTTTCTGCACTAAATCAAAAATCTAGTAATCTTTAAAACCTTGTGAACAAATGTGGACAACTTCCTTTAAAATGCTGGTCTTTCTATTCACTGTTGTGACATTCGTTTCAACTTTTGAGGATAATTTGCAATGGGTAATGGACTTAGTAATAAAGTGAAAGTGTTAGGAGTGCTGTTTGGTAGCTACTAAAATATAGCTTGCACTATTAATAACTTTTTCACAGGAATCAAGCAAACCAGAATGCAATTCTTTTCCAAGTGCGTGCTAAAGAATGGGACAGCAATGTGCTGTTCTGAATTTTTGATTGATATGTCTGTAAGTAAACATGATCAGCAATGTGTTTACGCCAAGTAATATGGTTAACAATGAGCGGCTAGCCTGGGCATCATTCCGGAAAGTATATATATGTATGTTGAAACAAAATCCCACTCTACGCCTTTCACTATATAATCTACTCTGATCTAACCTGAATGTACAACACAACTTCGGTAATGATCGGCACCGGGAATAGCCCACCATAGCTGAGTATGTTGGTGCTTCCAGTAACTGCTGTCTCATTTACTTCAAGTTGTCTCACGTATCCAGTTTCAATTCAAATCTCAATAACTCCTTGCAGGAACAATGAGGCAGGCTGTAATTACTGAATTTAATCCCTCATGATATTCCAATGTGAAACATCTTCCGGGACCGGAGGAGAAAGTGGTGGCATTGCTGAACCACCAGAAAAGTTGTCGTTGATATCCAAGATCCTTCTGGCAGTTGCCTGAGATTCTTTGACACCAATCTGTTTACCTACGCTAGAAACGTTGCTACTCTCAACAGATGACAAGAACTTGTCCTTGGAGAGTGTCTGCGCTGACTGAATTACAGAGCCAAAAGCACCAGATTCCCTAAGTTCTTGAATTATGACCTGTGAATAGATTAAAAAAGAAGGGAAAAAAAAAGTGAATGGTTTGAGGATCCAGCATTTCAACCACAAATACTTCACTGCGAAGATCAACGAAAGAATAAAACACGAGGTATCAGATAAACAGCTGTAGTAGTTTCAGTTCTACCCACCATGGGGGTATAAATCCGAGTTAAAACGCCCCTCTTCAAAAGTTTCAACTTCAATTGTTTATTAGTCCACACCACATGGTGACGGTACCTAAGTCAGAAAAACCATACTATTTGAGGAAGACAAATATAAAGTCTTCATCCTCTAGGGAATGTAAGGAGTACAACATCATCAACAATTCTTCAACAGTCTAAAATAGAACATATTTCAAATGTTAATATAAGCATTACCAGCGAAGCATTTCCTCCTCCGTTGCAGTTGAAGCAATTATGAATGCCTGTATGAAATAAAATGTGAACAAACTCTAAGCAAATTAATCCCAAATATCAGGAATATAAAATGACCCAATATCATGCAAAAGCAAGTTAGACATCAATTGGAACTCACAGCTCTATCAAATTCTAACATGAAACATCTTTTAACATCCTCCTTCGTAGGCTTGCAGCCACATCGATCACGCCTTGAAGTGAGGTCAGAGAATTTGGTGTATGTATAATGCAGAACGGCAGCCTCATCCAATTTCATCTCCCTATGATATATTACACAGAATCAATCAATAAGAAAGGAAAGAAGTGCTTGAAGCAATGGACAACATATCATACAATCAAAGGTGCAAGGCCCCCCCTCTAGCAACTAGGATCGTTACAGGCACATAATTGTTGTGGACTTAATCAAAGATTCCTTGAATCAGTACAAGGGACTTTACACTATTTGCACTGTACACAATGCCAGATATACATTTAACCATATCAATTTATTTACACAAAATGGATGGAATAGGAGAAATAACATACTTTGGTGCCTTCATGTAGTTATACCATCTATGTGCACCATGAGGACGAAGATGATCTTGAATACGAGCAGCTGCTTTCCCATTTCCATAGGTTAAAAAGTAGTTTGGGTTATTACGGATTGCCTGTCTGTAGTTACCAAGATAGACATCTATAGGAAGATGATCAAAGTTCTTCTTGAACATTGAGACCTATGAAAAGATAGAAAATAGATTCATATGCACATATATGATCATAACTCCAGCAAATCCTACTGTCCTACTGACAGGCACATTTGCTAATAACATTCCATCAAACTAATAAAAGTCATATAGTTATAAACCTAGCCAAAGCAAAGCATGAGAAGAGAAACAAATGGAGGAGATCACACCTCAGTAAAAGGTTCAATTATATCATCCCGCTCAACAATGCTTTCCTGAGAAAATTCACATGATATAAACACCTACCGTGTCAACAATGAAAGAAGAGAATAAAGAATAAACGGACAACTTGACCAACTAAACATCCTTAACCTCTATACCTAAAATATAGCAAGTCCACTCACATAATTTGGGAAGACAACCATATCAACATCTTCAGGCAAGTCTGCCAGTAATTGTCTGACAGAGTACTCACGAGCACCGGAGGGATGTATAAGCTCATCAGTGTCAAGATGAGCAATCCAATCCATGCCAGCATCCTATAAATGAATGAAGAAAAATTAGTAAGGCTAAGAGTTATACTGAACATGAATTTATGCTACCGAACATACACATTATGCCAGAGATGAAAATGCAACAGCATACCCTTGACATTACAATAGCCATTTCCATGTTAAGAGTTTGCTTCACAAACAACTCATGATTACATGGTTTGTAGAAGAACTTTGCCGGCCAAGTCTCATTCCATATCCGACTACAAGCAAAAAGAAAGAAGGAAAAAAAAAAAGGGCAAGTCAGGCTCCTATGACATAATGGTATTTTTCTATTTTGGTCGAGCACTATGTATACTGTTTTTTTGAGGGCAAAGTTCTATCAGGGGCGTGACTAAGGCGACTACTCAGGCCACACCTTCAAGCACTATGTATACTTTGATTTCATTACTACCCACCATTGGGTTCAACAATAATTTAAATTTCGAATATGAAAAAGGAAGTGAAAATAATGCCTTTCAGAACAATACCACAACAAACAATAAGCTATTAAACCAAATCATGTACCAACCTTTTAGCTTGTTGTTCCTCTAATTCTTTTGTTCGGTATATCACTTCCACCCCCTGTTAAGGATTGGATTTTGCACATAGGAACAGAACCAAAGTGAAATAAACAATCGTAGATACTAATAAAAAGGAGTAACAGAGGATTTATACTTAACTGGAATCGATTCTAGGACTTTGGACACAACGGGAGAGGCAGCCTTCCCTTCAACAAAAAGGAAAAAGGTTGAAACTCCAATAACCTTGTGATAAAATATCCATGGTAATATCTGTTCTAAGCCTGCAGCAGTACTCGAAACAATACATATCTGTCATGCACCAAAAACAAGAACATGGGTCAGATTAACGGTTTAGAGATTTTTTAAATTGAAACATTTCCCAGTATTTTGGAAAAAAAAAAACCCATATATTTAGCATCACATTTTTATGTTTTGTATATTGTGTTTTTGGGTTTAAAGATGTTTATCTGGAATTGGTTTTCCCCTCTTATTTATATTTCTTTACATTACCATCTAATTATTATTTTTCTCTATGATCTGAATTTTCCAGCTCTTATGAACAATGAAGACGAATATGAAGTCATTTAAGGTTTAGGACCTAAAATTAACTATAATTCAGATGCATTAAGCTAATCAAAACCACCAATTCAAATTTCTTCGGGGGAGAAAAGCCGAATCTGAGTCGGGTGTTTTTTTGTTTTTGAATAATAAATTGTAACAAATCAACTTCATAGAATTAAGAAAATGAATATCAAGGCACGAAAACCTTAGGCCTGAGATTCGACCCGAATTCGAAATTCCAATCCTTAAAATAAGGGAAAGCCGGGGACCGGCTCTGACCCAAAACATCGACGCAATCGGAAACGGAGCGCCGATGGGGGGGAGAGTTTGATCCAGGATAGTCCATGCCAGGAAACTGGAAAGGATCAGGAGACGAAAGAAGGGGGTCAATGAGACCACCATGCCATTGGAGAATAAAAGCAAAGAAGGCAACGGTTAATGGAAGGAGAGTCAAAAGCAAGAGAAGACGATAAATAAGGGCTTGATAAGATGAAGAAATGGGCTTTGAAGAAGAAGAGGAGGAGGAGAGAGCAGCCATGAGAATGAGATGAGATACAGAGATGGAAGACGCGTGTGTATATATACATGCATATGCATATGCATATGAAGAATTGAATTTGAAACTGAAGAGAAAGTTGATAAACAGATATTCAAAGGGAAGCGAATGGAAGGGAAGAGCAGGCCTTTTTGTCCGTACGTTGGCTTTGTGATTGCCGTCTCTTCACTCTTTCCGTTCCTTTCCCATTTGGTTCTACGTTTATTATAACCATGCAATTACTCTTCCTTTTTACCTTATTTAACTAAATTATCAAAATTATTATATCCATTTCATTGTCTTCTTCACAAGAAATTATTATTATTATTATTATTATTATTTCATATTTCTGTCCAATCAGTGGCGCGTAGCCGGGGTTTACATGTCTCCGAAGATAAAAATTTTAAATTAGTAAAAATAAAATTATATTTTAATTTTTTTAAAATGATAAAATTTGATTTAATTTTTTTAAAATTATTAAAATATAGACTATTCAAATGGTAAAATTATATTTTTGTAAAAATTAAATTTTAATGTTGACCCCACTAATTTTTTTTTTTTTTGCCTTCGTCCCTGTGTCCAGTACAATTAAAACTAAACCACGTCATCCAACCTTTTTTTTTCATAAAAATTAATTAAGTTAGTCGATTGAGTCTTAACCCGATCGATATGAACATTATTGTAAATACAAGTGGACGAGAGTTCGAGTACGTTAAAACGCATTATGCTTCTATTTATGGATTGAGGGAGGGCTATGGGTAGTTCTAAGCATTGTGTCAAAAGAAATAGATATGATTAGAATTTATAATGAAATTAAAAAAAATAACTAAGTAAAATAGATAATTCTTTTTATCATAATCAAAGTGTTTACTGGTAGTATTAGTGACTAATTCTTTTGTTAGTGTTTTCTAAAGAGATAAACGGATTATCATGAAATGTGTTTTATTCTTATGAATAGAGGTGGAATTCCGACCAAAAATTTATGTCATAATCAACTACTATAATTATTAAATTATGTCTAAAAAAGATTTAATATTAAAAACATATTTAAAACAAGTCTAAATAGTATTTACCAAATTAAATAGGCATATTAAGCAGGTCTAAATACTACTTCAATTGGACAATTCACCTTAAATACAAACTTTTCTTTTTATAAAAAATACTAACTTATTTATATACACATTCCTTTAATAAACCTTAGTTACACATATTTACATTCATCTATATCTCATTATCTTCTTCGTCAAGTAACTTATATTAATATTTAAGTATGTTAGATTTTGCTATTAATGATTATACTTTATGAAAGTTGTGAATTTAATTCCTCTACTTTAATTATTTTTTGAATCGATCAATTTTAGTCTTTGTACCTTTCAAATTTTGTAAATTTAGTCTTGATCTAAATAGTTACAGTTAAATTTGTTTGGTTAAATTCAATTACTAGTCTTGTATTGTTCATACAATTGTAGATTTAGTCTATTTTTTTGCAATTGGATCATTCTAAGACTTTATTCTTTTCGAATTTTAAAATTCTAGTCTTGATGCAAATGACAGTCGTTAATTCATTAACTGAATTTTTAGTAAGTAATATGCGGAAATAATAAGATGACATGACATTACACATATAATAATATGTTTGGCACATCAAATTTTGGAAATAACGTAACTTTACATAATAAGCTTAATAATTATTGTTTGATGAGGATTGAAATTTTAAAATTTGAAAAATAAAAAGACTAAAAATGACCAAATAAAACTACATGGATTAAATTTGTAACTTTAACTAAAGGTCCATTTGTTTACATGTAAAATATTTTATGGAAAATGTTTCCTACATTTCCTGTGTTTGTTTCACAAAAAAATAATTTGATCAACATAAAATGACTTGCATGTCAACATAAAATGTTATTTTTCCAGTAAAACGACTTATCTTTTTGAAAGGAATAAACCGTTTCCCGAAAAAGAACTTATTTACAATTAATTTTATTATTTTATAAAAATTAACTTAAACACATTGATAATAAATTTTATTTTTATTTTTATTTTTAAACTTAAAAAGGTATAATTTAGTAATTATAAATAATTTTCTTAATTAGTTGTGCAAATACCACGAGCTTGAATAGAACTAATGAGTAAATTAGATTTAACGGTGGTTTCCTTTGAGATTTTATCATCCAAATACTTCTCGACTTATTTTATAGGCTTTCTTGACGTGATGAAATTTTATTCATTAAATTATGGGTAAATTTTTATTTTAGTTATTTTATTATAAAAAATTATAATTTGGTCACTAATTTATTTGAAAGTCTTCTTTTAAGTTATTGAATTATTCAAAAGTTTTATTTAAGTCATTGGGATGTTAATTTTTTTAAAGTTCGGAACTCTAAGTGGCGATTCTGTGGATCAAAAACTATCGACGAGTAAAAGAATATACTATAGATTCAATTCGATCTGACAATTAGTGTTGGAGATTAGAGAAAAAAATTATTTAAATTTTGGTTCGTAAATTCATGACGTCTAAAGTCGTTTCATTAAAAAAATTAAACTGTAGAAAAGAAAGAGAAAAAGAGCTTTCAATTGATACAGGTAGTGAAACAAAGAAAGCCATATAATATTAATTTTAATATCTCAATGACTTAAATGAAAACTTTTGAATAATTCGATGATAAAATTGTAATTTTTTAATTAAATGATTAAAACTAAATTAAAATTTATCAATAATTTAGTTACTAGTGATAGAATTTATCCTTGGCATTAATTGATGGACAAAACGATGATAGAAATCCTATCAAACGTGTGCATGACATAAAAATGCACGTGTAATGCTTAGAATCTGTTTCTCCTACCTGACGTGTAAATTAAATTCCATGCAACATCCCATCATATTACACGTGCCCTCCACACAAGTTCTCACCTCAAACAGCTAATAAAATGGAACCAAAGTCCCCGACTCTGCAAGGAAGAAAGTAACCAAAGCTAAGAATGTCTGAGACAAGGTCCAAAAATCTACCACCATGGGAAGCCCTTGTCATGGTTGCTCACTACCTTGATCCTCAAACCCTAGCCCTTGCTTCATGTGTTTCCAAATCATGGTCTCAAGCTATGTCCCTAGATGTCGTTTGGCAGCCCCTTTGTTCTTCTACCTTCCCTTCTTTGTCTAATCTCAAAATCTCTTATCCTTCCGTGCCATATCATCGCCTCTATGCTACTGGCCTCGCCGCCTTCAAACGCCGTCATAAACCCCCATCGAAACCACGCCTTTCCATAGACAACATCGTCTTCACCATTCAATTATCCACCAAGGGAGTCCCTATCTTCACCCTAGCAGAAGCCGCAAGCAAAATGAATAACAAGCAAGTGTTCAAGTTCGATGTGGACGTAAAGCACGGCAGTTTTAAGGGGATTAAAGGTTTGGAAGAGATGAAAGTAACGTGGAACGTGGTGTTGAAAGGATGGGAAGCAATATTTACAATGATGGATTGGCGAGGGAAGTTGAGTTGTAGGGCGGTGGAAGGGTGGTTGTCGGAGGAGCTTCCTTGCCCAGGGTGTTGCTCCAGCGAAGTGGGAAGTGGGATTGTAGCAGATTTGAAGGTGGACATGGAAGTGGAAAAAGTGAGCGTAGGGATATTGAGGGTTGTAGATTGGAGGTATGTGAGTATTGAAGATGGGCTGAGATATTTGCAACATTTTCTTTTGCCTTGTCAATGTGATCGCATGTAGTCGTCTGTTTCAATTCAGCAAGGTTTTTTGGTGATGAAACAGTTCTATTTTTATTTAGGGAAGATGGACGGATGGATTAATTTAATTTTAATTTCCCGCAAGTATTGTTAATATTTTTATATGTAGAAGATTGAAATGGTCTTGTTGGTGGGTCTAATTAAGGAACGGTGTCAAAGGAAAGAGATTGGAAGGGCGTAATTGGGTTAAAAAAGTGGAAAAAGTGAAGTGGTTATTTCGATTTATTATTAAATTTATGGGCATCGACAACCGATTCTCTTCTCCAACTTTCAAAAACTTGGGCAAATCTACAAGATTGGAATTAATATTGATTTTCTTTCATCAATATCATTTGTTGACCAACGAGGGAAATTAAGGAGAAAAGATGTATATGGCATGAAGGAAAGAGGTTGAAGAAAGGAGAATATTTTAAATAATTAAATCAAATTTTTATATTTTTGGAGCTCAAATGTAATTTAAAAATCTTAAAAATTTAAAAATTTAAGGTATTTAAATGAAGATCTTTTATGGGCCTTTGTCAACCCCACGGGTCCGTCATTGCCTTTAGGAAATATAGTGACTGTAACATCCTTAAAATTTTTTTAAACTATAAAACTAGCAATAAAGCAGGATTGTGTACAAACGAAAGAATGTTGCGATATATTTTGTAAAAATATATAAAAATTGGGATTCAATAATGATTATTCAAAATTTGAAGGGTTGAAGTGTAAATATAAAAAGGTTAAAAGATTAAAATTGAAAATAACCCAATTTCTGAAATTGGTGTAGGCTGGGCTTGTACCCAACCAAACACAGTCTAAAATGCACGTCGAGAAGCACTTGGAAATATATTGATAGGACAAAAATGGTCCAATCCAACCCACATAAGCGAATTGAGAGATGGATGGAACCATCTCATTAGCCTTTTATTTTTACTATTATTTTGTTTCTTTCATGTATTTTTATATACTAGTCTAGTTGTTTATTAACATCTCTGCTTGTCGGCTACGTTCTTTCTTTCCTTATTTTTTAATTTGAAGAAAGTTACACTTTATAATAAGGTAATTCCCATATAAATTGTTTAATGGTTGTAAATTTTGATAATAATAAAAACTATTAGTAAAGGCCGAGATGGTCGATGATTTCAATATTTTACCTTCCAATAACAATTGCATTGCTTTTCCTGATTAATATAGAAAAAGATGTCATGGAAAGTCATCACGAGTTGGGATCTAGTGTTTTTAGTGTAGTAATATAATTAACTGTACTTATAATTTTTCAAATAAATTGGTTTAATAAAATTTTATCATTCTCATTAATATCTTTTGTATAATATCCTCAATGGTTTATACACACAAAGTAAAATGAAAACAAATATTAATTCATTGATTATCTAACATTTAACTAATATTAAGTGCATTATGTGGTTAGATTATAATGCGAGAAGACAACTTATGTTAGTAGATAATTTAAATAAAAAGAATTATATGATCTTATTTTATCTCATGGTAACCATTACTTCTTACTTCTTGAAAGAGTGACGGACTATATGTGCGTGACTCGTATTGTTTGATGTATTGAAAACCAGAGTTCAATTGGTAATAGAGCCGAAAGCTGATACGTCGGATATATGACTTTTGCATGACGTAGCTCATCTTACAACAGTGGAATTCATAACACAATAAAAGATAAATGATATCCTCTCATCGGCATTATATGATAGATGGAAAAGTAAGTTAGCCACAAGTCATTTGTTTAAAGACGGACGATTTAATCACTATGGGTTAACAATTGACTTTTCATGAATGAAGATGTAATGGTTACCATGAAATAAAATAGGATCATATTGGAAGAACACATTTTGTTCCAAAAAAATTAACGATGTCCCATGAAGGTAACACACATATGATAATATCATTGGACCAGCACTTGATAAGTAGATTTCATAATGGTATATAATAGGGATAACTCAGTCATGATACTTTAGTGAAATGACTCTGATTAAATAATGTTGTAATTAATAGACGAAAAGTTAGAACTTAATTACAAATAATTGAACTCTAATTATATATGTTCAATCAATCCCTCTACTAGCTTGGTATATCCTCGAGTGGTTTGCGTTTGAATTGATGATGTGAATATATGAAAACAACAAATTAGAGAAATAAATCGTATGTATCACTATCCGCAATGAATGTGTTTTCTGGCCATAAACAAGAGATGACTTAGAGATTAAATTAAAATTTTCGAATTATTATTTAATTAAATTGTAATTAAATAATTGAAGTTCGAAGTGAAAATTAAATTAATTAACCATCACAGTTTCATAGAACAAAATAGTTAAATTTATTTACTCATAGATTCTATTTCGATAAAGTGATTATGATTTTAACGACATTAAAATTGAGTTGAGAAAATAATTTGATTAAGTTAATTAATTAATTTATTTAAATGAATAAATAATATTTTGGGTATTTTTTTATTAGGTTAGATAAATTATATGAGTTTGTTTAAAGATCAAACAATACATATAATTGTACTCAAGACATGAAAGGTTTAATAAAACTCAGTTATATGTGATGGGCGACAACTAGAGGAGTTCATGGGTCATGCTGAGTCGGGCCTAAGTATGATATTGTTATATTTGTCCAAATCCGACATGGCTTGAAATACGAGCCTAAAATTTTGCCCAAGCCAAACTGTGTTTGTATATAGCTAACCTAAGCTCATATGTTTTTATTAAAAAAACATATTTATATAATTTTTAATTTAATATTTTTATATTTTTTATTTATTAAAATTTTATATATAGTCATTTTAACATTTTTTAATGTTTATATTATTGTAGTATATATATACACTATAATCTAATTTTTGTATGTTATAAACTACATAATATATAAAAATAACATAATATAAAACATTACAAACTATAAAAAAAAATGAATCAAGCTAGACTCGAGCCTTAAAGTTTTTAGCCTAAGCCCAACCCATAATTTAAATAGGTCTATTTTTTTTGCCCAAACCCATTTTTCGAGCAAAATATTTTTGCCGAAATCTTCCCAATTTCGAGCGGAACCTTTGAGTTTAGGTAAATAACTCGACCCAAGAACATGTCTAGCGGCAACCTTAAGTATCCCAAAATAGGGTGTGTCTCCCACCCTAATATACTCCTAATAGGAGTACTTTTTTTTCGTACTAGAATATTATTATTTGGTCATAGCTTGTTCAATTGGGACTTTTGTTATTTTCTCTATAAATAGGGATTATGGGCTAGGTCAAATTATATCATTTGAGTATCGTTACTTTGTCAGAAAATAGTTATATTTTATTTATAGAATAAATTTAATTTTCTATAAAGCTCCATAGTTTTCTAGTTTCCATCGAGAGAGATTAACTTTCTTACTAAAAGTTAAATTTAAGTTTTCATTGTGTCCATCGGTTCACAAATAGATTTCCATCGGTTCACAAATAGAACTCTATCGGTTCGCAAATAGAACCCACACTCTAGCAAGCTGAGGTCGAGATTAGAAGATCAAGAGGTTGAAAACCGGGAACGACTTATTTTGTCTAATTAGAAAACACAGTTATAAATCGGGTAAAAAGTTTATTGTTATAAATATCACAAAGACTCAACTGTAGAAACATTTTTAAACTTTCGTTATACCAAAAAACCATTTTCTGTATGGTATTTTTCCAACAAAGTAGATTCCGTTTGATTTTTGAAAATATTTTTCTTTTTTATTTTCAAAAAAAAAATATTTTTTATTTTAAAAAATTGAAAAACGTGTATGGTAAATAAAAAAAAATTATATGTATAGGGATTCAAACGAGGATACTTAGTATCTATTTATATTTTCTTACCTCTTTGACAATGCACACATATTTTGCACACACAGATGCTCGAATCCAGATCTCTTGAGATGAATAATATTATCTTTTTCACTAAAATCACTCGTCAGGTTGGATGCATTTAAAGTTAAAAACCTTATTTTCACCATTTTCACTAATTTTCACTTTTACAAAGTATTTTTAGTGAAATCAATCAAAATAACTTTTTATTGTTTTATAATTTTTCACATTTAAAAAAAAAAATTCAGCCAAACATGTTTTTTAATGTTTTTCGTTTTTCAAGAAAACCAAGATCACCTTAAACGGAACTTTATTTTGTCATTAATATTAAGAGGGATTATAGTTACATAATTTTTAGTACACTAAACACGAGAATCACTCTCCCACCAATTAAATTTCCAATAAAAGCAACCCCTTTCCATGACAACAGCCTCTTTCCTCTTCATCCCTTCTATAAATAAACCCCCCAAAGCTATAATACCCATTCTCCAGTTTCGTTTTCTGAATTTAAAAGTATTTTGAAATGGCCGGCCTTCAGTATAACTTTTTCCCCACCGATTTCTACTACCCTCGTCCCCAGTCCCTGCCTGATCGTGTGGCGGCGGTGACCATCCGGACGCCCAAAAAGGAGGTCAGCGTCAGTAGTAATGATCTTGAATGGCCCAGAAGTGTTGGCTTCCGGGTTCATCAACCCAAAAATACAGAGGCAGCTGCCCTTTCCATGCACCAACATCAACCCACAGCTTACGTCGAAGATCAATCCAAACTTGTCAAGTACCACCCCAATCCTCTTTCTTGGTTCACTTTCATCCCCCAACACCACCTCTAATTCTTCTTGACTTGTTGAATGGAAGAAATCCTGCATGTTTGTTTTATTTAGCTTTGTTTGACGATCAAACGTTGATCAATATACATATATAATACCGTATGCTTTCTTCTCCTTGCTTATGTGCTTTGCTTTAATCAATGAATTTTCTCCTTCAATACTAGGGCGGAGGTTTTTGCAGTAGATTGCATTTTTTTCTTCTTTTCTGTAAAATAATTTTGGTATATTAGATTAAAGAATAAATGAATCTTTTTGTTAAATATTTAATCTAACTTTACTGTTAAAAATTAATCTATGTATATTAAAATGAGTCACATCATGAGTAATTATCTGGTTATTCCGTCAACCACAATAATTTTTAATGGAAATTTTTAATAGAATGGATCAATTTACTTGTTGATCTAACGTATCGAAATTAATTTGAGGTGAAATGTTGTCCGACTCTTTATGATACTTTTATCTATAACATCGCTATTACTGTATGTTATGTCTGGTTATGGAGTCTGGAAATGGAACCAAAGTGGTTGGTGAGACAGAATATACCTGAATCCATCTTGTAATGAACGAATAAATAAATATACACCTTTTATTTTTTGTGGTGACTGAAGAACCAGCGTAAAGCTGGAAGCATGCCATTGCCAACCATTCAGCTGCGCCTGGATACAAATAAATTCCTTTTCTTGCCAATGTCACGCACCATGTACTGAAACGACTGAGTCAACTCCCATATTAAATTTATTCATATTTGTATAAAAATAATTATGTCAACCAATAAACTAGTTGAAAGAAATGGAAATCAAGTTTTAACACTAAAGCTGATATTATTAAAGAGATTTTACTTGAATACCATCTAGATTTGAACAGGTATATTCAAACGGTAAAATAAATGAAGATACGTTTGAATATAGAAAAAAAAAAAATTGTCAATAATTTATTTTATGAAATATTATATTTTCAAAAAAAAATTAGTCACATCTCCATAACTACCTATCTATAATAATTATAAACTTATGAGTTTGGAGAAACTTTTAAATAAATGAGAATTCTCTTTTACATATTTCATATAAAAAATTATTGTACCGACGAATCATTTCATTATCATATTTTTAATTACATTTCATTTTCATATTTTAGCTCTTATTAACTGAATGTGAGCTCAAGAATAAATACACAGATTAATCCTCTAACACTCCACAATATGCATTGAAGTGCCAAAAATGTTTCCTCCAATACAAATGAATCCCACGACATACCAACTATATATGAAACTCTATCTGACATTGTTTAATAGAGCATTTAACATCAAAACACAATTTAATACAATTCCCATCATGACATCATTATAATTAAACTTTTAGTATAATAGTGAAATTCACATATACATACTTAACAACTTACCAACCATTTTCAAATTCTACAAAGCATAAACACACAATTCAAATATCATTCATCACTAACAATTCTATAAGCTTAGTTGCTTAATCAAATCATGTAAAGAAAGCAAATTATACTTTCACAAATTGAAATCGTCACTCGTCAATCACTTTCTCCTTTCTTATGTTTTTCAAGGTCTCAGCTATGTCTTTAACTACGTTCGATAATTCAAACACAGAGTCAATGTTGGATTCACACATTCAAACAATGAATCATTCAATTTAAATATGACATGCATTAACTTAACTTGACCATCTAAAACCCTAATGTTTGAATTTCACATAACTTGTAATTTTCTCGTTTGAATCTAATTCCGACTCTTAAACTATAATCTAGGGACTTCAAGCTACTCCAAAACATGCTTATTGCCCAATGTTCTTACCATTCTCTCTCTAACTTCTAAGTATTCATTAATGGAGATTTGGTATTTTGATAGTGGGTACTCAAAGCATATGACTGGAGACAGGAGCTTCTTGATAAATCTTCAAAAGTGTGATGCAGAAAAAGTACTTTCGGAGATCGTCGAAAAGGAAGAATTGTTGGAAAAGACAATCTTCATATGGATGGGTTAAATAAGCTACAAAATGTTCATTTAGTCGAAAGACTAAAGCAAACTTGGTTAGTGTGAGTCAACTTTGTGAGCAGGGGTATCATGTGAGGTTCACTAAAAAGGTTGCGAGACTCGAATGATAAATGTGTGTTAAGAAGAGTGCTAGATCCTTTGATAATTGCTATAGGTTGGTGTGCCATAAGATTTGTAAAAGGGCATCTATTCATGAGTTAGAATTATGACATCAAAGATTGAGTCATGTTAATAACAAAAGCCTATAAAGAATTATTAGACATGGTGCAATTTATGGGCTACCTAAGCTTGGTGGAGCGATTACCAGACCTTGCGGTAATTGTTTAAATGGAAAGCAACATGGTTGCAAGAAATGGTGTAGGTTATGCTAAATTAAAAGAACATCTCTCTTAAACTATGGGCTGAAGCTATCAACACGATAAGTTATGTTGCACACACAGATTTGGAAAGGGAGAAAAGCTAACGGTAGCATCCTTTCAAACTTTTGAGAGCCCATGTTATAGCCTTAAGGATCACGATCCTAAAGGAAAATTCGACACCATAAGTGATGATGGAATATTTCTAAGGTACTTAACAAATAGCTAGGCTTATAGAGTGTACACCACTCGTACCAAAACTGTGCTAGAGTCTTGTTGAGAGTTTTTTTTTCTGTTTTTATTGGGTGATGGTGTTTGCGTATTTATGTGATATGGGTACTGTTCATTAATATAACATGTTAGGTAGGTTTCATGTATATAGACATGTATCTTACTCTAGATTAAACACGTGTTTACACGGTTCAATACACGTGTAACTTCGAAAGAGAGCGAGCTCAATAAATCCGATTCAAATCCATTTAGGTTTTGGACCGATGATGATAATTATCCTTACAAGTCTATAAATGTGATCATTGATGATTCTCCCTCTACTGAAGTGAACTGCCTCAAAGATGATAACATTTCAAATTCTATTCAAACAAAATGTAAGAGTCAGAACTTAAACCTTCAGCCAGAATTTGCATAGATCATCCTCCAAAGAATGTCATTGACAAAACTAGAGGCAAAGAGATCAACTTTAGAGAAATGGTGAAGTTGGCCTGCTATGTCTCAACCATTGAACCAAAAAGGGTGGATGAAGCATTGCAAGATGAACATTAGTTGGATGCAATGTAAGAAAACTTGCAACAGTTCGTCTGGTATGATTTTTGGACACTAGACTTCCATTATTGGTTTAACATTACTACATAAATATCTAACTAATGCATTGATTTGAGTAAATTGTCTCGAATAAAATGATGGAATTAAAATCGGATAAATATAAGGATGATCATCCCTGCATCTGCATCCTTCTGGAGAAGTCATCGAAGCACACAAACCCATCTCCCTTCTTATAAACACTAGCTATCATGAGCCGGCAATCCTCTAAGGTGCACCTCTCGTCCCCTAATTTCTCCTTATAAAACGCCATCAACTCTTCCGCCGTGATCTTCCCGTCATGATCCGTATCAAATATATCAAACGTCTCTCTCAGCTCCGGTTCGCAAGCCGATCCAGCCACCTGGGTCATCAACGTTTCCAGGCTGATGCACCCATCGCCATCTCCATCCACCTCGCTAAGCATGGACGAAATCTCTTCTTGGCTCGGCGGCTGCCTGGCGAACTTGCTAAGCAAAGCCTCGACCTCGCTTCTGGTAATAACCCCCTCGTTATCTTTATCCATCGTTTTAAAAGCTTGGCAAAGTTCTACATAAAAATTAGCAGAAAAATCTAACCAGTCAACCGATGTTTCGGGCAAAACACTGGTGGGTGTTCCGATACCAACCGTTGCCGCTAAAGGGTACAGATTTCCTTTGTGAACTGAGGAAACGGATTCTGACGAAGAAGACGTAGCAGAGCCGGAACTACAATAGGACGAAGGATCGAACTTGGAGACAGTGGATGGACCCTTTTTCTTGGATCGAAAGAGATGTTTGGGACTAAGCCTACTGATTAGTTTCGTGATAATTTAAGAAAAAAATGAAGAATGAAAACTGGGGGATTAGGAAAATATGATGGGAAGGAGGTGAGAAGGTGAGGATGCTTAAATGGGGGGAAGTGAAGCTCCATTGCAACTTCCAGGAAACTTCATTTGAGAAACTTTTCAACATTTTATTCATTTATATTAGAGCTGAGTTTCTATAAAATTTTAGTTTGAAGTGCTAGGCTTAGTTCAGCCCGGCCTTAAAATGAATTTAAAATTTTATTCAAATTCGATTCGAATTATAATAGTTAAAATCGAGTTCGATTTGATCCGAATCGTATTAATTTTTTAGATTATTTTATTATATACAATAAATTTAAAAAATATATAATATATCAAATACACTTAAAAACATTAAAACAAACATTAAAAATAAATAAATTTAAAATACATTAAAAAAATTTTATATTAAGATAGTTGCAAATAAATTAGTAAAAAAATTAACAATAAAACATAAGTTCTACAATATTCAAATAATATTAAAAAAGACAGTTAAACAATAGTAAAAATGCATAAAAAAAATAACATCCAAATAACAAAAATAACAACCAAAACAGCAGCAAAAATAATAGTAAACAACATTAAAAACAATAAAAATAGCAACAAAAATAACAACAAAAACAACATGAAAATAACAATCAAAACAGTAAAAAAAATCAAAACAGTAAAAAATACAAAAACAATAAAAAAACAGCAATCAAAACAGTAAAAAAAAAGCATCAAAACAACAATATAATTTTTTATTAAAAATGGTTAATTTATTTGGATTGGCCCTGGTCGGGTTTGGGCTAAAAAACTCATACCTAAGACTCGGTCCGTTTAGAAAATGGGTCTCGTTTTTTGTCTAAGTCTATTTTTCGGACTTATATTTTTATCCAAACCTTCCCATTTTTCAAGCTAACCTTCGGGTCGGGTCGGGTCAAATGACTCAATCTATGATCAGGTCTAATTTATATACTAGTATATTTTGCTTTATGCCTTTCTACTTGTGCCTTTGTTTCCCATCTTATAATTTAATAATAATATTTTAATTGATTATTTTAATTCTATCATAAAAACGTTTTAAATTTTTGCAATTGAGTACAGTTTCTTTCAATTTTTTTTATTGTTCTCTAAACTTTTCCATGTGATATATAAAAAAGTTGTCTTACTATTTATTTACATTGGAAAATAGGTTTCTCACGTGAATCAGTTTTCATGTGGCCGGATGCCGATCTTCTTGGGAGCATTTGGGAAATTTCAATTTGTTTCTTGAAAATTTTCATTAATTTTAAAAAAAATATTATTTAGATCTTAATTTTTTTTTAAAAATCATTTAACTCTTAAAATTTTGAAAATTTTACTAGATCTCGGAATTTAATTATAAAATCCCACTGCATGTGGGAAAATAAATGACACTATCATGTTTTAGAAAAATATAAACTCAAAATCATGTGTAAAGTAATTCATTAGACCAAGAGGTTTTCGGGGCAAGAATGAAATTAGAGAGGAAAATTATTAAGCAATTCATTAGAAAGTTTAGTAATTACTACTCAAGGGCTAAAGTGTAAAGTAGCTAAATTAAGTGGGAATAGATGAAAGATTAAGCAAAGCCCTTAAATGCAATTAAACCACAAACAAATTTGCATGTTCATCTTCCCAATTGCCGTGAGTCACTCATCAAGGTTAGAGAGCTTTTTCTTGAATTTTTGTATGCATTTTCAATCGAGCCATAAGGAGCATCATCCTGATCAGAATATTCATTTGTCTCATAAATTGTTGGAGCTTCAACTGGAGCAGCTGCAATTGCTTATTTCCTCATTGGAGTCGACATAAATGTCACTATTAGAGATTTCGGCTTTCTTTTGGTGTTGATGTTGAATAATGACTCCTATTTCAAGTCAAATTTGAGAAATAATCTTTCAGTTAAACTCTGTTTATTTGTTTCAATTAAACTATGTTTATTTGTTTGAGTCAAACTCTTATTAATCTATATTATTTTTTTATTATTTGACCTAAGAATTTAGCCTATAAACAGACTCTTTTACAACTTTAGAAATTCACCGATTAAAGTTGAGAACTCCTAACACTTTTAGAGAATTTAGTGTTTACGCCTTGAGGGTTATTTGTTCTCTAGTTTTCGGGGTTTAGTTTTTATCTCCATCTTTTGTACTTTTCATTCTTTTGCTATTATAGTAAAATTATCTTTACCCATGGTTTTTTATCCTCTTCGGAGAGGTTTTTTCACGTTAAATTAATGTGTTCAATTTCTCAATTTATTCTGCTATTTTTACTTATTCGTTGCTTAATCGGGTTGATCCCCAACAAGTGGTATCAGAGTTATTTCAGTTTTCATAGTTTAGCTCGTTCAGAGATGACAACAACAAAGTTCGACATTAAGAAGTTTGATAGTGTCACTAATTTAAATCTGTGGCAAGTTCGTATGATGACAATTTTAGTTCAGACCGACTTAAAAAAGGTCGTTATTAAGAAAAAGTTTTAGAATCTAGATAAGTCAGAATGGGAGGAGCTTGATAAAAAGGCACTATTTGCAATCTAATTGTGCCTCGCGAATAAAGTATTACAGGAAGTATTGATGGAGAAGATCTCATCCGTCTTGTGGAAAACGCTAGAAACTCTTTATGCGACTAAGTCTCTGGCTAATCGTTAAGTGTTGAAAAACGTTTATTTACGTTTCGCATGAACGAAAGTGAGCTTCTTAGAGATCATATCAGTCAATTTATTACTCTTTTGAATGATTTAAATAATATTGAGGTTCAGATTGACGATGAGGATCAGGTTATGCTATTGTTGTGCTCTTTACCCACTTCATACAAGTCTTTTAGGGAGACCTTGATTTATGATAGAGACAAACTCTCGTTCGAGGATGTGAAGTGTCATTTGTTGAGCAAAGACAAACTCGACAATGAGTTTGGTTCAGATAGAAAGGCAGATAAGTAAGCTTCCGTTTTGGTAGCATCAAAGAAGCGAGACAAAAAGTGTCGCTATTGTAAGAAATTAGACCACGTCAAAGCATATTGTTACAAACTACGAAATAAAAGGGCTGCTGAGAGTAACGAGGAAGATTTAGCTAGTGCTAATTTGGCTGATGAAAGTGGTGATGATTTCTTGTTAGTGTCAATGAGCGAAAGCTCCGAGCTTACGTCCTAGTGGATCCTAAATTCAGGATGTTCTTTTCACATGTGTCCCAACAGAGAATGGTTCTCCACATATAGTTTAGTTTAAGCTGGAGTTGTGGACATGGGAAACGATTCATTTAGTAAGGTAATCAGTATTGATACTGTTAAAATTAGGATGTACGATGGTACAATTAGGACACTATCAAATGTCAAGTATGTACTTGATTTACGAAAGAATCTCATTTCCTTAAGTATTTTAGAGTCAAAAGGTTGCAGAATCAACGTCGAGTCAAGCAGCATTAAGGTGTCTCGTGGAGCTCCCGTTTTGTTAAAAGGTAAAAAGATCGGTAGTCTTTATATTCTGGAAGGTTTTATAGTGACTAGTGAAATCGGACATCCCTTGTCCGTTACGGAGTTGAAGTCAACTCATTTGGAGTGGAGGCAACTTGGTCATAGGAGGGAAAAAGGTATAACTATTCTGTTGAAGAAAAGTTTTCTTTTGGATGCAGGTTTTGAAAAGTTAAGGTGTTGTGTTTGTGAAAATTAAACCCAGGTTAGTTTTGATTTTGCATTTCACAAGTCGAAGGCTAGAAGTCTTCCAGTTTCTAAACACAGATTCGACTCAGTTAATTCCCTGCATAGTTCAAGTTAGGCTCCGTAGAGGGTCTTGGCAATGATGACATTGTGGAAATACGAGTCAAGGTATTTGTTGAATTATGACTCCTATTTCAAGTCAAATTGAGAAATAATCTTTCAGTTAAACTCTGTTTATTTGTTTCAATTAAACTCTGTTTATTTGTTTCAATTAAACTTTGTTTATTTGTTTGAGTTAAACTCTTATTAGTCTAGATTATTTTATTATTATTTGACCTAAGAATTTAGCCTATAAATAAGCTCTTTTACAATATTAGAAATACACTCATTAAAATTGAGAGCTCTTAACACTTTTGAAGAATTTAGTGTTTACGTTTTGAGGGTTCTTTATTTTTGAGTTTTCGAGGTTTAGTTTTTATCTCCATCTTTTGTACTCTTCATTCTTTTGCCATTATAGTAAAATTATCTTTGCCCGTGGTTTTTTTATCCTCTTCGGAGGGGTTTTTCCACGTTAAATTTTTGTGTTCAAATTTTCAATTTATTTCACTATTTTTACTTGTTCGTTGTTTAATTGGATTAATCCCCAACAGTTGATACATTCTTATTAGTTTGAATATGTCCCAAACCCATACACTCATGGCATTGGACTTCTTTCCTATTAGTTCGAGTGTCCTTTGGTTGCATTTCCTTATTGTTGCCACCGGATCCAAAGTACTATTTTCTACATGGTATTTATAGGGAAGAGATCTTGTGCTTAGTGAAGTCACGTCAACTTAAAATCTAGGACATGGTGATCATCAAGTTGCAAGACCGTTGTGTGTAGGTTGGCCTCATGCATGATACTGTTTTGACATTCTCTTGTCTAATGGTCCCTTACTGGTCCCTTCTTTGGAGGTAAGCATTCACCTGTTAAAAGAGAGTGATTTGGAGGATGAGATATCAAGTGATTGATCATTCGATGACCAATTGAGCAATAAAAGATTGTTCGAACACTTAAGTGAAGAATATATCAAATATTGTAGGTCGAGAAGTAGGCAAAGAGTCGTCTACATATATCTTCTCGTGGTGCCACGTGTCCTTCCATCACACCAATAATATATATATATATATAACATGAATCATATGGCCTCCATCACACCAATTATGCACGTAGTGCAATAAATCAAATATGTAAACATCAATCTTTTAATGGAAAAATTTATAATATATTTTTATATATTTATAAAAAAATGGTATTTAACTAAATTCTTATTTAATTTCATGTGAGGGTTTTAATGGAAAATTTAAATTTTAACTTTAAAAAAAAATAGATCATTCAATCGTCAAAACATGCAAAACCACACATAAACCTATTTTAAAGGTAATGAGAAACCAATTGTTGGTTAAAACAGAGATGAATTTCCCCTATAAAATGCACTTCACCTTCGTCCTTGTTCTTCAGACCTGCGTGAAGAACAATAACATATAAAGAAAACAAAATTAATAAATTTTGCTTTTCATCTCGCAGCAGGTCTCTCCACTCTCACTAAGCCTACCATGGACATGAAGAAGATCTCCTGCGCCGTCATTGTCGCCGCCGCCTCTGTGAGCGCGGTCCTGGCTGCTGACACCGCTCCAGTTCCATCTCCAGCATCAGCTCCAGGTGCAGCTTCAGCTTCAACAGCTGCCCCAGGGCCAGTCTCCAACGTCGCAACCTCAACAATGCCTGTTCTTGGGTCCTTGGTGGGAGCCACCCTTGTTTCTTTCTTTTCCTACTATTTGCAGTAAGGCAGCAAAAAGCTACGAAAGCATGGAGTGTTGAAGAATAAAAAATGGTGAATTAATAAATGTACCTCACCATTTTGCTTTTGAGTTAGAGCATTGAAAGCAATATTCTTTTTCTGTTGTAACTTGTTACGCTTAGTCTCCTCCAAGCTGAATTCAAAATCCAAAGAGAACTTATCAGCTTGACAGTGGTGATGTGTCTTTTGCCTCTTCAATTACTATAACTTTAACTGCAAATTCTTCTAGTAAGGATCGTCGAACTTTTCGAGAACCATTCACCAATACAGAAATAATTAATTCATCGAATCGATTTAATTCGATTAATCAAACGGTGGTTAAATTTAGTTCATTCAAAAATCGATTAATAATTTTTTAAATTTTTAATTATCTATTAATTCAATTCGAAATCGAATAATTAATTAAATTAAACAATAACTTACCAGACACCCCTAAAACAATTAAAACAACCCTAAATCTATCGTTGTTCACTATCATTTGTTGCATCCACTGTTCATTGATATTCAGCAACAACTTGTTTTATGTCTTTTCTCTTTAATCAAATGTCTAGAACTAAAATTAAATATGATTTATACCTATTTTAAGCAAAAACAAAAACAAAAACAAAAACAATAAATATATGAATTATTAGAAATATTTTAATTTGTCAACGCATTTAAAAAAAATTCGATAATTTAATTAATGATAATTCAATCGGAATAACCGAACCGATTATTTGAGCAATCTTACAGATAACTTCAAACTATTTCATGTCAATACCATTGAAAATAACATACAATGATTTTGCGTTTCCATGAGTTGCCCTTTTTTCATCCAGAGTTATATTTGTTTTTCTCCTTGAAATGAAATGTTACCATTAACATCAGTAACTGTTGGACAAGTTCATTCATCTTCAACAGCCTCTCAAGTAGCTTCATCAATGGACATAAGGAAAGCCTTTATACAAGCTTTCCAATATGCATAATTCGAGGAGCCAACAAAAAACGGGGCTTGAGAAATGGAGCTATCTTCTCTTGTAGATTTCATGGTTGTAAACTAAACACAATATCTCCTTTGTCGTAAATCTGCTTTAATACCGATTGTAAAAGTCTCAGTTTGATGTATGTCCTAAATCAATGTTCCAATATAGACTAGAATTGGGCAATAAAGCAAACAAATCGAATCGACACACAAGATTTATTAACATGGTTCGAATAACAATGGATCCAAAACTCTATTTTCTAAAGCTCAATTTATTGAGATAATTGTAGCCCTAACAAAGAACTCTAATGTTACAATCACTCATCTCAAATGCCTTACAAATACTTAAAAAACAAGAGTGCCAAATTAATATTCCAAATTAAAAAAAAAAAAAAAGTTGACAAAAAATAACATATTAATTATTGAATTGAGATTTTAAATAAAAAAAATAACACCATTTAATTTTTAATTTTTTAAGTACAGAGATTAATCTAAAAAGATAACATAAAGGCCTTACTCATGGGCCTGACAGGTAACCCAGCCCTTAAAACTCAACCCAAATTTGAGGTACAACCAGATATTTCACCCTGAAATCCTTGACTTATAAACCCTGACATTCGGCTCTCTGTTTCGATTCCTCTCCACCATTTCCATCACTGTGACCATCACCACCCCCTCTTTCCACTTCACACACACAACCAATGGTTGTAATCGCTCTGGAGGGACTGCCATTGGCACAGAAATCCATTGATGGTTTGTTCAAAAGTTATGAGATCTGAGGGCTTCTAATTTCTTTTAATCACTTTTTGCAAAATAGCCAATTTTGCGTTTGTTCATAAATAATTTTTTGATTGATAAACAATGATGATGCATGCACTGGACTTTGAACATTTTTTTTGTTTCCTTTTTTTGAAACATAGCCTGTAATCTTGATGCACATGCAGCCTACTATGCTTATCTTACCCACCCAAGGTTTTTTTTTGTGTGTGTGTGTGTGTGTGTGTTCTAAAGTATGTTATTAAAGAATTTGCAGTAACAAGATTTCAACTTTATTTATGGGAAAATGTTGGGGTTAGCAATAGACACTGTAATATTGTTTGATTTGATTCTTTTGGCGTGTTGACAGTGTGTGCCTACTATTGCAATTGCTTCCCTTATGTACTGATGAGGAACCCACATTTTTTATTGATTTTATGTTTGGCATACTTGCATGTGGTTTTCGCCCAGTGATGGAAGACTCATTGAAAGAGTAGTATTTCTGGTTTACATTTAGTGGGTTTACTATCGTCGTCCGTTGTCATTATTATCATCATCATCATTATTATTATTATCATCATAAGTCCCTGATTTGCTTCCTCTCTCTTTTTCTCTCTCTCTATCCATAGACATACTTATATATATATATATATATATGTCTACCATATCTGTCTATGATCTATCTATCTTCTTATTGACAGGGCTGATGATTTGTAAATTCTCTTTATGAGAATCAGTTTGTTAATTCTACAATGGCCAAGCATAGCTATGAGATCTGAGGGCTTTATTGATCATTTAGACTTCTTCATGCCATTATTTCTTTCTTTAGACATGATTTGCATCCTGATCATACTCGTTTTCCCCTTAATTTAATCCATTAGGCTGCTGATTTTGTTCTTTAGTGACTATATGGTTTGTATGATTAGTAATATCGTTTCACATTGTGATGGTTTGTATGATTTGTAGCTTCATTAATCTATGAATTTGGTCAATATCTCTGATATATCCTATTTGTAATGTATAAATCTTCCTCTTCTCGAATTGATGTTTCGGGAGCATTAAACATTTAGTTAATTTGACAGATTCTTGTGAACTTTTTCTTGTTTAACCTCTACTAGTAAATTATGTGTTTGTTATCCGATAATACTTAAAGTATCCCATATGCTAATCCTTAGTGAATCACTTAGGGTCATTAGAAGTTTGAACCTAGCTAGTTAATTGTATCAGGATACCGCATTGAAGTATAAGCTTAATGAATTCGAGAAGCTCAGAAATATGTCTGTTGATGGAAGTTGTTGATATGGTAGTTCTTTTGTTATTTATGTTTCCTTTAATTTGCGAAAACCATGAGCTTAGCTGTCATTAAATTACGATATTGATAAATCCTAGTCTATTATGTTTCCTTTGAATTTAAATCTTTCATTTAAGTTGTTTACTTTCTCGGTGGTCTTTACATATTTTTTAATTGTTTTAAGTCTGGTCTCGCTTGCCCTGAGATTATTGCTCATTTTCCTGCACTGCCCGATGATGGATGCTTTTATGTGCTTAGAGTTTGCTATGGCATTGTTGATGACCTCCATCCTTACTACTAGTCATCATTAGTTTTGGCCCTTCTTTTTCTTCTTCTTCTTCTTCATCATCTTCTTCTTCTTCTTCTTGCTGTTGTTGTTGCTGCTGCTGCCATATCCATTTCCATTTCTATTGCTAATTATCATCTGTGGCCTTATAGACTATTGGTGGCAGTAGTAGTAGTGGATGTAGAAAGGTCTTCAATAAAATTCCATAGCATCACCGTTGATGAATTGGTAGACTCATTGAGTTTTGAACTCTGAGGGCATTGCAGGTTATTTCATCACATTGAGTCTTTGAAAGTCCAGTGTTTTGCTGAGTTAGTGACATGGCTCATTGCAACTTGCTAGAGTGGATATACTGCTGTTTTGTGCAAAGAGTTGGATTAAAGGCATTTGCTGCTACCCCGGAGAAGGCTGAAGCAACCATTTGTGTTTTTGGCTAGAGAAGTGAGAACCAACCAAGAATTGAAATATTTGTTTTTGTTTAAAGCCTTATTGTTCTCACATTTTCAATGTTTAATATTCCTTTCAAGTCTAGAGAAATCTATAGTGTAATGTTATGATGATATGAACCCTGCATTGTCATTTCTACTTGTCGGGGTTATCATCCTTAGAATTTTCAAACCTTCATGGGTGGATTTATGCTTGTAATTGACAATGGCGCAGAAAGTTTATTAAAAATGGCCCACTTCTGCTTTCCATTAAGTATTTAAGTGACTAAAATTTTAAATTTTTAAGACATCAATAATGAAATTAAAAATTTTTGAAGCTAAATTATCCAAATAGAATAGATCCAAAAATTGGGTCATCACACAAATAATTTATT
Source organism: Kokia cookei (assembly GCA_039519145.1). Lineage (NCBI taxonomy): Eukaryota > Viridiplantae > Streptophyta > Magnoliopsida > Malvales > Malvaceae > Kokia > Kokia cookei. Next base: position 34,254,510 of record CM076899.1, on the reverse strand, counting down.
AAAAAAATTACAATAAAAGAGTTATAAATAAGACTAAAATCACATATGCAAGAGAAAATCGAAAATCAAGGGAAAAGAATGTGCAACTACACCAAAGTCGATGGGCCCACCCTCGATGGTAAGTGTAGAAAGAGAGTCGCAAAGCATCGCGCGAGCTTCCGCTTCTTTTCTTTTGACAAACATCATCGCGCGATTTATTTATGCATGTCATAAAAACTATACCAGTCTGACCAGAGAAAAGCGCGCGATCATGTTTGTGAAAAGAAAAAAAGCGGAAGCTCGCGCGATGCCTTGCGACTCTTTTTCTATACTTACCATCGAGGGTGGTCCCATCGACTTTGGTGTAGTTGCACATTCTTTTCTCTTGATTTTCGATTATCTCGTCGATGAATTTTATATATATATAAGGACTAGCGATGATGAATGCTTCTCTTGCTGCTCAAACAAATCTATGGAAGAAAATTTTCAGACAATTTAGTGCGAGGAGCCTCACCCCTCTCAGAAGCTCCCCAGCGAAAGCTGCTCTGATGCTGATGAAGATGTAAGCATTTCTTTGTCAGAATCAATGGTTTTTCTCTTTCTTTTCAACCGATTCTTTGTTCCTTGACTTGCTAAAAACAGATGAAATTCAACTCTATTCCTCTCTTGTTTATTTTTTTTTTTCCTTCACATAATTTCTCAAATTATTTCACGCCTATTCTTTTATTTTTTTTTGTTATAGTTCTGCTAACTTAGTTATTTTCTATTTTTTCATACAACCAGTCACATGATTTCCTACATCTTCCAAGTCTTGAGACTCTGGGTGATTTATCTCTCTACATAGAATAGAATACATTTGGTTGCGTAGATGATCAAGTCTGAGGGTTTTTTCTCCTCAGAATCGGAGATCAGCTTCTCCGTCGCTACAACCATGGGATCCTGGATCTTTACTGTACCCCAACCGGTCTCAGAGCCATAATTAGCCTGGAATAAGGAGTGGAGTTGTCCCAAGCCAGATCAGTAATCATTCTCCAAGCCTAAAGGAACTTACTAATAATCATTCTATTTGGAAAAGGAACCTATCAAGCTTACCTGGATCAGAACGACCTCTAAGGAAAAAGGGAATCGATCAGGCATATCGAGAAAGATGTAAGGTGAGTCTATCTTCTCATCTTATCTTATTTCTCTTGCAATAATTTGGGTCCAACCAAAAGGAAAAGGGATCCATTTTCATGCAATTCATTCTGCCTTTTTGTTTTAGATTGTGAAATAGAATATGAATAAGGCGAAATATGAACTTCCTAAAAATTTAATTGCTTTCCATTTGAAAGAAGTTCATCTTTGATTTTTTTAATTTAAATTTTCAAATAGGCAGGTTGAAATAGCAGCATGCAAAATTCAAAATGTTGGTTTAAAATTCAAAGATCATTAACTGAATTGAATGAAATGATGAATATTCTAGTTTGAATCATGAATGATACATTTTGTCTTTCCTTTCTACTCAGAAACACAAAATGGAATTGCAATCGGGGTTGGAGAACCTTCATGAAGAAAATGATTTTTTAAAGAAGGAGAATGCGTCCTTAAAAAAGGATTATTCTTTGATGAATCAAACTTTGAGAGATCAAGAAAAAGAGATTGAGAAGTTGAGGAATGATTCTTTAAAGAAGGAGATTGCGTCCTTAAAAAAGTATTATTCTTTGATGAATCAAACTTTGAGAGATCAAGAAAAAGAGATTGAGAAGTTGAGGAATGATTCTTTAAAGAAGGAGATTGCGTCCTTAAAGGATTATTCTTTGATGAGTCAAACTTTGAGAGATCAAGAAAAGGAGATTGAGAAGTTGAGGAATGATTCTTTAAAGAAGGAGATTGTGTCCTTAAAGGATTATTCTTTGATGAGTCAAACTTTGAGAGATCAAGAAAAAGAGATTGAGAAGTTGAGGAATGATCTTGAGCATGAGAAGTTGAGGAATGATTAGTAATATCGTTTCACATTGTGATGGTTTGTATGATTTGTAGCTTCATTAATCTATGAATTTGGTCAATATCTCTGATATATCCTATTTGTAATGTATGAATCTTCCTCTTCTCGAATTGATGTTTTGGGAGCATTAAACATTTAGTTAATTTGACCAATTCTTGTGAAGTTTTTCTTGTTTAACCTCTAGTACTTATGTGTTTGTTTATCCAATAGTACTTAAAGTATTCCATATGCTAATCCTTAGTGAATCACTAAGGGTCATTTGAAGTTTGAACCTAGCTGGTAAATTGTATCCGGATACCACTTGTGAAGTATATGCTTAATGAATTCGAGAAGCTCTGAAATATGTTTGTTGATGGAAGTTGTTGATATGGTAGTTCTTTTGTTATTTATGTTTCCTTTAATTTGCGAAAACCATAAGCTTAGCTGTCATTAAATTATGATACTGATGATATCCTAGTCTATTATGTTTCCTTTGAATTTAAATCTTCCATTTATGTTGTTTACTTTCTCAGTGGTCTTTACATATTTTTTAATTGTTTTAAGTCTGGTCTCATTTACCCTGAGATTATTGCTCATTTTCCTGCACTGCCCAATGATGGATGCTTTTATGTGCTTAGAGTTTGCTATGGCATTGTTGTTGACCTCCATCCTTACTACTAGTCATCATTAGTTTTGGCCCTTCTTTTTCTTCTTCTTCTTCCTCTTGTTGCTGTTGTTGTTGCTGCTGCTGCCATATCCATTTACATTTCTATTGCTAATTATCATCTATGGCCTTATAGACTATCGTTGGCAGTAGTAGTAGAAGATGTAGAAAGGTCTTCAATGAAATTCCATAGCATCACCATTGATGAATTGGTAGACTCATTGAGTTTTGACCTCTGAGGGCATTGCAGGTTATTTCATCACATTGTGTTTGAAAGTCCAGTGTTTTGCTGAGTTAGTGACATGGCTCATTTCAACTTGCTAGAGTGGATATACTGCTTAGTTTTGTGCAAAGAGTTGGATATTTACCAATTTATCTTTACTTATCACTAAATACTAATGTCCATTATTGTCAGCCTAATTGATGAATCTGCTCAATCTTTATGAAAGTATGGGTTCTATAGATTTAAAGCCATTTGCTGCTACCAAGGAGAAGACTGAAGCACCCATTGGCTTTTTTGGCTAGAGAAGTGAGAACCGACCAAGAATTGAAATATTTGTTTTTGTTTAAAGCCTTATTGTTCTCACATTTACAATGTTTAATCCTTTCAAGTCTAGAGAAATCTATAGTGTAATGTTTTAATGATATGAACCCTGCATTGTCATTTCTACTTTTAGAATTTTCAAACCTCCATGGGTGGATTTGACAATGGCGCTGAAAGTTTTTAAATACCCCAGTTTGAGATAAAATAAGTTGCATTGTTATTTATTTGTAGCATGTGATGCAGCTTGAGTTCAAAGATGCTCGGCTAGTAAAAATAAAGGGTAATCTAGCTGGGTGGTCACCCACCTTCAAAAACTTTCAATTTCATCATTAATGTTTTACTTGCCGGGAAGCAGACATGACCCTTTTTCTGTTGACCCTTCTTCAATTGATGATAAAATTAAAAATTTCTGAAGTTCAATTATTAAAATAGAATCTATTCAGGGTCACCTCGCAAATAATTTATTAAAAAAATTATAAACAAAACTAAAATCACATATGCACGAGATAATCGAAAATCAAGAGAAAAGAATGTGCAACTACACCTTTCACAAAAAAAAAAGAATGTGTAACTACACCAAAGTCAATGGGCCCACCCTCGATGGTAAGTATAAAAAGAGAGTAGCAACGCATCGCGCGAGCTTCTGCTTCTTTTCTTTAGACAAACTATGAGGGTTTTTTTACAAATTTAATATAAAAAAATAATTAATTATCAAAATAATACTCTCATCTCATTATTTATCAAAATGATATGTTTAGTTAGATGGAGAGCTTTTAAATGGCGACATCAATGAGTATATTTTACACGAATTTTTTTAGTTAAATTTATTTATTAAAAAATAAAAAAAATAATATTATATTAGTGAAGGGTTATCAAGTGACGGTATTAAGGGAATAAATTATACATGCAAAATATATGAGAAAAAAAATAACTGACATAGGTGAAGGGATATCAAGTGACGACATCTTTGGAGGGATATCAAGTGGTCGCACCAAGGTTGTCTTCCACTTGTCAATCCCCCATTTAGCCCTATGTGTATGTGTTTGTGTAAGTTTTTGGGTTTAAAATTAATTTTGGGGATTGAAAGGTTATTAAAATAATTCTATTTTGTTAGTAGTAGTTAGTAAGTAAGTAATTTTATTTTGTTAGTAGTAGTAAATAAGTAAGTAATGTAAATGGATTTTTACTAATTTAATATAAAAAAATATTTATTTACCAAAATGGTACAAAATAAATATTTATATACTAAATTGGTATCTCCACCACATTTTCGTAATTAATGGGGTGTGGATACCATTTTGATATATAAATATTTATTTTGTACCATTTTGGTAAATAACTCATTTTGGTATATAAATATTTTTTTTGTACTATTTTGATAAATAATCCATTTTGGTATTTAATTATTATTTTTTGTATTATATTGATAAAAAATCGTAAAAATCGTAAAACTTAATTACTTATGTATCGAACTAATTGATAAATTTTATAACAAAAATTTTACCTATTTTAATAACCTTCCTATCCTCAAAATTAGTTTTAAACCCAAAAACCCACACAAACACTGTTAAATGGGAGACTGACAAATGACAAAATACTCTTTGGTGCCGTCACTTGATATCCTTCTAAGAGTGCCGTCACTTAAGATCCCTTCACCTATGTCGAGTATTTTTTTTCTCCTATATTTTGTATGTATAATTTATCTTCTGATACCGTCACTTGATAATCTTATACTAATATAATATTATTTTTTATTTTTTAATATATAAATTTAATTAAAAAAATAAAAAAATCATGTCAAAAATATTCAATGATGCCACTATTTAAAACCCTTCTACTTAATTAAAAATACCATACACTTTTGATAATTAATGGGATGGAAGTATGATTTTGATAATTAATTATTTTGTATATTAAATTTGTAAAAAAACCCCAAATATGTGCCCGATTACTCTGACTGGTATAGTTTTGCACGACATATGCATAAATAAATCGCGCGATAATGTTTGTGAAAAGAAGAAAGGCGGAAGCTCGCGCGATGCCTTGCGACTCTCTTTCTATATTTACCATCGGTCGAGGGTGGGCCCACGTTGTCTCTTGATTTTCGATTATCCCGTTACTGAATTTTATATATACGGACTAGCGATGATGAATGCTCTTCTTGCTGCTAAAACAAATCTATGGAAGAAATTTTTCGGGTAATTTCGTGGGATGAGCCTCATCCCTCGCAGAAGCTCCCCAGCGAAAGCTGCTCTGATGCTGATGAAGATGTAAGCATTTCTTTGTCAGAATCAATGGTTTTTCTCTTTCTTTTCAACCGATTCTTTGTTCCTTGACTTGCAAAAAACATATAAAATTCAATTCTATTCCTCTCTTGTTTATCTTTTTTTTTTCTTCGCATAATTTCTCAAATTATTTCACGCCTACTCTTTTTTTTTTTTTTTTGGGGGGGGGGGGTTGGTTATAGATCTGCTAACTTAGTAATTTTCTATTTTTTCATACACCCAGTCACATGATCTCCTAGATCTTCTAAGTCTTGAGACTCTGGGTTCTATATAGAATAGTATAGAATACGTAAATTGAAGCTATATTTCATTTTGGTATGTAGGTGATCAAGTCTGAGGGTTTTTTTCCTCATAATTGGATATCAACTTCGTCGCTACAACCATTGGATCCTGGATCTTTGCTATACCCCAACTGGGCTCAGAGCCATAATCAGCCTGGAATAAGCAGTGGAGTTGTCCCAAGCCAGAACAGTAATCTTTCTCCAAGCCTAAAGGAACTTACTAATCATTCTATTTTGAAAAGGAACCTATCAAGCTTACCTGGATTAGAACGAGCTCTAAGGAAAAAGAGAATCGATCAGGCATATCGGGAAAGATGTAAGGTGAGTCTATCTTCGCATCTTATCTCATTTCTCTTGCAATAATTTGGGTCCAACCAAAAGGAAAAGGGATCCATTTTCATGCAATTTATTCTGCCTTTTTGTTTTAGATTGTGAAATAGAATATGAATTAGGCGAAATATGAACTTACTAAAAATTTAATTGATTTCCATTTGAAAGAAGCTCATCTTTGATTTTTTAATTTAAATTTTCAAATAGGCAGGTTGAAGTAGCAGCATGCAAAATTCAAAATGCTGGTTTAAAATTCCAAAGATCATTAGCTGAATTGAATGAAATGATGAATATTCTAATTTGAATCACGAATGATACATTTTGTCTTTCCTTTCTACGCAGAATCACAAAATGGAATTGCAATCGAGTGTGGAGAACCTTAAAGAAGAAAATGATTCTTTAAAGAAGGAGAATGCGTCCTTACAAAAGGATTATTCTTTGATGAATCAAACTTTGAGAGATCAAGAAAAAGAGATTGAGAAGTTGAGGAATGATCTTCTTCAGCTTAAGCATGAGCATGAGAAGCAAAATGTTCTTGTGCTGACACTTTCAGGGTTTTTAGTAAGTCTCTTCTTCTCTATATTCAGTATACTTGTCTAATGTTTTTTCATTCCACTTGAAGAAATTAAAGGTTATACTGCTTATTGGTTTTAATAGTGAGAACTAATATTGGCTTTTTTAGTACTTATTTTCAAGTACTAGCCTTGTAGCCATGACAATTTTTTTTTGCAAGTTTGGATCATGGGGATGTTCTTGGTTTTATGCTCAAAACAATTTAAGAACAAATTAGTTATAAAGTGGAAGTTAATTAAATTAAAAACATTTGTTTAGATTGTTAGGTTAAGATCAACTTGTGGTATGTGTAACTTAAAAACAAATTCGAAATCAATCAATCGAATTGGTTTGTCTTTCTTTGAAGCTTGTATAGTCAAGCAATTGAATCCTTTACAATCAAAAGATGTCTTTGTCTCCAGAATGGTGTCTCCAAGATCACAAGCAAATCATAGTGCTTCGCCTCTAATGGTGATAACCCTTGTAAAGGAAACTATTCTTTTCTACTAGTTTGAAAATTTATTAATCTAAATCAAAAGGTAACTATCTATTGTTTGCTACTGGCCGAATAAGAGCTTTCAACCAAGAGTTTCGGCTTAAGAAGACTAAAAGCTTATTTGGAGAAACTCAAGGAGACCTGGCAGAATGGTTTAGGTTTTCTTAGGGATCAAAATTGCACAAGAAAAACCTTGAAGAAATTATGTTTTTCTTAAAAAGAGAAAAAACTAACTTTGAAATACAATTCTTTGTATTTTAAAGATCAAAAGAAATGCTTGGGATTTGCTTGAATATTGAAACGCTTGGCAAGCCACTAATTATAGTAGAAGATTGGGTGGAATCACAACTAGCTTGGAACTCTGATACGGATGCTTTATTGCAATTAGAGTTTTAGATTTATTTAATTTTTTTATTATATTAGGTTTTATTAAGAGTTTTAGTTTTACTTATTCTCTTTATTATATTATGTTTTTATTTTCCTTATAAACTCTAAGTTAGAAATTCTATTAGGATTCTTTCCTTTGTTATTAACAGCCTATAAAAGGCTGTCAATATGATATAAAGAGCAATCAATTATTCTATAAAATAGAAACGTTATTTTATGAGGGGGGTTCAATCAATGACGAATCTATCTTTTTAGTAACCATAGGTCAAAGCAAGGCGCATAACAACTTGATATCAGAGCCAGCTGTCATGGGTGACGGAAAGATTTTGACTGCCAAGTTAGAGGTTTTCATGGAACAAATGGCTACAAGACAACGAGCATTAAAGGAGCAAATGGCGATGTTATCTTTTTTGGTCCAAAAGACATCAAAAGAGTATTTAGAGAAAAATAGTGAAGAAAGGGCAGCAGCGAAGATAGAAAAAGGAATTCAAACTCGCAATAAAGTGAGTGCATGGTGTCACAATACTCTAAGATGGCATTTCCCACTTATGATGGTGTTGGAGATACTTTAAGGTGGCTGAAAAGATGCGAAATTTTTTTTGGTAATCAACGGACTAACGAAGAAAACAAAGTAGGCTTAGTTGCATTCCATCTCTTTGGAGAGGCACAATTGTGGTTTGATCAAATGAAAAAAGAGGAGGCAAATCTTGATTGAGGGTGCTTCAAAGAGTTTTGTCATGTAAGGTTTGGCCCACCTATGAGTTATAATCCCTTGTAGGAACTTGCAAACTTGAGACAATTTGGGATGGTAGAAGAATATTAAAGCCAATTTTAATCATTATTGGTTAAGAGTGCTAATCTTAAACCTCGACAATAAATAAACCTCTTTACTGCCGGGTTGGTAGAGAAACTTAGAATTGATATTGAGATGCAACAACTGGAAAACCTTGGAGTTGCCATGAATATGGCTTGAACATTGGAACGTAAACAAAAGGTCTCTTCCAAACTGTCGTCTCATGCCATCTTGAGCTGCCTACTTCCCAAAACACTTGTAGCAATTCAATCATTCCAACAACTAAGAGCATTGCAAAGGGAGGGAGACAAACAAAAGAACCAACAGGGAACAACGGCAAAATAGATTCTTCTGCACCATTTATTAAGAGATTGACACGGGCTGAAATGGTGGAAAAAAAGGTTAAGGGGATGTGTTATAATTGTGACGAGTCTTATTCCACGGGATACAAATGTAAAAGGTTATTTTGGATAGAAAGTACCAGATGTTGAAAGCAAGCAAGTTGACGATGTGGTAGATGATTTTGGATAAGTTCTGAAGCTTATTCTGAATTTGAGTTTGAGGACAAGCTCAGCTCCTAGAGGGGGAGTAATGATATGGATGCTTTATTGCAATTACAGTTTTAGATTTATTTAATATCTTTATTATATCAAGTTTTATTAAGAGTTTTAGTTTTACTTATTCTCCTTATCATATTAGGTTTTTTTTCCCTTATAAACTCTAAGTTAGGAATTCTATTAGGACTCTTTCCTTTGTTATTAACAGCCTATAAAAGGCTGTCAATATGAAATAAAGAGCAACCAATTCTTATATAAAAAAGAAACGTTACTTTAAGAGGGGGTTCAGTCAATGACGAATTTGCATTTTCAGTAATCATAGGTTGAAGCAAGGCTTCTTCCTCGTCTAGATCTGTGACTAGATCCTACGTCAAGGCGCATAACAAACGCCTACTTGAAGAACTCTTATCCTTCTAGTTCTAGTTCAATTTAACTTAGTTCCTTAAATGAATCTTCCCCAATAAGGCTATATCTGACAAGGCTGTCATAATTATACTAGTATTTTATGTGCATTTGTGCCCTCAACAGTTTTCCTACATTTCTATTATCTCTTTTGGTTAATTTTATAGACACATGCAGGTGTTATGTAAAAATCCATATTATTATTACTGTTGACTCCAAAAGCTAAAGGTAGTTTGTTATTGATTTCATATGGGTTCTGCTTGTAGATTTTTGCTTAAATGATTGTAATCTCATTCTAAAAGTATAACAATTGCTCACATACGTACATGTTAGAGCTTAAATATGATTATATAGATTTTTAACAGGGTAGTTTTCATTTTAGGCTGATCCAATGAGGCTCGAAAACGAGAAGCTAAAAGATGAAAATGCATCATTGAGGAAGAATGCCAATCCTAATTGTAACTTAGCACAGCTTGCAGAGGAGAATGCAAAATTAAGAATTGAAAATAAAGTACTGAAGGTGCAGAATGATGCATTATGTGGGAAGATTATCAGTGACGATGACAAGAAGCGTGAACAAGAACAGTAAGCTAAATTACCACTACCATTTGAAGATATGCGCTGTGTTCTTTCTCAATTGACAAACTGTGCTATATTTTATTTCCTAGCACAACTTGTCTGGCTTTCTACTTTGTTTTATGCTAATCTTCATGCACTATGTGGCTACTTATGGCATATCTTGTGGTAGCAGTTTAGCTTTCTTGTCCTTGATCTCTTTTCTTGTCTTCACACGAGTTATCTTCCTTTTCATGGGTGTATAGCCGGTGGGTATGATAGTGTGCCTCCATTGTGTTATCTATGAGATTTCATATGACTTGAGCTCAGTTGTTTAATAACTCCAATAGCATTAATTTCTTTGGAATTTTAAATCTCCTATCTTTTGCAACTTCAATAGCCTTGATCGCTGCTACAGCTTTCACCACCATTTCATCTCTCACTCTGTCCAGAATGCCTTCAATGGTCTCTTGTAGAGGGAAGAGGTGAAGATTGGAATAGATCTTAAAGAACAAGTGCGGCTGTGATGAAAGTTATAGATGAACAATGATGATTACTTTAAATATATATTTAAAGTTTTTGAGATGGTATTGTGTTTTTAGTACTGTATATTTGATACATTTAATGGTATTATAAGCGTTCGAATTTTTTTAAGAAAAAATCTTAAACTTTTTACATTCAATTTAATTCTTAAATTAACAAAATCAATCAAATAGGTCTTTTGATAGATGTTGATTGTTAGTGTTTAATGACAATGCTGGCATAACTGATAACAAATGTCATGTCAACTCTATTTATTGATATGATAGTAGTGATGTGTCATTGTCAATTCAAAAAAAAAAAAAGTTTTAAAGCAGGTACACAATGAATTTAAATAAATGGTTGTTTAAATTCGTTTGAATTTCGACATTAATTTGTTTAGATACATTTTAAAATTATAAAAAATAAAAACTTAAAATTCATAAAATAATTAAAAGTTAATTAAAAATTATAAATTTTTATAAAAACTATAAAAAGAATAATTTATTATTTTTATATTTTAAATCAAAAAACGAACATCAACAACTTATATCATAAAATCTAAGATTAATAATTTTTTTTTATTATATTTTTGTTTCTCATTTTCAATTTACGCATGTTATATTAGTAAAATAATTTAATAAAAATGAGAAAATATTTTTTATAAAATTTTATAAAAATAATTTATTTTTATAAAATTTTATGGTTTTTAATTAATTTTTAGTCATTGTGGATAGAGTGAGAGATGAAATAAATACATAAATGGGTGTTTGTATTCAAATGAATCTGAACAACTATTTGTCCAGATTTATTGTGTACTTTTTTAAAAATATTTTTATTTTTGCGAATATTAACCAGCAATGATGTGGTATTGCCACATCGATATTCAATGATGATGTGACACTGTCACGTCAACAAACGGTGTTGAAATGATATCTGTTAACGATCACGTCAACGTTGTTGTAAATATTTAATGTTTTTAATGTCTATTTAATATTACTTATTCAATAGTTCTTTGTAAGTCACGTTATTATTAAGATTTTATTCTCCTCTTATAATTCGTAAAAAAAATAAATGTTACTCTTAATAGAAACAAATTTATATCTATTGTTTCATTTATACCCTTTTAGTTGGAGAGGAAATATGATACTTTTATTTAGTTTTCAATATTTCCCCTTTTCCTTTTATTAAAATTTAATATACCAACAGTTTAGTGTATAATAATTATATATGATGTCAATAAAATTATTTCAAATTTATTTTTAATAAAATAATAAATAATTATATAATTGTATTCCTGTTACATAAAATGTCGTTCGATTTCTTAAAATATTTTTTATTTTTATTTTTTGAACATTGATGGTAAATAAAAATAGAAAATTTATTTCCATCGGCAAAAACATGTTTGATACCTATTTTCCTATAATAGAAACATAAAAAAAATATAGCAAAAAATTCCTGCATTTATTTGTACTCAAACCATTATAATAAATTTGATATTTAAAAACGTTGAAAAAGAAATTTATTTTTTGTGTTTGTATAGTTTTGAATATTCATTTAAAATTAAAGTTTCATGTTTTTAATTTTTTTAATTTTACAAATCGTTTTTAATGGAAATAATGAGAATAACTCTTGTTAATGATTACAGGTCTCGCATATTTAAATAACGACACGTATCTATGTGCGGAAAAGTTGACTCGACGAGGGAGCAATTTTCAATAGCTTCAAAACTCTAGCACCTTTTGTTCTACAGATTTTTGTATTCATCCTCCTGTATGTATTGAGGCTCCCTTGGAAGCTAATGCCTCTACATCCATTTTGTATCGAATCTCTTTTTAATTTATGAAATGTTAGAAAAAAAAAAAAAAAAACCTGTAATTTTTAAAATTTTCAGACATATAATAATTTGGGTTTTTTTTTTAAAAATGGCCTTAATGTTGTTGTTAGGTCATGGTTTTATTTGATCCCGTACCGTGTTTATTTTGGGCCTGATTGCTCCAAAGAAATGCATATTAGTAATTAGACGAATTTACGGGCCCTTCCAGAGAGTCCTGGCCTACCCGCTTTTACTAATGGCTCCATTCAAAGTGTGTTTATTTTCAGTATGGTGCGGTTAGTTTTTTTTTTTATCTTATATTACAATATTTAATCTCAATATCACTATTACCTCTTACATTAACCGCAATTAAATGCACCGCTCATCCAAAGGGATCCTAAATTTCTACGAATCAAACTAAAAAAAATTGATTTTCCCCCTTTCTAATGCATCCGATATGGGTTAACACTAAAATGACATACTGTATCTGAAAAATTAAAATTAGGGTTGAAATATGTGTTTTGAAAACAAAGTAGTTATGGAACTGAAGTGAAGTGAAAGTAATAATATCAAAATGTGCTAGATTTTGTTACACTTGACAAAAAAGAAAAGCATAATATTAAAATTAGGATAATTACTTAGTACATAGGCGATGGAAACTTTTAATTCCACAAACGAGCTTAAGATTTCATCATACTTTTATATATGTAATCGTTGAATGCATAATAAAGAAGAACTTTTCAATCCGTATTTTTACGGATCGATATATTAAACCTCTTGAAAAAATTTTCCTATTATCATCTTTTTTTTTTTTTTGTTTCTAAAGAATTAAACAATCTAATATTTGAAGATGAATGTTGTTAAATTTGAAGTGAATTCACACCAGTTCCATACAATAATGAAGTTGAAAAAAGAATGTTTGAAAAGCTTGTGGCAAACTCTATTATCTATTCATGCTTCCACTTGCTCCTTCACTTTCTAAAACTTTTGTCACCATCTTGCTTTTAACACTAAAAGGTGATGTGTAATTAACTTCCTTTTTGGGGCATAAAAAGCACTTTGTGCTTTATTAAAGCAATTGCCAAAAGTTAGGGACATGCCCCAATGGGCAATTCTTCCCTTTTTGAGTTGTGTTAAATTAAATTTTCATGTTAGACTGAGACCCTTTAAGAACAATGGAAGGGCCCTCAACAAATGTGGTGAAGGCCCAACACTTTGACTAACTGCAAACTTTATTACAAGGGTAAGACTGAGGGACAAAGGGACATTTACATGCAAGGACACTTGGTTTCTCATCTGTTACATTTGATATTGATGATTGTTTATTTGTTTTATATTTTAGCACACTTTCACCTTAGTGTAGATCTTTGTTTTAGAGAAATATTACTAGTTTTCTAGTGTTATTTTGCATGTCTTAGAATTTAGGCCTTTTTTTTGTTAATTTTCATGATTTCAACTCGTTTTCTTTTTCTTTTTTTTTTTAATACAATGCATTTTTTTAACTCTTCAAACTCTTAAATAAAAAAATATATACTTAACGCTTGGACCCGCGTCTTTCTTATTATTGCAATAGCATTGATACCAATTAAATTATTGTGTAAGTTAAGAAGGATATTAAATGAAAATTATGGAGAGATAAATGACAAGCTCTACGACTTGAAGGAAGCAATGTCACGACAACACAAAGGAGCAAATCCACCTAATTAAGGGATAAGGACGTAACTTCCAACCACCTAATTAGCTCAAGTAATGACCAATAACTCACCTCAATCTCCATATAATGCAAAATGACATGCATATGTGGAAAATAAATAGTTCCCGAATCATAAAAATACAAACTTAAAATTCTGAGCTATTCGTCGACGGCTTTGGATTTTCTTTTCCCTCTTGACGAATCTAGATCGACGTTAACTCTGGATTAACATAAAACATATGATACTATCACTAATCAGCCAATTATCGATTTATACAAATATTAGATTATTTAATTTAGTTCCTAAAGTCGAAACTAACCTAACTTTCAATTTAAAGCTCCAATTTGAAATCCGATTTCACTATTATTCATCATGGACCTCCTATTTACAATTCTTATTTTCAATTTTAAAATTTATTCTATTTGATCCCTAATGTACAAAACTATCAATTAAGCTTTACAATTTGGTCCTTTTTCACATCTAAGCTTAAAATCTATCAATTTAACACCTAAAACTTTCAATTCCCAACAATGGCATATTTCAAAACTTTAAAAATTTTACAAATTGACACATGGGCTAGCTAAATGAAGTTCTCATGACCTCAAAAACATAAAAAAAAAAATTACAAGAAAATGACTAAACTGTACATAGTCCATTAGGGTCGAAAGCTTCAACTTTTTCCTTGGGTTTTTATTTGTTATTTTTTAATACTTGGAGGAAGAAGGTGAAAGCATTCATCTCTTCCCTCTAACTCTTATGATACACATATAATTAATTTAATTAAACATGATTTATGTAGTTAAAACTTTAATTAATTAAGCTAGTAGTTTCTTAATATTACCACTTTATTATGGTCTAATTTCTATTTTAGGACTTCAATTAATTTCAATTTAAATCCTCAATTCATTAGAAATCGAATCGTCACAATAATTAATCTCGATCCATTTTTTCTGACAATGAGTAAGTTCGGCACCTTCTGACACATCGGTTGGATATGGAGTATTTAGAGCATAAGCGACTTTTGCAATGGTTAATTTGAAATAAACTGTCAAGCTCCATCGCTTATAATTTAATTTGTCGAGTCATTCGAGCCTTTTGACATTGATTGCTTGCGCCTTCACAACTTTGAAATCCATGTAGAAATAACTATCTTAAACTGTTGTATAAAAATAATTGGATCCGGAAATTTGAGAGGCAAAGACGTTTTTAAGAAATTATATTAAAAATAATTATTTTCCTTTTATATGCGGAACGATCAGGAAATACTATTCCCAAAGTACAATATCTTTTATCTCGAAGAACAAACTCTTGTTGCACCTTCCAGTTGTTCTGAAACAGAATCATGCTCGAGACCACTGAAAATAGGAAGGAAAGAGTGTAATTTTCCCATTTCAAAATTGCACCAAACAACGCAACTCTTCCTCAACCATTCCCGCAATACAATATATATATATATATATATCTCATCTTTATATTTTTCTCTTTCATATAGTTAATGTCATATAATATATTAAATCATAAACTCTTTTCCAAAATGTTTTGAATTGAAACTAATGAGAGAATTAAAATTTTTTTGTAGTATATATGTGAATTAAAGGGATTATATATCTTCTAATAGTGTGGGATGCAATGTCATGCCTACTTTCAATGTGGGATGAAATGATACATAAGCATTCTTCTAACGTAGATATCATTTGAAAATATTTTATAATGTGACTACATTATACGACACACATGTCTCTTAAGATTAGCCTGTAGAAGCCCTCTCTCACCTCAAGAGAGGCCATGCTTCCTCACTCTCCCGCAAAGCATATCCAACTTCCTTCTCCCTGCTGGTTATCTCTTTCCTTCACTTCCTCACACCTCAATTCTCCACCATCACAGTACGACTTTTCGCTTGGTATGGTGAGTACTATTTTCATCCCTCACCCCAACTTCCTGAACCCAACTTTTCGTATCAACAAGACTTGTGTGAAAATCTGGGGGGAAATATTTGGTTTGTTTATTCAACAGGTATATGATCAAAGCTAACTCAAATTGAACTACAATGCCATACTTGAACCGGGATATGATCTCTTAAGATTGTAATTGAAATTCCAAATTCCAAAACAAGTGTCCCGCATGCAGGAATGCCAAGGAAAGGCGTGGTGACAACTGAGATACAGTTGTTGGATGAGACAGAGCCAAAAACTCCCTCCTTCATACTAACGGGAACCATTGCTTTCGCTGACACGCACTTAGCTCCAACTCCCAGTTTAAACTGTAGACTCACACAGACATTAATATACCATCAATAAAGGGTTTTTACTGATAGACTCTCTCAGAGGTTGCAGTCTTCTTTTCTTTTTCACTTTTCTTCAGGGACCACCAAAACAAAGAGGGAGTTTGATGAAGGGAAATTAAGTGAAACTGTTCAAAATAAAGAAATAAACAAATAATCCCGATGGGCAAAAGGAATGAGAGAGAATTGATGGAAGAGACGTGTAATATTTTCTTTTTATCTTCTATCTCACTGGCTGATCTTTCTTTCATGTTTAACACAACGTCCTTTTAACGTCAAGCAGCCATCAAAGACTCTTCATTAAAACCAAAACCAGAGAAAGAGAAGGGAGTTGTGTGTGTATGTCAGATAGTCATCGTTGGGACGTGGGAGTCAGTGCCCCCTATATTAATTGCCCAAAGGAAATTTTATATATAAAAGAAAAGGCCTCTCTGCCCACTCGTGGAGCATAGTGCAAAACAGTTTCAAAGTATACTAAAAAACGAAGGATTGGACAAGAAGTGATAATGGTTTTCTTGACTCGTGTCGGTAGGATAGAAGTTATTAGGCGCCATTGGGACCGTTTTCTTCATGGTCGTACGGTTTCTTAGCCGTTTTCCTTTTGGGCGGGGGAATAAAACGTGCTCTCTCATCTCTTGCGCTGTCTTTGCCTGTTGGGTTGCTGCCTTGACTGAGTTGCCTAACAGGCTGACGTTGAGACTGGGATTGAGGCATGGTTGAAAGGTCAGGTCAAATGTCTACATCATTTTCCCCTCTCACATGTAAACCCATGCCTTGTCAAATCATCAGCAAGCCCTTACGTATTCCCCTACCTATTATTACTTATTTACAATCCAATTATACCTATTATTAGCTCCTAGAGTTAATAGGGCATGATAATCTTCTAAAAATCATCATAAAATCTAATTTTTATACTTTAATATAATATTTTTAAACTCTTCGAAAAAATTTTAAATTTAATTAAAAATATTAAAAAATTAAAAAAAAAATTTTGATTTATAATTTTCTTGTTAAAAAAGATAAAGATGACATATAATCACAGTTTCACATCATTTTTTTCATAGTGGTAGAATAATATTTTTAAATTAATATTCTGTATAATTTTAATACTAAATTTATAATATTTTCACCTGCCAAGTAACATTTTAAAATTCATTATAAATTTGATTTTTATTGTTTTGATATTAAAATTTTCAACTCTACATTGTTTTTAAAAAGCGCGGTATAAAAATGCTTTTAAAAAGTTTGGTTTAATATTTAGTTGTATTCAATTTTTACAAATTATTAGCAACATTATCAATATAACGTCATTTTATGTTAATATATTGCACACATAAATAATTATATTGATTCAATATGAAAATAGATAGATATATTCATTTCTTTAAAGTATACAATTGAATCAAAATCAAAGTTTAATGTATATATTTGAACCACAATCAAAGTTTCATGTACACAAGTGCACCAAATCAAAGTTCATGTGTAGTTTTGGTATTTATCCAATTTTTTTAATATACTGAAGTGATTACATTGTAGTATATGTTCATACTTTCTTAACCCTTTGACAACGCACACATAGCTTACAAACACAAATGCTCGAACTTGGGTCTCCTAGGATGAACAACATCCTCTTTTCCACTGGTGTCACTCATTGGATTCAATTTATCCCATATTTAAATGTGTAGTATTACTATCAAAAAAGCATTTTTGAGAAGATAACATGTCAATTTTAAACATTATGTTGTAAAGGAAAACTATATATTTAAATGATATTTAAATTCGTTAATATTATAACATTTCAATAAAAATATAAAAAAATAATTTATTTCAACTCATTAATATTTTGATATATACAATATAAATTTTAAATATTTTTAAAGAACTAATATAAGTTATTTATAAATTAAATTAAATTTGATTATATAAACTATATTTGAGATATTAAAGTATAACCATTATAAAATTAAATACATAGTGTTATATATTTGAAATAAATTTATTGGATAATAGATAAGGATTAAAAACATCATTTGACTTCAAAATTAGTTTTCTCAAGTGTGAAAGCTATAAAATTTAGTTTTGCTTTGAGTTTAAAAACATTTTTGACTTCAAAAGTTGTCTATTTAATCGTTTATGGATTTAAAATTGTTTTTTATCCCAAAATTTCTTTCGAAATGCAATAGAGAACAAAGCCTTAATAGAATAAATAGGATCATGATAATACTTTATGATTTATTAGAACCCAACAAGTAGTTCCAGTGGAAAAGAATATGTTATTCATTTTAGGGATCTCGAGTTCGAGCATCTGTATGTGCAAAATATGTGTGCGTTGTTAAAAAGTTATTGTGTAACCTCTTCATCTCGACCTAAACGGTAAACCCAAACTGAAGATATCACATTAACCATCGAAATGGTCTGATCTTTTTCAAATCAATTTTCAATTCTAAACTCGTTTTACACAAGTAAATTTTTCACACAAATCAACTTAAAATGGTCATGAATATATCAACGGAAATTAATTAACATATATAAACTTGTTTATATTATATATATATAAGAAACTATACTAAATCTCATCCTATAACCTTATCAATAACAATTCAACTAATTTCATAACTTCCTAATAATTAAAATCATGCATCCTAAATGATCAGTCTTTTAAAACCCCATATCCATGTCACGGTTCCATAACTGAAATAAACAGTAATAATAACAATGAAATTAATAATAATAATAATCTTAAAGTAAAGTTCCATGACAAGTTGAGATCCTTTGTATGTCGAGCTCAGATCCTAGTCCGTTGAATTATTTGAAAAGATAAAAAATAGGGGAGTGAGCTATGGAAATTTAGTGGGAATCCTTTTGCCATAAATTAAATCAATATTCGAATATGCATGTCAATCATAATAATTAAAATTCACATAATAATTCTAATAATACGATAATTTGATTTATGTCACTCTAGACAAGCAGAACATTAACATTTAATCGAATTCAACTGAACAATTCAACTATAGAGTCATAATATCAATCACAATAGATATATGCACATTTATCAGTTCGGCTGTTCCGTCATGTACTTTTCAATGAGGATGCATAGTATGTCATGCAACATTCATTTAACATGTCAATCTACAAGTCCTAATACATCACCTAAATATTAAAACATAACATAAAGTTTATAATGCATTTTAACGTGTCCATCTACAAATCTTAATACATCACCTAAATATTAAATCTATTTACATATCTTAAACCGAGCCAGCATAGTTGCAACATATATATTTTTCCTATCTCAATCGATTTGATTAAATCGTAGAATGTCAAATCCATAATTTCGAGCTTATAAAATGATATCAACTATCCACCCTTATTTTAATTTCATTTATACTCGATTCCTCAATTCCACAACATAATTTCATCAACCAATCATCAAATCACATATATGCAGCATAATTCAGCACCAATTGAATTCAATTGCACAACTATAACGATATATCATATTTTTAAATCTATTCAACTCAGCTCATTCAATCATTTTCTAGCTTACCTTATATTATTTCAATGCAACGCAGTTCGAAATTTCAATAATTGCAAACGTTCTGGTTATAAAAATACAAATCGTAAACTCCAAGCTATTTATCGATGACTTTCTCTTTTCCTTTCCGTTTTGAGAGATTTGGGTTGATGTTAGCTACATAATATCATAAATACACTAAATCATCAATAAAAATCATTTTCACATTCAATTGTTAATTTATGTGACTTTTTCATTTTATTTAATTTAGTCCCTAAAATCTAGACTAACATAACTTTCAAATTAAGCCTCCAATTTTTATACTGATTTCAATCTAGGCCTAATTTAACTTTCTATTTTTCATTTTTATCCCAAATTTCGAAATTTGTGCAATTTAATCCCTATTACACAAAATCATCAATTGGCTCTACAATTTAGTCCTTATTCTGTACTAAACTTAAAATCTATCAAATTAATCCCTAAAACTTCAATTACTCAACAATGGTAACTTCCACAAACTTTAATAGTAACGAAAAGTACAACATGAGTCAGCTAGCTTGAGTTCCCAAGATTCCGAAAACATAAAAGTTAGAAGGAAAGGGATTAAATTGACTAACCAAATGAAGTTTATAACCTTAGAAACCCTTAGCCGAAAGTCTTTCTCTTCTCTTCCCCTTTGGTTCGGTTTTGCATGAAGAATAAGATGAAATGAAAACATTTTTGTTCTTTTCTTTCCACTATCTATATTTTATTACGTATGTTTTATTTATTTATATATTATTATTTATAACATTTTTAACCATTAAATCCATGTTACAGTCCACTATAATTAGACCGTGGTTTAATTGCCGTACGAGTCCCTTAATTAATTTCTACTTATTGATTCACTAACAATTTAACTTTTGACACTTTTATAATTTAGTCCTTATTCCATAATTAAACACTAATTCGATAAAATCAACCGACTAAAATTCAATTCACTTATACAACAACTCAGCAGACAACAATATATATATATATTAGTATTACCCATAACTTTTAAAATTCCCTTTGTATTTGATGCAATTATCCGTATTTCTTTAATAAAATTTCGATGTTGCCAAACAAAGTAATGACACGAGTTAAAAAACATTTTTTTCACCTAAAATGATTTGATTATGATTAGAGTACTTTTAGGGGTGTTGTTGTCTAATAACACGACGACACTGAAAAACACTGTTGAAAACATATTATTCCCGTAACTAAATTGAAAGATAATTTTTTTCGTATTTAAATTTTTTTGTATTATTAATGTAAAAGTGTGGATCTTTTTGTTTTTAAAATGTCTTAAAAAGAATATTTAAAAAGGGGTAATTTATCCAAATAATCAAAAAATTATTATTATTTGCGAAAATGACCCAAGTTCAAAAATATACATCAAAATGACCTAAAATGAACAGTAAAAATGATATTGGCCATCTAATGGCCGACACCACCTGCCCAATGATTGGTGTCAGACATAAATATTTGTGTTTTTTGGTGTTGGCCATGCAATGGTCGACACCTATGTATTTTTTTAATACAGTATTTTATTGATATACGAAAATATGAAAATTTGAAAAAAAAAAATTGTGTTCGCCATTGCATGGCCGACACCCTCTTTTAATCTGATAAAAAAAATCAAATTTTTGGGTGTTGGCCATGCAATAGCCGACACCCCTATTTATCTGATAAAAAATTAAATTTTTTTGTATTAGCCATGCAATGATCGACACTTCCTTTTTTCAGATAAAAAAATTTCAAATTTTTTTGGTGTTGGCCATTGCATGGCCGACACATCTTATTATCTGAATAAAAAATCAAATTTTTGGGTGTTGGCCATACCATGGCCGACATTCATTTTTTGTCAGATAAAAAATTCGAATTTCTTTTTTGTGTTGGCCATACCATGGTCGACACCCCCTTTTTTATATGGTAAAAATCAATTTTTTTTGTGTTGGTCATGCAATACGATAAAATAAATTATAAATACAAATTAAATTTACAGATAAAATAAATTATAATTAATTGTTAATATTAATACACGAAATTTTAAAATTTGAACAATAATACAAAATAATCTACAATACCCTAAACTTGCGCAACTCGTCTCCATTAGATAATGTTCATCTGCTTGAATACTTGGCCAATTTCAATAAAGTCTTCTAACCCTCAAGTAATACGGGACCATATTGCTTGAATACCCGACCAAGTCATCTCAGTCAGCCGTTCGATGATAGAGTTTCGTTAACCGACCTTTGATAACATAACCTTTACGGTTATACCACATAGTTACATTTAGCGGCAATTATATCATCTACATTTAGGATGGTATTCAATGGCGCAGAAAATCGTTTGACCACTGAAGACATATATTTGTCGCTTCACATGACAGTATATAATTCAACTCCGGCAATACATGACAGTATATAGCTCAACCCCGAAATTCTATTGTACACTTCACAACTTTCTCCCAAAACAAAACACTCTTCTAATGATAAATAAAAAAACACTCTCATTTTATTGTTATTTTAAGATAAATATTTCTTACTTATAATTTCAAAATAAAAAAACTAAACCCTATATATAGAGAAATGAGGGAAAGTTGGTGTTGGTCATTGCATGACCAACATAAACAAAATTGATTTTTTACCAGATAAAAAAGGAAGTGTCGACCATTGCATGACCAACACAAAAAAATTGATTTTTACCAGATAAAAAAGGGGGTGTCGACCATGGCATGACCAACACCAAAAAAAATTCAAAATTTTTATCTGACAAAAAGGGTTTGTCGGCCATGGCATGGCCAGCACCCAAAAATTTGATTTTTTATTCAGATAAAAAGGGGTGTCGACCATGTAATGGCAACACCAAAAAAAATTGATTTTTTTTATCAGATAAATAGAGGTGTCGGCCATGGCATGGCCAACACAAAAAAATTGAATTTTTTTATCTAACAAAAAAGGGTGTCGGCCATTGCATGACCAATACCCAAAATTTGATTTTTTTTATCAAATTAAAAAGGGGTGTCGGCTATGCAATGGCCAACACCAATTTTTTTTTCAAATTTTCGTATATCAATAAAATACTATATTAAAAAAATACATAGGTGTCAGTCATTACATGGCTAACACCAAAAAACACAAATTTTTATGTCTGACACCGATCATTGGGCAAGTGATGTCGGCCATTAGATGACTAATATCAATTTTTACTGTTCATTTTTGGTCATTTTGATGTATATTTTTAAAATTGAGTGATTTTCATAAATAATGAAAATTTTTGGATTGCTTGGATAAATTACTCTAAAAAAAGAAAAGAGTGAAAATGACTCCTCAGCGGACAAAAAGGAAGCTAATGACACGATCTCCTTTTGTCGATGCTTGTCAATAACCATCAATTATGCAAAAAGGAGAAGCTAATGACGCTCACCTTTTGGTGATGCTACTGAAAATTCAGAGAGAAATTATTTAAATCTTTTTTTTTTTTTTATATTCACATACTGTGCACTAAATGACATATACACCTTTGATCGATAGTGGGACAATCTAAAAACGATTTAATTTTATAATTGATTTTCTCAATCTTAATCACATGCATGAATGATGATGTAATCAAGTGATTCAACTTGTTTTCTTGAAGGGTTTTTATTTATTTATCAAATTTCTTAGAAAAGTTGAGTTTATTAGATTCCAAAATAATATAGAGGGTTGACGTCAGCTACTTATATTCGAGTTTGAAAATACTTATAATTCATTTTGGGGGTGGGGGGGGGTGTGGAAGGCCACATTTTGTCCTTGTTATTTTTCTTTCATTAGTTTTATTTTTAATTAATTCTAATTTTTATTCTTATTTCCAGATTGGGTTGAATCACATTCAAGCCCAATCAGCCTCAAATGCGCCAAGGCCGAACATCACTCCTTTTGGACCCAATTTGTTCTAATTTTTTTCCTTGAAATGGCCTGAAAATCCATTGATTTTAAACTCAAATCCCTAATGGAGAAGCTCTCTAATCCGTGTACACCATCGTCGGATGGCCATCTGACTCCAAAATGCTATTCTTCTCACTGAAACATTCTCCTTGAACTTTTGAATTGAACCGTTGTCATTAGAAACTCTTCCATTAACACCTAACCAAATTTGGTATATTTGAGCCTCATTTTTTATGATTTTTTTTTTTCTCTTTTCTCTAATATTACTTTGCCCATTTGCTTTTGTAGGTCTTGCTTGGGTCTCAGTTCAAATAAAAGACTTTCTTTCTTTTTTATTTTCTTTTTTTGGGTATTTTTTTAAATTGTGGTTATGGTTATATTTTGTTATTGGTTCAAGGTAAACGTGTGTGAATAATTTGATTGTAATTTACTGCGGTTATAGTTTTGGCTGAAGGGAAAATGGTAAGTGGGTTAATGAAGGGTTGTCGAGTTGGTTGAGTTAGAGGTAAGGCATGGGGTTGACATTAATTTTGCTAGAGCTTGAGGCTTGAGTTGTTGTTGATACCAATAGTGGAGCCACATTCATGATTGTGGAACACATGAAGAACCAAAAAAAGAAAAAGTTAAAAAGACTTGTGAAATTTTTTTTTATATAATTGGTGAATTGACCTCATAAATTTTTTTAAATGACCCATCAAATTTTGGGAAAATGATTATTTTGTAAAAAAATATTTTCTCTACCACTAAAACTCAAACCCTTAGTCCGATTATTTATTTGGAACATTCATCACGTTTTTTCAAATTTCTCTTATTCACTCACACACTATAAATTTTATAATATATGTGATTAATCTTTCAATACTTTTAATTAAGTTCTCTAATTTGATAATACCTCTTCCAAGCTTTATTGATTAATATCTAGAAAATTCGGATTGTGACTTTTCTTATGAATGATTGGGATCTCTATGCAAGATTCTTTTTTATTCATCAAATTATTTTGAGATATTGATTTTGTATGTGAGTCCTAATATCTTGATTGAGTAATAAATTTTATAGGTTGATTAATACAAATACTAGGAGAAATTAGGATTAATTGTCTTTACAGTCTCGAATTTCTTGAAAAATGATTAGAAATTTAGCATTCCAATTTAGAAATTGTTGTTGATAGTATCATTATCGTGAATCTTATGTTTGTGTTCATATTCTGTTTGACATATTACATTCTCATTGTTGAAGTATGACTCCTATTTCAGTCAAACTTGAGAAATAATCTTTCAATTAAACTCTGTTTATTTGTTTCAGTCAAACTCTTTTTAGTTTAGATTATTTTATTATTATTTGACCTAGAAATTTAGCCTATAAATAGGCTCTTTTACAACCTTAGAAAACCCCCATTAGATATTAGAACTCTTAAAACTTTTGAAGAATTTTGTGTTTACGTTTTAAGGGTTCTTTGTTTTTGGGTTTTCGGGGTTTAATTTTATCTCCATCTTTTGTACTATTTGTTCTTTTGCCATTATAGTAAAATTATCTTTACCTGTGATTTTTTGTCCTTTTCAGACGGGTTTTTCCACGTTAAATTTGTGTATTCAATTTCTCAATTTTTTTCACTATTTTTTACTTGTTCGTTACTTAATCGGGTTGATCTTCAACAAGTGGTATCAAAGCTAGTTCAATTTTCGTAGATTAACTCATTCAGAGATGGCAACAACAATGTTCGACATTGAAAGTTTTGATGGTGTCACAAATTTCAATTTGTGACAAGTTCGTATAATAGCAATTTTAGTTTAGACCGACTTGAAAAAGGTCGTTATCGAGAAAGAGCCCAAGAATCTAGATCAGTTGAAATGGGAAGAGCTTGATGAAAAGACTCTCTCTGCAATCTAGTTGTGCCTCGCGAATAAGGTATTGCAGGAGGTATTGATAAAGAAGACCTCATTCGCTTTGTGGAAAAGGTTAGAAACTCTTTATGCAATAGTCTCTGCTAATTATTTAATGTTGAAATAACATCTATTTACGTTTTACATTAACGAAGGTAAGCTTCTTAGAAATCGCATCAGTCAATTCATTACTCTTTTGAATGATTTAAAGAATGTTGATGTTAAAATTGACGATGAAGATCATGTTATGCTATTATTATGTTCTTTACCCCCTTCATACAAGTCTTTCAGAGAGACCTTGATTTGGATAGCAAGGCAGATAGGCAAGCTTCCGTTTTGGTATCATCAATGAAACGAGACAAAAGGTGTTGCTATTGTAAGAAGTTAGGTCATGTCAAAGTAGATTGTTATAAACTACGAAATAAAAAGACTGCAGAGACTAACAAGGAAGATGTAGTTGATGCTAATTTGGCCAATGAAAGCGGTGATGATTTCTTGTTAGTGTCAACGAGCGATAGCTTTGAGTTTACGTCTAAGTGGATCCTAGATTCGAGATGTTCTTTCCACATGTGTCCCAACAGAGAATGATTCTCCACATACAATTTGGTTGAAGGTGGAGTTGTGCACATGAGAAACGATCTATCCAGTAAGGTAATCGATATTGGTACTGTTAAAATTAGGATGCACGATGGAACGATTAGGACACTCTCAGATGTCAAGTATGTACCTGATTTATGAAAGAATCTCATCTCCTTGAGTATTTTAGACTCAAAAGGTTGTAGAATCAACATTGTAACATCCGTGTGTTTGAACTGGATTTCGAATAGTGACAAAATAAAATAGAGAATTAGAAATGTTTAGTTGAAGTAAGGAAGGTTAGAAAAATTTAAGGATTAAATAGTAAATGAGAGAAAATATGGGGGACTAAATAGCGAATTATCTTAATTGTGTTTTGAGTCATCACGAGAATTAAATTGATTGAGGAGGGGCAAAAGAGTAATTTGGTGGAAGATATTTTTGGAGGCAAAGTTTTGGGCCAAAGTGTAAAGTTGGAAGGCTCAAGGACTAAAAGTGAATTTTACCATTTTTTCTTGAGTGAGATATTTTAAGTGAAAATTCTAGAGAATTTGAGAGAAGAAAAAATGGTTAAAAAAAAAAGAAAATATCATCTTTTTTATTAAGTAGCCGTCCATGCCCTTTTCTTCCATTTCCAACTTTTGCTTTTATTCCAAATAGGTCCTTCCATCATTTTGTAGCCCTCCAAGCTCCAAAATCTCCTATTTTCTTTGAAATTTCTGAAAGAAAAATATAGAAGGGGGTTAGTAGACACCTCAAACTTCTTATAGAATTCATTTTGAGGTGTTAGAGAGATAAATGACTAAATCGAGAAAATTTGAATTCAAGGGTTAAGGTAAGAAATGGTTAAATTCTTATGATATACATGTATTTTACTGTTATTTAGCATGAAAATTATTTAATTATAGCTTATAGCTTATATGTGTTTATGTGAAATTGAAGAGAAAGAGAAGAGAGGCAAGGATCAAATTGAAGACAAAGGAAAAGAATAGAGCAAGGGGTAAAAGAGAGGAAATTCAGCCTTTTTGTTGTAAGTACTACAAGAGTTTGAATTATAGTTTAATTTCTCTAATGATATATGAAATATTAGCATAGAAATTGTTAGATAGATACATAATTTGAATGTTTACAATGATAAAATGAATGGATTAATGCGTGATTTAGTAAAACAGTTTGGACAGAACAGAAGATTAACTTCGAAAATTCACCAAAAATTGTATATAATGATTTAAGTGTTGTATTATATATGTAATTAAATCTTATTGAGTTTAGTTTCATATGGAAGAAACGGTGATGGAAATGGATCTGTATATTCTGAGATATAACTGATTTTATGTAACAAGGTCAGAGTAGGTACGAGTTCCCCTGTTCTGACTTTGAAAAATCATAGAAAAATTTAGAAAAATAATTAGAGGCTGAAATTTATATGGATAAATCCTTAATGAGACTGTTTTCAAAATAAATAGACAGTAACATAATTTGATCTTTGTAAAAAAAGATAAATAATTTTTAGTGAAGAAAGGTCAAAACTGTTAGGCAGTAGAGAAGGGGTAAATTGAAAGAATTTACTGTACAAATTGGCTAAAGTAAAAATTCTGGAAATTTTATGGTAAAAATATGATTGAGTCTAGTTTCAGAAACATTAAACAAATTATAATTTCGAATTCTGTAGCTCAAGATATAAATAATTTAGTGACTGCGATGCAAGTGAACAGCTTTGAAATATAAATGTGGTGTGTGAAATAATGAGAAATGATGAATATGAAGTGTTATGCCCATGTAGACAAGTTAGAACCATTGAGATAGTAGTGACATGTCATTAAGGAATGATAGCGCACTTACTGTTTCGCACTTCGTGCGCTTGCTGTTTCACATTTCGTGTGCCTACTGATTTGCGTTATGTGCGCCTACTGATTGCACTGTGTGTGCCTACTAGATTGCACTGTGTGTGCTTACTGTTTCCCCAGCACTTGTGTGTTTACTGTTAAGTACTTCGGTACTTTCTGTTCCGTTTATCCGATGGGTTCTATAAAAGTCTACATTGGGCTAAATTGTGGGAAAAAAAAATGTGGACCAAAGTGAAATGAATGTCAATGTGGTAAGATACAAGCTATATACTGGTAAGCCGAAAGAGTAAATTACATGATAAAATTTAAAAGTTTATAATTTGCTTTTGTAGTACTTACTAAGCCTTCACCAGCTTAACGCGTTTATTTTAACTCGTAGGTACAAGGAATACAAGAAGCTAAATCGGGATCTCTCATCACATCACATCAATTGGAGCTCAAATTTATGTATATTACTTTTGATGTAAATTGACATGTACTATGGAACTTATATGTGTACTTATTAGAAGACAAAAATGTTGTTTTGAATGTTTTGTGTGACGAAATGAAATGAGATAATTTGGATGAAATTGTGTTTGGACTAAAAATCATAGTTTATTTCCTTTAAATCAATTTTAAGTCTCGATCTTAATTATACATGATTAATTTACGATATTTTGAATCAAGAAGCCTAAAATGCATTGGTTGATGAAAAAAAAAAGTTAAATGACTCGGTTTTTTTTTCTGTACTGAACCTTAATGTAATACTTTTATATCGGGTTTATACATATGAACCGGGTATAGGGATGTTACAAACATCAAGTTGAGTGTCATTAAGGTGTCTCATGGGGCTCTTATTTTGTTAAAAGGTAAAAGGACCGACAGTATTTATATTTTGGAAGTTCTACAATGACCGGTGAAATCGGACGTTCCTCATCTGTAATGGAGTTGAAATCAACTCGTTTGGAGCGGAGGCAACTTGGTTATAGGAGGGAAAAGGGTATGACCGTTTTGTTGAAGAGAGGTTCTCGTTTTGTTTAAAGGTATGACTGTGTTCGTGAAAATCAGACTCGAGTTAGTTTTGATTTGACAATGCACAGTTGAAGGCTAAAAGTCTTCCAGGTTCTAAGCACAAATTAGACTCAGTTAATTTCCTGCATAATTCAAGATAGGCTCGTGACTAGTTTTGGCGAAGCTGACATTATGGAAATACAAGTCAAGGTGGAGATTTGTTGAAGTATGACTCCTATTTCAGTTAAATTTGAGAAATAATCTTCCAGTTAAATTTTGTTTATTTGTTTCAATTAAACTCTGTTTATTTGTTTCAGTCAAACTCTTATTAGTTTAGATTATTTTATTATTATTTGGCCTAAAAATTTAGCTTATAAATAGATTCTTTTACAATATTAGAAAAACCCCCCATTAGAGTTTAGAACTCCTAACGCATTTGGAGAATTTTGTGTTTACGTTTTGAGAGTTTTTTGTTTTTAGATTTTCGGGGTTTAGTTTTATCTCCATCTTTTATACTCTTCGTTCTTTTGCCATTATAGTAAAATTATCTTTGCCCGTGGTATTTTATCCTCTTCGAGGGGTTTTTTCACGTCAAATTTTTGTGTTCAATTTTTCAATTTCTTTCGCTATTTTTTACTTGTTCGTTGCTTAATCGGGTCGCTATTTCTCAATTTCTTTCGCTATTTTTTACTTGTTCGTTGAGTTTAGCTTTGAAAACCTTCCAACCAATCTAAGATTAAGAATTAAAATTACTTATCATACAATCATCCTCAGAATGACATGCATATTTGCAAAAACAATATTATCAATATCACAATCACAACTTTTTCAAAAACAAATTGTGGGTTAATATTATACATTACTTTATACGACCTTTATAATTATTTTAATTTTTCAAAATTTGACCCCAATTTTCTAACTCCACCCTTGGTTGATACTGTCTAGATTATCGATTTAGGAAGTAATGATGTAAATATTTAAAGTTAAACTTACTAATAGTTCAATGATCAAATTATTGTTTTTTGAAATTAAGTGACCAAATTGTAAATTTACTAATAATTGAGTGGCCAAATTGTAAAAGCTAGTGACCAACTTGTAACTTCTGAATAGTGTATATATCAATTTGTAACTTTTTAAAATTGAGTGACCAAAGTGTAAACTTACTAATAGTTGACTGATCTTTGATGAATTTACCCAATAAAAAGAAAATTTCTTTTTAGATAATTTTAATTTTAACTAATACAGTTAAATATACAACAGTGTATGGAGATCGAAATGCAGGTTAATTTGAGCAACAGAAACTTGTCCCCAAAACTTTTATAAATTCATTAAAATCAATTAGTCCATCAAAATTATCATCAAACCCTTTAATCATTGTTTTGCAGTCATTTTCCGAAGCTTCATCTTCCAAACCTAACGAAAACAGTTCATTCCTGAGCTCCTTTGCATAGATGAACCCATCCTTATTTTCATCCAATACAGCGAAGTTAAGCTTCTTTCACTTCCTCTGAATTTGGTTCTTACTTCTTTCTTCTTCCCCCAACAGCTCACCAATTTCATTCATCCCCTCTTTCTCCATCATCGTTTTTAGAACTGAAGATGAGAGGTTGGGGTGACCGGTGGTTTCTGTTTGATATTCAGCTGCTGCATTAAAAAACAATTTTCTTGCTGTTTCTGCAAATGTTTTCTGGATTGGATGTGGTTTAGGATTCGAAGAAAACGAAATGATTCTGCTGAAGAGTGAAGGAGGAGGGTGAAATGACAAGTCAAACGTCAAATCGTGGGTCATCAAATATAAGACAGACAGTGGATGTGCTGTCAATCCATCGGATTTTCCTGTTTTTATTTCTAACTTTTTCTTCTTTCTTTTCTCTTTGAGAGGCAGAAACAAGACAACAGCTTCTCTGTTCTTTTTTTTTCTTTTTTTCTTTTTAACTCCATTTACTAGGAATATTTACTACCACCCTAATAGGCTAATTCATAAAATTAAAACTGTTCAGTTATGGCTGTTGTTTTCTAGTTGAATGTTGTAACCTTTCTGTGTGCGTAAGTGCTAAGTCTGGTTTCACCAGCAGGTTTGGTCTCCTTACCCCCAAGCATTAATTAAGTCGATTCTACTCTCGTTGTTGTTGAGCGCCAGTCCCCCGTTTACAGATTCGTCCATGGCCGACACACTTCCCCATTTGCACCTAGGATTAATCACAATCGTGATCTTGGAATTTGGCTATCGAGGGACATGAACATGAGCTTGGTAGGCTTTAGCGATGTGAATTAAGCACGAAATGTGGATGAAAAGAAGAGCACCTTAATGGATGTTTCGAACTCATGTGTTAGAATGTTATGTGTTTTGAGTCACTTCAGTGATTAATATGGCGTTTCAGATTCAATCGAATCGTCTTGACCGAATTTGAAGCATCACACCTAATTTTTATTAAAATTAGAAAAAAAAAAAAACAAGAAGTTTAAAAGTTATTAGACCTACTTATATGCTTTACGAGGCAATTATCATGTAACATTTCGAATGTTTTGATGTTGGAAACGGCATTAGTTCAAGATAAATAATAAATGTCAAAGTAATTGTAATTAAGCTATTTATATAAAAGAATGGCTTCATTATAATTGGATTAAGGGAAATTAAAGTTTTAATTGGTAGAGAGCAAAGAAAATTGAAAAGATGAAAAATTGAAAGGGTGGAATAATACTAAGATGGGAAATATTTTTTTTTTCCATAAATGTGTTTAGTAGAAAAGCTGAAGAACTAAAATAAAAAACAAATTTATTCTTATATATTATTTGGTAGGGTTGAAAAATGGAACAAAAAAAAAAAAAATAGAATATTTAAAAAATACATAATTTTAAATTAACATATACACCTTTCTTATTTTATCTTCGCTTATCATTCTAATTTGAAAATATTGTTTTTTATGCGTCAGGATGAAAAATAATAGTCTATAATTCTTTCTTTCCTTTTATTTTTTTTTTCATACCAAGTACACTCAAATTTTATTTTCTTTGGACTTTTCCACTCATTCCTTCTATCATTTCACTTTTCCACTCAACCAAGCATATCCTTAAGATGAAATTGTATTAATCAATAAATGGGCATATTTTTGAATGGATGATCCCATCAAACTTGATAGTGCATGAATACGAGTAGGAAAATTAAGCTATGAAAATGATTAAATTAAAAGCTTTTAGGGTGTGCTTGGTTGGGTGAAAAAGTGGAGAGATGAGAGGAGGGAGTAGAAAAGTGGAAAGAAAATAAATTTTGAGTATGCTTGGTTTGGAAGAAAAGTGAGAGGAAAAAAAAATAGGAGGGATGATCATTTTTTATCCTAATGCATAAAACTCAATCCTTCTAAATTGAAATGATAAGATGAGGGAAAAATTAGAGAGATGTGTATGGAACGGTGGATCTATAGGATTAGTCATTGGACTCACTCTAATGGATACGTTGGGAAACAAAAAAATAATTTATGCAGTCTTCAAATGTTTTATTTTACTTCCTTTAATTTTTCAACTCTACCAAGTAATGAATGGAAAGAAAAAGTATTTTTCTTTTCAGTTTTTCATCTTTCCTACCAAGCACACCTACGAAAAGAAAATTTATGATTTCCACCCTTCCAGTTTTCTACCTGATTAATTTTCCATCCTTCCAATTTTCTTTCTACTCTACCAAGCAAAGCCTTAATCAGTGTAACCAAGCAATTAAACGATTGTCACATGGCCTTGGTATACGGTTAAAAAGGAATGATTAGCAAGCTTAGGTAATAGAATTATAAGACACTTTTGTTAGATGTCAAGTTGGCATTAGAAGGTGGAAATCTAAGAAGCTACGTGGCATTGTGGAAACATGTCAAAGCATTCCATTATGCGTGGGATGAGTGTGGTATATTGAGAAGGCGGCTGCACCGAATTTGCTTTCTGCTAGGATCCAAGGGTGCACATAGTCGTGGCGTATTGGAGTCAATAGCAGACAGCAGTGTATAAGTCACTCGAATATGCTACTAGGGAGAAGAGAAAAATGTGAAGAAGAATACGAGAGTTTTGGTTTAAATGAGGACCTAACTTACTGCTGCAGAAGCTTATGAATCCTCCACTAATATTCGGTTATTCAAGCTGGATTGCTGCTGCCACTCCATTTTTCTTGCCACCATTCACTGCCTATAACGACAGCTTCCATTTCTCCAAAGCTGCTGCTCAATTCAAGGAGTTTCAAGCTATGTTGTGGTCTAAAATTTTGCTACTCATGTCTTCAAGATGTTGCAAACTACTGCTGATCTAAATTTTCTATTGATTTTAAAATATTTAAGGCTATAGCAAGCTGATATAAATTGTCCCAGCAACCTACCGCTACATGCTGTGCATGCAGATATCATTAGCTTTAATTTATGTGGATAATTGCTTCAATTAGTTACTGCCTAATGGCCTTAAATTATGCTAATATACTTTTGTGTTGTTATTTTTTTCTGATTGTTACTCCTTTGCTTGGCAGAACTACTGCCCCTTGGACATGTTGACTTTTATTTCAAGTTAGGGGTTAATTTTACTGCATATATCAGTTGGTAGTTGCTGCATTTACCGACCACAGCAGCTGCCGCTGCTCTGTGTTGGTGTTTCTTTTGCAGCCATGAAGAGAGGAGCTTGACGCCATCATCATCAAGTTTCTGTCCACGGTCCATACCAATCACACACTCTTGAATTATCTTTTAGTTCATCAATTCTTCATGTGATTTTTCTTCTTTCACATCGAATGCACCATTGGCAGCATCGTATGGCTGTGATTTTCTCCCCATTGCTCTAGTAATTGCATTATTTGGCTGTTTCCATGTAACACATCTTTCTTGAACCAGTGATGATCCTGAATAAATTTTGCTACGTACATTCGATGCCTTTGAACGCAGAAATCATCTTCTAATATTTCAATTAATTATTTGAAGAATTCTAAATAAAAACATGCTTTACCTTTTATTATTCATATTCGAAGAATATTTTAAATTTATTGTATTTAGTCATATTAAAATTTTCATTTCTATAATGGTATTATTATTTTCCAATTTAAACTCTATAATATCATTACATTTATCATTAATCACATCAATGTATACTTTCTTAATTTTCAAACAATTTCATTTGAATACCATAGTGTGAATTTCATTGCACTATTCGATTTTTGAATTTAATTACATTACTCTAAACTTTGACTCAATCAAATCATTCATTCATAGATAGTCTATGTAACACCTTATACCCGGTTTAGTCGTCGGACCTGAACTACGAAATGTTAATATAGTAATTCAGAACTGAAAACATAAAAATAATCATACAACATTCACTTGTAACTCAATTTTAATCATAAGGTATGTTTTAGATAGAAATTGAGACTAAATTGAGCTTACGGAAGCTCTATAGGTGACCCGAGCATGAATTAGGACCAAATTGTAAAGTTTTGAAGAGTTAGACCTCACATTGTGGCGAGCCTTTCTCCATCTCGTAACGACATTGGACAGTGAGCCACGTCATGACGTTGACCACTTGACATCAGGACGTTACAAACTGTCGTACGACGTTACGACGAGGGAAATTCACGTCGAGACAAAAACCTTGTTTTTTTTTATTTTATTATTATTATAAAATTTGGCCATTTGGTACCTAATTCATGCCAAGCCATACCAAAGACTCAATTGTTACAATTTTGGCAATTCAATCCTGTACAAAACCAACTCAAACACATATCAACAAATTCATTTAACCAACCACAAAACAATTCAAGTTATTCCACATGAAAGAGACATTTTACTAAACAAAACAAACTAAGTAATATTCTCTAATTGTAACCTTAATCAAAACATACATATTTCAACCTAAAAAGTAACTATCCAATATGTCACAATGGCACCATTACATCAATAAGGAGATAATAAAATTACAAGTCATTCAACTTAATTGGTACCATTCATTCCATACATCCAATTCAAGTATGCAATTGAACATATGATACTATCACATGTTTATACCAAAGCACTCATTCCATTAATCACAGTGCACATATCAATACTCATCCATTTCTATATCCACCAACTAGACATTAAACCATTCACAAGCACAAACACTTATCAAGACTTGTAAACATACCATATAATGTTCAAGAGCAAGTATTATATGCATATCAAAACCATTATCATCCAAAATGACACTTATACATATCAAGTCTATATACATGCCACAAAATCAAGTTTTAAATGATATAAAAGACTACCGAGATTGAAGCTGGATAGTATGATCTCCAGAATGATTCGATCGTCGAGTTCTGCAAAATGTAAACTATAGAAAAAAAAAATGAAACAGAGTAACATTAAACAGTTCATAGATTTTAAGACATTAAAACTCACCTCCCAAAATAGTAACATATATAAATTAACTATTATATATTTCCTGTCATCAAATTTCACAAATATAAGTTGAGTGTAATACATTTAATCATATAGAATCTCAATTCATTTCATATCATAGAATTCCATATCCTTCCATTATATTTCCAAGCTTTATCACATATATATTATCATTCATTCAACTCATTTAAAATAACCATGCAGCCCGATGAACTATAATGAACAGATACAGATACGCGGGTAACGACCCAAAACACGTATGATTGCTCAAACAAGTTTTAAAACCTATAAACACACCTGGGCACTGAGTGCCAAGCTCGTAATCTACACATCCAGTCAGAACACACCTGAATATCTGTAGAGATAACTCAGTAATCCGAAACAAATGTTGGATTCCAATATAATTAGTAAATTTCCCATACATCTATATCACATCTTATATAAATCTCGTACGGTGTGTGGATAACCCTATTGGCATGCCAATTGTATCCTATCTTATGTTCATTCGGGCTCAGTACACATAACATAATAACTATTTACAATTCAGTCCTTTTCTCACCTTTTGTACCAATTTGTAAATAATTCAAAATACATTCAAATAATATAATTTCACAATCCAACTACATACATTACATAAATATACACAAATACATTGTATGAGCTTACCAGGTACAAACAATAATAGTAGAAGTGTTAGGAACTAATCTATAATTTTCCTTTTTTCTCGATTATCTACCGGTTGGTTCAAATCTTGATCTATATAGTAATTTATTTCCAAATATCAGTGCCAATAACCTTAAATCGAAACTATCATATATTTTACATTTAAGCTCCGTTTCAATTTCATCCTTCTTTAACCCTATAGAAAAAAAATTACAAAAATTTCATGTCAAATTCATAATATTTTCATATTAGTCTCTAAACTCAAAACTAACCAAATTCACTTTACAAATTAGTCCTTAATTATTTCTAAGCTTACAACCAAGCCAAAAATCATCAATGGTAACATTTTAAAACTTTGACAGTTTTAAAATACCATGGCAAAATAAGGGGACCTATGGGGGTGAAGGTTTGTGGGGGCAAAATAAGGTGATCTATGGGGGCGAAGGTTTGTGGGGGCAAAATAAGGTACGGATCATAACACATAAGTTGGATCCGTATAGAACTATATTTCTTCTATTTGATTTGATTAGAATAGGGCTTCTCAACCCTTAAATAGAAGTAGTCAAAACTCCTATTGTATTATTCGATTTTCAACATTAGTGAATTTTTTCTCCTCTGTCCGTGATTTTTTCCGAAAGAGTCTTCAACGTAAAATTTGTGTGTTCTTATTTATTCACTAAGACAATTGTTCTACATATGTCCAGATTGTTTTAATCCATATAACTTTTATTTAATCTAATCGAGTAATTTTCTCGAGAAACTTCATATCCTTCTGGGATTTTAAATCCTTCTGAGATTTTCATATAAAATACACTATCAAGTGTACCATACAAATAGGCTATAACATCCCTTAGATGCATGTCAAGTTTTTCATGTACTGCTAGACTAATAAGGTATCTAAACATAATTGCATCCAACACAGGAGAATATATCTCTTCGTAATCAATGTTGGGCCTTTGCGAAAATACTTGTGCTACAAGTCGTGCTTTATATTTATGACTTCATTTTTCTCATTTCGTTTTCATATAGATATCTATTTATATTCTACCGGCCATACATTTTAGTTGTTTGATATAGGTATCATCCACTTCAAAGAATGATTAATTAATATAAATTATTGATCATTCTATTATAAGAATGAACATTTAGCAAATTCGAATCATCCACTTTCTTATTTATTTGCCAAAAATGAAAATAGATTTCATTTTTATAATTGTTATGTATTGCTAAATTCACTTTGGGAATAAAGCAAAATCAGTGGAACAAATAACTCGTTATTTTGTTTAGCCATAAGAATGCATGAGATCAATTCATAATACTTTTAAAACCCTTTTCACAAAAATTTTGCATCATCAATTAACTAGAAAGATAGTCAAGTCATCCATGGAGATTATTGTAAACCAAAAGTATGGATAAAATTGACATCTAAAACATCAAGCTTGATATAATGCTAGTGCTAGAAAATCATAAACCATTGGAATTTACTTCAAAATAATACATTTCATGTTGACCAAAACATTTCTATTTATAATTGATCATATTATTTCTCTAAATAATTAACAAATGGAATAATATAAAGCGTATGAACTACCTTTAACAACTCTATAAAAGTAACAAGTTTCTTAGGGTTGTATAGTAGGAAAAATACAAGTCATTTAAAAAATTAAACCACACGAGTTTTTCTTTTATGCTTCTTATCAAACAAAAATCGGTTAATATAAACGAGGTACATAGAAATGTCAATGGCCAAATTAAGATAATAATTTTTATTTTTAAATTTATGAAAATGTTTTCAACCAAAATAATTCAAGAATTAAACTTGAAATTCTATATTAAAATCAACCGAAAAATCAATTTAGACATTTCTCAAAATTGTCTTTAGAACTACGCATGTATTAGTATTGAAAAATTTCAAATTGTATAACCAAATTAAGAAGAGACATTAGAGGAACGTAATCCATATTTGAACTAAATCAAATATGAATAATCATAAAATTCATTGGTTTATCAATACAAATTTATCTACTAAATATGTTTTAGTCAAATATATCATTTAACTACAGAACCTATTATAGCAACATAAATAAGTCAATCAATATTCATTTTCATAAACAAATAATATGCTTAAAATAATTAGTAGCCCATGGAATCAAAGCTTGAAAAGAAATACCATCTTAAATGTTTAAATCATATATGAAACCAATTTAATATTTAAACGATGCTATTGTTGAGAAAATAAAAACGTAAAGATAGAGATCTAATAAGTTGATATACATTTCTTGTTTCACATTGAATCTTGATGATTTTATCAAGAAGTAAGCAAATAAAGCTTCAATAGTATATTTTAAATCCAATCAAACTTCATCAATAGCAAAATTTCAAAATAACTTATATGATACTGATACACCCCAACGTCAAGAACACTGAATCAAAATTATACCGATATCAAAATCCAAAAACATATGTTGTGTAAAATTTAGAATTTATATATTTAAATTGAAACCATCAAATAAACACATAAAACAATTAGTTTAATGATGACTAAGAACTGATGCAAAGTCACATATTATGATGAACCTTAGGCCCAGATTAATAAAAATGATCGATAAACTTATGGATCATTATTTACAAATCTATCAATTTATAACATTAAAATTAATCTATCATCGTTCAGACGTAATCACCAAGCAATTATCAAATAACATATATTAAGAAAAAAAAAAATTTATGAACAAAAATCTAGGTACATATAAGCATGTGATTTGATAAGTAAATTTACCTAAATTTATTATCTTCTACTAAAGTTTCAATAGCACGTCAATCAATCCATAAAATTTGACATAAAATTACTTTTGATTAAAATTTATATTGAGATCAAATCTTTTACCATCCTTAAAATATAGAAATAAAATAAATTAAACAAGATTATCATAATTATTCAAGAGTTTTAAAAAAATCCAATATGAAACGTTAAATAAAAACTCCCTCCAAAACTTTTTACATATTGTGTCTAAAGCTTCGAATGAAAAATCATGGAAGATAAGTCCGATCTTCAATAGATAAGAATTTACTTTTAAGCAAAATCGTGCTGATAACGTATTATAGAAAACTTAAAAAATAAAAAAACAATCGTAACAAAAAGGTGGATGAAAAATATAGGAGAATTTTCATATATTAAACTTTCACTTACAAGGTGCTTTATTTATAAGCTTCTTTGCATTCAATTAAATAAATGTAAATTAAGCCTTCTTAATTTCTTCATTGGAACATCTCATGGTCATGGCTATAGACATCTATTATTAATGTATTTACAACAAATCACTTTTATTTCTTTGTATTTAGAGCTAAATTTGCAAACACATATTTATTAAAGGGATAATTTGTTTGCTCTTTCTCTTTGTAATCAAAGAGTGTACTTAAGGTTTTGAGATAATAAAAAAAACCTTAAAGGAATTTAAAGGGTACTAGTTGAGGTGTACAAGTCAGAGGGTTTTAGTTAATCCGTAAACACCAGGAGAAAGTTCTATATCAACTTTATAAATTGGGAAAATCTTTAGTTGAAATATACTAAGGTGGCGGAGGTAAGTAATTGGAGCTAAACTACTGTACATTCAAGTGTTCAGGCGGTTCTCCCTCTCTCTTTTACATCACACAAGCAAACCAAAGCCCAACTTACTAAGATTGGGAATAAATTTAAAATAATGAAAAATTTCATTTAAGTCGGGATTGCTCCCCTAAAAGGCAAGCGAAGAAGATCGAGGTTGCGTATGTACTTGTAGAAGATGAAGTGAATTGAGGCTACATGGTTTTTTTTTTCTTTCTTTCTTTCTTTCTTTCTTTTGGTACAATGCCATTACACCCCTATTGGTGGTTTCATGGGGTTAAGTTAAAAGGGGAGACAACATGGAGCCGACATAGGTTTGACCTTTGAAATTTTTGGTAATTTATTAGGTGATATAGGTTTACGTGTTTGCATTTTACATTAAATTTTGTCATTCAAAACAAATTCATATTTTTGTTTATAAATTAGTATTACGCGTCATAAAATTATGTTATGATCGCAAAACGAATGAAAACACATTTAATTATATATAAAAAAAAAGAGATAAAAGAAACATTATTAAAAATTTTACTTAAATACAAGTTTCGGCTCAAACAAGATTATTCGCACGAGAGTTAACATTATTTATCTTTTTTCAATATTTTTCAAATTAAATTATTTATTATTTTATATATATATATATATATATATATATATATATATATATATATATATATAATATGGATGTATGTCATGATGAGAGAGTTGAAACGGATAATATCTTTGTTAGTTTAGTTAGTGGAAATACTCTTAAATTAAGTTTCGTTAAAGTGAATTTAAATGGACGGTATGATACAGTGTATTCAATTTACGACATGATATCATTATAATATCTAATCTCATTGTTGTTGTTATTATTATTATGCTAACTGTAGATAAATGCGTCATCCAACCAGATTGATTTAGTTGGTTTGGTAGAAAACATAAATGTAGCCTTTAACTAAGAGTTAAGTAGCGGAAACTTGTAATAGTAAAACACGAGGTAACGATGAGGATAATTGTAACAAAATTTGCCATTCAATTCCCTTCCCATCGTCATTTCTCCAGCGTCCCACCCCACCCCACCCCCCCATGTATTATTTGCATTAGTATCAACAAAAAACAAATAGCTTTTTTTGTTCTTCTAATTTTCCCAATAAAATGATAAATTAAATTGTGTATTTTAAATAGCCCAGCCGCCCCGAACAGCCACCCATGTTGCTCTCTCTCTCTCTCTCTCCATTTCTAAAGTTTTCTCTTTTCTCTGTCTATCAAAAAAAAAAAAAAAAAAAATCTATCGAAAAAAAACCCACACCACTTCATCGAGAGGAAAGAATCTCTCAATACAGAAACCAATTACAGTAACCTCCTCCGTTTCTTTCAAATGAAATCATCATCTAAATCTCTATTTCTTTCTCTAACTTCTTCTTCTTCTTCTTCTTCGTGCACTTGATTCAGCAACACACTTGTTTATCCAAAAAAAGACAAGATTTTTCTATTTGTATTTCTCTGGGAAAACAACCCTAAAATGAGTAGTTTTGAAGAGTCTTTAAGATCTCTCTCCCTCGACTACCTCAACCTCCTCATCAATGGCCAAGCTTTCTCGGATGTAACTTTCAGTGTAGAGGGTCGGTTAGTTCATGCCCACAGGTGTATTTTAGCTGCAAGGAGTCTCTTCTTTAGGAAATTCTTCTGCGGACCTGATCCTCCTGCTGGTTTAGACCCGGTTGGTTCGAGGATGAATCGAGGAGGGGGATCAACTGCAGGGTCTAGGCCCGGTGTTATACCCGTGAACTCAGTGGGATATGAAGTGTTCTTGCTATTGTTACAGTTCTTGTATAGTGGCCAGGTCTCTATTGTGCCTCAAAAGCATGAGCCAAGGCCTAATTGTAGTGAAAGAGCGTGTTGGCATACACATTGCACCTCCGCCGTTGATCTTGCGCTTGACACTCTTGCTGCCGCTAGATACTTTGGTGTTGAACAGCTTGCATTGCTTACTCAGGTTTCCCTTCCCTTCCCTTCCCTTTCTTCGTCATCAATCATCATCAACATACCCTCACAAACTACTTTCCTTCTCCCTCTTTTTCTGCTGTCTGATTCTTGATTCTTGTGTCTGTCGAGTCTTGTTACTCTTTGTGTTTTGGGTTTTTGGGTACCCAGACAATAACTAGGCTTGGTTTTTGGGAAATGTAATTTAATCTTTTTTTATTGAGGGATATTTTGTAATCTTATGAACATGAAGATGATGATCTTCATGATCA
This sequence comes from Kokia cookei, assembly GCA_039519145.1. NCBI lineage: Eukaryota > Viridiplantae > Streptophyta > Magnoliopsida > Malvales > Malvaceae > Kokia > Kokia cookei. Next base: position 34,212,756 of record CM076899.1, on the reverse strand, counting down.
AACTGGGTTTCTTTTTCTTTTTCTTTTTTTTTTTTGGTGTTTTTCTTTTAACGATTAACTAAACACCTTTTTGTTCTACATATTTCCGATCCTCATTTCCATGTTTGAAAAGTAGTTGGGTTTTATCCTCTCAGTTCATTTAGGAACTCTCTTTTTCTGCAAAAACACAGAATTTTTTGTATTTTTTTTCGTTATTTTTTCTGCAGTTTTCTCCTACAGCGCCTGATTCAACCATTAATTGCTTCAGTTTTCTTTCACTGTTTTTCTTCATCGGTCATCTTGACTTCTTCTACAGGCTACAGTTGATGATGAAAAGATTTACTATTTTCTTGCGAGTAAAAATAAGTGTTGTTCAAACGATATTCATTGTCAAATAACCCAAAAAGAAAAGGGTTACTTAGATGTCATGTACAATCATATTTTCTGGTTTTCTTGAATTGGGTTTCTTCCATCTAAATGCTACGCACCAAAGGCTTTCTAAATCTAGATCTTGATATCTCTGGTAATGGCTTCCCTAGTAAGCACATAAAATCTTTCCCAAACGCCCATCGCTTTGTTTAGCTTCAACCAATGGGAACGAAGAATCTTTTCATTTCCATTTACCAAAGCTGACGCTCTTTGTTCTCTTCGTTTCACAGAAACAATTGGCCAGCATGGTGGAGAAGGCCTCAATTGAAGATGTTATGAAAGTACTAATAGCTTCAAGAAAACAAGACATGCACCAACTTTGGACTACTTGTTCCCACCTAGTGGCCAAATCAGGTCTACCACCAGAAGTTCTCGCCAAACATCTGCCCATAGATGTGGTGGCCAAAATTGAAGAGCTGCGTCTCAAGTCATCTCTAACAAGACGGTCCTTAATCCCTCATCATCCTCATCATCATCATCACCCCCACCCCCACCATGATCTCACCGCGGCTGCTGATCTTGAGGACCAGAAGATTCGAAGGATGAGAAGGGCATTAGACTCTTCGGATGTTGAACTAGTCAAGCTCATGGTGATGGGAGAAGGTCTGAATCTTGATGAAGCTTTGGCTTTACACTATGCTGTAGAGAACTGCAGCCGGGAAGTAGTAAAGACCTTGTTAGAGCTTGGTGCAGCTGATGTTAACTACCCGGCGGGGCCTGCGGGAAAAACCCCACTTCACATTGCAGCGGAAATGGTATCACCAGATATGGTTGCGGTGCTTTTAGACCACCACGCAGACCCTAATGTAAGAACCGTTGATGGGGTGACTCCTTTAGACATCCTTCGAACACTAACTTCAGATTTCTTGTTCAAAGGTGCGGTGCCGGGGATAACTCACATCGAACCAAATAAGCTTAGGCTATGTCTTGAGCTTGTTCAATCAGCAGCTATGGTTATCTCGCGTGAAGAAGGGAGCGTAAATCCACCAACTTCAACTGCAATTTACCCACCAATGAGTGATGAGCATAATAGCAGTAGCAGTGGAAACAACCTTGCTAACCTCAATTTGGATTCAAGGTTGGTTTATCTCAATCTTGGTGCTACAGCTTCAACTCAAATGGGATCAAGAATGGAGGGTGATGATGATAGCAGCCACAACAGTCAAAGAGAAGCCATGAATCGACATGACCCAACAATGTACCATCACTCTCATGACTTCTAGCTCCAACACTTTCTTTCTCTTTCTTTTTCTCTCTCTATATATCAATCTCACACTCTCTCTCTCTCTCTATATTATATAAAACAAATGGATGGTGAAAGACAGGCAAAATAGTAGTTCATGGAAACTCATTCATGAGAGATTATTGGATCTATATATTTGTCCGTCCTTTGATTTCAATCACTAGCCTTTTTCCCTATGCTGTGAGGTTTTTTTTTTTTTAAATTTCTTTGTAGGCTTTCAATGACCCATGACATGAAATGCAGTTTCATTGGAGATGTCATGAGCTTTTAATTTTTTTTCCCTCGTTGATTGGGATGAGACAAGGAGAATCTGAGATTTGCTCTGTGGTGAGGGGAGGGAGGTGATGGAGGAGAGACGCAGGTCAATCTGTCAATTCCTCTGTATTTATTCATAGTATCAAAATATCATGCCATATTTCAATCCCACCTTTTCTTTTTCTTGTCTCCCCACACGACCACACCCACTTTTTTTTTTCCACCCCCCCTTCTTTTTGCACCACTTGCCTTTCATTATTGTATGTACAACTCCTTCATACATATACATACACGATATACATATGTTAGTAAATACATGATAAAATTCTTCACGGTATAAAGTAATTTAGTACTATATGTATATGTATATGTATATATAAGTAAGAAAAAGAGATATAATTAAGAAGGGAGGAATTTGGCATGTAATGGAGTGGTGGGGCTATCTTGGGCTTGATTAGGCTGAGTTTGAACTACACTTTTTTATATTGAAAGAAATGAGCTGTCTTTTGGATTCCCCTTTTTTTTTTTTTTTTTTTCTTTTCCATATCTTTTCTAGCACTCAATGGGCTGTTGGAGAAGCTAAATTGGCTATATAGGAGTGGTCTAATTATTTTTGTAGAAAAATCACAAGGCAATGGACAAAATTGATTGGTTGCTTGTCTTGTATGGATGCAGCATTTGAGTGTGACCACACAGGACAGCTTAATAATATATTGGTATTATCTAAATCTGGATTCCCTCCATCTAATCCTCCTTTTTGTCCCCCTTGCCATTTTTGGCCTCCGATACTTACAAAAATTTACAGCTAAACCATAGATTTCTTAATATTAATTCTTGTCTCAACCTCAGGGTACGTAGGTCAACACATCCCTGGGGCTACTTCACTTTCCACTAAATATATATTAACTGGTTTCATTTCACCAGCATATGGATGCAGTTTCAATCGCAAACGAATCTCCTAGGAAAATCCAGCATCTTGTTGGTGCTCATTCACTAGTTGCAGAAAGGCGCAAACGAATATATTCTGATTCTCGTATGAAAATGTTGAATTAAGCCATGAGTCAGCTGCTGAATTTAAGCACGTTTGTTAAAGATTAATTTAGGCGGCTTTCTTTGTTTCTCTTTGCCATTTGTGATATGGAGTACTCTTTAAAGACCTATATATTTATGGATTTATACACACCCATATGGACTCCTACTTTTATTGAATGATTAATGACTAAATTAGCATTTTTGGTGTTATCCAGTTTCTGTGTATTCTTTGTCTTTAACCAGATGTCTTGATGATACTTGACAAAACAACTATTGTTTTTCTTTTTTATTTTCTTGGGTGATTGGGTAGGGGATGTGATTGAACCCAAGCTCTCATGCCTATAACCTAATACTCTTGCACCTACTAGCTTGTTGACACAACCATACATGTCCAATGCAAACTTTGTTGATATATTTACAACCTGGCTAGTCATCTGATACTGATCCATAACCATGGTCATTTCTTAACAAGCATAAAATTTAGACTAGTGTTAGCATCATTATTATCATTGGCCCAAACCCGTCTTAGATTTGGGCTTGGGCCGAATCTCAAGGAGTTCGTAGGTTCGCAAGCTCGACCTAGGATTTTAGCTCGTAGGGTAAATTCGTATGATGGCGAGCCAAATTCTCGTACTACGAAGTTGCATGAGCTCAAAATCATATGAACACGTAGTCAGTCGAAGATGGAGCACGTGTCAACATGCATGAAACCTATTTAACTGTCTTATCAATGAACAGTATCGTACCATACAAATAGAAAAATTACACCATCTAGAGAACACCCCGAAAATTACTCAACAACTAGCATTTATGAATGTCACAAATGATCTTTTCTTTTTTATAATGATCCTGTTAGTACTGGCTGGGTTACGAAAATATATGCAAGCTGCCTCTATCAAGAGTTTTAAGTCACATCCCATACTTATCGATGTGTTCAACGATATCATGTGTTTAGATATATGAGAACCTTAATGTAACGTGAATGTAGTGGGAGCTTGTATGAATAAAGCAAAACTGGAAAGATAGTGAAACTGCATGCATTTTGTAATCTTCATTGACATTTCAGTGCTATAATGTTGTTGAGTGAATAATTGCAGTGAAGAAATTTCATTTCTTGATGTTGAATAAAAGTTAATGAAATGATCTTGAGAAATGGAAGAATGCAATAATTTCATCCCCCCTTCAAAAATTTGCATGCATGTATATATGTTAATCTGCTTTCGTATGAAGAAAAAACAACATACACGTAAATGTTATCTTAGCTTTATTTAGGTTAAAGTCCGTATCCTTTGGTACAGAGGTTAAAAGTCGATATTCTCTTATAGATCCCTATACTCTTTACAATTTTGAAATTTAGTCCATTTACTTTTCAAATTTCAAAATTCAAGTCCAATTGTTAGCACTGTCAATTTTTTTTGTTACCTGGTAATCATGCAACCTCAAAATAACGTTACAATGAACTTGAATTTAACAAAATGATTTTAAAAGTGTTGACAAAAGTGTAGAGACTAAATTCCAAAATTTTGAAAGTATAGGGGCCTGTCGCATATTTTAACCTAAATATATTTGTTATAAGGTTATGTAACAATCTAACATTTATGGCATTTTAAGGAACCGTCATTCGAGATTACTTCGATTTCTTCACAAAGGCATCTGTATGTATACATTCAGCTTTGTCCACAAGGTTTTTGTCGGTGTTTTACAATTTGGCGGCTTTGTTCACGAGGCTCTTGGCTGAAAATCTCTACCAATACCGTCTACAAACCTATTTGACCGGTGAGAAATTCAATTAACCATTACCGGCCCAAAATCGGGTTTTGGGCCGGATTCTAATGAGCTCGCAGATCGAGCTCACTCTCCTGCGGAATTACACATACATAAGATTATGTAAACACGTGTTAAGTCAACAATAAGATACGTGTCTATATGCATGAAACCTAACTAACACCCCCATATCATATAAATATACAAACATCACTGCTCGAGAGAAACAGAGAAAAACAGTCATCAAAACTCCTATCATCTTCAATTGTTCACACCTAAGCATGGGTGATACCTCAGACTATCTATTGCCAACTAAAACAAAATAAAAGTTACCATGGATTAGTGAAGACTTACGATTGAAGGCTTGCTTTCTTCTTCCAACAAAGACAAGAACCAAAACCATTTTCTTTATTTTCTATCCTTAGCAGAGTAGATTAGAAGGAAGATGTAGGCTCCTTCCATTAGTATCAAGGTGGAAGATGGAATTAGATCAAGTTAGTGGCATCAAAAGGCGTAGATGCCCACTAACTTTATATTCTACGATTTATCAATGTTTATCCCCATAGTAAAATTTCAATTTTGGTCCCTCTCAACTGCTCTAGTACTTTAACCTTTTTTTTTTTTTTTCCAATCAATTCACTTGCTTTTGTAATTTTTGCTCAATTTAGTCCATAGTAAAACTTTTAACTACTAGCAATTTGAAACAAGTTTTTAATGTTTTTCCGATGTCACATTTAAATAAATGAATATAATAATTTCAGTGCTCAATTTTTTAGAATTTAATTAATGACTTCTCAAAAAAGTTCCATTATAACACCAAAAATTTCAGAACCAATAAGAATATTTTACGTGGAAAATCCTCAAAGAGAAAAATCACAGGTAAAGGATGTTTCGGTTTTTCACTGAATAAGTAAATAAACGAGAGTACAATATAGAGAAAATTAATCTAAATGTACTAAACGTACATTACCCAAAACACCGAATACAAAGCTCAAAATCTCAAAGAGCAAACCGGTAAACAAAACTCTAAATCTCATAGGACACTCACAACAAGGATATAAAATACTCTCTATAATTATCGCAAAACTTTCACAAAAAAAAATCATATGCGGTTACATCTTGTTATAAAAAAAAATACCCTTTTTCTTATTAGCATCTCAAAACAAGGATACAAAACCCCTTTAAATAGGCTAAGATTAGAGTTCTAAATCATACTAAAATATTCTTGAAATAATCAGATTTTAACTGAAAAAAAAAAAAATTAACTAAAGAAAAATATGAGACACACTACACATAAACAAATAAAAAGAAATATGGCAACTCACCCAAGCTTTTCAGTTTGTAGGAAGTAGGATTTTGATTGGGAATGAAAGTGAATTAATGGAGGATCTGAGATTTTTTTTTGGATTTTTATTGTGGGGGTGAAAAGAAAAAGTTAAAATATGCCTCTCTATTTTGAAAATTAATTTTTGTACTTTTATTTCTAGTAATTCAATTTTTTTTATTTTTTTTATTTCAAAATTTAAGTATTGTTAACATTATTAAATTATTTTTTGTTAAATTTAGGTCATTTACAATGTTCTTTTTTAATTACATAACTATCAAGTTAGTTTCTTTTTTTATATTTCAAATTCTTATACCAACAAATTTAATAATGTTAATAGTTGGACCTGAATTTTAAAATATGAAAATTAAAGGGGCTAAATTCTTGAAAATAAAAATATAATGACTAAATTTTAAAATTTTAAAAAGTATAAAAACTTATAGCATATTTTAACTAAATTTTTTTTAATAAATATATTTATTAAAAGTTGTTATAAAAACCAAATAAATCTTTAATTGAAATAGTAATATCAAATATTTAAATTTTATTGTGTTTTGAATTTAAATCTCATCATATTTGACTTTTTATTGATTTTATATAAAAATATAAAAATAACCTTACATTTGATTTTGTATATAGAAAGATATTTTAGTAATTTCTTAATTAAGTTGGTGTTTAGTTAACATGTAAAAAACCAAGTATACCATCTAAAAAAATAAACTTGTAAGAACATATTCTCATAAAAAAAATCTTGATCCAAATATAAATGATCTTTTACCTATTTACAAGTGGGAACACATGTATTTGATGATCCGTTGATGCCATAAATGGCATCCTGTATAGCGCCCAAGATTGTGTATCAAGCTTCCGCTTATATTTTGTGTATTGTGCTTTGTCACCAAATAAAACTCACGATACAACGTTGCTAGTACTATTGGTTCCCAACTATACGAACGGGTAGCCTGCAAATCAGATAATAGGGACAAGTACATCAAGTGGACTTTATTATTGTTGGCATCCGTCATAAGTATCCCTTATAAGATGTAGTATATATGCCCGAGCAATGCACATATTCTCCCACTCAGCCGCATTACTCGATAATGTTTCAAAAATTTCCTTTAACCAGGAAAATTTCAAACTCGTAAATGTAGCTTCACCATCACAGGAAGAGCGTCCAAGCAAGTCATAACAAAGCCCCGTAGGTTCAAACACTTTGTTTGAATCTATTACCGAATCACCGTCAATGGGGAGCCCTAGTTGCAGTGTGACATCTTCCAGTATAATGGTGCATTCCCTACACGTCAAATTAAATGTGTGCGTCTTTGGGCACCACCGCTCAACCAATGTGGATATTAAGTTGGCCCTCAACTCTAACATCCGGATCAAGGTCACTAATCCAAATCCAACGGTATCTACGTAGGGCATAATTCGTTCGTCCGATCGGTAGCTCGGACCATGGACACACGCCCTCAACACCCGATACTCACCCTAACCATATTAAATTACCACATTAATTAAAATCTTTCAATTAAATAAAAAATAACGTGAAACTTTACATATATAAAAAATTACACATTTTTTTTACCAACACATCATTCATCCTTTCGTAATTAACACATATATAATCAAAGAACTCATTCTGAAATCTGCACAAACAATTAAAATTTTAATCATCGACTGTAAAAATAAACAATATACAAATAACGACAATTATTTTTCCCTAACCCATTTTCGTAATTAACTTTTTATATATAATTTTTTAATTTAAATTATATCTTAATATTACTTTTTAACACAAATCTAATAATCCAAACAAAAATCTAATGTTTAATGTTATATCTTAAAATATATAATTTATTATTACAATGTAAAAAAAACATATACTACCAAACCAATCTTAATATTACTTTCAACACAAATCTAATCATTCAAACTAAAAATATAATGTTCAATTTACATCTAAAAACATACAAATTATTATTACAATATAAAAAAAAACATACACTACCGGACCAATCTTAATATTACTTTTAACACAAATCAAATCATTCAAACAAAAATATAATGTTAACTTTTCTAATCTAATAATAACCTAATCTAAAATATAAATCATACTTCTTTTTCAAATTTAATAATACAAAAAATAATTAACATATGTTAATATTTTTTTTTTGAATATACTGGTATGATTACATAGTCGTATTTGTTTAAACTTTCTTAATCCTTTGACAAGGCACACATAACTTGCACACACAGGTGCTCGAATTTGGGACCCCTAGGATGAGCAACATCCTCTTTTTCACTAGAACCACTTATTGGGTTCCATACCTTAATAATTTTTAAATTTTCCTCCGCAAACCACCAAATAAACACTCAATTTTTTTTTTATCCTAACCCTTCTTTTAGTTTTTTGGCTGAGTGTGGAGACCTTTGTTTTTTTGTTTTTTTTAACAGAATGTGTGGTGGGTTGGGGACCAAACCCCCTTTTATGCTAATCTAATCTAATCATATATCAATAAACAAACACAAATCTAATCTAGAATGTAAATCATAACTATTTTTTACAAATTTAATAAAAAATAATTAACATACCTCAATAATTTTTAATTTTTTTCCTCAAACATCCAAATAAATATTATTCTTTATCCTAACCTTTTTTTTTTTTTTTTTTTATAATTGTGGGTGAGGGGGAAATTTTTTTAAACCGTATGTGTGGGGGGTTGGGGACCAACCCCTCTTTATACTAAAAATTTACATAATAAATTTAAAATTACTTAATAGTAGAAAAAAAAATAGGAAAAAAGATTGAAAAGTCGAAAATTAGGTATAATTCGTGATTGATCGAACACGTCGATGGCAGGCTGTCAGGCCGATCAATCATAAATTCTGCCTAATTTTTTATTTTGATCCCTTCTATTCAACTATTTAAAACTTTTAAAAATGATATTAAATATTAATTTATGTCGATGCCACTTGATACGTCAGCAACACCATTAAAAAATTATATATTTTTTATATTTATATAAAAATACTTGTATTTTTTGGCAACGCATATTGATACCGTCGATTGTTCAAGCAGCACCAAATTTTTTTTTTTTTTTTTTTTACAACTAATCATTATATTAATTATTGCAGGCAAGTTAGTGTGGTGCAGTCAATTGCTGATGCTGTTTGTAAATAATGATCACTCTATCTCATTTTAGTGAATATTTTTATATGATTTACGTAAAAACCCCTGGCGAAACTGAAGAGGTTATCAACTACTTGGGACTCGTGGGCAACTGGAACATAAGTTGGCAGCATCTAAATAGTTTTAAAAATGCTATTTCGTCAAAGAACCTTAATGGAAAATCTTTTATCCAACTGTAATAAATGTAATTAAGCTAAATTTGAAGTTATGGCATATGATCTATATACTCGTTTACTTATTCCTAGGTTCTTTTATTGATGTTTTTATGAATTTTATTTTATTTTAGATGCAGAGCAAAGCGAAAAAAATAAATAAAGGGATCGAAATAAAATTATAACTTTTACAATAGTAAAAATGTAATTTCACCATTTTGATTATAATTTTTAAAGGAAAAGATCGAGTTTCTATCATTTTTAAGAGGTCAAAGTGCAATCTTACTTTTACCATTTTAAAATTTTAAAAGATATAAATAGATAATTTTCTATTTTAGAGAGAATCGGAACCCTTGCTAGCATCCTAACTACACCCCTGTTCAGATGAATCTTGATGATAGAGTGGATGAACTTTTTGATAGTTAGAAAAGATCAATAAAAATGTGATCATAAAATTGACTGGTTGAGTATAATGTCAGTGTTACTTTTAATGTTGTTGATTTATCTCATTTTTTATATGGATGTAAATTTGAAATGATGCATGCACTAATGGCTTGGACAGCAAGAAAAATTTGGACAAGATTTGAATTTTCCAAAGTGAACCAATTACAAGATCAAGACTAAACCATTTGAAAGGGTTTATTTCAAGTGAGCTCCAAACTCAAGTTCTAGAACCATCTTCAAATCTCAAGAAACTTGGAGAGCAAACTCAAGCATCTGTCAAGTGAGACTCCTTTTTGTATTGAAGAGAACTTAAACTAAACAGAGACCCTTCTCATCCTCTCTAAACCACCCTCACCATCTTGCGGCACATCCATAGGAGGTTGTGGAGAGACACGAATCCCATAATGGTTCCCAAGTGCCCTAGCCGCTATTGCATCCGCTAGCCGATTTCCTTCGTATTACTTGAACCTCCCATTCTCATCGAAGTAAGCTAGCAATTACATATTGTAAAATAGATCTATTGTAGTTATTTTAATTGGTTGGTTCATAATTTAATTTAGTCATTTGGAATTTTTTTTATTTATCAAGAAACCTTGGAGAATTTTGTAATAACTTTAACCCTCGTTTCTAGTAATAGGCATAGCACATGCCTGAAAGTTGCACTCCATTTTACTTTTTATTTCTTAGAGTTAAATAATTGATTACTTGGCAAGCAAGTGACTGATACAAATCAATAAAAATCATTGCACATGCTACCTACTTGCATGTCAAGTAGTTTGAGTAGATCTTAGGAGTGCAAGATAGTTGACTAAATCTTAGGAGGTTTAGGTTTCTTAACTTGCAAGCCAATCTTAAACTACAAACAGGAAGCCGTGATCGCCACTAGGATGTGTACAATTTTTTTTTTTTTTTTTTTTTTTAATTATTAATAAAATTACTCTCAAGGGAGTTTTTCTTTCAAGATTCAATTATTGTTTGAGCTTCAAAGATTGGCAGCAACTCAACATCAAGCTTGCAACTTTTCACTCTAATTTGCTGGGTTCATAATTTAGAGAGAGTCGGTTAGAATCCTATGATTATCGTTGTTGGATTACTCAACCAAAAGGGGCGTGGGAACACGTATCCATCATTCCAAATTCATCTTTATACCTTAAAAGGGCATTTTATCCATAACAAAGATGGCAGCAACAACTCAATTAATGCATCCTAACTTCCAACTTAAATAATACACATTATCTAAAGCCAAGCCAAAATCACCCTTAAATGGAAGCACAATTAGAATATCATGGTAGTAGGATAATTGCCATACAAGATAGTCATGTCTTCGTCCATATGGGCTCTGTGAAACTAGTATTCAGACAAATTGGCAACGCAAGGCTTTTGTATTCAGTTGGCTGACAGAATACTAAAGATAAAAAAAAAAACTTTGATCCAAAGTATGGCACTGAATACGAGCGTAGAACAAAACAAGTTTAATTGGATGAAAAAAGTGCAACGAGTAGCGTGCCACCCAAATAAACCTTGGACAATATTATGAAAATTAAACTAAACTAAACTAATCTGAATCTACAACTTTCAAGCATGATGACTATATGACTGCTAAACACCTGGAGGTTGAATGCTTTTCCATGGATTGACAAAGACCAAATGCTAACACCATATACTACCAAAGTTCTTCCTCTCCCCACACTGAACTCCCACAAGCAAGATAGCATTCATTCACGACGCCCACAACAATCCCCTTTTGGTTTATCTGTACAGTGTGGGGCAAGAATAATGCTCTAAGTGAACATATGGTCTGATCATTAACTCAGGCTGACTGCAACGTCACCTTGTCCATAGCTGTGCTCTGATACTCAGCACAAGCCTCCGGGGTATCTTCCTCACTAGGTGGAACCAGCTGCCAGAACAGTGGTAAGTACTTGTCCCATTCAAGCAAAATCATAGAGCCTTTAGCACTCCCAGTTTTTTCCTTCACGGTGAAGATTTAAAGTAAGGGCATTGTTCAAGAAAATAAAGGCAAAGCACATAAAGAACTTAATACCGCAATAGAAAATCCGACATTTGTAAAAGTAGTTTTTGAACTTGATGGCAATACTCTCATTACATGAGATAGTATTGATATTATAATCGTAGTCTTCAAATTGAAAAAGAGGCTGTCCTTGATTAATTCACTCAGAAAATAAAGAAAATCTAAGTGTTTTCCGTAACAGAAGTAGCAGCAGGGGATAAAATTACAATTAGCAAAAATCATAATAAATGACTATATATTTCTATATTCATGTTACTGATTTATAGCCTAGTGTATTCAAGACTTCATTTTCGTTTGGAAAATATAATAGGAATTTTGAAACAAAGAATAGAATATACATGTGTGCATATATATATACATCACAATTCAGCATATAAAAGAAAGGTATTATTGATGTGTTTGTGAGCACTATTTGCTAATGGACAAATCACTTAAAATTCGTAGGAACAAATTTTGTTTGAAGAATATACTATACAGAAAAATTGTTAATCATCACTATTTAATCTTTTGGGAATCTTGAATTTTTAAAATTTTACTTCATATAAAAGAAATTCCTCTAAATTTTAACAGCATTTTATACTCGAGGTTTAGAGTTTTGAGGGGGGCAGATTAGTTTTCATGTACCATTTGAAGAGCCTAAACTAAATTCACCATGTACATAAGAGAGTACTAAAACTTAGCCAGACCACGGTCTTAAGTGGCTCTTCCACTGCCCACTTGTCAGCAAGCAGTGGCTCTTAACCTAAGAAATATGTGACAAGTCAAATTGTTTATTGTGCTGGTTCATTATGATTGTTGGACAATTGAAGGTGAACTTACAACATGGGCCTCGATAAGGCTCTTAAGCTGCATCTGTCCAACAGGGGCAGTTACTCTTTGGATCTTCACAATTTCCTTATTTACCTGATCAAACATTTAAAAAATTGTAAAGATGTGAATCTGAAGGAATATTGATTGAAAGCTAATGACAATAGTATGATATATTTTTCTCATAGATATTTGATCAATTAGAAGAACCATAACAAAAAAATTACTTTCACTGACTTGCATCCCTATAGACTATACTTTATGTGCTACAATTGTCAAAAGTGAAGCAAGCAGACTGGAAATGTGCAAGAGGCCTTCATTGCAAAATTTATGTATCTAATGCTTTGGCTAACAATTGGAAACCTCAAAACTAGAGGAAATTGATGTTCAAAAGGGTATTTTTCCTCTTCTTTTAGTAGAGGGTGGGGGAAAAGAAAGTATTCCGAAGTTTAGAATCTAAGAAAAAATATATCAGTAATAATAAGGAGAGTTGAAGTAGATAGAAAGGGGAGAAAAGGTAGAAGCATTAAAATATTTTATAAACTTTGACCACGTTCCATTTGGGGGCAGCTGAAGAAATGGGACACAACTGATGACTGATGGCATGCAATTAGTTAAGAATCATTTCCTATGGCAGCAGAGGTCTCATCACAAATTAACCACAGCATTTCCAGAAATTATATTCAAGGATGCAAGATCGTTAAATACTTTCCAATGTATATTAAATTAAGAAGCCAGGATATAAGCGAGGAAGATAGACCACTTCTGCTCAAACCTTGGGTTTTAGAGTATCATCCTCATCAAGCAAGTATGCTAAACCTCCAGTCATTCCAGCAGCAACATTTCTCCCCACTCTGTCAAAAATAAATGCAACATTCAAAGAATTACATCATTTTTTTTGGGGAGGGGTGGAGGCTAATTGAATTGCATCAAGTAGCTTAGTGACAACCAGTACAAAAAATAAACCATTACTCACTTTCCAAGTACAGTCACACAACCACCGGTCATGTACTCGCAGCAATGGTCACCAGTGCCTTCAACCACTGCTTGGGCAAGTGAGTTTCTAACAGCAAAGCGCTCTCCAGCCTTCCCTCTAACAAAGATTTGTCCACCTGTTGCTCCATACAAACATGTATTTCCTACAATAGTTGCATCCTCAGGACAAAATCCAGGATTCTCTGCAGGGGTTACTACCAACTCACCTCCAGCCATACCCTTGAAATATTTATAGAGTTCATGTCAGATTCTATGAACAAACAATGAAGTTCAATCATAACTTGAAGGTTCATTTAAACACGTTTTCTTATATTCTAATTTAACTTGAGAGTTGGCTAACAATGTTTACAAATCAGTTTAGGCTATATACCAGAGTGACAGTTGTAACAGACACACACACACAAACACATACTTGGAAAAGGAATTTTTTTGACATAGTTTACGTGTTTAGATTGTTTCATACCTAGTTAAGTCTATAGTGGTCAGAGTCCATTAAAAAAAACTGAATCACAAATTCGCATGTTTTTTACTAACCAAGTTCAAAATTTTAGAAAATCAATAGCACTTTTTTTTTGAAATATTAAAATTATCCAACAGAGCATGTAGATAGCAATTTAGTCACAATACCTTTCCCACATAATCGTTAGCTTCTCCAATAAGTCGAATATTCATTCCAGGAGTCAGGAAGCATGCAAATGACTGCCCAGCACTACCTGTAAATCTATGGACAAGAAGAAAACTGTTTTAGCTTGCATGACACAGATGCATTTTTAAGCACAAACGTCAACTATTTAGAAGTTGGATCTCACGTTATATTAATCTGCCCAGCAAACCCAGTTTCACCATATCTTTTTGCAATCGTGCCTGCTATACGACCACAAACAGCTCGGTCCACATTGTATATCTTTATAGTCTTATGTACCTCTTTCTCCTTTTCAATTGCATGAGATACCTGAATGAATGAAAGAAGTTTCCTAATTGCTGACTATTACTAACAACTCATACTAAAAGTATCGCAAAACAAATTAAATTCAATTAACAATTTTCATAACATAGTTCAAACATTAAAATCTACCTTAATGACTTTGTTTCCTTATATTGCAATTTTGTGTGTCTATCAACCAATCTAGTTCCTATAAAGGCATCACTAATTGGCTACAGGTGAAGAGACCCAATGAATACAAGGTTACAATAAAATAAGAATTTACCAATTTATGTAACCCTTATAAAAAAATCACGTAGGAATTAACAATCCCCGGTACATTGAGGTGGCATTATAATATGTTACCATCCACCTAAAACCAATTAGAAATAAAGGAAGGGGGCAACTCAAATACAACGAAGAAGAGATCCGAGACTTCACCAATGTGAAAAAAAAACACTTATTATATGTTACTGGATTAAGTCAAAAACGAAAATTGTTTTTCCAAACCTAACAGAAGCCCCTTTCCGAACTCCAAACAATTTTATTGAACGTTTGGAGATTTTTATATTCTACCATCTAGCACTTGAGTTTATCCCAAGCTGTACTTGAATTTAGTAGCCTTTGTGTTCAGATAGAGACTAGCATAAGGATTATTAAGAATAGCCACAAAGTCCTTGACAGTAGAAATTCTTTAAAGTATCTTATATAAACTTAGAGAGTATAAAGATCTTATAGGCCAAACCTATTTTAGGAAAGGCCATTAATTTTGATTCTCTAGTTAAGGCTTAGGTTGTGGTTTTATTTCTTTTTTTAGGTTTCTTGGTTGTTATTTTATTTCAGTTAGGTTATTTCATTTTTAGAATAGATTTCCTATTTACGCAATAAGTTTGTTCCTTATTTAAAGGGACGTATGGAATAATAAACCCTAAACAAAAACTTTTTTCATAGGTTTCTCTCAAACGAGTCTTAAGGTTTCAATCTTTCTTTAACAAACTGAACTATCCATCACAATAGGTCATTACAGGAATCGAAGTAAAGGGAAGACAATTGACTTCAACTTCCCTAGCAATCCTCACGTGACAATATATTTGTATGTTTATAACAATTTGATATCAGAGCCTACCACAATGGGCAATGATGTATGAGCATTGGTGCAAACTATTATGGAACCGTGGTGGAAGCTAGGTTTATTGATCTCAAAGGTCGCAAAAACAGCCACCTTACAATATGTAAACCCTAATTTTTGACTTAGGTAAATAGACAATTGGGGATGCTGATGCAACCAGTACTACAACCCAACACTAAGAACCTCTCCCACTAGTTACTGGAGGAGGCATAATACCACCATTCCTAGGTGGGGTGGTTCTGCCAGTTGAAGTTGTTCTCAAGTACACAAAATTAGTTTTTCCTACTTTTGATGGTTCGGAAGATTCCTTGATTTGGCTGTATTGTGTGAACAAATCTTCAAAAGCCAACACACCAATGAGGCAGACAAGGTAAGTTTGGAAGCCTTCCACGTTGGGTGAGTCACATCTTAGGTATTATTAGATCAAATTGGAGGGCCATGTGATAAACTGGTTAGAGTTCCATAATTGTCACTCCTTTCATTTTGGTCCTCCAGTGGGCAAAAATCCCTTGGGAGATTCAATTAGTTTGAAACAGATCAAAACTTTAGAGCTTTATCAGCAATAACTTCAGGAAAAATTAGCATGAGCAAGTCAATACATTTAAGTAGACCAACATGTTGGGTTATTCATGGCTGGACTGCATGATTCCATTCAATTAGATGCTCAAATGCGCAAACCATTGATTTAGCCATGACTATAAGCCTTGCTAGAGCCTATGAACAGAAGTAGCAAATGCAATGTGTCAAAAATAGTCGTAAAGGAACTTGGCAAGGTAATGAGGGCAGTTTCAAATTCCATGTAGATATAACAATTTTGGCACCTAACTTACTAAAGGCAGCACTATGTTAGGGGAACTATTGAAGCAAAATCGATAAATAATCCAGCCACTTTTAAAGATACGAGCGAAAATGGCAGAGAGAAGGATGAAGGGATTATGTCATAATTCTGACTAACAGTATATGGTAAGGTAACAATGTAAGAAGCTCTTTTTGCAGATCTGAATGACGCAAAAACTAAAACTGAGACTGAACTGGGTTGAATTATATCGTCAAGTTATCATGAATTCAAGCTTGAGGAAAATCTTTTATTTGTCGGTGGGGGCATAATTATGAGTCGAACCTATGTTAGGAAAGGTCATTAATTTCGATTCTCTAATTAAGGCTTAGACTGAGATTTTATTTCTTAGGTTTCGTGATTGTGATTTTATTTCAGTTAAGTTATTTCCTATTTAGAATAGGTTTCCTATTTATGCAATAAGACTAATCTTTATATAAAGAGATGTATGGAATAATAAATCCCTAAGCAAAATTTCTATAAAGAAACCCTAGAAAGATCTAAGTCTGTCTCTAATGAGTCCTAAGGTATCTCCCTTTGAAGAGCTGAACTATCAATCAAAACAGGTCGTTACAAGAATAAAGATAAAGGGAAAACAACTGACCTCCTTATCAATCTCCCTATGACTCGGTCCTATTTGTGTGTTCATAACAAAAGATTTATTTATGAAACTTTGCAAAAATAACTACCGACTATGACATCTTTCATTTGAAATTCTCCTAGAGCCCTTGAGTGCAACATAGTTACCTAGGAAGACTAAGTACTTACAGAGGATATGGCACAAGTATGACACAATATGGAATGGAAATGGTGACATTTCAACTTCTAAGATTTAAGGATATAGAAGTGGATTTATATCATAAGAAAAAAATTATTTCAATAGATTTTAACTAAGCATACAATAAAAAACTTTTATTTTCTAAAATAAAGATGTTTTGTTATAATAAGCTACTAAGGAAATAGCTTTGTAAATAAAGTCAACATCATTTTGTTTGTCTAAATCTCACAAGGTCCTCTTCATGTCCCAGTCAAGAAAAGCCATTGATCATGAATGTGAAATTACATAAACATGCAAGTGTTACCTCAGGATCAGCAAGTAAAGTATCATCCAGAACAAGACCATTTGAGTGAACTTCTTGAGTTCTGATGGCAGTACTGCTCCATTTTAGTAATCCAACATTCTACGAACCAGAGACAGTTTCCATGTTGAGTGCAAATAAAAAATAAGCATGTTCACCAGAAGAAAAAAAACCCTCATGTGATGAGAGAAAGCAATGACTCAAAAACATACCGACAAGATATAATTCAGATCAAGATGCTGGGTTTTCACTAGTGAGATATCTCGTGGTTTTAGCAAATCTGTTCGTCCAATTATATCATCCAACTTTTCATAACCCAGTTGTGCTAACATGCCACGCACCTGAAAGAAATAAAAATAATTCTATTAGAGGGGAAAGAATACAGAAAAGAAACAGCGAGAATGATAATCTAAAATGAATTCTAAATTGAGGAAAAGGAATACAAAACCCCATCAAGAATAAGGATTATGGGTTACCTCCTCTGCAACATATAAAAAGAAATTGACAAGGTCACCAGGTACGCCAGGAAATCTTGCACGAAGTTCTTCTCGCTAATGTTGAAATAAGAATACATATTAATAACAAAAAGTAGGGGATAGTACACTACATACGAGCACAAGCAATCATAGCATCATACAAGGGAAAGGGTATCCTAGTACCTGACTGGCAACACCAACTGGGCAATTATTTGTGTGACAAATGCGAGCCATAACACATCCAGTGGCAATCATTGCCAAAGAGCCAAAGCCATACTCATCAGCACCCATCGCTGCAGCCATGAAAACATCAACTCCGCTTCTGAAACCACCATCGACTCTAAGAATTACCCTTTCTCTTAGTCCATTTTCAGTGAGAGTCTGTCAAAGATCAATGATTTAACATTGCTCTTATTCTTTCAAATTAAAAAAAGGCATTGCTCTTATTAAATGATAAATAAATTTCCATTATTTAATTGGTAGGATAAAGACACCTGGTGGGTCTCAGTAAGTCCAAGCTCCCAAGGACCACCAGCATGTTTAATGGAACTTATGGGACTAGCTCCAGTACCGCCATCATGACCAGATATCTGCAAAAGCAAATTACAGTTGTCAGATGACTTTGGATGGATTCCTAAGAGCTATATTCAAAAACAGCATTCTAGATTTTGCTTTCCCCTTATTACATTTATATATTAATATAAATTCATAATTGAACAGAAAAGAAATGAAATGAAATGAAAAGGAAAATAGTAGCATTAAAAACATAAGAAATCTAGACAATGAACAGGGACACAACACTGTTTCTCGTGAATAACCAAGGCATATATCAGCTTTGCAAGGAAGACAGCTTGAGTTGCTAGCACCACTGGTTCCACCAGATAAAAATGTCGAAAATCCAATAGTGCAAGATTTTTTTCAGTTTGGCTGTGAAGAAACTTTAGAGATTCATGATCAACTTAAAATAACTTTTATCTTGATGCAATCAACTTCACAAGAGGCACTTTGTGGCAGATAATAAATATGCCAAGAGTTTAATCTTCTTCAGCATGCCACTTTAACATGGAAACTTCAAAGAAGCAGATGAAAAACAAGGAAAGGAGCTGAACTGCTGAGACCAACAAACTAGTGAGTCTTGAAATTTACATTTACATTTCTTTTAATTGTCTATTTAACTCTACTATAAAAGTTCTGTAGGCAGAAAGTTTGTATTAATGAGCTTTGTAGGATTGAGAATTTAAAAGAGAGATAAATCAAACCAAAGTTTGTGATAAACTTAGTATAGACTGTGAATATCACCACTTTCAGCTAGAACTTTAAGAATTGTAGTCCTCTATGGTCTGTTTACCACAAAACTCTACTTCAAATGTTTCTCTTATTCTTTTAACAATTATTTCAAGTTCTAAACTATTAAGTCTGATAAAACATTAAATTTAAAAACAAAACAAAACAAACATTTCAGCATTCATTTCTTATTCCAAAATCAACATGAATCATAGAGCATAAATCACCAGCTCAATATGTTTAGAAGGCTTCCAAAACATGGCATTTTATTTCTTTTATTCAATTAAAAGGCCTGCACGAAATGTAATTTTTACATTAAAGTTATTCAGCCTCATTTTTACATTCAAGTTAGCTAAGTTATTCAGTCACATTTTTACGTTAAAGTTAGCTAAGTCTATGAAGTTTTAATTCAGATTTACTAATTTTCTAGTAGTTTTTACTTGGTTTTATCTATTTTTTCCATGATAAAATTAGATAAATTTTTACTTTCATAAGTGCAAAGTGAGAAGGAGCTTCGAGGTGCGAAGAGACAAAGGTAGCAAGAATGCATCAGATGTGTATATAGTTAATATTACCCGCTTTCTTACTAGTAAAGGCACATCTAATGAATAAGGTAAAAAAAAAAAATTAAACAGAACTTCAATCAGGTGGGCCTTTTATGCCTAACGCCTTACAAAAAACACACATAGGCACACCAAGCATGTTGCTTATGCATTTGACCTAAAAGGATCTAAGGCACCTTTGTTTTTTCAAGCTAAGGCGCAACACACAGGCACACACCTTGACAGCTCGGATTTCTTTCATGTATGAATTTCCTTATTTATCTATTTGTTTCTTTTTTTTGTTTGTTTATTTAAAATTTAGGAGGAGCTTCAAATACAAGATCTAGCTTTATTCTTAATTTCATTTTCATGTAACATTTAATACATTTAAATCTAAGGGAAAACAATGTTGAAGGTGTTCTTTTGCATATTTTGCAGGTGCAGAGAAAAATCAGCTTCACAAATTATAGGTATTTTAGATTTATTTTCCCTCTTTCATTTCCCTATTTGTTTATATACTTTTTTATGAAATTTTATGATGTTTCTCTAGTGTGTATCAATGTTTTGTTATATTCACTGTAATAAGGTTATAGTGGTTTTAAACATAATGTTGGGACTTTCTCTTAGATGTCTATGAAAATAATTTTTTTTTCTTTTTTCCTTTTATGTTAACTTTTACCTCATATTAAGGTTTTGCAGTCAAAAGTTTTCTGGTTCTGGGAAGTCTTTCAAGTGATATAATGACTTTTATGCTCTTCTTTCAAGTGATATAATGACTTTTATGCTCTTCTTTGCTGCAGATAGCTTCCTCTAGAAAAGTTAATCTTTGTACTTTAATATTACTTTCTCCGCTGCACTTACTTTATTCATCATTAGTTGTTAATATTAAAAATTACTAGTAAGAATATATAATCATTAGGAAACAATTTCACTAGTGATGCCTGGGTTAAACACGAGAATACTTTTAGCAGCAGAAAAATGCATAAACAACTCTAAGCACATTGGCAAGGCACAACTTATGTGGATACACCGTCTTGAGAAAAAGATTGATTAGTGTTATGCAATTGAAGAAACCAGAAATAATAATAATAATAATAATAATATTATTATTATTATTATTATTATTATTATTATTATTATTATTCAAGGGCATAGATATAAAACAGAAGGAACATGACACAGCTAAGAGCTCAAGATACTGGTAATAAATAGGATGATTCACCTGAATGATATCAGCATTAGCCTTTGCAACCCCAGAAGCAACTGTTCCGATTCCAGCTTCTGCCACTAGCTTTACAGATACCTTAGCCTTAGGGTTGACCTAAATATTTGGTAAATATAAGATAGTATTCTTATCAGCACTCCAAGGATACTGCTTTTAGTAAGGCTAAACAGATTAGAACGATAATCTGGTTGCTGAACTAAAAACATGCGCAATTAGCCCCCACAACTCTCGCAACCATAGCAATTTAGTACAAGCAACCATTACCTCAACCTTCTTTTGTTACAATGAAAGCGATTTTGAACATTTAAAAAATTGGTTTTCAAGGCAACAAAGGCATCAGGAAAAATTTTGGAACTTAAAATCGGTTTGGATAAATAAACAACACTTTTTGAGTTTCACTAGCCACTGATCCTGTATTAATCTACTAACTGATTTTGAGTTTCTAGAAGCCTTCCTCGAATTCAATTTGGCTGGAAAACGGACTACAAGATGTTGAAAACCTATTTCATGCCACAAAAGCAAGTTGGTTGAACAGTATTCATGGTTAAACTAGATAAATGTCTTTGAAGTTCACTGAATCTGTTATAGTGCAGGTACTATATGCATAAATCAAATCTAGATTAAACATGACGCAATCAATTACCTGATGTAGGTCAAAAATCAATTGTGCAAGATCTTCAATAGAATAAATGTCATGGTGCGGAGGTGGAGATATAAGTGGAACACCTGGTTTAGAATTTCTTAACTTTGCAATATATGCACTAACTTTTTTCCCCGGCAACTGACCTCCTTCACCTGGCTTTGCACCCTGTGCAATTTTGATTTCCAACTGATCAGCATTGGCCAAGAATGTTGGAGTAACACCAAACCGACCAGAAGCAACCTGAAGAAATAGTGATCATGAGAACAAAAGGAACAATTTACATGACTGCTCGATATGTATCAAAAGCATACCCTGCTCCCTATCTGCTAAACTACTCTATATGTATCAAAAGCACAGACAACTCCTAGCAGATCAGGACCACCAGGTTTATCTATGTTCTTTCCATCTAATAAAAAATAAGTGTTTATGCCAGTCTTGACTTTAGAATCTGGTGCCAAAAAAGACAGATCACCTCCATATTGGTATTTAATTATTTTTCTTTAAAAAACCAAAGATTGTGAAGTATTGAAACTTTACCAAAAATGGGCCCAAACATAAGGAGATTCAAGAATTGAAATCATTGTATTGTTTTTTTTTTTTAAATGTACTTTTAACTTCTTAGAATAAATTTCTAAAAGAAATTCCTAGTTGTATTTTTTGTGACAGAAAAAATAATAAGATAGCTAAGAGAAGTCACATTTGAAACCAAAGATAGCTAAGCGCTACACAGTTATGGTGCAAAAGCATAAATCAATGCAAATGTATACCATTCACGTGGTGCAGATAACAACAGATGTATTGTTTCAAAAATCAGTGCCCTAAAGAAAACCTCACGAGGTCAACATGACATATGACAGAATCATATGAAACTTTCTCTAAGCAAAGTTCTGTTTCATAACCTGTTTAATAGCACTCGTAGCAGTATCACCATTTTGAAGACCTTTGAGATGTGGCAGTGTGGGAGAATAGCCATCAACAACATCAGTAAGTGGCCTCCAGCGAATTGGATCCTTGGAGAAAGTAAACAAAAACCATTAGTTTCTTCAATTTATTTCCTTATGTTTGGTGGGTTAAGGGAGGGGAGAAAAAAACAGGCCATTCTCCTACAGATAGGAAGACCCAAACCAAACCTATCAATGCCCTATAGCTCCTCAGCTAAGCAAACAGACACATGTCAAGATTATTGTGCATAAGTTTGAAGATTATTCTGTTCTATAATTTACTTGCAAAATGAGAACCTAATAGAACGGTAGATAGAATAGGTACTTCCCATGAATTTACTCATGGCAGTGACCTTTTCTTTTGAAATAGCAAATGCTATGAGTTACTGACAAAAGGAGTAACTTTAACACACAAACACACACAATGTGTGTGTATATATATATATTGCTCAAAAGAAATATGAAAGACAACAAAGAAGATATATCTCCAGTCCTGGATTACCTCGCCGCCTTCTCCTGAATTAGACTTTCCACCTAATCTATTCATAGCAATGGCTATTGCCTCATGAGTTTCCCTTGAAATAGCTCCAAGAGACATTCCACCAGTGCAAAATCTTTGAACAATGGATAAGGCGGGTTCAACTTTCCCAACAGGAATTGGTGCACGATTACTTTTGAATTCAAGAAGATCACGGAGAACCTGCATTTAAAATAATAGGAACAGATCATGTAATTCTATAAGCATAGCATTGAAACCATAAAGAAGGGATATCATATGTATTGACTAACATTGACTGGACGACTGGCCAAGTGCTGCTGATAAATTGAAAATGCACTTTCACTCTTCTCACGGACAGCTTTATGAAGTAGTTTTGACATCTCAGGGTTGTTTGCATGATACTCCCCTTTAACAATTAAATAATAATTAAGAAAGAGATACAAACAAAAGAAGGTGAAATCGAATATACTCAATATACCATTGCACTTGAGAATATTATTAAATCAGGGATAACTGATGTGACAGAATTTAGGCTAAGATGATGTTAGGTGAGAATACCAGGCAGGTCCCTCTATTATAGGAACTCGTTCAAATTAGTGCCTATAGTACTAAATAATCAGTTTAGTCCATATACTTGTCAAAAGAATCAAATAAGGACAAATTTTAATTACTGTTTAAAAAATCTCATTTATTGTTTAATAGAGTTAAGATTTTAAAGGTTTTATGGTTCTTCCAATGAAATCTTTTGTTTGGTATTGAACTACAAATGAAAAGAAAAAAATAATCATGCCATTTTTAAATATTAAATGTTTACTCTATTAAAACTTAGCCTTATTTGATTCTATTTGCTAGAATAAGGACTAAATTGATCTATTTAATAGTAAAGAGATTGATTTGAACCAGTTCTTATAATAGAGGGACCTAACAGATACTTTCACCAATGATATTACCTCCTCCTAGCTAATCTGCATGAGTTACAACTAAAATCCAGCACATTGTTCAATCATTTCCAGATAAAGTATCTTATTATCAAAATAGAAGAGATACCAAATTATAAATAAAATCATGAATTTTCCTTGACAGCACATAAATGCACAAACATTTTGAGAATAAGGGATACCTCCAGGTCTGAATTGTATAAATCCAAAATTTTCCAATCTTTTAGCTGTATCTTCAGAGAAAGCCTTCACCCAAAAAGACAATGTCTCCCTCGCTAACTGTAGAAAACAAGAATCATAGAAAACAAAATCAAATGAAACAGAAGTAAACAACATAATAACACCCTAATCAAAATATTAAGAATAGATGACTTAATCAAAGCCCCTGAGGAAGGGTAGAGGGAAAAAGATAAAAAGTAGACTAGAAACTCAAAAAATTTGGAGAGCATGTCAAGGCCAAGGGACATTTCAAAATCCCAAAGTCTCAATATACTCTAAATAAAAAGATAACCTAGAACTGGGGGAAAATATGGACAGTAAAAACAAGTAAGCTACTCCCTAAACCCTAGTGCTTGGCAAATAAGAACAAATGACAAAACAAATATAAAATGCCAGGAGAGTTCATACAAAAATAGAAAAATTGATAAGAATGCATCCTTAAATATTCCATTGAATCAGAATCAGACATCCATGAATCACAAATCAAAATTCAACATTTGCTGGTTTGCTTTTCTGGTAAATGAACGAAAGGTTACTGTGGGAGTCCTCTGGAAGTAATAATATCATTTGATACTGACCTGGTTGTCAGTCTCCCAAAGGCAGAACACTAGTTTTTCAAGTTGAGACATTACAGGATAAATACATATCTAGAAATTAATACCAATGGTCAATAGAATTAGTCTAAAGCCTTGACAGAACAGAATAAAACCAGTATGTGCCATGCCCTGTCAAGTGCATTACACATGAGAAACAAAAAATGATCAATATAAAACCAAAACACAAAATTGAATTGGCACTTCATATCATTGTCTCAAAAATAAGTTTGAAAAAAGAATGATAAAAAATATTACTTCACAAGAACAAACACACATTTTCTGATACCAGGATACTATTAAACTTAAAGAGCAAGTTGTAATTCTAACCTCATCAAAAGTTAATCCACCAATCTTTGACACACTCCCGGAAAATGCAAGATCCACTATTTCCTTTCCCAATCCATAAATCTCAAATATTTGAGCGCCACAATAACTAAATAGAGAACAAAAAAAGTAAATTAAGTTTAACAAATACATATTTAATCATTAAAATATATATTAAATCCTTCAAACCCATTTTTTATTCAAAACACATACCTTGAGAGTAATGAGATGCCCATCTTAGAAAGAATTTTGAGGAGACCAGCTTTGATTGCCTAGATCATGGCAAATAATTAGCATATACGCAAACTATAAGAAACTCGACTAGCCAGTTGTGTGGGGGAAACGGTGGCCTGCTTAGACTAGTAACATGCATAAAAATGAGGTAAGTTTGAACTAATCAAACATGTTGAACCAGGTTAAATCAGACTAGTTCAATGTTGAACCAGTTTAGAGATTATTGAGAATCTTTGATAGCATTAAATAGTATCTTTAGAGATTATAGCCGATTTTAAGACATTCTAATTAAGATATATTATTCTAATTAAGAGATATTATTTCCTTAGTTGATTCAATGCTACATGTATATATAGTTTGACATATTTCTAAAAAATATATACTTTGAGAGAGTTTTTTCCTCAATACATTAGAGTATTCATCTCTAATTTCAATAGAGATTATTTTTATAATTTCAAGTTTAAAAAATTAAGGGAAAAATTGTGATATTTGAACCCTTAATCCTATGTATTCAAGTTAAGGACTTAACCATTGAGTCAATTGTATCCCCAGCTATAGCCTCTATTATGGGTTGAACCTATTTAGGAAAGGCCATTAGTTACTTTCAATTCTCTAATAACGGCTTAGGTTATGAATTATTTCTATCCTTAGTTTTCATGATTATGGTTTTATTTCAATTGATTTATTTTCCTTAAGAACAGTTTCCTCATTATTTAACAAAATAGGTCCTTATTTAAAGGGGCCTATGAAATAATAAAATCCTAGGCAGAACTTCTATAAAAAACCTAAAGAGATTTAGGTCTCTCTAACGATACCTAAGGTCTCAATCTTTAATAAGTTGAACTATCAATCCCAAACACATAGTCATAACAAATTGGCTTCGAAACCTACCATAATGGGCGATGACATCCGACCTTACACAAACTCCTTGGTGGAGGCTAAATTCATTGACATACAAAATCGTATGAACAACCACCTCCAACAATTTACTCTCCGAATGCAAGAACAAATGAAAGCTCTCTTCTTTGATTTGTAAAACAGCAAATGGGGATGGAGAAACAAAGAGTTCGACAACACAACTAAACCGGGCGCACTAGGCACCATCCACTAGGGAGATGTAAAGCCATCACCATTAGGTAAGGTGATTCCACCAGTTGGACGAACAATTCCCAATTACACAAAATTGGATTTCCCTACTTTTAATGGATCGGAAGATCCCTTGATCTGGTTGCATCAAGTAAACAATTTTTTGAAAACCAACCCACCAATGAGGCAAACAAGGTAGGCTTGGCAGCTTTTGACATGTTGGAAAAGGAACAATTTGTCCCGGTACTAGTTTACAGAAAGGTGTGACTCAATTTGATGCTAAGATACAGTTTTTTAGAACTGACAATGGTACAGAGTACAATTTTGATACCTATTTGGAGTTTTATGGGATAATTCATCAAACAACTTGTCCCGGTACTAGTTCACAGAATGGGGTTGCTGAAAGGAAAAACAGGCATTTGCTAGAAATCGTCAAATCTTTTATGTTTTCCATGAACCTTCCAAAACCATTCTAGGGGGACACAATTCTTATAGCCGCCTACCTTATTAATAGAATACCACTCAGAACCCTTAATTTCAAGAGTCCCTTGAAAACTTTACAAGGTAAAAATAATTATACTGTTCCTCCCAAGATATTTGGATGTGTCTATTATGCCCATGATCAAAAAGTAAGCAAATTAGATCCACAAGCCCCTAAATGCATGTTCATTGGGTATTCTCTAACACAGAAAGGTTACAAGTGTTATCATCCTCCTTCACGAAGAACTTTCATTAGTATGGATGTTACATTCAGAGAACTGAGCCCTAATATTGTTACAACTCAATCACCTCTTTAGGGGGAGAACAATGAGAGAGAATAAGTGATACCTGGCTCAGTAACTATTGAAAACCTTATTCCAAAAAACACCATTGTTCAAGGGGAAGCTACTGCTCAAGGGAAGACTACTGTTCGAAAGGAGATTGTTAAGAGTTTAGACAAACAAGATTCGAAAAAGTATTCAAGAAGGCTTAGAATAGAAGAAGCCACCATGCAACCTACTATGTGCCAAGAATCTTCCTCTTCTGGGGAGTTACCCCCTAATGATTTAGATAAACCTATTGCCCAAAGAAAAGGTGTTAGATCCTGTACTATACACCCTATGTCTAACTTTATCTCTTACGACTCATTGTCCCATCCCTATAAAGCCTTTGCCTTGTCTTTGTCCTCTGTGTCTATTCCACAGGATTGGCATGAAGCATTTGAAGATCCCAAGTGGAAAGAAGCCGTCGTTGAAGAAATGAAGGCACTGGCAAAGAATGAGACTTGGGAGCTAGTAACTCCTCTAGTAGACAAGAATTTGGTGGGATGCAAATGTGTGTTTACTTTGAAACACAAGTCTGATGGTTCAATTGAAAGGCACAAAGCCAAATTGGTTGCTAAAGGCTTCACTTTAACTTATGCAGTAGATTATCAAGAGACGTTTGCCCCTATTGCCAAAATGAACACCATCAAAATTTGTTATCTTGTGCAACCAACCTTGTCTGGAACCTAAAACAATTTGATGTGAAGAATACATTCCTACATGGAGACTTAGAAGAGGAAGTAAATATGGAAATTCCTCCTGGATTTGTTATGCAGGTTGTCTTTCGCATTCTACGCTACCTAAAGTATACCCTAGGAAAAGGTCTCCTCTTTTCTAAACATGGTCATCTCCTCTTCTATAGAAGCATTTGGATGATAGGAGGTCTACATCTGGATATTGCACACTTGTGGGAGGAAACTTAGTCTCTTGGAGAAGCAAGAAACAAAGTGTGGTTGCTCAGTCAAGTGCTGAGGCAGAATACAGAGTCATGACTCAAGGTGTTTGCGAGCTACTGTGGTTATTAAAAGTTATGGAGGAATTAAAGTTGTCGAATAAGGGAAATTATCCTTATATTGCAACAACAAAGTCGCCATCAGTGTAGCGCAAAACCCAATACAACATGATCGAACAAAGCATATAGAAATTGATTGACACTTCATCAAAGAAAAGTTGACTGCCGGCATCTTGGGCTTAAGTCATATAGCCTTTGACAAGCAATTAACCGATGTGTTCACTAAAGGACTTAACAACAGAAGCTATCATAATTTGGTTTGCAAATTGGGCATGTGTGACATTCATGCACCAACTAAAGGGGGAGTGTTGACAGCTTATCTCAGCTAATCTCATTACTGATTTTTAGGGATTAGATTAGCTTAAAATTAGGATTATTGATTTAATGTATTGATTATGTTTCCTTAGTTAGGCCTATTCTTTTAGTATAAATAGCCATGTAAATTTTTCTATTATAATATACAAAAGAAAAGGATTCCTATTATCAACATGTCAGAAATGATAGCAATTGCTTTTCTTACCAATATATCACCATTTTCTATCACATTACAAGCAAACTTAAGAAAATCAGTAGCAAGGATATAAAACATAACAATTCCTGAAGTAAATGAAGATAAAAGAAATTCATATATGACAAAGACGATAAAATATCCCAAAAATATTTCATTATTTGATATACACTGACCTTGCAAAAGTTTGTTTGCGCTTGCTCGATTGTCACAGTAGGCATTTTTCCATTCCGCATCAAATTCACAGTTTTAGAACTCAAACGCCACTGCCGACAAGTCTCCAATGCCAAGTATGGACATACAGCACTGCAAAAATGACATTAGCAAATAAAAGTGAAGCAATTTCAAGATTTGAAGACAAAAATAGGTTTTAAGAACCAAAGAACAGAATCATAAGAACTAGATGAACAAAAATAAATACATGAAAATGGAATAAACCACCTAATTATTGCTCACATGCCAAATAAATGTTATCAACAACTTATCTTCAGACCATAAATCATAAACTTCATACTAAAATGATCTTTAATGAGAACAAAGCTTCAAGTAAGAGATGCAGCAAATATTAATTTACAAATTACACACCCATCCAAAATGGGAAAATTTTATTTTTCACCATGTAGTAGGTCAATCAATTGTACTCTTACTTTACCATGTAAGGGTTTATGTGGTAAATACACCATGAACTTTTTTTTTATACTTTCCATAAAGAAAATCACTTGCCTAAAACATTAGCCATAACTTAAATCAAAAAGCATAAATCTTTGTTTAAAACATGTGCACAAGCATACAAACATAAATAGAAGTTTTCACTTGTGGATGTGTAAACTACAACCATTTCCCTAATGACTATCTTTTACTATAATTCTAAATATGTGTGTTCTTTAGATTCAGGAAACAAAAATAATATGCTATAACTAAAAGAGGCACAATCATAACTTGAAATCCTAGGGAAGCAAACAAATTGCATGGCATAAATTATTAGGGAAGTTCCAAAAATAATAAAAGTACCAATAACAATAATAATAAAAGTAACCAACTGATCAGACGTTGAAAAAAACCAATTAAGGCATCAACTTGTAGAAACCAAACAAAAGAGAACAAATAAAATCATTTACAAGGGTTCACAGCCATCTCTTTTGCGCAAACCTCAAGTACCAAAGGACATCGTTCCCAGGCTCTTATTCATGAGAATCTGAACCTATGCTAATAAAAAAAACCATGGCAGAAACTTTTATCATGGAATGTTCATTCAAGGGAAGCAAATTTCTCTTTTTCCAAGCAATTTTTATAAAACGGGCTTGACTTAAAGACATATGCTCCTAAACGGTACTATTAAACCATTTTGGTAATCTCACATACTTAAATCTTGAGGAATATTAAGCACAGTTTACTTCTATGTTGCTCTAACTCTTCATTTCTCTTTAAGTATCTATGTTAACGTACGGTTACATCCACTACATCTAGCAAAGAACCAAATGAGAGCTTTGAATTTAGAAGACCAAAAAAATACCACCTCAATCACTAACAACTAGAATGGTACTTCATGCTTTTCAATAAAACCAATAAGAACAAAAAGGAAACTGTAAGTTAAATAGGCTTTAGATAGACAATACAAAGAGAACTCACCTTGCCCCATATCCAATTAAACAGGCAAATTGATGTGTACTAAAGCACTGAGCAGTATCAGCAACTATGGAAGCTGACATCCGTAGACCATTTTGAATAAGATGTTGATGAACAGCAGCAACAGCTAGAAGTATTGGAATTGCAGGCCGAGTTGCTTCCTAGAGTGACACAGAAAAATGAAAACATCCAGAATGAAGTTCAACCAAAGATATATAAGATCAAAAGAGAAGAAGCCACTCCTTGAAAAGTGAGATACTAGTAAGTTACAAGGTACCAATATTCTTGGCTCTTGAAATATACATAGAAAAAAAAAATAGAAACAGGGATGCAATAACCAAATAACCAATTCTATCCAGACTCCTAGAAATAACAATTATGTTCAAATTTAACAAGTGAATATGTCTACACAGCCACTTTAAATGATAAAATGAAGATGCATATTCTTATCCCTCCCATTATGTGATACTAGAGTATGCTCACCAAATTTTAGGCGGCACAGAATGTTACATATTTAATGAATCTGGGCAAGATGGTTCAATGAGATTAAGGTAACAAAACTACATCAAAGTCTTTCTCATATACTAACCACAGAAAGGGGTTTCAAAATACACTTCTTGATGCAACAATCAAGAAACAGAAAATTCTATTATAATCAGAGATGAAAGTATATGAAACAGTAGCCTTTGATGATTACAAACTCAAATCATAGCTAAACTAGTTTTCAGAGCGAAGACGTTTTACTAATTCATAAGCTTTTGTGCAAGTATAAAATGGTTCATACCAACTCATCAGCACGATCAGAGAGCACAAGCAGTTGGGAACCATTACGAACAGCTTCATCAGCAGCTTCACATATTTTGTAAAGTGTCTTGTCCAATGATCCTTCAATCCCTTTACGTATATCAAAAAATGTAGGCAAGACTTGGGCCTTTAGCTGGGGATCCTTAAGCAACGACTCAAGCTCCCCTTCATTCAGTACAGGACTAGACAAGGCGACCTGGTTCCAATGACAATTAATTTTGATAGTGGGAAAATGATTAAAATTTTAATTGATTTCCAATTTGAAAGCAACCATGAGATGGCATCAAATATAAATTTAGGAAATATACAAACCTGAGAAGCATTTTCAGGTCCAACTTCCAATATATTTCCTCGTTTTCCAATATTGACTTCAAGAGACATAACTAATCCTTCCCGAAGAGGGTCAATGGCTGGATTTGTGACCTGCATATAAACAATTAATGAAGCAAATGAATTCAAAACATTAGGTACATAAAATAAACTTTACTATGACATGGAATAGTAACAAATTAAGTTACTAGATTAAATTTGATGCCAAAGGTGTTGTACCAGTTTTCATGTTCCTAAGAACCAATTGCATGAAACTCTATAAAGGTTCGCATAAAGATAATGCAGTGTTTTTGTCAAACCTATCCTCCCCCCACTAAAATAAATAAATAAATAAAACCCCATAATGTGAAAAAGTATATGCTTTTAGTGGCAGTTTCCAACTTCCTTGGACGTTTTTTAAACGTGTACATTCCTCATCCTCACTCTAGTAATCAATGTAAAGAAGAAAATTGACGACAGCATTCAAGCCAACAAAGATTTCTTTTCTTGGGAGGATTGGAGGCAATAGAGGTTTCTCATGATCCCAAAAACACATGCAATATCTACTTTATCGTTGAGCGACTGTCAGATGTGATTTTGTTCAACCTCAGTGCAAACAACTTAATTATCTTGAGCATAAATAATAGCTTAGAGTTTCTCAAGAATTAGTGCATAATCTTCTAAAATTATATGTTTAATCAAACTAAATCTCAATCATATAGTGCAAATATTCCTTTGGCCTCTTAATATAAAGATGAAGCAAAAACAAGGATTGTCCAAAAAGGAGAAAAGGGAGACCAAGTAATACCAACTTTGAAAACAAAGTATATAGGTAATCAAGCATATAACAAAATCAAACACTTAAAATGCCATATTGTAGGATCTCTTCGCAGCATAGTAATAAGATCAAAATTCTAACAAACCTGTGCAAAACGCTGCTTGAAATAATCATAAAGCATGTGTGCCTTTTGAGACAATATAGCCAATGGAATGTCATCACCCATGCAAAATGTTGGCTCCTTTCCTTGTGCAGCCATAGTCTCAATAATCATTTGAACATCCTCACTTGAATAACCAAAAGCCCTAATACATCACATTACAAAATGAAAAATAGAACAATTCAAATCATTAGAATTTGCATTTCTGATCATAGACTAATTTATGATCGCTAGAAACCAAGATACTTCAATCACTAAATCAAACTCAATAACAAATATAAGAAGAACAAATAAACAATGTTAACAAAAGTGCCAAGTGCACTGAAGGGCTAAGACCACTAAATAGCCTGAGGCGCAAGGCGTAAACAAAGCGCTCCCTCAAGTAAAATAAGGCACATACATATAAATATATATGTAAAAATCTATATAAAAAACTTATGTAATATGTGTAATATTTAAATGATATTAACTAGTGTGAAATTGCGTGAAGAAGAGAAAGGAAGAAAGAGAAACAAGAAAGAAAACGGCTGCTGTTGCAGCTCTACTGTTGGCTGTAACACCCGTAAAAAAGAAAGAAAATATTACTTGTCAATTTACATTAGGTTACATAGTCTATTTATAATAAAAAACTAAATACACAAACAAGGAAACTCAAAGATATGATATGCCTAATGTTATGCTAATTAATCCTAGAATCATGATATAATTATGCAAGACATCACAGCTATCACAACAACTAGTAAGGTAAAATCTTTGCTTCAGATACAAATTAGAAAAAAATAATGAAAGACCAAACATTGTTGTGGCACATTCCATGCATGAGATCATGTGGATATATGCTCTTTAAACTGAAATTGGGCTAGAAAAGTTTATTGTCATTTCATTCGTGAGAAGATTTTGGATAATTTAATTTCTACTGGCTACATGACGATAAGAGAACAAACTTGATGCAGTAAATGGAAATTGAGTTGACTATCTACGTGACAAGCTAGGCATGATTAATATCTATGCTCTGGTGTGAGTGTTAGTTGTGTCAGCTTGAGGGGGAGTGTTAGTTATGTTAACGTAATTATAGAGACTTATGAGAATCAATTAGGATTAATTGCAATTAGTCATTTCCTTGTATATAGATTTTATTTGTGTACAAATACCTATATTAGAAGCAATATACACAACATTTTCCAAAGCTTCTCTATTACTTGCAAAGATGTTGAAGGTATTTGAAGGTTTCTCAACAAAGAAATATAACCACTTAACAATGCAAATGCAAAAAACCAAATTAGTTTTTCTACTCTGTCTCGATATAAATATCAAAAGCACTATGCTATTAAATTAATGTAATTTTCTTGAAAAGATAAGGGTGCTAAGCAAATCCGTGAGGTACCAACCTATCCACCATGGTGAAGGAGTGATCAAGAAGAACATATTACTAAATAGACACCATAGGCTTTTTCTATACAACATCAAATCCATGTATATTTAATTAAAGAAACATTTAAAATTTTACATCTCACTAAACAAACTCCAATCAGCAGAAAAAGTATCCCTTTTAGTGTGATAATATTATTTCCTTACATGCGGGCTTGCTCTTAGCTAACAAGAATATAACTCATTTTAGCATGCAAAATTGTAGAAGCAGTGTTCCAAATCATAAGATAAATCACCACTGACCACCTAAGATATATCAATCAAGAATCAAACAAATCTAAATAAAGCTCCCACAAAAACATCAGCAGCTATTTAAAGGGCTAAGAGCATTAAAGGAAATAAAATCAGTCTCATTTGAGTTCATCAGAACACCACCATGAACAACTCTCAAAGTATCCTATGGAAGTTGAATACTTACTGTTGGCGTCTTAAGATCGTTTCACTGTCCAAAAGTGTTGTAGAGAGAAAATTTACTGGTTTCAAGGGTCTCATGTTTTCACTAACCCATTTCCCATACACATTTGTTGCAGCTACTCGCTTCTTGACCTCAGTATTCTCATATACCTATAAATCAAAGTTATAAGATGCAAGTAAGCTTGAAGAAAAAAGGGAAAATTACCCATGTGTCATTTGGCACTGTTTTTGTATTTTATTTTCTGTTTTTGTTCAATTATTTTGAAAATGATAACAGAAAACATGTTTGGCAACCAGTTTTCCTTTTCAGATAGAAAGAAAAAAAAAAAATACTCCCAAATTCTTAGGAGCTGGAATTTCTTGCTTTCATTGTTTCCAAAGATAATGTTTTTGCTTCTAGCATTGTCACATGAATGTATTAACATATTCAAAATAAAAATTATAAATGAAATTAATTAATTTGTAAATAAAATTTATTAAATTTAATATAAATAAAATAATAATATATTTAAAATATTTAACTAAAATTAAATGCCTCAAAATTAAAAAAGTAAACTATAAGCATATTGAAAAGAAATAATCACAGGAAATACTTTAACACTGTGATATTACATTACATATAATTTTGATGATATCTCCATATGGTATTAATGAAAAATAGTATCAAGAACTACTACTTAATATAAGATAATTTTATAATCATCAGATATAATTAAATAACTTAACATTATTAATTAAATTAATATTATATAACATTATTTAGAAACATATCAGTTTAGGTTATATTAAATATTAATAATATTAAATTAATTTTAATATCAATTAACATTATTTAATAATATTAGATATGTTATACAAATATTATACAATTTATTAAATATTAACAATTTTAAATTTTACTATGTGATCATTAATATTACTACAAAAGTATCGAATAATATGCTTAATATTAAGATAATTTACTTCATAAACAATAACATAAGTGCCATTGTCATATTTTATTTTTCATATTGAACTATTATCTTTAAAGAATCTAAGTATTTGTTTCAAAGCATTACAGAATTACAAACCAAACATGTTTTATGTTTAAAATTTTTTTTTTTTTTTAAAAAGGATGCAATTACCAAACAACCCCTTAGTATTTGAGCATTTACAAATATTTTGGGAAGAAAACTAAAGAATATCTCGAAAAGAAATTATAGATAGAAAAACATATCAAATGGCCAGTATGCATACGGGTTGATTTTAAAAGATATACAAGTATATCCCAAAATAAACCGACCAAAAATTTTGTTTAAGTAATTAATAGTTAAGAAACCAATTACCAGCAATCATTATGAACACACTTTCAATGCAGAAGTTGGACATACACAATATCAAACCACAATAAATTGCTATACAAACCTGACCACTTAATAAATCAGCAGTTATCATCATGCCGGGACCAAGACGGCCCTTCATAATAACTTTTGAATCATCCACCGGTAGAACACCAACCTAATAAAAGAATAAACATTGGCCTTTATTCTTATACAGTGATCCAAGACCACAAGCAAAATGCATGAAACACCAAGAAAACATAGGATGTTAATTATATACATGCACATTTTTTATGTACATAAAAAGATACCATCAACCAGTTCTATGTAGACAACAAGGAAAACATAATGAAAGTTGTGTTTATTGGACATCTAAAATGGCTTAAAAGTTGGATATGATAAACCTGCAAGGTTTGCTCTTAGGTATCTGTAAGCAAAGTGGCTTCTTTTCAACACAACTTATCAAAGCAGGCTAATTCATGAAAAATGAGAACAAAAATAAATTAACCTCATCATAATGGACTTGTATCGTTCAATATTTACACTTCTATCACATACAGTAATATGCCTGCTTATAATGAGATAAAATGTCATCCTTTAATTCTATTTCCAGTTCAACAA
Organism: Kokia cookei; assembly: GCA_039519145.1. Classification (NCBI taxonomy): domain Eukaryota; kingdom Viridiplantae; phylum Streptophyta; class Magnoliopsida; order Malvales; family Malvaceae; genus Kokia; species Kokia cookei. The sequence goes on along the minus strand of CM076899.1, from coordinate 34,176,355 downwards.
CCTTTTATTTGTAGACTGACCTAAGATAGATGAATTTAATGAAGAGAGAATTCATTTTGAATCCCAATGTCATTGCAATCATCAAAACAAAGATTAATAGTTAGTTTCCCATTCTTAAGAAAAGTCTAATCTTCTATTCAACCAAAAAACAAAAGTACACTCTAATCTTCTACATTTCAAATATTTAAAACTGCAGTTGGACAGAGTAGGATTCTAACTATAATCAGTGATAAGGAATTGCAGTCATTAAGGGATCAAAACACACCTCAGATGCAACATATACGACATTGTCAATTGTCCTCCAATACCTAGCAGGGCGAAGTCCATTCCGATCAAGACATGCCCCGACAGTTTTGCCATCACTGAACCGCACGAATTAAACTAGAAAGTATTAGAAAATGGAATAATACTGGGCGAAATGGTGAGATAAAAGTGCAAAAAAGTAACAAAACAGTGTACAAGGATTTGTGTGCCAGAGGTTTAGCACAACAATATTTAGCTAATTGTACTGTTGAATTTATCAACCTGATGTCATCAAAAACACATTTCTTTCTTGGCCATAAATTAGGAACACTAGTTCCTATTTATTTATCATATCAGTCAGTGATTATACAGGATAGAACATAAAAAAGAGAAGTGTATTACTGAGCAACATCAACAGCAGATCCACTTAACATGCTAGACCATTATATCAGAAGTGTTAACAACCATCCATAACACATAGGTCAAATTGACTAGTTTTTAAAGCCGGAGGTATTCACTTTTCCAAATAAAATAGAAAAGGACATCTATAGCGATCACTCAATAAGCATACTCAAAATATATCATTCATTCATCAAAGGATTACACCATTCCTGATCCACTAGCTATCAAGTTTAATCAATAGAAATGCAAGCCACTGATTAGTAACAGCAGCGACAAAATACATATGCATAAATGTGAGCATACACAGACATGCATGCATGTATGTACTTATCTGCCTTTCCACCAAAATCATGCATTTTATAGCATATGCTACTGACACGAGACCAAACTATTTTACTTGTTTTAGTTAATTTAAAAGACTGGCAGCCACTATCATTACAAGAAGACATGGGCAATAAAACTAGAAGTCCACTAAAAGGGTAGATGAGCCCTGAAAGCATTACCTAAATAGGAGTAAGGCAGGTCCATCCCAAGCTTCCATCTGACCCTTGTAATAGTCATAAAAGCCTACAACCTAAGGAGAAACAGTTAACTTAGTATCGTCCATGTGAAAGATAATTAAGTTCACAAAAAATTCACTAGTAATGAGAAATAAGATAACTAGAGACACGTATTAAAACACCAGATAAAACACTATCAAAAACACAACTGCAAAGGCATCTCAAGGAAAAAGTGAGTGAAACAGTACTGAATATGGTTGGGGCACAATTAAGAGTTGTAAAATCAAGAGGAATCATCAAATTGACCAAAACGAATTATATAGACTTGATCATCTATCTGATTTAATTAAGCTAAAAAAGTAACCAGGAACTGAAATAACCTAGTTAAAACTCAGAGAGTTCATTATACTTAACAAAAATTTGTTTAGTGAAGAGTAACAACATTGCTCCCTGTAGCAGAATTTATAAGCAACTTAAATAACAAGCATAGTCTTGAGACAATTACCTCAGGATACTTAGCTAACAATGTTGGATGATTCTTGTATGCCTCTGGGACAAGAATCATGAGAGTTTCATCAGGATTACGGCCACTTCGTATCAGTAACTGGACACAATAAAGAGAATCATTTAAATTTCTCCAACAGCTCATGCATGAAAGTGAATATAAGCATTGAGTAAACATGGTTTTGTCAAGGATTTCTAATGACTCAACTGCAGAAACATACTCTTGACACGTCCTAATGAATATGTAGATATAACACCAATAGCAAACAGTTACTACACATGAAGCAATGTAAAATTAGTTCTGTTATGAACATCATCTAAACTATCCCTATAAAAAAACTTCCAGACCACCAAACTTCCAGCATAGTAAACAGTGATTGAATGAAAAGGTTTGCGTACTGGACAACTAAGGCTGAAATGAAAGCCAACATAGAAGCTAGCTTGCAACTCTGCCAAGGCCATGGTTCTATATCACACTGAAAAGGCCTTTTCCAAAATGCAAACAGCAAGACATTCTATAACATCAAACTAAAAAGATAATTTCTCCACATTAACCACATACATTGAGAGCACATTAAGAGCATGAGCACCGTACGAGATCAAAACTGTCCAGAATGGTTTTAGGTCAAGTAAAGATTTGGCTTGATCAAAAGCTTACTATTGAGGGATCAGTTCTAGCCTTTTAACATTAGCACACAAGAACCTACTCCCTCCACAAAGATGCACGGAGTCTTGAATCTCCAATACAGCCCAAACACAAACAAGGAAATAATGATAATAACATTCTATCAGTACATATTTAGCTGATGGACAATTGTTATGTGCTGTTATTTCCAATCCGCAAATACCACCTTCATTAAAAGAAATTACCAGCTTGTGTCAGAAATCAAACTAAGAATCAGATTACACTACTACAACCTATTAGGTTCAAACAAAGGAAATTCTATCTATTTATTTGGACACATGCAGGCCCTTAGCAACTTGCATCCTCTATGGAAATAAAAGTTATCTTTTGTTTGTTGAGGAATGAAGTCCACAAACTAGAGTTTAGATTTAGCCCCAGGCATTATAAACAATAGTATTCCGCCTCAAATGTTCATCTTAATACAAATACATAGAACCAGATACATATTACACCTAGACTCTAGCGAAACACTTAATTAGCACATGAATTATAGAATTATCAATAACCAATTACTGGAGTTCTTTTTATCTTTTATTTTGGTAAAAAGAAGGTCAAGACCTAAGGGAATTAAGGAGGTGAATTTGCATTTGCTGGGGATCAAACTTGCCGGATCCACCTCCCCTAAGATAGGTGAGTGAACCATCAGAACTATGGTCTAGGTTCACCAATCATGATCTAGTATAATTTCAATAGTATACTACAACATTAATTAAGTTTAAAGCCCATACTTCAGCTGCATTATCAAGATTTGCCGAGTCAGATGCCTTTGGGTTACCAAAAGGGCGAATTTCATTTTCCCGACCACGCCAAACAGGGGACTTCAATGAGGTTTCACGAGACTGCATCCAATTCAAGTTCCCCTGCATAAGGTTCAGAGTAGGACAGATAGAACAAACATGGTTCATTAATCATATTTGTCATAATGGAAATAATATTATTAGACAAACTTAAATTTTACATCAAAACTAACCTGTATGGTATTGATCTCTCCATTATGACCAAGAAACCTCATTGGTTGAGCAAGTGGCCATCTAGGACTAGTATTTGTGCTATACCTTCGGTGATAAATGGCAAATGGAGACTTACAAAGATCATTCTGAAGGTCAGAATAAAATAACCCAAGAACTTCTGAACGAAGCATGCCCTTGTAAACAATGGTTTGATTGGACAAAGAACAGAAATAAAGCTCACTTCCCCAAGTCTCTGAGGCTGCTGCTCTTTCAATCAATTTCCGGCAGATGTATAGTTCCCGTTCAATGTCATCAACGTTCTCTTCCTTGACAACTCTAACAAATATCTGCTGTATGTTGGGCATGGTTTCTTTTGCATAAAAACCAACCACTGATGTATTTACAGGAACAGACCTCCATCCAAGCACCTCAAGACCCTCTTGTCTAAAAGTATTTACAATAACTACAGAAGCAATAAGAATTAGCCAAACACCAGAATAGACATGTAAAAGACAGACGAGATCAGAATGAAATAGAAAAGAGAATATATTGTACAGAGATTAGAAAATTTATTTCCACATGATTAACACTCTTTATATGTGATGAAAGCTAAGAAAAGCCATAAAACTAGTGGTAATAATAAGGAGATGTGAGTTTCAGAAAAGCTATTAAGTGATTAAACTGCATTAGAAAGTCCCTTCAAAGATGTTTAATCAATTTGGAACTGAATCCTTATATATAATTAAACTGACGTATGACTACTTTATCTGCCCAAGGCCATAACAATAGCTTATAGAATAATATGGGTCAGGAAACAAGTATGTTCTTTACTTCAAATTTAAATAAGAATTGGCATATGAAGAAAGTGAAAGAAAATCAAAATGAGTTTATATCTCCTAAACATTTGGATAACAAATAATAATAGAATTTAGTTCTGCATCCATTTCATTGGTTTCATCTTTAGTTGGGTACTAATTCTACCCAATTCCTTATCTTAGTTCCAAAATAAATACAATGATAGAAAGCAAAAATGAATCACAACAATTAAATTTCAAATTCAACTATTACTGAAATACGAGTTTCTCAAATGTTCAAATGGGCTCTCAAAGAAAGTAATGTGTTTGAATTCCATATTAACGGTGCATCAAAAGTTTGATCATATAAATCCTCTTTGAAAGTGAAGGGGGGAAGTCAAGGGCTCTTCAATAGCATGTTCTTTTGGTCCAAGAGAAAGTTTCTATGGTTTTAAATTGATCATTAGTTCATTAATTTGTCCATTCAATCATGTCACTATACAGGGGTATATTCATCATTTTAAGTTATGCTGGTACAGACCTCAATCATGGTTATCTTATATTGGTTATTAAGGTACTTAACTGGGTTTAATTCCTAAAGCTAATAAGTTTAACAATTCTATGTCAGTCTAGTTAGGATAAATTTGTATTTTTCCGATCTCTACCTCTGCGTATTTCCAAAGTGACTAGGAATATTTTAAAGTTAATGCTCACATCAAAAAAACCAGAACCCACAGCATCAAAACTAGTTTCTTCTTCCCTTCTTAAAAATCTCCTTTAATTTCTATTTGAAACCCTACACAGTCAAAACTCTAGACAAATCCCAGCAAAAACCTTTGAATACAGCAAGCTCTCACTCGTATCCTTAATCCTTATTTATCAGAACCAAATCCCAATCATGATGTTCTACAACTACATGAAAGAACAAAAGCTTCACTCATACCTGAATAATATACAAAAATAAAGCATCAATACAATTCATTCATACATGTGCCCCAATTTTAGGAAGAATAGAAAATCAAACAGTTGATGTAATTAAAGTAAATAATTACCTTTTTTGGCTTCTTCTATAAGTTTATCTTCTTTGGGAAGAAAAACCATCCCAACACCAGTGTGCATCTTATCAAAGGATGCCATCCCTTGATTTGCAGCCCAGCTGTCAAACAGATCCCAAGGGATTGAAGTCATCAATCCTGAACCATCACCAGAATCATTATCAGCTCCACAACCCCCACGATGCTCCATGCAACCAAGAGCTGTAAGGGCATCCTGAACAATTCCATGAGATGCTTTATTTTCCAAATTGGCAATGAATCCAACTCCACATGCTCCTCTTTCTGATATTATATCCTCTAAATTTGCAACCTATATAAAATTCAGGTCATAAGAAGAGAAAAGTGAACACATGAAACAACTCATCAATGGTCACCAAGATGAAGTATAAAGAAATGCAAATTATGGCAACAATTTTAAATGAAAGATAACATATAGGTGTTCTAGAAGTCAAGTGCATTCCTACTTCAATTATCCCCACTGGATCCTAGAAAACAAAAATGTTTTCCATACCATCTTGAAGTAAAACCAGGAGAAAAGATACAGAAACCAACACCAAGTAAAAGGGGTTATGAAAAAATAAATTTTCAAATCCCAGGGATCATGTATTTCTTCAAGCAGTAATAAGGAGAGAAGATAACAACTCTGTGATAGCAACATCACTCTTTGACCTTCATACCTTGATTATACAGGTAACCGAACTTAACATGCTCCCTAGGTACTCAAAAAGATGAGTCACTTCACCTATGACACAGAAAAGTATGGGCTACACCAACATAAGCTGTTAATAGTCAGATACTCCTCTTATAGTACAGCAAGCTTTTTCAATGTTCAGCCAATGAACATTCGGGAATCATATTGAACAATGAAAGATGAAGAAAATCTTCGATAGAACACATTAAAGGTTACCGATTTATCATATTTTAGTCTAAGGCACAGTAGAATGCTACAAGAAATAAACCTTGAGAAAGTCAGAGAAGATTTTCTAAATAGAAAATAAGTAAAACCAAATTTGTATCAGTAGAGCAAAGAACTTACTGCATCCTAATACTAATAGGGCTCCATGCTCTGCAAACCTTGCACTCCTAATTCTGCCACCAAGTTGCTATCAGCAGTAACTCTAAACTTAGCAAAACCTAGTAAATTCTTGACAAAAAGAAAAGAAGAAAGCAATAAAGACAAGCCTAGAACTATGACCTTCTAGATAAAGGGCAAAATAGCATATGTCTGCCACTACAAGAAGACCAACTGATCATGAAAAATGCACTCTCTACTAAATTCTGCAAAGCAAGAATGTGACATAGAACTAAGTTTCTCAAATAAACAAGGGGGTCGGAATCCTTGCTCACCATGCACCTCAAATTCCGACGAATTGCAGACTATGCTACTGCTATGCATACGACTAGCACAGGAAGTTGAGATAACAAGGTATTACACATGTACACTTTTAATTACTTTTGATCCATGAATTCGTAATTGCAATCATCATTCAAGTACAATATTTATCCTGAATTCTTAATTGCAGCAGGCACTCCCTGCAAGCTTTTCTTTTTTGCTTTTTGGGTGTTTATTGCTGATGAGTACAGATTTGTGATTTATGAAGCCATATATGATTCTAGTTTGCTAACCATTTCTTTTCCATAATTCAATGTTTAAAGGTAAGACCTCTCAAAGAAGTATCCAAATAGTTACTTTCTTACTAGGCAAGCCATTAATCTAACATCAAAAGCAAGAAGGGACACACTGGCAATTATTGGATATCTTGTCCCAGACAACTTCATAACTCTGTATAAAATCATCTGAAGAACAAGGGGAAGCAAGAAGTAGCCCCAGAAGCAAGAGCAACAAGAAAAAGGCATGCAAATGCAATCATTCATAGCAGACCTTCCGTCAGTAACTTCAAATAAATTTCCAAAAACTTCTTTCACTAGCATATCATATAAAATATTCACGACCATTTATCATCTTAATACAGCATATGCCTCCAAATTTAGTGTCCGAGGAATCAAGGCAGCAAGGTGGCGTATTTCAAAACCAATCTTATCATTCATCAATTAATACAAAAAAAAAAAAGAAAAAAGAAAAACTAGCACTCAAGTTTCAATTCAAATAAGCTTTGACCATTGTAACTACTGAAACTTGAGCTTTAAGAAAGGGCTCCAATTTTAAACATTTAGTAAGCATCATATGTTTATTACACCAAAACTTGTGTTGCTTAATCTGTGAAATTACGTGGACTTCAGACAACAAATATACATAGTATTATATGAAAAACTAAAAACTTGATATGTTTAAAACAAAATTTCTGGCTTCCAGAACCCAATTTTGATTTACTTTGATTTACTTCTCATTAGCAATGAGCGGTTTTAATTGTTTCTTTACTACTAACTTCACCTTCAAGAAAAAAAAAATCAGCTACCTACTCGTATGAGAATACAATAATCTTTTTTAAGAAAAGGTAAAAAAAAATGCTTTAAATTTGAATTAATGAAGGGGGCTTCTGGTTCACGGCGGTAGTCGCTTTCTGTTTTCCACGTAAATAAACAAATAAGCCATTGTATTGAAAAAAAAAAAGTCAAAACCAAAGGTTTAAGTTTAAACGTTAAATAGTAGAAAATATTATTGATTGAGAGTGGAAAACTCCACCTTAGGTTGAGGAGGGGATGATCGATGATCAGACGCAGAAGAAACGGAAGTAGTAGTAGTAGTAGTAATTGGAAGACGATCAAGAACGGCCCTAACAGAATTATTGGCGGCGGAGGTTGAAAAGCGGCGCATAGTCCGAGTATTGAGGGAGATGGGAAGCCTCCGCCTGGTAGTAGGTTTGGATTTACAGTACAAACCGACGAAGTCGACGAGCAGCAATCCATTGTCAGAGGAGAAGCGGTAAGTAGGGTGAAGAACGGGAGATAGAGAATGAAGGTTAGCCATGATTGTGGGGGAAAGGAGAGAGATGGAGATGGAGAAAGAGATAGAGATAGGGAAGTATAAATTTTTGTGGATTTGGAGGAAGATAAAAGAAGTGTGGATTTTGAAGTTAAGATAAACAAAACAAAAATGGGTGGAGCAGCCAAGCCACCCGCTTCTCCACTCCTCTCCCCTGCTGTCTACTTCCTCGCTTTCGCTCCCCCTTTTTTTTTTTTTGATTTATGATTACGTAATTCTATTCTGACTTTGGGTGGTAATCCTCTGTTCTCAGGTATATAGTGTTAGTCAGGAACCACTGCTACCATTTTCGTCATCGAATAAAAAAAGAGCGAAAGTTCCTTGAAAGAAAAAAGAGCCAGATCAACACGTAAGAGAGAAAAGGAAAGTGTAACCCCTTTTTTAATTTACACAACTCTTTTTTCCTTTAATTATGATACGTACGTAAATTATTTTATAAAAGAAATTGGAAAAAAGTCTGTTCGTGAGGAAGTTATTACGCCAACATCAGGTGCCACAAACACATTGGCATGAGTAAAATATGCTTACACTTAGTTCTTGATATTTTTGACCTTAAATAAAATAATAAATTGGGATTCAATTTAAAATAATTATAAAATATAGTATAAAAATATAAAAACATATATTAGTAATAAAATAAAAAAATTTAGATCTCTTTTTCTTTTCTTTTCTTTTCTTTTCTTTTTTTTGCTTACAACAAAAGATAGATCAAAAACTTAAAAAATTAAAGAATTTTTTTTCATGTTAAAATTTGAAGATTCTTTTTTTGGCCCCTTACAATTCTGGACGGCCACATTCTTAAGTTACTCCCAGGGCCAAACCTAAATAGACTAGAAATTTGATGATTTTTTGAGCTGAATTGGACTTCCTTTAAATCTCTTCTACTCAGTATTTATAACAATTGATATGTTACAATATATTCATAACTTTGTTTTGTAGTTAGTTGTTTATTTAAAGTTTGTGATGAAGATTTGCAAATTTTCTTACTTATTTCAATCTCTCATTATTTTTCGGTTGAAATATTTTATTAATTGTCAAAATTGTCACAAATATATGTTGTGCAAATGTTTAAGGGCACAATATTGGTTCTTAATTGGTAGTTTTGGATGCAATGTTTGTAGTTTTTCTATCTTATAAATGGTGGAAAAAATTATGCATTTAGATTTAAGTAGGGGTATGTGTATGAAAATTCTTCATGAGCTTCAACGATAAATGATACAAGAGAGTTTATTTCCTTCAAAGATTGTGAATATTAAATAAAGAAAAGTATTGTGACTTTTAAAGATTTCATTGCTATCTTGAAATGAAGATTGGGAAAGATAAAGCAATAGTGTTGAATGAAGGATAGATCTTGCATTCAAATTGGAGATAAGGGATAACATTGACCATCCAGACCTCTTATTAAAACATGGAATCGATTGAATTTTGTATAAATTTGAAAGAGAGGATATTTTGAGTTGAAATTTGTTCATTTGAGAATTATTCAGTTGAGAGAGTGTCATCTTTGAATGATATGATTAAAACACCTCCTAAGTTATAAAAATAATACGGTGTGAGAGTCAAACTAAAAATGTACAAAGGTGGGGCTACAACTTGAGAGGGAATGGGTTGGGATTAAATTATAATTTTGTATTACTAAGTTAATTTTAGTCAATTGATTCTCGGAGTAAGGCTTTGCAGACATAGGTTAAGTCCAAACTACAAATAACTCTTTTATGCCAACCTCCACTATTTGTTGCTTTTGAATTACATGACATGATATTGATAACAAAAGCTATTACAACAATTGTTTGTGAGAAATGGGACATACCTTAAAACATATATCTAGCTCAACCTAGTGACTCATGGAAGACAATATCATGCCTTCTATTCATAGCAGAAACTTGCTAAGTGTCTTCAGCAAAAACTTTAAATATAAAGTCACGAAATCGTTTAGAGTACTGCTTTGGATCCACAGCTGATATTGAAATAGGGTCATAATGAAAGGATTTATATGCATGTTCAAGCTTTTTGGTAATGTCATAATCTTGAAGTATGTCAATGATGCCAAAGAACATTATAACTTCATAACACTCCCCTGTTTGTTCTCCCACTAGTTGTAACTCAAGCTCAGGTCTCCTTATAGTTCTTTCTACCCTTGCTGGCATGTTACTACCTAGCTTGACGCTAGCCCACCTGCAATGTTCAATTAATTTAACCTTTTTTCAATTAAATAATTAGAAACACAAGTCAATAATTAAACATGAAGATATTTTCACCTTTTAGGGTCTAGAAGAAGATGGTCTGCATTTGTTCTAGAAAGATTATCAGTAGATTCATTCTCGGAATTTCCTAAAAGAGAGAAAGTAACACTTGTTAAAGAATATGGAACAAAGTGTAGATGAATGGAGAAGAATGCACTTAATCAGTCTTATGAAAGGTTATTTGACTATGTAAAATCTTATAAAAAGATGAAAGTTAAGCGGAGGAAGTACGTCTTTGACAAGGAATTAGCTCCCCATTGGTTGATATTTCTCTAAAATGAAGACCCACTAAAAGACTATAGTCCATGGTTCTTTCTTGTTCAAGAAACTCACAATCTTTGTCTATTTGCCTGTGAAGATAAATAATCAATTTATCTTAAAAATTAAGGGAAAACAAATTATAAAGCATGTTTAGAGTTTATAATCCACTATTGAAAGGATTTCAAAGCAAAATAAGGAAATAAAAAAAATTATTAGAAATTTAGAACCAAAACAAGTGCAATATATGTATACGAACATGCTTATTTGAAGGATATCCTAAATTTAGTTTACACTTATGCAGGAAATGAATGAAGGTAGTTCAACCTCTCGTCCACCCTTGTTGATTGGTTCATCAAATTATACCTATTGGAATGTCAGAATAAGACCTTTACAAAGTCCCTTGATGAGAAGGCTCGGAGGACTACTGAGATGGGATGGGCACATCATGTTGCAACTAATACTAATGGAACAACTTCTCCAAAGCCTGTAGAAAATTACATAGCTGATGAAGAAAGGGATGCCAACAGCAATTCTAAAGCACTAAGTGCCATCTTTAGTGGTTTAGGCATGGAGCAGTTCAAGATCATTTAATGTGAAAAAGTGTAAGGATGCTTGGACTATTCTACAAAAACAACATGAAGGGAACACGTTTATTTGTTTGTCAGAACTTTAAATTCTTACAACCAGTATCTCTGAATTTTATACTCGTCACAGTGAAATTTCTAAGAAAGTTTTTTTTGCCTTGGTGAAAGATTTTCTAATGTCAAACTTGTATGGAAATTTCTTCATTCCTAGCCTGAAAGGTTTGTTATCAAGGTTACTTCAAATTGAGGAAGCTAAAAATATATCTACCCTCAAACTTAATGAGCTCATTAGTTCACTGAGATTCTTTAAAATGAATCTGGAAAAATAGAAGAGCGATAAGGTGAAGGCTGAAAAGAACATAACATTCAATGTTCAATCAACTGTTACAAGACTAGATCCAACAATTACTTCTGTTGAGGAGCTTGAGAGAAACTTGCTTTGGTATCAAAAAATTTCGACAGAGCCTTTAGAATGTTCTCAAGAATGGGAATTAACTAAGACATTGAGAAGAGTTGAAACTGCAACAAAGGAAAACAAATTTTGAAAGATGAAAAATTTCAACCTAAGGGATATTTAGTGTCATGAATGCAAAAGGTTTGGTCATATTCAATCAAAACGTGCTGACAATCTTAAGAAGAAACAAAGATCTCTTACTATAACATGGAGTGATGAAGAATCAGAGAGTGATTAATGTAATCCAGATGAAGATCAAATGAGCAACTATGTATCATTCACATATGTTGTATCTCATGTTGCAACAAGCTCTAAAACTATTGTAAAAGAATATTAAAATATTTATGAGGATGGGGAAATGAGAAATGGTGTACTAGATTAATGAGTCCTTGAGAAAGGAAGTTTCTAGCCTTAAAGAAGAAACCATGGAGTTCATCTTTAAACAGGAGAAGGATGAGGTCATAGCTCAAAAAGATGTTTTGCTAAAGGCAACAGAGCAATAATTGAAAGTTTCCAAAGCTTTCTAAAAGAAATTGGCAATCAAAGCATGAAAATTGATGAGATTTTGGTAGCTAGGAGGAGGTTTCAACCATGTCATAGAGGACTTGGACATACTAGTAAGAAACTTTTATCACCTATAGTTTTTTTAAGATTAAAGAAGAGATTTTTTTCTTCTCATTATGAGACAGAAAAAAAGGCATCCAAAAGAATCATTTGCCATTATTGTGGGGGTAGCAAGAAACATTAGTCCATACTACTACAAAAAGATAAATGACTATGGATGGAGAAAGTTTAGATCTATTAAATTTAGTGTTATAAGTTTAGATCTATTAAATTTAGTGTTATAACATCACATGAAACATGTAGAGTGCAAAAAAACAGGTTTTGATGAAACAAAATGAGCAATGTATGCTAGTGACACATACTTCTTTGAAGGCTACTATTGAGGAGATTTGGTGCTTTGGAAGTGGTTGCTCTGTTCACATTGCAGGTGATGGACGATATTTGAAAGACTTACAAATTTGTGATACAAGAAAGGTTACTTTTGGTGATGGCAGAAAGAGCAAAATTGTTGGAGAGGAACCTTTAATATCGAAAGGATTCTTGAACTTAAAAATGTTCACTTGGTGGAAGGACCCAGGGCCAATCTAAATAGCATTAGCTGATGTATGTCTTGTTAACTACACCAAATATGGGTATAAGGTTCTAAATTCAGAAAATCAACACTTGATGAAAGAGGAAAGATCTTTCAGTAACTGCTATAGAGTGATAACCAAAGTACGTGCAATAAAACTTTATTGAGTGACTTAGAGTTGTGGCATCGAAGACTTGGCCATGCCAATAATAGAAACTTGCAAATAATTGTCAGACACAAAGCTATTGAGGCTTGCCAAAGCTTAGCCATTACCAATCCTTATGGTGAGTACATCAAAGGCAAGCAACATAGAATGTCATATCTAATGTTGCAACAAATTATTACAACAAGACCACTGAAGTTGTGTTACATGGATCTCACAGGGCCTATGCAAATTGAAAGCTTTAGGGGAAAGAGGTATGCATTTGTTTGTGAAATGATTTCTCACATTTTACTTGGGTGAATTTTTCAAAGAGAAATAAAAAGATTTTAAGACGTTTAAAAGCTAGTGCATGAGGCTTATGCATGCAAATTGGTTGTTAGCTGTTCAAAATTCTACTATCCACAAGAAACTTGGTCGAGTGTTGTTTAAAGTAAGACCTATGGTGCCATTTTATCTTAGATATTCAAAAAGATAGTGAAGAATGGTGAGCCTGAGATACATCATGAATTTCTACCATTTCATTCTCTAATCTATCAAATTCTCAAAAAGCAAAAGAAAGTGAAGGAGGAGTAGGAAGAGACTTTTACTAGCAAACCTAAGCTAATCAAAATTGACAATAAGTTGCTTTATATAAGGCATGTTAATGATATTTTTCCTACTGAGAGTTCAAAAAATTCTGACACATCTAATGTTACTATAGCAGATACAACACCTTCTTTTCAACCCATTAGCAGCTTTTTAGAAGGATAAAGTAATCGATCTCCTTAAGGCTGAAATTGTTTCTATCAGGCAAGACTTTCAAAGGTTACTTTAGAAGAAGTTAAGGATGGCTAGCCTTTTATAAGATCTTCAAAGGTTACTTTAGAAAAATGCAACACCTATAAACCAGTTACATTATTATTAAGCTACTCTAATAAAGTATCTAGAAAGAAAAAATATAAGAGAAATTGTATTTACCAACAAAACTCTTGATACCAAGCTTTTTGTAGTTTGAATATGAAATTCAGATCAAGATCCTTAAGTATAGTAGTATTATCGATCTCAAATTCATTCTTCTCTGTTATGCGTCCTAGAGAAGATCCTTTCAAGTCAAATCGTCTATGAATTGTATAGTCTGACCGCAAGAGGTTCCCCATGATAATGAACCGTACCTGGATAGTTCAACCTATCATTTATGTACTTTTAGAACAATTATAATTATTTGAAATTGATTTTATTACAACCTATAAAAGATCTTTCAATGCATATTTTTTGTACTAAATTATTATTACAGAATTTTTAGCAAAAAAAAAAGTTACTAACCTTTTTTTGAGTTGTTCCTGTCAATTTTACGCAATGCAAGCCATAATATTTTATCACTAAAGTGTTCTCAAAGGATCGAACATGGTTATAATAGGCTGAAAGCATCCTTAAAAACATCTGTAGAACAAATCAACAAAGTTTTTCAAGTGGATGTGAAAATACATAGGTTTTAAAATATTATAGGTTATATATGAAGAAATAAAACTTACTTTAACTTCTGATTTCTTCATTGTTTTTATCATGTATCGATCATCGTCTGTTAAATAAAAGAAGCTACCACTTTTACCAGGGGAAGATAGTTCCCTGAGTGCATTGTCCCCACAAATAGAAATCATGTAATCTGCAGGGTCTACCTTGAATAATTTTCTCAGTGTCCTTTAGCCAAATGATAATATGAATTTACTTAGTATGCACAGTTTCAGAATCCTTAGATGAGAACTCAACACTGAAAGAATCAAGCAAGGTAATTTTCTTTTCTTTAATGTACAAAAAAAAAATAACTATTTTGGTTTTCTTTTGTGGGAAGTAATTATGATTACATATTATGAAATAGTTTAAAATGTGTAGAGTGTGTTTGAGGGATTTGGAAGATAAATTTCAATTCTAATTTACATGGTAACTAGTTTGTCTAACCTGAATACTACTGGACAGTAATCCTTCCATCTAAACTCATAAGATGGATGTGGTGGAGTGTGTTTACTGCCTTCTGGAGGAAATCTAGTCCAAATTTTGTCCTTGGGGTCAAATGCTGATGCCTTAAGATCAAAACTTGTGGCTGGAGCGGGTCTTCCTACAGAATGCCTGTGTACTCAAACCAAATATTTGTAGTAAGTATTAGCACAATTAACTAACATTTAAATCTTAGATGAGGAAAACAAGTTAAAGAAATAGTAGCATAGTAAATGCAACCTGATTCCCAATTGCAGATTAAGCATAAGTTCATAGTTCCTGTGACCTTTAGATATTGTTTCTCCCTGTCTTTTTTCTAGTTTGGGTGCTTTCAAGGGCAATCCAAGGTTAAACTTAGGATTTGCATCATGGTGAGGTATACCTAATAACTCACAATCCATATCTCTTCTAACTTGCTTCAAACCATTGCTATTACCATCATTCTCCCACAGGCTCATTTTATCTAACGGCCTCTCTACACCTACACTTACCCTCCCATCAACCGACATTCGTCTAGGCTTATCCCCACCCTTTGATGAATACCATGTTGCCAATCTCTTTTGGGATGGCATAATTGAAACCCTTTCTGCTACACAAATCTTGTAACCAGCTAACTCGTTATACACTGTTGCAGGTTCCCATTCAAGATTTGCAGCTAAGGAAGACTCTGAAGGGTAATATGTCCCATTTTGTTCATTTGGATCTCTACTCCAATTCCCTACATAACAACTACCATCTGGCCATTGATAAGTTCCATTTCCTTTTGGCATTCCATCTTCCCAATAGCCACCATACTTATTCCCATTACTCCAAACAAAAGTCCCCTTGCCGAAAATGGCACCATTTCTCCACTCTCCAATATAATAGTTTTTATTCTGCCATTGATACTTTCCATGCCCTTCCTGTAAACCGTGACGCCATTCTCCATCATAACAATCTCCATTTGAATAATGCAAGATGCCATGACCATGCTTCATGTTCATCACCCATTTTCCCTTATAGGTATCCCCATTGGATCCAATATATGTACCAGTTCCATCCATATATCCAGTTTTAAACTCCCCTTCATAACTAGCACCAGAGGGCCAACTAAACCTTCCCCTCCCCATAGTTTTACCTTTATGCCACTCTCCTAAATACATACACCCATCAGTCCACAAGTATTTCCCTTGTCCATCAGGAAAATTATCATACCATTGCCCTGTATAATAATCCCCATTTGGAAGAATTTTCTCTGCGAAGTAGGCTTCCCCAGATACGCTAACACCTTTATCAGTATCATGTTCGAGATCACTTTTAGTTACATTTGCCATAGATGTTATCCCAAAAATGTTGTTTGCACGCTTTTTTGCTGCTTGTGTTTTGCGCATGGTGCTCTCCCATGCCCGTAGAACACCACTTTGCTCTTTGCTCATTTTGTGTAACTTCTTCTACACGTTATTATTAAAATTCTAAAATCTAATTACAGTTTTATGTAAGATAACCATGACTACCTTGAAAAGAACAAATTATCTAGAAAAAAGGGAGAAAGAACTCTTTAATGAACAAATCGTATTTGCCTTGCAATGTTTCTCTACCTTCCTCTCTTGTTTTAATATAACAAGGTGAAATGTGTTTGAATCAAAGAATTTCATTTTCTTCTTAGCCCTTTACAGAATAAAATTCATTTTTTTTAACATACAAAATTATTTGAAATTTTATTGGGACAAATGTTCACAAAATAAATCGTAAAATCAACATGCATGAAATTTTTGAAAGAGGAAGTGATGAAGTGGCAATTGATCTTTGCATTATTATATTTAAGATAAGGTTACGTGTTGAAGTATCTGTATTAGTCTTTAATTGACATATTCTTTACTAGCCTGAAAAGAGAGGAACATAAATCTCTCCTATATTATTTCTCTTTGAGTGAAAGGGTGACTTATTCGTCTCCTACAACTCCTAAAGCCCTAACATTTGGAAGGTCACACGAAACTAAGATGCTTGTTTAACAATTCAACCAAAAAGAAAATTAGGTAAATTAATAATAGGGTACCCAAACTTCAATTTTTTATCATTTAAATATTAAAAAAATTACAAAATGCTCATTTAATTACTCATGTTTGTCTTTTATGGTTCATTTATGTTAACATACAATCGATAGTTTTTTATTATTATTTAATTGGTCAGATACTGACATATGTTTATGTTTTTAATCTGAAGTTTATATAATTTGGCATTTTTCTGTGTTTTATTGAAACATATAGAATACATAATTTTCGTATTTTCCTCTTAAAAATTTTAAGGGGAGTAAACTACTTATACAAATGTAAAATCAAAGTAATTTTATATATTTTCATAATTTAACTATTGAATTTATCGATATAATTATACTTGTCATACTTATAATTTTTTTTTATGTTGGTCTAAAATACCGTTTATATTAATATATATGTAATGATTGATTTTTTTTATATAAAACAAACAGTTAGAAAATTTCAATTTACTCCTAACTTGGTATTCATGATCTACATGAATAGAACATGGAACATTATAATGTTAAAATATTAATCATACAAAAAATTATGAATATATGTAAAAATAATTTAATTTTACACTAGTATAAGTTTATCTTTCCTCAAAATTTAACAATGATCATAATTGTAAAATTTAGATTTATTATGAAATGTCATATTATAAGTTAAAAAAAAGATATAATTGTTAGCAGCCATGGGATCTTTTGAAGTTATTAAGAACACAATCTAATTTTTGGTGGGCATGCGTCGGTGATTTCAACACAATCTTATCGTCATTGAATAAGTTAAGAAATAAATAAAATTACGTAAACATATGAAAATATATGTAGATATAAGTAAAACTTACAATCGAATTGAATGAAGGGTTTTGTGGAGAGTATGATGAAAAAATTAGACATCGTTCAAATTAGTTTGATAAAGAGATATGTCAGGTCACGTCAGTATTTTTTCTTATTGTATTAAATGAGAAATGTATGGACAGAGCTTTTCTTCTCCCTAAAACAAGCCTCCGCCAAAAGATCCATTTTCACCGTTTCTATTTCTTGTAGTGAAGGATTCTCAACTCTTCTAAATAAGGTGAAGGCAAATAGCAAAAATAAGGGTAACAAGGCAAGCAGAAATGGCCCTCGTGTTACCTATCGAGTCTTCACTGGTAATAGTGGAAATTAAACAAATTATTCAGTCCGTTGCAAATTGTTATGGGCAAAGGGTGAATATGAAAGCTACAATTTAGTCAGAGCATCAGATACCTATCTAGTGGTTGTAAAGGCAATTTCACAGGACTATGAGTTGCTTTTAGCTTTCTAGTTCATTCTGTGTAGACATTAACAGATTAATCAGTACTTACTGGCGGAAGCAAAATGAGAAAATAAAGGGTGTAAGTTGGCTGATGAACTGGAAAGAGACATGCAGTCACCACTCCATGTTCATCCCTCAAGACTCCTCCAATGAGAGCAGGTCCTGGACCTAGTCTTACTCTAGTAGCCCCGTTGACGTTAAATTTGACAAAACCAGCTTCAGGTGGCAGCCAGAGCACCTTACATCTCATATCAGGACCACTTTACCCGAAAGCATTGCCTTAGGTTGTCCCACCATGAAGGCTACATGATAGGAATCTTCTCATGAGTAGCTTTAATCCAAATCATTGATCAAGCTTTACCAAGAAAAGAATTTTCTCGTCCCTCGTCACTTTCCTTTCAAACACCATATAATTTCTTGCTAGCCACAAAGACCATATCACTGCTGCACAACTAATGAGCCACCAACTTTGTAATGCTTGAAAAGTTGCAAGAAAAGCAGGACTCAAAGAACAGCTAAAAGTTATCTAAGCAACTTCAACCACAAACAGATTTTTTTTCCCACAAATAAGCAGTTGATGAAGAGACTTTGCACTTGATCAATATGAACACCTTTATTAATTAAGAATGACAAGAAGCTTCAAAATATTCGGGGGGATCTTTAGATTCCAGATACAATCAAACTTGAATTCAGGATGCGGTACCTTTTCACTGCACAACAGAGGAGAAAGCTTTTTAACAGAAAGGCTTCTTCATTTATCATGCGAATCATACTCTTTAGCCAATGGAGGTCATGAGAAAAAATCATCCCAATTTGCATCTGAGAAGGTTAAATTTACCAGGTGTCCTTGTTGTTGTCTTTTGCATGCTTATTAGTAAATTTTTTATTGTTGAGGGAAAAAAAGCTTATTTATCCCTAATGATTTCCAAGTAGTAAGTTTGACTATCCTGATGTTTGTATTTAGACGTTTGATAATGGAGGAATATGTTTAGTGTAAAGAGTGCTTACAGAGTTGCAAATAGAATCACAAAATTTTCTCAAACTTCCATTGAAATAAAAGGCGGAGTACGTAAATCCTTTCGAGAAAAAATTACAAAATTTTCCCCCACTCCCAACAGGGTTTCTACAAATATTTTCATTTGAGTATTATGACACAGACTCACAATAGCCACAGAATAAGGACACTCTCTAACTAATAATTTAGTTTTACAATTTAATCCTTTTCATATCTAAATTTAAAATCTATTAATTTAACACCAATTTCTTCAATAAATCAATAATAATACCTTTTAAAAATTTTAACAGTTTTACAAATTGATACATGAGAGCTAACTAAATCAAATTCCCGTAACCTTAAAAACATAAAAAATATAAGAAAAATAACTTAATTAAACATACAAATTAAAGGTCGAACGTTTGAAGCTTCTTAAGGGTTTTCTTTCTTTCTTTGCTGAGAGGAGAGGAAGATGAATAGAAAATGGACTTTTAATTCTTTAATTTATCTTATATAGTTGGATTAGGGATTAGTTAATTAGATTTAATTAACTTAATTATACTTAATTAACAAAAACTAATAATTAAACTTAGTTGATGGGGGAAATCATCACCCTCCACTATCCATAATAGAAAATCGGTTTAATCACCATTTCAAACCTTAGGCTAATTGCAATCTAAGTCTCTTAGTCTTTCACCAATTAAAAACTTATACGGATAAGATTTTTACAATGTAGTCCTTGTACTTCAATTAAGAAATTAATAGGAAAAACTGAAGGACCAAGCTTTAATATTCTATTATACCAATTCCGCAAAAATAAAATAAATATTAACGGATTCAGTTTACGGAAATAGGATTTTGAAACCGTCTTTTCTGGTACTACTGAAAATCAAGTTGTTACAAGTGGGATGCATGGGCTTTAGGTACTTTCATTGTTTTGACTTGACTTATTGGAAAACAGGTTGTGAGATTGATTTCAAATCTGGACAACTTAGTTAGTCGTTTCTTTAAGGATAAATATTTTCCAAGATGTAGTCTTTTTGAAGCTGACGAGGCTGCCAATCAATCTTTTATTTGGCAAAGTTTAATGGTTGCATGTCATGTTGTGCATAGTGAAACTCGATGGAGAGTTGGTAATGGGTGTGATATTGGAGTTTATTAGGATCCGTGGCTTATTGATGATGATAATTTTTATGTCGATTCACTTTTGTTACCTAATATGAAGTATCTTCGAGTTTCTAATATGCTTAGTGTGGATGGGTGCTTTTGGAATAGGCCAAGTGATTGTGAACTGATATGGCGGATCCCAGTTAGTCTCAGTCATCCCCCAAATAAAATTATATGGCACTTTGCTCTTGATGAAAGGTATAGTGTAAAGTCGGGTTATAGATTGGTGATGAACTTGTATTTGAATATGAATGTTTTAATTCGGGACGGGCCATGGCAACAAATATGACATTTGGGTATCCCTCCATGTGTGAAGGAGTTTCTTTGGCGTTGTTGCATTCCTTTCTTCCAGTTAAAAGTCGGTTTCTTGAAAGGGGTGTTCTTGTTACGCAAGTGTGTAGGGAAGGTGATGGGAATGAGGACATTGAGCATGCCTTGTTGCGCTACTGTAAGGTGCAAGTTGTTTGGACTATAGCAATGGTACCTACATATGAGGCTGCTTGGTTGGATTTCTAGTCGGGATTGTCGGCTATGTCGAACAGTGAGGTTTGTGTTGTTGAGGCAAATCTGGTCAGCCAAGAACTTATCTTTATGGCAACACCGTGAGCTTCCACCACATTAGGTTCTTTATAATGTGTATTGTTTCGTTCAAGAGTGGATGGTTGCAAATGTTGTTTATCCGACAACTGAGTCCCAATCGACCTCGGAGATGGAGGACGGGAGCAACGTCGGGATGAGAGGGGGATTGTCGGGGGCTCCAAGGTGTCAACCAACTCCTTCCCGGTTGTTCAAATGTAATGTCAATGCCTCTGTTTTTGTAGATGAACTGACTGTCGAGGTTGGACTTGTTCTTCAAGACAACCGTGGTGTCAATATTTGAGAGGGTAACATGCAGCCCTCGGTTAGCTGAGGCCTTCGCCATCCGAAAGGCTTTGTCATGCCTGAAATCTAATCATTACAATCACAACATCCAGGGGGCGGAGCTAAGGGGGTTAGCAGGACCCTGACCTCTCTTAAAATGAAAATTTTCACCTTTAATCCTTTTATAATTTTAAAAATTTTAAAATAGTATATGATAAAATTACACTTTGGGCCCTCAAGAATGAGAAAAAATTGATTTAATCATTTAAAAATTATAAATAAATGGACTATTAAAATGATGAAATTTCACTTTTGCTATCACAAAAATATACAACTTTATTAAAAAAAAATTTGGCTCCGCCCTTGACATATCGTTGAGTCAGATTGTGCATCGGCGGTGCATGCATTGAATCAATCCGTTGTTGCCAACTCGGAGTTCAGTTGTTTAATTTTGGATTGTTTACGTTGAGTGCTTCGTTTCAATACTTATCCTTTAATCGGGTATGTCGGTCGGTCTTTCTCAGGTAGCTTTATTACATGTTAATCACAATGAACAGTCTACTTTATTGTCTTCAATTTTAAATGTTTTAAATGATAATAATGTTCTTGTTTCGTCTAATGGGGATATTAGGTGAGGGTCGTTGAATTCTGTGTATTTGTTTTTTTGTTTAGAATATAAGTTTACTCAAAAGAAAACAATTATAAATTATGTAATAATAATATCATAACTAGTTTGTCCATAGATAGATTTATTTTTAGATATTCAATATATACCATAACTAGTTTGTCGTTATAAATCTAAGGGATTTATTTTTAGGTAGATATATATATATATACACACAGCACCTTTTCGACGTACATTGTGAGTTGCTGAAGGTTCTTCACATGCAATAATACTCCAAAATTCGCGTTTATCATTTGCAAATAAAAGAAAAATTATTTAGAGAAAACAAAAAATAGTGATGAGTTAGTTGGGGAGCAAAGAGGGTTGAGAACAATAAAAAATAAGTTAGTTTCGGCTGCGGAAAGCTCGCTTGAATTTAGAAATCTTGAGGACCCATGAAAAAGTTCGTTAGGAAAAAGTTGTGAGGATCGATCTGGTAAACCAACAACTGTTGATAAGGGAAGTTGAAAGAGAGAGAAGAAAAGCAAACGCTAAGGAAGCGTTTGGTGTGTCCTTTGTCCTTTGGCTTTCTTATGCTAGGAAAACAATGAAAGCCATTTTGTTTGGTTTTTGTAATTAAGGTTCTTTTCTTTTCCCTCTTTGTGGGTGTTTGTCTCCCATTATGCATTCAACAGAATTGACAGACCGTACAAAGAGAAGCATGAGAATGAGCAGAAGCCAAATTTATGATTCTTCTTCCATTGGAATCGACCCCTCCCCTCCCAGTTCCACTCCCAAAAGGACTTACCAAGTTTGGAAAGGAAATAATGTACTTCAGCTTCCCTTTCTTTCTTTCTTTCTTTCAATCGTTTTCTTCTTTTTTATGCATGTTTAAAGGGTTTTTTCTTTTCTTTTGATTGATGAACTCTTTTTCAATCATGTTCTTCTTATTTATGCATATTACAAGTATGTATGCATGGTGGTACCCCATAGCATCATTTTGCAAAATCTGGTTAAATCCCTTGAGGGGCTGGTTTTAGGGTTGAAAAAATTGAGTATTTTGAGTATAGAAGCTTATATGATCGGCATTTTTATGTGCTAATGAAAGATTAATACATTGTTCAATTTCAGAAATTTTGTTGTGGAGGAAGAATTATACTTGGCCCCGATGCTTCATCACTTTTCTTAACGTCGTTTTTGATTGGATGCCCTGCAATTGCCTTCTGTATAAAGATGGCGTTGCATATCAAGCCCCAAGATACAATTTTTAACCATCAAATCTTGCTTGGGGGACTCATCCTCACTGTTTTGGTTGGTAAAAAGATTTTATACAAGTAGTAGTAAATAATTTAAGTTTGGGTTTAAAATTATATCTTCTCCAGTCCTTGATTGTTTAGTAAATTTGGAAAGATTGTTGTTGCAGGATTTAGGTTTTTTATTTCTGACAAGCTTTGGAGATCCTGGAATAATACCCAGAAATACAAAACCACCAGAATCATCATCAGATGATGATGATCTGTGCAAGTCAACGTCGTTTGATTGGGCGAATGGTAAGACTGGAACCCTGAGACTACCGAGGATTAAGGAAGTGAAATTGGAGACGGGTGAAACGGTTCAGGTCAAGTTTTGTGAGACTTGCTTGTTATATCGATCCCCCCGTGCCTCTCACTGCTCCATCTGCAACAATTGTGTCCAGAGGTTTGACCACCATTGTCCATGGGTCGGTCAATGCATCGGAGCTGTAAGTTCCTTTGTAATCATTCCTTCTTCAACTACCCTTTCTTCATTTGCTTAAAACCAAATTAATGAATGATTTGCAGCGCAACTACTCATTCTTCATTTGTTTCATATCATCATCCACTGCCTTGTGCATATACGTCTTCACGTGCTCTTGGGTGAATATTCTTCGACAACGCACGAGCTTCTGGACTGCCATATCTCGTGATGTACTATCAGTTGTTCTTATACTCTATTGCTTCATTGTCGTCTGGTTTGTCGGTGGCCTTACAGTTTTCCATTTCTACCTCATTTCCACTAACCAGGTCTTCTTCTTCTTCCTTTCCCTTAATTCCCTTACCCCCTCTCTCTATATATACATATATGTGACATGTTACGTATCATTGTTTGGTTATTCCGTCATTAACAATAGTCTTTAATGGTACAAACAGATAAAAAATTTTAACAGAAATGATTAATTTACTCTTTCATCTAATGTACAGAGATCGATTTACCCATTTTTAAAGTAGATGAGATAAACTAATACAGAAACTTTCATGATGCTTTTACCGGGAAAAAGCTAAATAAATAAATAATTGGTTGATTCCAGACAACGTACGAGAGCTTCCGGTATCGGTATGATAGGAAGGAAAACCCATTCAACAAAGGCATATTGAGCAACTTCAGACAAGTACTGTTCTCAAAAATCCCACCTTCGTTGATCAATCTCAGAGCATGGACAACAGAAGATGACACCGGGCTTTCAGTTGTAGATGACAATGGAAACAGCGTGACTGGTTCCAAAAATTTTGACGTAGAAATGGGAGTTCCCAAGCTTTTGCAGAAGATTGACTTCGATGGTTTCGATACTAAGCCTTCGAATTCCAAGAACCAAAATTTTCATGATCAAACTAAATTTGGTATAGATTAATTATTAAAATCACCAAATCAATTAGGCTGTAAATGAATCAAGCTTCAATGAACCGAATTCTGTTCGTGCTTGTTCATTTATTTATTTTTGAGTTTATTTGCGTTCGGTTTGTATTTTTTAAGAATTTGAAATTGAGTTCAAAGCTCAATTTATTTAAAATTGTGTATATATATTCACTTTAAATTAAAAGAATTTGTTCACGAACATTAAAAGAACATGTTCATCAATGTATAATTCAATATGCTAATGAATAATTAAAAATATTTATGAACATTTTTAGAGATGACATTATTGAAAAAAAACAGTTACGAACTTCAAACATAACGAAGGAAACAAAAAGTATTCATCAATAAAAAATCTAAAACATTTTACTATTTTTTTGTGTGAATATATTGATATCATTACATGGTAGTATCTGTTCATACTCTCTAAACCCTTTGATAATACACACATTTTACACACACAACTACTCGAACCTAAATTTTATCACTGAAACCACGTTCTACTATTATTTTTTAAACACATAACAAATGAAAACCCAACTATTATTTTTTAAACACATAACAAATGAACATGTTTCTTAGTTTCAGATATAAAATGATAAAACATAAAACTAAATGTTTGCATAATTTTTGAACTTTCATCAAAATGAACTTACGAGGTTCATCCTTATAAACGTCATTAAATCATAATGGTCTAAGTGCTCATTTGGTCCTGAATTTGACTCCTCTTTTCAACTTAGTACGTTTAGTTTTTTTCCAATTTCATACTCAAGACTTTTTTCTCATCCACCATCGTGACTCCTCTTTTCAACTTAGTACGTTTAGTTTTTTTCCAATTTCATACTCAAGACTTTTTTCTCATCCACTATCGTGATACTTGTTTGTAGATTTTCATTTGAATATAGTGAAAAATAATAATTACTAAATAAGTATGTTAAAAATTACTTCTTAAAATATATATGTTCTTTTAGGTATGAGTTTTTAGGAATAATTTAATACATACGAGGGTTGAGTCAACGAGTAAGTTGATAAATGCTAGTTTACTTTATTTTAAATAATTTAATACAATATTTATTGTTTTAAATGTGATTTAATACAAAAAAAATATAATTTTAATTGAATTGAAATGTATTATCTCCTATTTAAATGTTTTAAAAATTATAAATGATTTTAAGTATTATATAAAAAAATAAATATAATAAAAAAAAATGGTAAAAACTTGAAGAGAAAAGAGATGGTAAGAGTATGGACATTTGGTGTAATAAAAGTTTGGCTTAATGCTCAAATTGACCTTCCAGCTATGCATGTTTTTTGATTTTGGTACATAATTTTTTTTTCAGATTGGTACTTGAAAATTATCAATTTGAAAATTTTGAACTTTGAAGTAGTATGACTCATTCATCAACTGGTAAAAGAAATTAGCCATTATAATATCATTCATGAACCACAAGAAGATGATGGAGTAAAAAAAAAATGGGGGAAAAAGAAACTATATTAACAGCTCCACCCATATTCTGCTCAGAAAATGATAAGGTACTAGGAAAAATGCAGGGTACAACTGATGATTTAAATAAATAGCAAAAATGAAAAACTAGGCTTTCCAGGATTCTAAAGTGGGAAAGCAGGGAAAACTGTCGGGATCTAAGGTAGCTTCAGCAGAAGCTATACCGTCTGAAGACCGTAATGGAACTAACGTGGACCCAGAAACAGCTCCTGAAGAAGCCTGATGCTGATCGAACAAAAAGGCTGAGGTGTCGAGCGTAGGCAGGCATCTGGGTCTTTGAGGCTCGGGCTTCAGGATCGGACTCAAAGACATCTGCGCGTTACAAAAGCGGACTCCAGTCACCTGTTGCACCATCTGCCTGAAATTGGCCGGATCCGCCTTTATGAAAGTGGTTTGAGAGAACTTGGAGGCACGGGACTTGCGTTTGGACTTGGAGACTTTCCCAGCGGGAACGGGCTTGAGTAGTGTCCGCTGACGTTTAGCACTGGTTTCAGGGTCAGAGCCTGAAACGTTTGACCCGCTGGGGGTAGGAGTAGGCGTCGGTAAGGGGTTAGAGTTGACAAGGTTGAAGAGCGGGGAAAGAGAATGCGAATCAGAGTTAGAGAAGGAAGTAGAGATGGAGTCTTGGAATGCCCTGGTAAGAGCTTCGGCTTCGGCTTCGGAGAGCCAGGTATCAGCAAAGCTGGGACGAAACGCCCACGACTCAAAGTCGGCCAAGTTTTCCGATGATGATGATGCCATCTGCTGCAAGTTGAGTGATACTATAGATCTTGATATGTCCAGATGGAAATCTGTAAAAGAAAGAAAGAACGAAAGAGAGAAAATCAAAAGAAAGGAATCATCCAGTAGTTGGGATTGGTCATGTTATGGAATTATATTTTAATTTAAGTGAGACCAAAAGAGAGAGAAAGCGATGGGGAAGAAGAAAAGAGAGGAAGAGAGGGGGAAATGGGGGAGAAAGAGGAGACTTTTAAGGGAGCTTTAAATAGGGCGGTGGGGGAAGAAACCGCGTCGTAATGACAGAGGGACAGGCGTCATCTTCTCTCGTACGGGAATCGACCGAACGTACTTCTTAGCTAATCTAAGCTAACCATGGTTTATTATTATTACATTTTTGAGCTTGACTCAACGACTGCAATGCCCTTCATCTCCTTATTCCGCAGCTTTGACTGTCAAGGTTGCGTCTTTCGGCGTCCACTCTTACGCGTAAACTCCACTTTTTTTTTTTATTATTTATTTATGACAGATTTGTCTTAAGTTTAATTTTTTTTTGTTTGGTTCGAAGGGTCATTCTATAGTCAACAGCGATAGAATTTTTTTTTTTTTTTAAATAGACTTTTATTTAAATAAAATAAAATAAATATTTTTTTACTCTTATAATATATTTTTATCAAAATAATATGAATGTTATAATGTTTATTTTTGCAACACTAAATCGTCAAATGAAATGACAATTTTAAGATTTCAATCATCGAATTGTGATTTAAGATGGGGATTTCACAAAATATAATATTAGTTCATTTTTGTGATGAAATCATGTCTATGTAGGGGAAGAGGGGATAAGATGGGAGGTGTTGGAAGGAAAATGGATGAAGGTGAATACTGACGCAACTTTGGGAGTTGGCTCGTTTGTTGCTGTGGTGGGGGGAGTGGCCAGGGACAACGGAGGACGTTGGCTCTGGGGTTCTCCAGTAAGTTAGGGATTTGTTCGACGCTTAAAGTTGAGTTATGGGGGCTTTTGAGGGAGTTAAACTAGCATGGGAGGAGGGAGTTAAGAAGTTTATCTTAGAGATGGATTATATAGAGGCAATTGATTTGCTGAGTGGTCAGATTCAAGATCAGAACATATTAGAAGGAAGAGTGAAGGATTTATTGGAGAGGAGATCCGCATTGCATGTATCAAGATAGAAGAACAACGTAGTGGACGGTATAAGCAAACTTGCCATAAGAATGAATGTGAAATGAAAAGTTTTTAACGAACTGTTTTAAACGTTGCATGATACTATAGAGGTTGAAAGATGTTAAATTTAATTAAATGATATAGTAAATATAATCTACAAACAAATGTTGGAAGTAACTGTTATATTAATTGGATTGTGCATTGTTAAGATTTAATTTTTTTAAACATTGAAAGTAGCACAATATATTGTTAGAAGTTGAAAATAATATAACCTTATGCAATAGTTGAAAATGTGTGCAATACTTTAACTGAAATTGATCTATGACTACCATTGGAGTAATTTAATTGTGCAGTTTCAATAAAGACGATGAGTAATTAGTTTACTGCATAATGACCAAATTCGTTAGTTCAATGTTGGTTATGTTTTTTAATTGAGCCATCAGGTTAGTGTTAGGTTTAGTAGGAGTGCTAAAATAGATGAAATAAAAAGAAAGATCGGGTCCAAAATAGCTCAACATTCTGGGAGGATGTTATCAAAACTATTTTAAAAATTTCCAATGACACTCAATCCTCGAATATATAACTTCATGTCGAAGAGTTATATGGTCATCCTAGAATACGGGATGCCACACTATTTATTGTAACACCCCACACTCAATTCTATCGTCAAGTCCGAGCTACGGGATGCTATATTAGTTGTCGAAGCAACTACAATCAAATACAATTCATTTTAATAGTTAAGACATATTATTAAGATCAAAACATGAGTACAACATGTCATACAAATATTTTCGAGTCTTATACGAGCTTACGAAAACTCTTAAATATACTCAGGATCGAATAGGGACCAAATTGTAAAATTTACAAACAATCATATTGACGTCGCAACTTCAAGGGTTCCTCATTGTGACGCAACTCGCAACTCATTGACTTCTCCGCAACATTAAAAGCCCGACGCCGCAATGTGACAGCCTGTTTTCAAAAGGTCCAATTGGTACCAATTCATGTCACCTAATCAATCAAACTTATAACCCAATTTAACTATTTCAGTATTTTTAAAAATTCTCATATGCCTACTTTTTATCATTAACACCATGTATACATATACATTAGACAAATCATCATTTAAAATCCAAAACATATAACCATTTCTACAATTTCAACCATTTAACTATTTCAACTACTCATGTCATGTTCATATTTGTATATTAAACAAATTGTAAACTTGATGCAAACCATAATCCCAATTCAAAATTCATAATGAACATTTCAATACAAAACCGACTTCAAATCTTAAGTACTTGCTATATATCAAAATGAAAAGGGACTATAAACTTTGTTGAGTCGAGAGCTGCCATTTAGATGCTGAGTCAATCTTTAAGACTTTGAAATTCCCTAATATCTGTGCATTAAATAAATAAATCGTACATTGAGTGATAATGCTCAATGATACTTTCATTATCCAAATCATAAACAAGTATAATCGCAATAAAAAATCGATCAATGCATGCTTAAATTTCAATCATTCCAATTCACATATTTACTACTCATATACCAATTTCATGAATCATCTCAATTGGTAAGCAATATGAATAACTCATGCCATCTATTCTAATAGCAATAACATACAAACATTTCCATTTTTTATATCATGTGTACACATATATGCCAATAAGGTAATCAAACTAAATTTCATTACAATTTATGACAATTCAACACTTCATTCATGTATCTATGTATATGCCAGCATGAGATCAAAGTCATAAAATGATTATGATCACAAGTAGATTGCAATCTCATTTTACTATCTCATTCCTTCTTGAGTCTATTGACTCGTTCATGTCTAAATCAACCCATCCAAGTCATAATATGAGTATGATCACAAGTGGATTTCAATCAATATATGCTATGATACAATCATTTCAAGTTACATGCTCATCACACAGATATCA
The DNA here is from genome assembly GCA_039519145.1 of Kokia cookei. NCBI lineage: Eukaryota > Viridiplantae > Streptophyta > Magnoliopsida > Malvales > Malvaceae > Kokia > Kokia cookei. Next base: position 34,146,522 of record CM076899.1, on the reverse strand, counting down.
ATTTCATACACAAGCTCGTTTCTTAATCAATTTAACATTCTTTACCACACTTTCTATACTCGAGTATACAATTCAATTTCATCCCAATTTCACAAATATATCTATACATATAACACCATGTTACTAAATTTTCATTTTTTTTAACCAATGACATCTAATCTTTCATTTTTCGATTCAATTTTCTCTCTTTCGAGTCTATTGACTCGTTCATAATCAATTCGATCTCAAGCTTGTTTAAATAACTTTGCATGATCTTTCACATGCTATTATTAATCACATTTCACATATGTACACTTTTAATATCAAAGCATATCATCATTTAATTCAAATATCATTTATCAAATTCATCTTTCATTATCTAATTTTAAATTTTCAATTTAACAATTCGCCCAATGCAATCTTAGTAAAAACGAACTCAGGCACGCGGGTGAATTACACCACACCAATATAGCTCATCTGAGCATAAACTACACCACATCAAAGCACCGAATTGCATAGCCCATAGGCATAAAATGTATATATGCATTCAAATACATTCCTCCACCAGACCAAGATCACCGTAGAGACAATAAATACTCAATGGTCAACAATAGATGTTGGATCCCAAAATAACCAGTCATAATCTCTATATCATCAACTATCTTATACACAAGTGCGCATATGACCCTATTGACATGCCAATTATATCCTAGATTTTTACTAAGTTCACATGGACATCAACCATTCATATATCATAATGTCATTTCATTACATCTTCAATTCATATATATATATATATAATTCATATCACATATTATATTAATAATATCATACTTTTTTATACTATATTCAATTTAGCCCAAATTCCCAATATTTAATATTGTCAACAGAATTCAATACATATATAACTTATTACTATCAAATTCATATGATCACATATTCAACACCATTGTTCCATACCATTTCTATCATCAATTCATGATATAAGACATTTATCAATTTATATCTTACTTATTTTTATAGTGCCAGTAATATTTGTTTTTTCTTTCGAAATTCTACCTATAATATTTTAAGTGATATTAATAAAAAGGTAATCCTATTATTAGAAATAATCACAAATTCAACACTTATTAGACGAATCCAAAACATTTTAGTCCAGGAAATTCAATGGTATCTACGTTACATCCCGCAAGAGCAAAATAAAATTGCGAATTTTATGGCAAAACAACCTTTAACCGAAAGTGACGAATTACAAGTGTTTGAAACTCCACCTACGGCAGTTCATAATTTGTTGGAGATAGATAAATTTAAAGGGTTTTTCCTTATCAAGTTATTACTATGTAATTTAGTTTGATATTTATTCTATTCACCAGAAAAAATGTCTAAAGGTTTGAACATGATATTTATATTTATATGTAGTGTTACAATGATTCAATTTTTAAATCAATGATCTATAGATAAAATTGAATTATTATAATAATTTATGCAAAACATGAAAGAAAATGAAACATAACATAAGAAAAATTATTAAAATATTACATACATAAATATATGAATATGTAAAATATAGGTAATGGTCTTATAATGCCTTGAAAATGATAATAACACCAAAAAAAAAAAAAAAATGCAAGACTTTTTTTCTTTCTTCTTCCCTTAAAAAAAGTTTCAACTATAACTTTTCATTTTTTTATTTCTCAACAAAAACTTTTCAATAAAATGTCAACTATAGTTAGGAATCTTAAGCAGTCTTTTTTTATATATAGTTTTAGGCTGTTGCCATGTCCATGACTTAGTGGGCAGAAGGCCGGTCAGATGCATAGGCCCATCGAAGCTTTATTTATTTATTTGCTTTTTAATTTTATCTATCGTTTCGATGGTAAGAAGACGGGGTAAAAAAAAGGAGCATTTATCTAGCTTATCCAAATCGAAAGTACAAAGAAATGGCTCTCCTCACCTTTAATCCGCTTACCTGTCTCTCTTCTTCTCCGGTTCGTTCTTGCTCAACGTCGTTGCCCATCGTTGTTTTACCAAGTAAGTTCGCTTTTCATTTAACGCCATATTCTGTGTGGTTTTTCATCGAACACTTTGTTGTCATTGATGTAAACATTCTTTATCTTGTTTGAAATCTTTTGTATTCATCGTCAGTTTCCAGGTTGCGGGTGAATGGAATCGTTTACCATTGTTCAAAAAGTTCAATTGGTACACAGTTTGTCCCCAGCAGGAAAAGATCGGTGGTGACTGTGAAAGCCTCTTCCGCAAGTACTGATGGCGAGGAACAGGTTGCGGCGGAAAGCAAGAAGGAAGATTTACCAGTAGGACAACTTCCTTTAGAATCAAAGATGCAGCAGATGGCGGAGCAGAAGATGAGGATGAAGATGGCGAAGAAGATAAGGCTTCGTAGAAAGCGACTTGTCCGCAAGAGAAAGATGAGGAAGAAGGGACGATGGCCGCCTTCTAAGATGAAAAAATTGAAGAATGTATGACCTTTTGCTTATTCGTTTCAACTTTCTTCTTCCTACTTTGTAGATCTTATATACTGTTACGCAGTGATGACCTCAATGAACTGAATCTGCTGTTATTCAATTTCATTATGAAAACTGAAAGACAAATGCCTGAAGTGCTTGCTTGATTTTGGCATCTCTTATGCGAAATTATGCTAGCTATACGTTCCTTTGATTCTTGAATGCATCTGATTCCGAAGCATCTATATTTGATAATCCTGTCATTCCATTTCACTACCCTGGCCTGTAACTATTTTATGAGACAAAAGAAAATGAAGGAAGTTGATTCATTCTCTGTTATTAGGATTTGGGTGAAGAATGTGGTAAGCTATGTTCTAATGTACTTATCTTACAATCAAGTATGCCCAAAAGACGAAAGATGTTTGTAATAATATATTTATTTACCTTGTTTTTATATTGATAATATTTTTAAAAAATAATATAATTATTCTTAAATTATCTTTATGAAATATTATTGTGGATTAAAACAATAATCATTCATGATTGAATGATGTAAAGATACGAGTATTGAAAGGAAAACAATGTGATGGACTAATCCACTATAAGAATGTTTTTTGAATTATTATTTATTAATCCCAATAATTCTCATAGTGATAATAGTGCACATTATTTTTGAACTCGAGATCAATATAGTTTTAACTCGAGGTCAATATAGTTCCAAACATCAAGAATCGTATACTTTAACAGAATGAAAGGACTTCCGTAACTAAATGTACTATAAAAATTGTTGTCAGAAATATTATAAATTATGTGATGAGACTTGAGTGACAGTGATAAGATTTGTTTCGCTTATGTAATAGGAGGGAAGAGATGTATTGCACTCTCTGATAAAATTAGACTAAAAATACATAATCATATTCAAACTCAAATTTAATCGATATAAGTTATAAACTCATTTTAATATTTTAACCTATTCAAAATTTAGCATATAAAATATTGAGCTATTCAAATGTGATTGTTCCATGACTCGTTCAACCTAGATGTAATGGACGGGTATATATTTATCACGGAAAGCTCTTAAATGCACTTATAATTAAAATTTTAAATAAATAATGTGATAGTCCTTTTTTTTTTTTTATGGAAAATCGAAAATGTGAAAATATCTTAAATGCACTTGAATTTTTTTTATTTTTTTTTAAAACTCTATTATTTTTAACTTCGTTTATAATAACTCTACTTGAATAGATTCCAGATATGTTTTTAAGAGAGCCAAAATAAGAATAAACAGAGGATAATAAGCTACTAAAAACCATTGAAGTGATACATTATACCAATGATTCATTTCCTCCCATTTGTGAAAATTAAGGGCTAAAATAAAAGGGGGGAAGTTATTTTATGATTCAGGGACATCATCAAGAACAAAAGAACCAAGTTTACCTGCCCTAAATAAAGTAAGAAACTTCTTTGATACCATCAAACGAGCTTCGGATGACTTATGGGGTATCCTCAATGCTTTCTGCAGCACTTCAAATTGATGTTCAACAAGGCACTCCATGTCATTCTCATCTTCGATATTACCACCAAATTCAGACAGAGTTACATAGAGTGCATGTCGAACTTCTGCTGCAAGATCCTGAAATTGAGAAACAACAAAGAGTGAGAACATTGAAATAATGATAAATGAATAAGGTCTTGTAGTTCATCCTTGTCTCTGAAATCTGCAAGTCCTAGAACTTGTAATATCAAATAGGACTTGAGTAAAATGAATGAGGATTCAATTATGGAAAGCAGACAGAATTAAACCCAAGCTGCCGACATGTAGTTATAAATCATACATAATGTTCAAATATTTTCTCAAGAACGTTCTTTAACCCGTGTAAATTTATGAAAAACCTATCCGACTCTCAACTTTTTTACCCTATGCGTCATGCGTGTATATTTAGAAGCAATTGGACTGCACGAGATGAAAGTTCCATGACATTTTCTCTAAACTTCACACAATCTTCATAAACATAGCCAGAACAACTCTGTAAATCTTTTGCTACGCAAATAAGAGACTAAGCAACTCAACCTAAGAAAATAATTGGAACTTTACATGGCACAGAAGAGACAAACAACTCACAGAATATTCTAGTTCAAACTTTGCAATTCTTTTTCTCTGCATACTGGAGACTAAGAAACTCGACCTAAAAATATGGTCCAGACTTTGCTTCACATGCAAGATACCAGCAACTCCTAAAAGAAATTAGTTCAAACTTTCCCCATGTTTTAAATACGGACAGAAAAGGACAGCAGCAGTTTCCATTAAAGACAAACTACCTCTTACAGCCTCCGTCTATTGCATTATACCAAGACTGATACTTATGCAATCAATATATTACATATATAAATCACACCATTTTCCTGGTCAATGTATAAATCACATTCTTTTAGGACATTGTCTAACCCATTGTGGAGTCCAATAGAGTTAAAGCCTTATATTTACCCTTTCATTTAAAAGTAATTTTTAAAGGATAACTTCAGCTACACTACTCTAGACTTTGTTAGATGCTATAACGAGTGCATCCAGAAGATCCTAGTTAAATCAAAGTGCTTCTTTTCTTCTCAATTATTTTTTCAAATGCTATTCCTATAACTTGAGATGTCAAGTGTACAACTGAATTCCAACGTATTTTTATTTGAGTTATAGACCAGATGATCTCTTACAGAGTCAACACTTACTGCTATCTACTGTCACGGGTTACTGCCTACGACTCTAAGCCTCGAGTATAATCCTTTCTCTGAGACACATTCTACTGTGTACAAGTGTTGATGCCTTGTGTTATGAGATTTTTGTGTGAAGGATTCAAGCATAGTGGCTATTGAGCCCAGAACAATCACAGATTTGAACATCCAGATTCATAAGAGTAACTATGCAATTCCACTTAGCCTTATTATCAGATTTCAACCTATCTATAATTTTGTCTTAAGATTGGTCAAACTAGTAATGCTTACAAAAGGAATTGCGAAAATTTGAAAGATCTTAATGAAACCTAATGCTGACCAAACATAAAAACTCAAAACAATGAGATATCTAACAAAAACAAAGAACAGTATCATGTCTAAGCACTGTGGACTACAATTAGACTTGACCACAAAACTGTAAAAAGCTTCTCACAGACTTAAACATCCTGAATAAGAGAGGAGAGAGTGTTGACCCTTACTACCTTGACATACAGCAGATCAGACGCATCGGGCAGCTTCTTCATTTTGGGCCGTAGATCTTTTGGATTGTAATCTGGTTTGTACTCAGAAATTTGGGTGGTCTCTTCAATTTGGTTAGCTAAATGCTTCCAGTGAAGTGGGGTGCCTCGACTATTCAGCAAAGTCAATAGATATTGTACGATGCGATCTTCACCAACTACTGAATCCTTTACAGACCCTGCAAGTGCATTGAGGTAGTTGAAGTTCTTTCAATAACTAGGGTGAAATGCAGAGAACTGAACTTACAACTTTTATATTAGTCAAAAGGATTTAGACACATCCTATCCAGTAATGTCCAGGCGAGCGCCTAGGCGCTAAGGAGCAGCAAAAATGGCCATTACTGCCTCAGCCACCTCAAGGCAAGGCGACTTCAATCAGGCGAGCACTTAGTGCGCTTTTCTGGTGCCTTTGTTGCAAAGCCAGGCGCAAAAAAAGCACGCCTCACTAAATAGCCATTCTATTCTCCTATTTATTTATTTTATTTTGAATTTTAAAAGAAAAATATAATAAAATATAATAAATGTTTTTTAATTAATTATTGACCTAATTTTATTATATAAAAACCTAGTTACTCTTAACAGTTAAAACTTTTTAAGAGAAGATGAAGGAAATTTAGAGCTAGTTTCTGACGACAATATTTAATTTTGTTCTTAAGGTGTTTTATTTTACAATATATTTAACTTAACTATATTAAAATTTATCTTTCTTTTACTAATTAATTATATGTATTAGTTACATATGTTTTCATATACATTTTACATATGTATTTATATTTATATGCTTGCGCCTCGGTTTACTCGGGCGAGCACCATTTTTGCACCTTGCGCTCAGGCTATATAGAAGTCCTAGCACCATGAGTGCACCTAGCACGCTTGACAAAATTGATCCTATCTCTTAAGAAAATTTTGAATCAACAATATTCAGAAAAAAAATGGTGCAGAAAACAATGTCATAACAACTTTCCACTTGCATAAATGCAGCAACTGTCCAAATTCCCTTTGCAAAATGAAGTCTAAAACAAGATAAACATTCAAGAAACAGCAGAAACACTCCATATTTTGAATCCACGTATCAGAAGCCCCATTTGAGTATAGATCTATTACAAAGGAGCATATACTTATATGATCCATATGGTTCGATAAAGGAGAGTACAAAAAATGTACCTGCCAGAGCTAGCTTTAACCCTATCTCTATGTTTGGGATGTTTGGGACTAGTACCCCTGGTGTATCAAGCACATAAATGCTTGGTTGATGAGCAATCTGTTGTGAGGACAAGGTATATTAAAACATAAGTCCTTGATATTATGTTGAAGTTACTATTCATGAATAAGAATGGAAGACAAAATAATTTAACTGCAAATGACTGAAAAGAGAGAAAATGGAGGGGAAAAAAGATGGAAATGATTGTAACAGAAGTAATAGAGAAACACGGGAAAATATAGATAGTTCTTTAGAGAAATCATCATGATTAGCTGTAAATATATCAAAATAAAAAACAAGAAATTTTCAAAATGACCAAAAAAATTATGTTTGTCCAACTTTAATGCTCAAGACATCACCAAATCAAACCAATAGCTAGAGAAAGGTGAATATTTCTGTTGGAAGGACATGATTGTGTCACGCCAGTAACCAAAAATTAAATTAAATTGAGAAAAGAAGGATTTAGTCATTAATCATATTAATCCTCTACATAAAAAACAACTCATATTACAAAGGTTAACGTGGTTGATATATCCATTTAAACAAGTCATAATAAGTTGATACGCATATAATTTAAGATTAACATGCTCAATCAAACAATGCCATTGTAATAGGAAATCTATTTTATTCAACATAACAATTTTTATTGTGACAACAATTGTTATAACTTCATAATATAATTAAAAATATCCAATATTTCACAATTGACTTTGTATCAATATGTTTTAAAAATGAAAGATAAAGATTGAAGATTTAGTAAAACTTCATAATATAATTAAAAATATCTTATATTTCTGCTTTACTTGGTAGTTAAGTGGATCATAAATAGATATGTATCTAAACAAGTGAACCAACCATTATTCTTCATTAGTTTCAACATGGAGTCAATTTCACATTAACTGGGTCAACCCAATATTAGAAGTTCATTAATTGTCTTAAACAGTCTGACCTAATTTTATTAAATGCGCCAAAACCCACAAGGTATCTTAACAGGGAGTCGTTTTGCAGGCCATGTTGGGCACTACGGTTCAAAGGCTAGACTTACTAGTTACAACCAGATTAAAAAGAACACGACAGAATGAAGTTCACTGAGATTACAAACCGAATCCATCCCTTTGATTTGCCGTAAAATAGCTAAGCCCAGCTTGTATCTGGATTTGTCAGGCACATGTATGTAGAAAAGAGAGAGGAAAGTAGAACACTTGACCTTGTAACCAGCAATATCTTGAGTAACACCTGGCAATGGACCCACAGTGGCTCGTTTCATCTTCTCCTGCACTATGCATAAAACTCTATACTATTATTAATCAAGTCAATGTATCTGGATTAATCAATTTCCATGCTCAAAGATATTCTATCTTAATATCAGATCTAAAAAATAACTTCTTACGAGGAAAGTGAGTTGATGCAATTTGATGGATTGAATTTATCAAAGCTGATTTCCCCACATTAGGAACGCCAACTACCATAACAAGAAGGGTAGGCTCTCTCGAAATCACTTCCTTCAATTTGAACTCCACAAGATCAAGAAGCTAGTGCACATGAACCATCAAAGGGGAAAAAAAGGAAAATGATAACGTAAGTAATGGATGAAGCTGGAGAGCAATGTGAAGAAATAATATTTCAAGATCATGCAAAAACTGTATGAATAAGTACATAAACAACCAATCATAAGGAGATACAATATAGCAAGGTTTATTGACTGACAAGCATAGTCAAATATATTTAGCTCACGATTCAGATCATTCTAAATCAACATTAATAGAAAGTCTAGAAAATAAAGTACTCGTATCTATTTAATAAACCTATGGGAAAAGAAAAACAACATATTGAACAATCAATATTATAGGATGGAATAGTAGAAGTGAGAATGTAAAACCACAGCTTTTATCTTGTCAATCTAATCAGATACAGTTCTTGGATAACAGCATACTACATTTACCTTAAACCCTACCAATGTGCATAGAACCTGATCTTTCCAGTATAGACTTGAACCAGACGTCAGCTTAAGTTATGACTACCCCAGAAATTAGGTTTACCTTTTATTTCTCTTTTAATTCTAACAAATAAGAAGACATATTTGTAACTTAAAATCAAGTTACAGGCATTTCATAGTTTATTTTATAATACTTCTTCCCTTGGCAATCTCTTCGTCCTAATGTCTCCTTCCCCAGCTCCCACAAATTGAGGGGAAATTTTCTATGCATGCAGAGATAGCCCCCATTATCCAAAGTAGAATTAAAAGGATAATCCCTGCACATTAGGGCTTAGTTTCTCTAGTTTCCTAGTTTGAATAAAGAGATCAAGAAGGCTATTCCTAGAATATATCTTGTTTTAATTTGATTGTCTGAAGCGATTTTTTGTTTTGTCGCTGCGCCTAGGCATGCATCTTGACATCATTATCTACATCTTTTTTCCATTATTATATAAATTTCAAGTCTAAAAGATCCAACAGAAAAAATCATTTTATAAATTATAATCATGTCGGAAAAGGAACAACCTTCAGAAAAGTCGTGGAAGTTAATGATCATTTAATTATATGAACCTATCCAAAGACTAATTTCAAAGTGAAGATTTCAAGAAAAAAAATTGAATTGATTCTCTTCTATATCAATTTGATCAATTTTCATGGGTCTTTGATACAAAATCCAAGGGCAAGGAAGTGCATGAAGAATTAACATTTCCGAATGGTCCGATTACAAGGTCTAAAGCAAAGCAATTGAAGATGAAGTTACAAATTTTCGTGCAAGAATTTCTCTTTAAACAACTTGAAGAAGCTTGTGAAACATCAAAGACGAGCATTGAATCACTTATCAAAATTTGGAGAAGGGACCCAACTCTAGTAGGATTTCTGAAGGTCCCAGTAGGAGTGGGAGAGATTCACTTGCAGTAGGCCTCTTCATTTTTAGAGTTTTAGTAGTTTTTTTAATTTAGGAAGCATGTAAAATTTGGTTGACATGAATAAAATATATTCTTAAACCGAGTTTAGAGGGGAGTTAGTTTGAGTAGAACTCTAGGACTTCTAGTTAAAGGAGGATTCTATTATTTGAAAGAGTTAATATTTTATTAAAGTTTTGATGTAATTAGTACTCCTCCATGTCATGGCTGGTTAGACAGGGTAGTTTCTAGAACAGTCCAAGTCATACTAGGATTCTTGTAACGGGTGACCAAAGTTCTTTAATAATCTTATTCACACACGGCCGGCCCTTAGTTATGGTTTCAGGATGTTTCTTTAGGATAATTGATGAGGTTCTCAGCACATGTTTAGTACGTAAAGGAAGGTTGTAAATGAGATGTTTAATGTGCTCCACGATTGCCTATAAGGATGGAGAGCCACCATAGTTCATAGTGGAGCTGATTAGCTAATTTAAAAGGCTAAGAGAAGCTTACATGATGCAATTATGATTGTAAAAAGAGCTTTAGAAAAGTCTACTGGTGTTACTAGAAGTGGTGAGATAATAATACTAGAGGCAGCATGAATGTGCAATAGATGGGAAGTCTAAACTTTTGATTAGTTTTTATGGCAAAGCTATTGAGGTTTTCACACAACAGACGACTAACAATGCTGGGTTTCATTCAACTGATGTGCTAAACATATTGAAACAGAAGCATACCCACCCATTCTTCTTCACTTCAAGTTTGTAGCTCATTTAAGATGTTTGTAGGTGTTAATGCCCTCAAGTGATGATCTTTTCAAGAAGGCAGAGGAGTAATCTCTTCAGTTCCATCCTTGAGGACAAGGATGTTGTTAAGGGGAGGCTACTGATACGTGCCTAATGTTCTATCGTGCTGTTTTTAGTTTATGGTCATCGTTTTAGTCTAACACTACATTCGTTTCTTTTAATTAGTTGTTAGCTTGTAATTAGTTACAGCTTAGCAATTGCAAAATGCCATTCAAGGCATGTAAGTTTGGAAGGGCGATACACAAAATAATTATTCCTCTTTCCTGAAAACTCCCTAAAAAATTATTCTTTTCTCTCCGTCTTCCCTTCTTTCTCTTTCTTTTCTTCTCTGTTGGTCAGCCTAATCTCAGATGGCCCATATCATCCACAAGGGAAAGCAATCAAATCAACTAACCTTTCTGACAGAACTTCTGCTATGTGCATTTATAGGTAGGCAATCTTGCTTACACGAATCAAAATAACGGACCCATTTCTGCAGAAAATAATAATATCTCAATAAGCATCATATTTGCATCATATTCCAAAGACATAAGCTAACTGAGTTCATTGACACAAAACACCACATAATCTCAATACTGAAGTTTTCATTCGAAATAGAACTACAAAGATTTAGTAAAGACTATGTTTGGTCATTACTCCTGCTACAACTTTCTCACTGGTAGCTAAATAGCAAAACAAAATTCGAGTGATTAAATGAATGCTTTTTTATATTAAGGGTGTTTTTTTTCTTTCTTGTAAAAACAAAAGGCAAATCAGCAAAAGTAACAATCAGACACAGCCAAAGACTAAACAAAAAAGCGAAAAGAAATAAAGGAAAGAATTGGATGCAAATATGTACAAACATTGAGGACATTGGAGTTGGCTAAATCTTTCTTGTTGAGAGCAATGACACGTCTTTTAGCTGAGAGCTGAGGCTGCAAGTCTTGATTAGCAGACGAAAATGGAATCTGCAAATAACTATTTCTTTTTAACTAAAAAAAACAGTAGAAAGAATTTCTGAAAACTAGAGGAGAAGTAATTGAAGCAGAATGAATAAAGAGAAAGGACTAACACGGGCATCACGAACTTCGATGACGAGGTCGGAGAGCTTGAGGCGGCTACGGATAGCGCGAGTGGCGGCGGCCATGTGGCCTGGGAACCAGTTAATGGCTCCACCATCTTTGCTGAATCCCATTTCTCCCACCTCCATTGCTTTCTTTATTATTCCTTTTTTTCCCATTTATTTCCTGAAATTTGTTTCTCCTCTGCTCTTTCCGAATTTCGACACAGCGCTCAGCCAGTGAAATGAGAAAAACGAAACACTACTCTTTTTCTTTAATAATGGTTTTAATTTATTCTATTTTAGAAGTTGAGCCCAAGTTTGACCCTAAATTAATTGGGTCTAAGCCCATTTTTAGGCAGCTGATGCGTTTGTTATTAATAAATCAAAATTAGGTATAATTTCAACGGAAATGTTAAGGTTTTTTTACAAAAATTACTACCAAAAAAAATAATTAAAATTTAAAATAATACACTCCTCATTATTTACCAAAATGGTATACATGGGAAGCGATGCCTCCTAGATAGACGGCACCAATTTAAAATTTTGATACAATTTTTTTATTTTTTATTATTATTTTATACTAAATATATATATAAAATATTAAGGGGTGTCTCTTAAATAGACAGCACTCAATTTTTCGGATATAGTATAAACCCGTATTTTAAATATAGGTATGATATAAAAAAAATAAATTAATGGGTGGTGCCTACCTGACAGGCGGCATCGACTGTCTCATTTGTCTACTCTAAAACCATTTTATTATTTATAAATAATAAGATTGTAAAATAAAATAAAATAAAATAAATATTTTTATGATTACATTTTAATAAAAATAAATTTTATTATTTTTAAATAATGAAATGGGTCTTTTGGGTGAGTTGGGTTCAGTTTGAAATTTTTTGAATTTGAGACTTGATCCAATCCATAAACACTCCTAAGTAAAAGGATATTTATTAAATTAATATAGATATAACACAACATAATTTTACTTTTTACGGTTAATTCCAGCAAATCTCCTTAATTGATATAAAATTGATACTTTGAGAACTTAATTCAAATATTTTAAAATTGAAGGACTAAGCATAATTTAAGTACGGACTGGTGTCACCTACTCATAGGCACCACTCAAAATTTTTAATTTTTTTCGTTTTTTACCTGTATGACCCGTATTTTTCCTGTACAAACGGCACCACTTAATATTTTATATTTTTAAATTTTTTAATATAAGTTAATAAAAAAAACATGTGTCAAATTTTTGAAGTTGCATTGCCTATCTAGGAGGCATCACTCTCTCATGTATACCATTTTGGTAAATAATTAAGGGAGTGTATTATTTTGGTGTTTAAAATAAATTTTTTTTATTAATTTTATAAAAAAAAACCCGAAATATTAACGCCAATGATTTTTTAATTATTTTTTGATAAATTACAATATAATGATAAAGTCTAATAGCAACACGATTAATGCGAATTTGAACCCAAATTAAACCTGAGGTGATTTGAACCCAAACTATCATGACAACACACAGGATTCTAATTGCTTATTTTTCAAATTAATTAAGATTAAATAGTTCTAATTTTTTTCATTTAAAAAAATAGCAGAATTGGTACAACAAAAATAATCCTAACATGAATAATTTACTCAAACTAATTTCACTGTTTACGATAATTTAAATTACCTATTAATATAAATTCTTATTGCATTATAACTTGATCATATAACACAACTTAATATGAGTTAAACCATATGTCACTAGATCAATGTTTACTCATTCATTTTGATTTACATGAAAAAAAAAAAAAGAAAAAAGAAATTGAGGACGATCATAGAAAGAATATTAAATAACCGTGGTGATTTTATAATTTATTCAATCAATTTAGACAATTACAAGTAGGCTGTGACAAAAGCATTGCACCAAGGGCTCAAATCCAAACAATCTCCCACTTGCTTGATTGAAGTAATTGAGTTATATTTTACATTCTCATACCTTCATGTTTCGTAGAACTACTAGTTACAAGATTCGTTGTAAACACATCTGCATGATTGTTTTCAAATGTGATTTTGACTACATTTTACTATCCCATCACCTGTCGCCTTTAGTATTATATGATATTTGCGATCAATATGTTTTATCTTTTTATGATTTTTAATTTTTTTAGTATTAATTATGGTCGCATTGTTATTGGAATATAATCCCTGCACTTCTAGAAAGAATCTCACAAGCATATGTTCTTAGTGGAGCAATTAGCTTCAAAAGTCATTCAAATTTGTTGGGAATTGATTCGATTAAGTAACGAATAAGTAAAAAATAGTAAAAGAAATTGAGAAATTTAACACACAAATTTAACGTGAAAAAACCCCTCCAGGATAAAAAAAAACCACGGGCAAAAATAAAATCACTATAATGATAAAATAACGAATGGAGATAAAAAACTAAACCTCAAAACGTAAACACAAAATTCTCCAAAAGTGTTAGGAATTCTAATCTCTAATGATTATTTTTTCTAAGGCTTTAAAAGAACCTATTTATAAGCTAAATTCTTAGTTCAAATAATAATAAAATAACCTAAATTAACAAGAACTTAACTGAAACAAATAAACATAATTTAATTGAAATAATCTTGAGTTGACAGGATCCACATCAAGGGACTAAAACAAGATTTATCTTCCTTCTTTGAAGAATTAAGATAAAGAAGTAATTTTTGATATTTTCTAGATAACCAAACATAGAGTTCTTCTAAATCCTTCAAATTTAACAAATAATTTTTGAATTTTGCTCCTCTAAACTTCTAAAATTATTTATCACTTAATTTAATTTAATTAATATAGTTCCCGAGCTTCACTTAGGAAACCTTTTTATAATTTTTTTTTTAAATTTAAGGTTAAAATATGTCACGAGTTTTTGTATTCTTTGTAAATTTAAAATTTAGTCATTATATTTTTTATTTTTAAGAATTTAATTCCTACACTTTTCAAATTTTAAAATTTAGGTCAGAGTCTTAACACTATTAAATTTATTTTGTTAAATTCAAATTCGCTACAAAACCATGTCTTTTAGTTACATTATTACTAAATGATTATTTTTTTATTTCAAAATTTCAGAGCAACAAATTTAACAAAATTTTTTTTGATAATGTTAACAATGGAGTTTAAATTTTAAATTTTGAATATAGAAATATTTAATTTCTAAAAATAAAAATAAATGAACCAAATTTCAAATTTATAAAGAATATAAGGACCCATGATATATTTTAATCAAAATTTCATAAATGATAAATGATGTGAACGAATGTAATTAATACCTATAATGTAATATGAATAATTTTCATTCAAGCATACTTTTTTATTACTTGTGAGGCATATATATCTATTATATTTAGTAAAATATTAGTTTGTTATCCCCCATTTATTTCAAATAAATATATAATTATTTATACCAATTAAATTAAAATATTTATTTTTAAATAAGTGGATATGTGATAAAATTTTAATTTTACTTGAATTTTTTTGCCGTTTATGTATAAAATAATTACCCTTTTATTAATTAAAAAAACTAATGATTGTGTTAGGCATGGATTGTTTTAGATCAAATTATGGTTACGGTCTCTCTACTATATTTAAATTTAAAATTTAGTATCTATTCTTTAATTTTATATAATTTGGTTCCTTTACATAATATCATTAGTTAATTAAGATAGTTGATACCCATAATTATTTTGGTTAAAATGTTAGAGGTCAAATTTTTCTTTTCTTTTTTTAAGAACCAATTCCAACTTCATGTAGAAATATATATTGTGTTAAAAAAACATTTTTAAGAGAAATTCATGAAATCATTTTAATCGATTTAGTTAAGGATGTTAAATTTTTGGACTAACTAATATCATCATAAAAATAAAGGATCAAATTGTGTCAAATTAAAATATAAAAATTAAATCTCAAATGTGAGCATATCAGAGAGATCAAAATAAAAAATTTATCATCATCTTACAATGATTAAAAAAAAGAGCCATGTTATTAGTTAATCCAAATAATTAGCACCCTTAATATTTTTAGTAGTTGATATGAAGTTTTTTAATAACACTTATTCTAATTCATCATGCCAAAATATTTTTTTATTGAATAGTAATTTATTTTAATGTATTGAAAATTTTAATCGAATAGTTAAATATTTATTTGGATTATCTGATATCATTGTAAAAGTAGATAATCGAATTATGTCAAATAAAAATATAAAGATTAAATCTTAAATTTTAGTTTAGCAAAAGGACCAAAACTGAAATTTTATCATTATCATTGAAATGGAAAACAAAAGTGGGCATAAAAATATAAAGATTAAATCTTAAATTTAAGTTTAACAAAAGGATCAAAAATAAAATTTTACCATTATAATTGAAATAAAAAAAATGAACGTAAAAATATAAAAATTAAATATTAAATTTAAGTTTATTAGAGAAACAAAAACTGAAATTTTACCATTGTCATTGAAATGAAAAAATGAACTCGTGTCACGAGGAAAGTCCTTACTTTTACTAATAATATGATTTTTATTATTATTTATCTATTGATTAATTTAAATTATTTAGAGAAAAATAATAACAATGTGATATGCAATGTCATCATTTTTTTTATACATAGTAAGTTGTGCTTGACACATGATGCTTTATAATTAATTTGAAAAAATTGTCACTACAATCTCACGCTAAAAAAAAAAAAAAAATCAATGCTTAAGAGGGCTTATCACATTATGAAACATAAGACATTTTAATAAAAATAATCATATATTTTGTTTGGTAAAAAATGAAAAATTATATAGAAATTTATCAAAAAATTTTAAACTTCACAAGTAAAATTTTAAAGGTAACACATGTTTAATTTAAAGTATAATAAAAAAATTCAAGAATTAAAAAAGAGCACGTTAGATCATATTTAAACTCTACTTATGGAATTAAAATATTCCACTAACATTTTCAAAATATATTCCACTAACAATGAGTGATTTTTAAAAAAGAAATTACTTTTAAACTTTTTGATAAGACACATATAGGTGCTCGAACCCGAATATTTTAAGATGAATAATATCATTTTTACCATTAAAATCACTCGTTGAGTTCATTTATAAAATCTTAAAACGGAAAAAAATTTGTGTTTATGCATACTCAAACACACATCATTCTCATAATTGCAATAACAATAATATCAATTGAGTTAAAGCTCAATTTACAAATAATATTCTTTATATCTCAAAGTTTTAATGTTACAAATTTATGTCTTTTTTTAACATTTTATCTTTTATATTTTAAAATTAATAAAAATATCAATATTATTTATATTTATTTCAAGTGTATTATTGAGTTGTAATTGAACATGTGTTTAGTTAAAAAATTACTAAAAATATTTTTTCATATACAAACTAAGTCATACTTTTTATAAAAATATTTTTATTTTTTATAATAAATTAATAAAATTTTTATCATAAACATAATGAAATTTGAACCTACAACACAATGCATAATAAACAATTAATTTTACCCTTATAATTAAAGCATCAATTAATTTTTATGTGAATTTTTTATATATTTGTTAAATAATTTTTAATAAGTATTTTTTAAATTCCGTGAAAATTAGTGCAACACCATGATTGTACTGGAGTGAGTAAAATCCTAATTTTTTTACTTCTCTTTGTAAGAATGCACATAAGACAAATCTCACGTGCCTTTGTTGTACGTGCGATGGACGTACATTAATTCTCGAGGATGTGCCCACCACGCCCTATTCAAATCATCGCCAAAACGTTTCTTCAACGATAAATCTCATCCATAGGTTCAGGTATTCCACGTGGCATAAACAACGGATAGGATTATCCCCCGCGTGGACCTACATTTTTGAATTCAAATTTCTGCTCAAAAAAGTTAACGTTACGATTTTGAAGGCCTTACCTTCGGATCCAAGCCAAACACCGAAGCCTAGGCCATTGGAAGAAACAAATTACGAGATCGCGAAATATCAAAGCAGACACAAGGAAGAGAGGGATCCCATAAAAATGAATTAAACATCCTTTTATCCTCATTTGACTGCGACTACACCATTTTTGCTCCTTAAGTTCCTTTTCTTTTTTTCTGGGTTAACTTTAGTTTTTTGTTTTGGTTGAAAAAGGATACCCAGAAAAGATTATCGAAGTATGTTCCTTTTTCTCAATTTTTTGGTCCAAGTTGTAGTTTTTAATATATAGGGAGATAAATGGATTAATGGGTATTTATTGGTTTTTATCTGATATGATTTGAAGTTTGGGGTATATTCTTTTCTTTATTTTCAACTTGTTCTGATGAGTTTGATTTTATATTTGAAAGGAAGAATAGAAGAAAGGGATTTGAAATGGAGTATGTTACAAGAACTGGGTTCCATGACCTCAATTTGGCTTCAAGAAAAGCTGAAGAAGCTGGTTGGTTTCCTTTACTCATTTCTTTCTACGTTAGCAAAGAGATTGAAAAGAAACAAGAAAGTGAAGTTTTCATATATATTTTTTCATTGCAAATAAAGTTCCCTTTTTGTTGAGAAAAAAGTTTGATACTATTCAACCCTTTAGTTCTTTTATTATTTTAATCAAAGAAGTTGATAAACATTACCATTTTGTTCACTGGTTTTCGTAGCTTTGAGAAGATATGTGGCTGTTGCTTGGTTAGAAACCTTAGTTGTTCCACTGGGGATATCAAGCCAGCCATCAGAAAAAGAGTTCATTTCTTGCTTGAGAAATGGTTTGATTCTTTGCAATGTAATTAACAAGATCCATCCTGGTGCGGTACCCAAGGTATCATTAGATTTACTATCTTCTGTTTAACATATAGTTAAGTTAAGCCTCATCCTTATCTTTTAAAATTGCACTCTTCCCATGAATTTCAAGGTCGTGGAGAGTAATTCACATGCACAATCACTCAACCGGGAATTTCAGCCTCCGGCAGCCTATCAATATTTTGAAAATGTTAGGAATTTTCTTGTTGCCATTGAAGACCTTAAATTGCCAGCCTTTGAAGCTTGTGATCTCGAAAGGGTAAATTCGGTTTCCACATTGAATAACTGTTGTAGTTTCTGGTTGCAAATTTATGTTGAAACTTTGGAACAGGATAACTTGGACGCAGGGTCTTCAGCAAAGGTTGTAGACTGCATATTAGCCCTCAAGTCATATCATGAATGTAAGCAGATTAATTGCGGAACTGCAAATGGATATTATAAGCTTACAAGGTCCCCAATGGTTATGTATTCTTCCACTAAGATCAACTCGCGAGCCTCATCAGAATCTTGTAGGCGCTTGGACATGTCTGCTGCTTGTGATAAACGACCACATGCCAATGGCGAAGTCTGTAAACTTGAAGGTTCTGATTCATTTTGTTTGAGTTGCCCTTAGAAACTTTTAAACCTTCTACAGCAACATTATCTGTTCAAGCTGTTGAAAATAGTGCATTTGACATTGTCAATATAGGAACCCTCTTAATAAAAGTTATTGGTCTTGTCGTCTAAACTCTAAATAAAAGGGAGGCATGTTTATTTCTAGCTACTTGTTTTTTTTTTGTTGTTGTTGTCTTTTTACCTTAACATATGTACTATCCAAAGCAAACATTGTTGTTTTAGAGAGAATGTTAATCAAGTTCCTCATTAATTGACGTTTATGTGATGCATGTGCTTGTAGATACAATTGTGAAGTTACTAGCCGACTACATGGTTGACACAAAAGAAAACTTTGATGACAACTTTTTGGGTTCTTTTCACAGTAGAAATCTGGTAATATACAGATATATATATGTTTTGTATATTGACCTTGTTCCTATTCAACAAATTGAATGTATAGACTTCAGTTTCTGTATTTAATTCTCTTCTGATACAGGATTCAGTCAAACTTTTGAGCAAGATGATTTCAAGTTGCCTGGAGGAGCAACTTGTAAATAAGATCCCAGAGGTGAGCTCAGAGCAGCCAAGAAAGAATTATTATCTTCTCCAAATGAAAATTCAATATAATCTATATTTCTGAAAAAACACCTATAAGAGTGCTTTATGTGGACTAAATTCTAAAATTATGGATTTGAAACTTATTATAGAGTACCAGCTGGTTCCCTTCTGTCCCCCCCTCCCCCCCCCCCTTCTTTCATTAGTAGTGAAGTGTTTAAGTGAGTATAGTCATGCCCTTTATGTTCCAAAACAGCTGAAATCCATGTTTAAAAAATTGGTGAGGCCTGTATATGATTTATAAAGAATTGATGAGGCCTAGAAATTTAAATGCCAGTCTGCCAAAAAATTAACATTTTGACCTATGTTGGGATATAGGTACGTGCCTCAAATGCGTACACTCAACATTTCCAGGGTTTTTCAGTGTATTTGGAGGATCGTACCCATATATATATCTGAATATGTGTTAGACATAGATGTTGGAGACAGTGTTTTAAGAAAAATGATGAATAGGATGACAGAGATTTTGTCTTTGCATACGTTAGTAATTACCTCAATTTAGCTATCAAATTGAGCAATAAAATGCAAATTTCTAGGGACAAATAGTAATTTTTAAAACCCATCATTCAAGTGTCTGACAAATACTGCAGCTTCTAAGTTAAACATTGTTTGTAAAATAATGAACACTTGAGAATCTGAAATTATTCATTAAAAGATTGTTGGTAGTTTTGCTTCAGTATCATAATATGGAGATATTTAGGTCTCCATATGATTTGTGTCAGTCTGTATAACAACTTTTTCTGTCACTTTGGCATTGATTACCATGTCTGTTGTAGCAAAATCTGATGAGACCTTCATCGTTTTTACAGGGATCAAGGGCTTGCACAAAGAAGGCTAATCAAAACCACATAAATTTATTGAAAATGCAGGAAAAAGAACTTTCAGTATGTATCTCGTTTTCTTCACCTATTCTGTATTAGTTGCAAAAACATTATGGAAAACTATGTTACCTGCTGGTCGAGTCTAATACATGCATGTGTCAAATACGGGAATGCTCAACTTTTTGAAATATCTTTTATTTGGAGGATCATATCCATATTTATGTCCAAACAAGTCTTGTGGACACAATTTTTGGTTATGGGTTCGCTAGGAAAAATGGAGAGTCCGTCTATGTTGCATTCTACCACTTGGATATTCCAGACAGCAAAAAGTGCAAGGATTCCTTCTCATTTTTAGACTATTCTAACATATGAGGTGTCTAACAGTGATGGAGTAATCGAAATATATTGAATCATTTCTCTGTTTTAGCTGAAAGATCAGGTCTGGAATCTTTAACCAACCTGATAGCAAGAAATACTCGTATCGTTGTTAATCATAATTTTTTTTAATTTTATTGCCAGGACCTCAAGGATTTGTTGTTAACTGCAAAAACAGAGTTTGAAGACTTACAATCACAACTGCAAATAGATTTGAAAAATATAGGTATATTACGTTAGCAATCATCCTGTAGCTAAGTTGAGTAACCCTTGTTGAGATTATTTGCTCCATTTCCTACATGCTTTGTCATTTAGATTTTTCTTCCTAGACTTTTTAACTTCAAATGCATATGTTTTAGTTTGTTCTTAGATTTTATGGCTTCTCCATAGTCATCTTTTTCTCATGAGGAATTCAGCTAAACTGTATAAATGCAAAAAATAGTTGTATCATAAATTGTACTTCCCAATTTTACACATGGAGCTTACCAGGATAAATGCATGAATTCTACTTCTGAGAATTTTTTCCCATCATTACTTGCACGGTCTCAGGAAGTCAAGTAAAAGAGATGTCCACTGCTGCAGTTCAGTATCACAAGGTGGTGGAAGAGAACAGAAAGTTATACAATATGGTACAAGATTTGAAAGGTACAAGTTCAATGTACATCATAGTTTTGTTTTAATTTGTAACTGCACAATCATCATGTCCTGATAAGAAGTTTTACCTTCCAGGAAATATCCGGGTTTTCTGCAGAATTAGACCTGCTTTCTGTGCTGGAACTAGAAATGTAATAGATTTTATTGGAGAGGATGGTTCACTTGTGATTTCAGACCCACTGAAACCCAAAAAGGATGGAAGAAAAGCCTTTCAGTTTAATCATGTTTTTGGTCCAAGTGCAACACAAGGTAAATTGTCATAAAATTCAGTCTAGTGTGTGTTGGTTATGATGTCTTGTCTTGTACATGGATTTGATTTCTTTACACAATCTTTGTTCAGATGATGTGTTTAATGACACTCAGCCTTTGATTCGATCTGTCATGGATGGTTATAATGTTTGTATCTTTGCATATGGCCAAACTGGATCAGGCAAAACTTATACTATGGTAAGACCTTCGATTTGCTTCGTATCATCTTGGTATATTTATCTGAGTTAGACTTAGTTTGGTTCATATTCATATGGTGACAGAGTGGTCCATCAGGTGGATCAACCAAGGATTTG
Organism: Kokia cookei; assembly: GCA_039519145.1. Classification (NCBI taxonomy): domain Eukaryota; kingdom Viridiplantae; phylum Streptophyta; class Magnoliopsida; order Malvales; family Malvaceae; genus Kokia; species Kokia cookei. Next base: position 34,124,505 of record CM076899.1, on the reverse strand, counting down.
GGGATTAATTATCTAGCTCTCAATGATCTCTTTGAAATTTCTAATCGAAGGAAAGATATCATAAGTTACGAGATTCAAGTTCAAATGGTGGAGATATATAATGAACAAATCAGAGACCTTCTTTCAGAAGATACATCATCCACCAAATATCCTTTCTTACTGAATTCTGTATTGGAAAATGATAATTTGCTTTTTCTTGCAATTTCTAAAGCATTCATGTAAATGCTTATATCCTTAATGTGCACAAGTTAGAGATTCGTAGCTGCAGTAATGATAATGGCTTAAGCCTTCCAGATGCTACATTGCACACAGTGAAGTCCACAAGTGATGTGATAAATCTAATGAAATATGGAGAGGTGAATCGTGTTGTCTGTTCCACTGCAATCAATAACAGAAGTAGCCGCTCCCACAGGTCAGTTTCAAAGGTTCAATTTCTTTATATAAAAATTTACCTTATCTTTTCTATGTTATAGCAATGTTACCTGGACTTGAGAGTGATTGTCAGATATTAAGCATGTGTCCAAGACAGATATCACAAGGATTGTGTGTTTCATTTTGCAGTATCTTAACAGTACACGTGCATGGGAAATATACATCTGGAAACATGCTTCGTAGTTGCTTGCATTTGGTTGACCTTGCGGGAAGTGAAAGGGTGGACAAATCGGAAGTTACTGGAGATAGGCTAAAGGAGGCTCAACATATTAATAAGTCTCTGTCTTGTCTTGGAGATGTGGTCACCGCTTTGGCTCAGAAGAACGCTCACATACCCTACAGAAACAGCAAACTCACGCTTCTCTTGCAAGACTCATTAGGTTGTTACCGAAACCTCCAGTTTATTAGTTTCAGAATGGCACACGTGTTCTTCATTTAGATTTTGTTTTTTGTTTTTCTTTTCTTCTGATAATTTTTATATGGAAAATGTCTAGGTGGACATGCCAAGACATTGATGTTTGCTCATGTGAGTCCAGAAGAAGACTCTTTTGGAGAAACATTAAGTACCTTGAAGTTTGCTAGGAGAGTTTCAACAGTGGAACTTGGTGCTGCTCGTTTAAATAAAGAGAGCAGTGAGGTTATGCAGCTCAAAGAGCAGGTAAGCATAAAATTAATTGTGTCATTTACTTGAGCAATTCAACACTGGACGTTTTGGTTTGAGTTACTCAAATCTACTACTCTGCCTGCATGTAAATCATGTTCAATTGAGCCTGCTTTTGTAACTATTGAATAAATTCTTGTAGATTGAGAACCTCAAGAAGGCATTGGCAAATAAGGAAGCACCGAGCACACCTTCATACAAAATGAAAGAACCTAGATCTCCATTTGAGAAACAAATGGCAGCAATTGAGAAAACTCCCCCACGTACTCGAAGGTTGAGCATTGAGAATGGTAGCACCATGAAGTCTGAGAAGGCAATGAATGCTGAAGACAGGAGAGGACCAAAAATTCCATCTTCTATAACTCGGGCAAGGAGGTTGAGCTCCGAAGGCTCAAGAAATGAGGACAATAGTCAGATAAAAGTATCAGCAGATGTTAGGTCTTTACATGCTACCACAGTATCCGTACAGAAATACAGTCAGTTTCAAGAAGAAGAAGCAGTTACAAAACAGTTTGGGAATCTCAGCAACGGCAACTCAATGATGGAGGCTTATCATTCTAAGGCTCCTCGAAGCCCTACTAGTTCATCCTTCCAAAAGCAAGCACTAAAGACTGATTATTATCGGACGCAAATTCCTAGACTTGAGCTACCAAGTACAGCTGAGCCTAAAGTATACACTAGAAATGACATACAGAATCTCATGCAAACAGTACTTCCTACAGAGTCCAGAACGGCAAATGGTAAAGGAACTCAAGTAAGAAAATCGCTGCGAACAACCATCGGGAAACTGATTAGTGGCTCCGAGAAAAGGTAGGCAAAACTTAGTTCTTATTAACTTTTTATATAACTTGGACTATAGTTGCTGGCCCATGCAACAAGTATCATAATGAAGAATACTGACATATACATTCGTTTAGAAACGTCTAATATTGTATGAGTTGTGTCAAGGTGTGAAAAACCTTAATAGCGTAAGCCTTCTTGACTTAGGGTAATTCAATATGAACATTTCTGCATAAAAATTACAGGAACCTACAGAAGACATTAGAACTGAAGTCACCTGTCAGGGGGGTAGGCAATGTGAATGATCTCAAGTCACCACCAGTCACGGCTCATGCAAAAGCGGCACGTAGGGAATCACTTACCGGTGTCCAAACATCAGGGTCAAACAGGTCCCGCAGGTCTTCCCTTGGAGGGAAGCCAATCGAGTTGAGTAAGTACAAGTGTTGGCATCATTCTGGTCTGTTTTTGTGTTCCCAACACATTTTTCATGTGATGATGATGGAAATTTGTTTTGGTATTTTCTTATGTAGGTACAGCTATGAGCAATAACAGGAATGCCAAGACACCGCCTCCTGTCCACCCATCATCTGCAAAGACAACAAAGCGGTGGTTGTAATCTTTGTAATGGTTGAATGCTAGGCTCCATTGATGCCTTGACTTGAAGCAATATTGAGTTGCTGACATTTATAGAAACGGCTAGAACTAGTTGACTACTAGAATGAGTTGATGTGTACATAGGAAATAATAGAATGTCAGTTGAAGCAGGTTGATATAGATCAGCCGATCTCTCTACTTCATATATCCACTTCGCTATTCTTCTATTTCTCACAATTTTTCCACGGCCAAGTTGGTTTATACTTTAATTTAATCCCTGTCAAGGTCTGGTCTCCTCAACTTGTTAAAATCTTTCATATTTCTGATTAATAAGCAGCAGTTTAGTGACCCTTTTGACCTGAAAGCTGATATACTTTGGGAAGCGGGGAAACTCCCATGCTTGTCTTTCCATGTCCTGTGGAGGAGTAAAGAATATTCAGCCAGTGCAGTGTGCCAGATTGAAGCCTTGCCATGAAGTCTGCTGCCGAGTTGCTTCTTGAAACACATGCTTAAAACTAAAAAGACCTGATTTCTTACATAACTGTTGGTGTTCAAACTTGCCACCAAAGAAATGGCCTCAACACTATCACATTCAACCTCAAGTCTTTCATTTCCACCCCTATACTCTACGCCACAGTTACGCCATCTAAAAAGAAAGATGTCAGCCAAATGCTATCTGGTATGGTCGAGTAAGGGTCCCTTAGTGCTTTGCTTACGTGATTGCCAGGAGCTACGCGGAGAACCTCACCACCACAAAATCTTACATATATATGGTTGTTTAGGGTATAAAAGAGTCTTGTCATGAAATAGAATAGCCACTAATGGAATCAATGATGTGCTAGTGTCACGGATTTTGATTTTTCGACATGTAATCCGTGCAGCCTTAAGAATATAGAGAGAAAACATTTACTTAAACAGCTTTCGATGTGATTTTTTATTCTTTTATATTTGTATTGATAGAATTCTATATGAATTTTTAATTATTCGATGGTTAAGTTGATATAGACGTGTTTGTAAAAAAAAAAAAATCGTTTAAAATTGCATAAATTATTATACTAAAATTTTAATCCCGTGACATTAACGCTGAAGAGAAATCATGTCCAAAAATTCAGATGAACTTGGACAATGTTCATATGTCGAGATTCACCCTGAACTTGTAATCTTTTTTTGTTTTAAATATACATAAATTAATTAAACTCAACAACCCAAACTTCTAACATCATACACCTGTACCATCGTTGTAAATATTATTGGTAGTATTAACAGTAAATCGATCCTTAAATTATATCTCAAATTCTTAATTTGATATTTATGGTTGTTTTTGTCAAAAATATATTTAAACTATCATTTTTTTTTTTTACCTCAAAAATATATGATGTCCAATAAAATATGTTATGTGTTATATCTAGACCTGATCATGGATCGGGTCATTCAGCTCTACCCGAATATTTACCTGAAAAATGAGAAGATTTGAACAAAAATATAAGCCTGAAGAATGAGATTGGACAAAAAAAATAAGACCCATTTTTTAAATGAGACGAGCCTGATGTAAGCTTTTTATGGCTCGGGCCCGAATTTGTAAAATTGTTATTATTTTCATTGTTTTGCCATTATTTTGTTGCTATTTTGCTATAATAATATTATTATTATTTTATTATTATTTGAATATTGTATAACTTTTATTTTATTATTAATTTTGTTACTATTTATAGATATTTGCTTGCTATATTGCAACTATATTACTGATATTTAAACATAAATATTAAATATTTTTTTAATTTGTTGAGAAATATTTATTTTAATGTTTTTAGTGTATTTGAGGTATTATATTTTTTAAATTTATTTTTATATAGAAATAATAATATAAAAAAATTAATATAGACGGATCGAGTCGAGATCGAATTTTAATATTTTTATTTGGACCAAAATTGAGATAAATTTTTAAACTTATTTTTTGAATTGACTTGAACCCGAGCCTAAAATTATATTAAAGCTTGATCAAAACCCAACACGATTCATAATCACCTATAACTATATCTTTGGATAGACAATGGAATACACTGCGATGCATTCAAGTTACTCTTCTCTCACATTTAAATATATAATCTCACTCCCCAACCAAACAATATAGTTTTAGGGGTCCATTTGCTAATAAAGCTTATTAATATATATACGGGAAACAGAGCAACGCTAACTGATAATTTCGGCTTTGGGTTTTTAGGGTTTAAGGCTGACAAGTCCTGGCTGCTGAGGGTTTTGGGGGTTTCTAAGACTAAAGAGTGTTTGATTTTCGACATTCTCTGCTTGTATCTTCATCATGTGGGCACTACGCCGAGTTCCTAAGCCGCTCAGGTACCCATTTCTCTCTCTCCCTTTATACTCTGCATTTTACTTGCATTTCTCTTTTTCGTCTCTGTTTGTTTACCGAGAAAACCTGCAAGGAGTAAAATAAGGAAAGGCAAAATGTTGTTGGGTCCTTATATATGTATATGTTTTATTTGGTAGAGATTTGTTGATGGTTCTCTACTCCTCTTCCTCTCATGGGATTACTCTTCCTATTTATAAGACATGGTTCTTTAATGGAACGTGTTAAGGGGTGGTGCCATGAGGACACGTTATCCCTACTAGACCTGACACCTATCCTCTGAGGGGTTTCTCGAAGAGGTATCCTTGCGGGTGTACGAATAAGGAGATGGCGAGCTGTGGACATCAGGCGGACAGGGGATGACGAGTTGTGGACGCGGATAAGCTGTGGACATCAGGTGGACGGGGGGATGACGAGCTGTGGACATCAGGCGGACAGGGGATGGCGAGCTGTGGACTCGTGAGAGCTGCTGACATCAGCTGGACAGGAGGATGCGAGCTGTGGACATTGGACAGGCGAGCTGTGTGGCTTTCCTCAGTTGGGTCGCCATCCCCCTGTCCACCTGATGTCAACAGGGCGCTCGCGTCCACAGCTCGCCATCCCCCTCTCCGCCTGATGTCGACAGCTCACCATCTCCTTATTCATACACTTGCAAGGATACCTCTTCGAGGAACCCTTCAGAGGATACCTATTAGATCTAGGAGTGATAACCTTTCCTCATGCATGACACTTAGTTATTCCCTAGCACGTTCCATAAAAAACCACGCCTTATAAATACGGGGAGTGATCCCATGAGAGGAAGAGGAGAAGAGAACCGTCAACAAGATTAATTAACTTAAGCTGAATTCAACGAGCCCTGCCCTTACTTTTCTGACTATTTCTTCCATAATTAAACAGCCTGTGCTACAGTTTGACATGAAAAAAATGTTTACTTGCAAGTATTACAAATCCGCTGAAAATTGCTTGATATCATTTAGTTGAGTAGATCCTAAGTTGTTCAATTTCCTTATTACCAGTTGAAGACTCTCTGCATTTGTTTTCACACATAACTATCAAACAATTATAACGATCCCTTTTTAATATATCATTTTGTCACTATATTGAATTCTAAAATACCCTGGAAGCCAAATAGGTCTCTTTGCTATTTTTGGTTGTGTTCTCGATTTTATTTGACTGTAAATTTACAAAATATCAATAAAAAGTTCATCAATGGTCATTTCTCTTTGTTAGTTTTACATTTAGCTTTTTGAAATTAGAAAATTCATTTTCTTGTTCATGTTTTTTGGTTTGAGATACTGATCCATTAATGTTTTTTGCCTGGTTTCCAGAGATACAAGTATCAGAACTGTAGCTTCTTTTGCTGCTTCTGCTAGATTACAAACTTCAAATACCTTCTTTGGACTAAATGCTATCTTTTCTGGTTCTTCTCAACTGGTTTCTGATACATGGCCATCTTTATTGAGATTTTACCGCTCAACACATGCTTCCTCTGAATTCTCTGTTCGGAGATGTGGCCTTTCTTCCCAAGCTGGTGCTGAAAGCAGTGACTTGGAAGATGGTTTTTCTGAACTTGAAACAGCTGGTAATTCTGAGAACAAAAGAGATCATATTGCTAAGGATGAAACTGAAGGTGGACTGGATTCTGATCAAGAATTTTCTGTTGATGTCGAAGAAACTGCCTCAAATGAACTAGAATTGTTTGAGGCTGAGACTGATGTCAGTGATAAAAAGTCATCTGGAAGGAGGACTACCTCAGAACTATTCAAAGCTATTATCTCTGCTCCAGGTATTCATAAGGTTCTTGATAAGTGGCTTGAGGAAGGAAAAGATCTAAACAGAGCTGAGATTTCATCAGCAGTGCTCAATCTTCGCAAGCGCCGAATGTATTGGAGGGCATTGCAGGTGATTTGAATTATCATTGTATCTATTTTGAGAATTTATGTTGATTAAACTAAGGTCACCTTATTGGGTATGAAATTAGCTTCTCTGCATATGGGTGTATATCCAATGCGATTTCATGATTCAAGTAATTTTATCCATTAAAAAATTATTTAAATAATTTCTTATAAAAATATTAAATAAATTGTAAGCACTATTCTTGTATTGTTTGTAAGTGCTTGAGGGTAAAATTACATATGATTTAGGCAAATCTGTTTCTCTTTTTCCCTCTAATATTTTGTTTTAAAATTCTGTTTTAGGAAGGGCTTTTGATTTTTTGGTAAGTAGTACTAGTAACTGCAGATTGGAACTTCCAATATCATTCCATCATAGGGTAACTGGGAAATAAAAGATTTTCTGGTTTTTTCTGTTTTCCTTTTTCAATATAGCAAGGAAGAGAACTTTTCTTTTTTTCTTCTAATTGTGTATCTTATTTGTCACTGTAAAACCAAACAGTACTTGATTCTTTAAAGTTCCTTGGTATTAAGTTAAATAGTAAAGTATACAAATTTAATTTTCTGTCAAAATAATGAGCTAAACAAGAAATCAATTTTTTGCTGATAGTATGTCATAAATGTGCAAGCAATCAATCACTGGATTTTGTAAGCATATGTGTAAAACTTCTTGTTTGAATGTTTTAGCTCGATTACAAACCATTTCAAATAAAAGATTTGATAAGTACCCACCTCACTTTTTTTGATGCATGTCGCAGGAGTATATCGAAAATTTAGTTACTTTCTATTGTTTATTTTACCTGATGTATTAGTATATTTCTTTGTCAAAGGAGTAGTCATTGTGCTTTCATCAATCATGCCTGCAGGATGCATTGTTTGTTTGTGCATTCATCAATCTTTTGCTCTCAATTAAAAAATATAACTGATCCTTAGAATCTTTAGATGCTCAACTAGTTGTCTAAGTTGCAGATGTCCTTGCAACAATCTGACATCCTATGATAATCTGGTAGTTGTTGTTCTTAGAAATTTGGTCGCACAAATTTGGCACAAAAAAAGTTCTAAAAATTTCTTCCTTTTGTTTAATGTTATTTCTCCTTGGAATTCGCTCACCTTTCTTTTTCCTTTAGTTGGGAGACAGTTGGATACCCTCTTGTGAAAAAAGTCATTTTTTCCTTTTTGTGCTGTGCTTGCTATTACCTGAAGGCTCAAAGATTTGATTGCAGCTTCCTTTAGCTTTCTTTGGCTTCTAGTTTTTACACTGCATGTTTGGTATTCTCACAATGTCAACTTCAGAAATGGTATGGATTTTCTAGGCTGGTTGATAAAATTATTTCTAATCTTAGAATATTACCAATACCATGTTAGGCACTTTTTTCCTTAATCCATTTTGCTAAACAACTTGATATATATATAAATGCCTAAATTGAAATGATATTCTATTGTGTATGATTTTAGTCATGGAAGTTGTAGGTTTTTACTTAATTGCATTTTGTTCTTTCCTTTCTGTTTGCTTATGGATTTGATTGTTTGCAGCTCTTTGAGTGGCTGGAGATGAAGCAGCAGCTTGAATTTAATGAGAGAGATTATGCTTCTCGTCTTGATTTGATTGCCAAAACACAAGGTCTCCAGAGGGCAGAAGGCTACATTCAGACTATCCCAAAATCTTTCAGAGGAGAGATAATCTACAGAACCCTGCTGGCTAACTGTGTTGTATCTAACAATCTGAAGAAAGCAGAAGAGGTCTTTAACAAAATGAAGGACCTAGAATTCCCAATTACTGCTTTTTCTTGCAACCAGTTGTTGCTCCTCTATAAGAGGCTTGACAAGAAAAAAATAGCTGATGTGCTGTTGTTAATGGAGAAAGAAAATGTCAAACCTTCGATCTTTACTTATAGAATCTTAATTGACACAAAAGGTTTATGTAATGACATATCTGGGATGGATCAAATTGTTGAAACAATGAAGGCTGAAGGTATTGAACCAGACATCCAGATACAATCTGTCCTGGCTAAGCACTATGCCTCAGCGGGCCTAATGGAAAAAGCTGAGGAAGTTCTGAAGGAAATTGAAGGGGACAACATAAAAGAGAATCGTTGGGTTTATAGGTTTTTGCTTCCTCTGTATGCTGGTCTTGGAAAGGCTGATGAAGTAGAAAGAATTTGGAAGGTCTGTGATTCAAATCCCCGCTTTCAAGAGTGTCTGGCTGGTATTGAAGCTTGGGGAAAGTTAGGTAAAATTGAAAAATCAGAAGAAATTTTCGAAAGGCTGGTAAAAACATCAAATAAGCTTCCTGGAAAGTATTATACCCATCTCTTGAAGGTATACTCAAACCATAAGATGCTCGAAAAAGGGAAGGATCTTGTTAAGCGAATGGCTGATAATGGGTGCCAGATTGGCCCATTCACTTGGGATGCTCTTGTGAAGCTTCATGTGGAAGCAGGGGATGTGGAAAAGGCTGACTCAATCTTGCAGAAGGCATGCCAGCAAAATGAAATTAAGCCCATGTTTACTACTTTCATGGTTGTGATGGAGCAGTATGCTAGGAGGGGTGATATCCTTAACACAGAAAAAATGTTGCATAGAATGAGACAGGTCGGATATGTGGCTCGAATTAGTCAGTTCCAAACTCTAGTCAGAGCATATATAAATGCCAAAGCTCCAGCTTATGGGATCAGGGAGAGAATGAAAGCAGACAACATATTCCCTAATAAGTCCTTAGCTGCTCTGTTGGTTCAAGTTGATGCATTCCGGAGGAATTCGGTGTCTGATTTGCTCGATTAAGGATTTCAATGGTTACTTCAGGTATCCATTTTAATGGCAACCTCTAATTCTATGCACAGTTATTATCTGTTTCATGTGATCAAATATTGGTTGTCACCTTATAGACATTCTGTTCTGTTCCAACTTCAAACTGTGCTAAGTTTTTGAGAAATATGTTTTTATATTTTCTTTTATTTGTGCTCAGTAAAGTCGATATATGATTGTAGCAGTTGTTAGTTCTCAAAAGCTTGTTATGCCTTTCCAGCAGTAAAGAGCTTACTTTTTTTTTTTTTTTCTTTTTCTGAATAAGTTAAGAGTGTACTTCTGGTTCATGGGTACTTGATCTCAATGCACATTTGATTTTGAAAATATGAGAATACAAGTTCTCTACGGAATTATATGTTAGGATCGGTAATGTCAAATTTCTATATAAACTATTTTGTCTCTTGAGAAGTGAGAATTTGAGTTTTCATGTTCTTGGTGAAAATAGGATTTTGACAGATTTGTGTTAAGAAAAACTATTTTCTTCAAAAAAGAAAAAATGTTCACAAGAAAAAATTACAGAAAAGTATTCATATTATCCTTCATAGAGTTATAAATGGAAGGTAAAGTTTCAACTATAACGCGATTTGAATTCAGGACATACTTAAGACGATAAATATCTTGATTATTGGATTAATACATAGGATTCATTTGAAATAAATTTAAACGAATAAAAAATATTAGTAAATTCAGATATTACTTGACTTGGATTATTCACATTTAAAGTTGGATTCCAAAATGAATATATACTAATTCTAAATAAAATTCATTAAATTTACTAAAATCAGTCTTTACAGTTAAGTAATCCGTACAACATATTTTACATGATTTAATTGCAGCTCATTTCATGTGTCGAATACACATTAATGTTGATGTGGAATACATATTAAAATATATTATATCAACATTTCATATTATTAATATATGCAACAAGTCCAAAATAGGGATTACTTGTGATGTTAATTATTTTTCGGATTTTAATTGATTTGATAATAGAGTGGATATTGTAGAATCATGTAATTTTGGTAGTTATATTAAAACTCTACAAATATTATAAATAGTAAATGACATCCAACAATACATCATTACTATTTAAGTTCTTGGAAAGTTGTAAATTAACAAATATTTTTATTATAAATAACGAGTGACATCTAACAATATTTCATTACTACCCAGGTTGCAAGAAATTCGAGATCCATCAAACCTTTTTTACAATAATATTGTGCAATATATCTCTTTTAACCAATTATTATAAAAAAAGGTTTGCCATATGAGTATGAACCCAAAGTTGTAGTTATCACATCAAGTAGACAGCCCCATGATTTGCAGGGTGTACGTGGGGTGTTACTTTATGCCGAGGCACATAAAAAAGATCTCATTTCACTTCGAATGGCTGCAAATGTTGCAACAAGTTCAGGTCACAACCAGTTCGATCAGCAAGTGTGGAATCAAAGTAGTTACAAGGGAGGTGACACAGTTAGTCAAGGAGGTCGACCTGCCAACTGTTGAGTCACCTTCAACTGCACAAGGCCATACTAAGAAATCACCATTAGTAAACATTGCCGCTGTTGGAGCTGACGCACCTTGGTGCCCAGATTCCGGTGCTACACATCACTTGACCAACAATGCCTCGACTGTTTCAGTTTTTCCTCTTCATACACGGGGTCAGGTAAAATTCTTGATGGTAATGGTTGTGGTTTATCCCTTTCTCGTGTTTGTCTGTCTACATTGCTCAGTCGCTCTTAAGGCTTTGATGCTTAGCAACTTAGTACTTGGAAATATGAGAGTACAAGGTGATAAAATGTTAAAACCCAAACACATAATTTAATTTTATTCAGGAATGTGAGATTACGGGATGTAATGTTATATTCGAAGAACCCTAAAATGAAAACCAAATGGCAGAGGAGACTTTATATATTCATAGCTGATTGAATGCAAAGACTTGATATCAAACCAGACCGATGGTGAACTATCATTATTTTGATATATATAGACACACGCATCTTTTACATTTTGCATATTACTTCTTCCCTTAACTTATTTCAGATGGAAGATACGAGAGAAGAATCATCTTCTGTAATTCTAAGACTCACAGACTCTTTTAACAAATCAAATGAAGTGAAAGAATGTGGTAGCAGTAGCACACTTATCTCCTCGTGCGCATCTTCTAGCAGTGTTTGAATAGGTGCGACCTGCATGTATCAACCATGAAAATTTAGTCGTAATGTTTTTATGATCTAAATTTTAAGTATCAACAAAGTTGAGAATGAGGACCAGAACATATGCAAACCAAGCAGTCAGGTTGCATTAACCCGAACATATGCAGAGACTTTAAGGACTTTTTTGCAAAAACAGAAGATGAAAAGTAGAGAATAAAATGGCTGTTTAACCTTCTCTGGCTCCTTGAAGGAATTCTCATCCATCAGATTAGCAGATGTGAGAGTGGTCTTTGTTGATCCGGACAGCTTTACAGAATTTGGATCCAATCCATCAACAGAAATTTGGAGGTCGACTGAATCGCTCCCAAAGTTTACAACCTGGATTCATTATATATTTGAATGTAAGAGGAATATAAGCCAAAAAAACAGAGGCAATCAATATCTTTTCAATTAATAATATGATGGTAGAATTAAGCAAGTTGCAGAGACATTTTAGATTCAAGGATTTTAATTTATGTTAGGTTTGATCCAAGAATGCCTAGCTTGCATTCTTTTTTAACTTGAGAAGTAGCTTTTTGTGTTCTCTAAGGATATTTTGATGTAGCCAAGTTCAACAATTAAGCTGCAAACTTAAGAATACTTCAATCTTCTGATCATCAGAAACTGTCTGTTAAATCATTATTTTCGATTCCATCTGAGAGCCAGATAGCCATAAGAAACATAAGGTCAATATATATGCAAACACATGTATTTGAAAATACATGCAAACAATGCAGTCATTTAATGCATGCCTATTTACCAAGAGGCCATATATATATATATATAACCAACAAGGTTCTTCTAGGTCCTGCACATTCAGGGAAATCAAGCAATAATCCTTTTTTAAATATGTCTAAATGTATCTATATTGATACCTATGCTGTGGGTTGATTGATAAGCATCACAGGCCCTAGATAACAAATGAGATCTTGAAGCACATGGACTTCTTGTTAGGCAAAAGGAAAAATGAACAAAAAGTAGCCATGGGAAAACAGTTAGAGGAAAAGGTCATGATCCCCATGTTACAAACCTTTATCCTTATGTAGGTTTGACCATCCTCTGAATTTTTCCAAGTAATTGCAGATGCAATAAGGGAATTAGAGGAATCTTTTTGCAGTGTTGCATTAAGAAGAGTTGCTCCACTTGATTCTGTGAAAAAACGTTGCACCCAGTAGCTAGGAGTTCCATATGCCTGAAAGGAGTTGAAGACGATTGCATCTGGGTTCCACCTTAATAACAAAGTTTTATCAAAATCAGATTTACAACATATTTAAGAGAGATTACATTTTAAAAATAACAGTGTGAAAAATACCGTCTGTCATTGGAATTCACAAAAAGTGGTGCATAGCTAGCCATTTGCACAACATCACTGCAGTATAACAAACATAGATTCAGCAGCTTACACTGAGGAAGATTATATAATGATACTTAAGCATAGTTTAGGTATATAAACAATTGTGAGTCAGAATCACTTCTAATAGTTATACAAAAACCATCAAAATCATTGCACAGCAATTTTTTGCCAATTCCCATTTCAATGAACAAATTTAAAGAGTCCTCGGTGAAGAATCAAATGTTTAAAAACTTCAAAGTTAATGAAAAGGATCCAAGATTAGTAAAACAAACACTTAAAACAATTAATAATGAGCCAGCCAATAGGGTTTTCATGAAGATACTAGGGTAAGCCTATTCTGAAGAATTAAATGAAAGAGACCAAATAGAATATGTTGAAGAGGAAGATTAACAAAAAAGACCTGTTCTTTTCCAGACCAATAAGGAATGCAGCCTCAGCAAGTGCCGCTAAAAGACTTCCAGTGCCAGCATCTTTCCCAGTCACAGCATATTCACTAACAAAGGCCTGGAATGTGTTGAAGAAAGAAAAAATAAGAAAACAAACAAATCCAAATATCACTCATAACCACCTTCACATACCTTTGGACCCTGTCGTGTTGTACGGTCAAATTGATGGGACATGGAAAACAAGTTGTTGGCAGATGTATAAACCTATTAAGAGATCAAGGAAAAAAATTAATCCTGCCATCCATATTCTTAACAGAAATTGAAAATGAGAAAACAAAAGAAACAAGGAGATAAACTAAAAAGCCATTCTAGTGTCATTATATGCTAGCTGTCAAGAACTTTACATGAAAATCATAAAGATCAGTTGGGTGGTCAAGCGGGTGAGAAGATCCATCACAGTTTGTAATGATTTTGATATCTGGGTAGGCCCGCTTTATGGCATCATAGAATTTGAGGTAATTTCCTGTTCAATCAAAATAGGACACTAAAATTAATAAAAAAAGTGTTTCCATACTATGATATTTCTAAATGAAATAACAATTCGCTAATTATGAACTCCGGTAACTTATCAAATAAAAAATGTGGTAAAGTGATATGACCAGCATTCCTTGAGCGAAGGATAAAACTTTTCCACATCTCCCAAAAAAGCTCTTTTTTTCCAAAATTTTGCAACAAAAAAACTCAAGGGCTGGACTCTACATCCACCTTCTTATGGACAATACAAAGAGAATTTGCCTTCAATAACTAAATAACTTTTGACAAAAAAGGATATTAATGAAATGCATTAAAATGTTACAGAAGCTATAAAAGATTCCCATTTATAACTGCCATGTCACTACCAAATTCACATGAATATGCATGTGCAAGCATGATTTTGCTGACCTCGATAATTCTTCTTCCCACAATCCTCATTCCCAATAGCAACATATCTCAAATCGAAAGGTTCAGGATGTCCCATTGCAGCTCGAACAGCACCCCATGTAGAACTAGCATCACCTCTAGCAAACTCGATGCCATCAAGGGCCTCCTGCAATCAGCACATTATAAAGAATATCATAAAAAACCAAAGCATAAAATAAGATAATTTATTTTTTTCTTATAATCTAATTAAAGCTCTCATTGGAAAATTCTCAAAATACATAATTTTATTTTTTTAAAAATGTATATGAAGCACATAAAATTTAGTTTCTAGGAAAAGAAGAGAAAAAAAGAAAAAGAAATTTTTTGAGCTATTTGAAAACTCTAAAATCCCAACCCAGCTACCTAATCCCACCAATTAGATTTAGATACCTTAAATTTCCAGCAAATCAAGTACAGATCCTCACCCTTTTCCAGTTAAGCTTTAGCTAAGGTATCTCTAGATATCAAGTTTTAGAAGCAAAATGGATTCTGGTTATCTTATACAAACACTAAACCCATGTGGAATTAAACCAACTTCAGTCATATTATCAGACAACACTTATTAACCAATATCATTGGCAAAAGGAAGAATTGCATAGACATACTTGCACAAAAGGCAGAACACTGGATGTATCAACTTGATCATTGTGACTAATTCCTGTAAATTTTGATAAAGCCCAAGGCAAAAGGTAAAGTGACCGGAGGCATTAGCCACTAGTATATTAGTTATAACTTAAAAAAATAAAAATTAAATAATGAACAGGATGGTGTACATGCACAGTACCATTGTTGAACACCCATATTGGCAATGCACCAAGATCCTCTGCTAACTGCATGAAGATAGTACTAATTTAGAATGCTATGAGTTAAATAGCATAAATTGAAGTACTCCATGTTCAGGAGAAATCTATAAAACCCTACAAATGAATAAGATACCCACTTGAAGAAACTCAAAGTAACCAAGTCCATCATCAGTCCAGTACATCCAAACGTCACCAAAGTGCCCTGGTCTTTCTTCCCAAGGTCCAACACTTGCTTTCCAGCGAAAAGCATTTCTTAACCATTCACCTTCAACAAAACAGCCACCTAATACAGTACAATTAAGAAAATACATCATTTTTATGTTTATAACTCATGATATAAATGTATATAAATGTGTGTGTGACGCTAGTGCTTAAAAACATAACAAAGACAGCTAGTGTCAAATAAAACTTACAAGACAAACGATCAACAGAGTATAATTCAATGATCTACTAACATACAAAAACAAATTTTGTAAGGTAACCTGGTACAAGAGATACTGCATATAAAATGTTATTGAGATAGTTCCACACTGAAATAGATCAGAGGTTGAATCTCAAAGGTTTCTGAGATTTTAAACAGGCAATCTGAGATTCTAAACAGCCATCTAATAAAATTTTACATCAAGACCATGTGAAACATTTAAGCAAACAGTACAGAAAAAGTCATAAAATAGCAAGTATAAATAAAAGTAACAAGACAGATAAAGCATTAGGGATGAGGCTAGTGGTTGAACTCAATCATTCTAAAATTTCCATGATTCTAAGCATCCACAAATATGGTTCATTATATATTGTTACATCCGTGAGTTTGGGATTGAGTTCCGAGCAATGGACAGATATTCACTCAAGTTAGGGAGCCTGAAACCTTTAGGACTCCTTAGAGACAAACCTAAATATCCTTTTAGGGTTTTGATAAAATTCACCTTGCCTTTGTTTTATTCATTGTCCCTTTAGATAGAGATTACAATAATTAAAGGAAGTATATCAAACTAAATAAACTCCTACCAAACACATTCTATTTTAAGAGTCCTAAAACAACTTCAACTGAGCGTCCACAACAATACTCTCCTCTTGGAAAAAGAGATTGACATCAGCTCAGAGTTAGAATAAACTTGGCAAAAGGTACCTTCCTCAATAGTAATCAACATTTGCCCGACGCTCATACATCCATCGATCATCAATGTAGTCAAAGGAAATTTTTTTAAATAAATCGAACACTACCACACCATTATTCCTTCTCTTTACTAACAATCAAAACCGATAGGTGTCGCAGACCTCACAAACCGATAGGTGCTTGCCCTAAAAAGGTACTAGAATGTGCATTTGTTACCTTCACCAGAGCAGAAAAACCAAAATCCCCGAATAAATATGAAAAAACTATTACTTGCTAAATTGGCTCAAATAAATAATGCACTCTATGTTACATGTATTATCACTTTACCCTGGTAGACCTGTCTGACACTTAATGGACAGTAAACTACTCTATGGATATTGCACTTAAACCATCAAGCTCAGTGCATAAATTGCTAAGAACATGGTCTGCGATCTCAAAGACATACCCTTCTCAACCTATCCAAAGTCCTTGTAGCTAGAAGGCATAGAGGGGAAAAATAATGAGATGGGTATAGAGCTAGCAAAGCTAAATGAACTCGAAAAGAAACACCCAAACCTTACCTTGAGCCAACCTGCTATAAAAAAGAAATCAACTTGAATCCACCTAGCCCCAACCTTATCCAAACTTACATTAACTACAGTTCTATTTCCCTTTCAAACATTAATTTGGTTACAACTGATAGATTTAACAAACTTTTAGTAAGATTAGTAAACAAATCATATAAACCAATCCATCAAAGATGAATATTAAAAATCAATAAATAATTAATGATTTTTAGGGGAAATCTGTTAATATCCAACATAATATAACTCTAAATTAGTAAATGGCTTTCAAGTTACTGCATTTTGTTCTTTGATATGATCAAATGATATTTTAAAAGAACTTATTTTCTGATATTAAAAAAGGAAAAAAAAGTGTTGAAGGACTGCTACCAATTGAAAACAAAAATGCCAGCTTAATTAAGGTTGATAAATTCTAACTCAACTTCAATGACTTGCCTAATCCAACTGAATTTGCCTTTTAAAATTCAATAACTTTTGACCAAAAATGGTTAGAAAAATTACTCAAACCCAAAATGTAACTAAACTGAACCTACCCACCCAATTGCCACCTCTAGGAGGTAGAGGCTATTAAGGAAGGTCTCACTAAAAGAAAATTATCACAGATGGAGCAGTCTTAGTATAACGAAATTAGAAAACCAAGACACTGAAGTTTAGAAATCATCACCAGATTTAAAAATAAACCCTCCCCCCCAAAAAAAAAAAAAAAACCTCTGCATAGTGACTATATACAAAACAATTTGATCTAAGCTGTCAAGGTATATAACATAGCACACACCTGGAAATCTAATAAAGCGAGGTTTGATATCTGCAAGCATTTCAGCAAGCTCATTTCGGAAACCATGCCCCTGTTGCAAAATCATTACAACACTAAAAATTAGATTATATAATATATGACAGTTTGAAATTGTGAACAAGCTCATGCAATAGCAAACCCGCAAAAATATAAACTAAACTTTTTTGCAAATCACTCGCTGTAACCAAATAAAATAGAGAAGCTAGAATTCCATCAAGTTAGAGTAGTTTCCCACTTCTGTTTCTATTTTTGAAACTAAAAAATTGTTTGGTAATGACTATATTTTTCTGAAAAAGATCCAAAAGGTGCTTTCAGTAGTGTTAACATGCAGATGAACAGTACCTACACATGAGAAGTGCCACTCATTTACATAATGTATGACAAATTGAGAAATGACATCTAAAACTTTGAAGAACTATTCTGATCATATTCGGCTTTGATTGGTTTGTACAAGTTGCTTGCTCATCAAAATTTTTTTAGACATGGATTTTCATTAAATGTACATGCTTCTTCAATATATATTTATAGAGTTTTGAAGCCATCAACTACATATTTTTAATTTAAAAATCCTCATCATCATTTTAGAAGACATATACAAACAAATGCCTGACAGGACAGCCAATTTAAACATGCGAAGCAATTGTCATACTATAAATCTCATAATAACCAGTTTCTATGTAATCAAGGAATGTTGGCAGTTTAACTAATCAAAAACATAAATTAGTCACTTTTCAGTATGCCATGATTAAGAAAGAAACACAAACCTTGTAAGTGTCCAAAGGCATAGCTGAAACTTGATCAAACCATACCACACCACTTTTTGATGTTGTTAGTTGCAGCCTTGAATTGTGATTTGTTTCCTTGGCTTCCAACAGAACCTCCATCTTTGTCCAGTTTGAGACATCAGAAGCAGAAGCTCTGCAAGGACAAGAAGATTAACACTACAGCATCTCAAACAATAATTCTTGTAGGAAGGACCTATTAAGTGGACAATATCTTTCAGAGCATGAGAATATTAATTAGGTTCTTACTTTATGTTGGTGGAGGACAGTGTCTGCAAGCCATCTGAGCTTGTAAAAGATACAGAAATGTCAATTGCTCCTGTTGAGCGAACATAAAATACGATCTTGTAGCTCTTCCCTTGCTCAATATTCTGCATGAGAAACAAGGTAGAAACTATAAAAATTGTAGAACAGCAGACAATGTAAAAGACTAAAATTTGCAGATAAGCTGCTTGAGATTTTGCAATCTCATTGTCTAAACAACTAGGGAAAAATAGAGTATGGACTAAGAAAGCATTTGGCAGAGAAAAGTTTCTTCAGCAAGAGGGAGAGAGGGAGGGGGAAACACACACACTACATAATGTATTTGATATAATGTCAGTTTATCCTCACCATGCCCCAGAACCCTGGGTTATAAATGCCAACTCCTCCAGATGGGCAGATATGAGTGCCCTCACCATTACAGAGCACCTCCATTTTGAGAGCCACCTTGTTACGTTCAAAACATGACGACCGGTCTGTTGACACAATTATAGATGACTCATTCCCAATTATGGACCATGGGTCAATGTTTGAAGGAATATTAGCACCCCCAGCTTCAAATCCTGAAGGAGGAAAAAAAAAGGAGAAAGATATCATTACAATAATTTTAAGCCTTAGCAACTGCAGATGGTTTACTGATGATTTAAATTTTTAGAGTGGAACTATAAGGGCCTATCCCAGAAGTTCTTTTCTGTGACTCGATCATTTGTATTCAACCAAATCTGTTGAAGAGAGCTGGCTCATGGCCACCAAGCAATCAAACTTGAGGGAGAAAAAAAAACAACTTGAGCATAGTACCAAAGAGCCAAGAACTTGAGCAAGAACGTAAACAAAAAGACAAACGTGCATATCATATTGAAACTGCAGCCCAATAGGAATTGCACTAGGCATCTAGTTATGAATTAAGTTCTCCCAAATGACTGAACAGATCAGGTACCTTAAAAGCCAATCAAACCAACAAGTTGAGAGAGGTCACATCGATAACAAGAGGGGAGAACTTCATTGCATAAGAGAGATTAAAGAGAACGCAATAGCAAAATCAAACAGCCTAAATGGGGAAAAGTAAATAATTTCTAGACAAAATCCACCCAAAAGGTAAATATATCTTCCATAAAATGGAGTATGATCCATCAAGTGATTAAATTTTTTTATTTGCTTACCATCTCCTACACACCCTCCAATGTCTAATCCCCTCCCAAAGAGCACACATTTGGACCCTAAATTTATTAGTCAGAACAAGTACTTTAGACAAGACAAACAACCAACTATACCCTTGAAAATTTTGCAATCTAAAGATTCTGAACCTCGTACTTTTCTTCAATAGTAGGGTTTCCACCAATTATGTAATTTAAACACAGAAAGAAAGAATATCCTCTTATATTATTTCTCTCTACTTCTAGTTATTATAAGGTTCTCAAACAAACCTCTGTTGCTTACAAGCTCTGCCCACAGCCCACCAGCACCAGCATGGTTGATCTCCTGTAGAGCAAGGAATTCAAAAGGATCATTGCTCAGCATTAAATAAAAATGTTACAACACCGCTAAATGAGGTAAGTAATCAAGCTCTGCAGAAATGCAGACAGCTGTAAACTGAAAGTAATTCAAATAGTTAGTTTTCTCATTAATGGCATCTTTTTGGTAAGTAAAACTATGTATCATTAGATGACATCTTAGTATCTCATGGATTGATATGTTTAAGGCTTTTCCTTTTAAGAAAAAAACATTCTAGAGCAATCAAGTAATTTAGGTAACTGTCCGTAATATTAGTCAAATATTAATTGAACTAACCTCAAAGAATATTCCAAACAGTGTTTGAGGTATTGGAAGGCTTGACCGTTCGGAAGCATCTATAAACAGCTGAACTGTCAGGTTTTTGTCAACCTCAGCAGCCAACGATTGATAGGGAAGGCAAAAACAGATGAAGAGGCATAGTAAAAACACAGTAGAAGGAACCTTGCAATAACCCATTGCCTACACCACATCCAGCATGAGGAAACAGCATTCAGAGCACTTATATATAAATACAATGCGTGACTCAAACACTTGTTTGTATTGAGGATTTTGGTGTAAATAGAAAAAGAACATAAATCGGTATAAAGGGGAATATTAAATCATATGACGATAATTGGAAGTTAAACGAAAACAAGTAAAATACAAATATCAGCTCAGCAATCATGAAAAAGTAGCTAATTCCAATGATTGATTGACAGCTATTCGATTAAAATCCGAGGTAAAGATTCACTAATCTCAGACATTATATTTGTTTGCAGGTAACACGATTGACCATCGAAAAGAGAGATGGTCAAAGCAAAACGAAAACAGCACTTGATTCAATTAAACTCTTAGGTCAAAGCAATGAACAGGGCAACAAAAACAAAAACAAAGGAATAAAAACAGTCTGCTATTATGCCTAATATCCAAAACCCACCATTGGGCAAACCTTAGAAACTGCAAAGACAGATTGAGAATGAAAAAGAAAAAGAAGTGAAACCCAGATAAGATGAAAGTATTGGGAGTTGTGGGATGAATGAATCAGGGTTTTATAGTGAAGAAATCAAAACAAATGATCCAATACGAATTCAGAACCAGTGATAGCATAAAGAGTAAGAGTGTTGAGGAAAAAAAGGATTTACCTCCAATGGAGCTGACGCGAGGAAGTAAGTATTAGCGGAAAAGACAGGACAAGTGTTTTGCTTCCACGGTTCAGTATGCGGGTTGCCTTGCTTTCACGACAGCAAATCAATGTACCTTACACTTTGTAACTTCCAGCATTTGTCATGTCCGCCTCTCCCAGCAATCCTACAATAGTAAAAGATGACGATAGACGATTTTTGCGACTTAGAAGCTACTCACTCAATAAAGGAAGAAGTCCACTCCGAGTTTTCGCTCTATCTACCCGTTCGCTTACTCTAACAATTTCTTGTGGTCCCTCTCCATCCCCTCTCCTCGAACTTATCCATTTCACTGACCGGCAATTAATTAATATTATTATGCCTAACACAATAATTAGGGTCGGTAAACTATATCATATTTAGTAATTTCCTTTTTCCTTAAAGTGTCCAGACCTGAATTGTAACAAAAACAGTAAAGAACCCAAGAAAATCATAACCGCCTTTGGATTTGATACGATGTTGATCCACTTTAGTGAGGCATCCCTGGAAATATTGCTTCTTACCTACGCATTCCTAAGCCTAATCAAAACCAATTCGAGAAAGAGAAATCAACAGTACAATTTTTATGCTCCTTTTACTGTTCTCCAGAATATGAACTGGTTCTCCTTAGTATCTTGTGCAATCGCTACAACACCATGCATCCTTGTATTTCAATTGGTGGTAAATTCGAAGGTTAAAGTCTAAACATAAATGCAATCATGATGAACTTGGATCTTCAAAATTTCTTCTTAATGGGTAGATTTTCCCTTGGTGCCTCTAAAGTGAGTTCGAAAAGCATTCCTTATCTTTGCCACTATTGTACGAATCCAGGTAAGAGCTTGTAACAATGTTATAGGCCACGGATCTAAGCTCGTGATGAATGCACACATATTGTTCCGTACAATATCAATTGATCAAATGGGGTTCATTTAATTCATTTGTACTGATCTGATTTGAATAAATGATAAATGTATATAGTTTAAATCCGTCACGCTTTTGCTTTTTTTTTTGGCCTTTTCTATTCTTTCACTGCTCTTTTGTCCTTGAGTCACTTCTTTTTTATTTTCGATGCCTTAAAATTTTTTTATTGAGAATTCTCACTTTATGAGAGATAAGCTAATTTAGGTGGATTTGAATCCAAGAAATTACTTATGATCGCACGGATTATGAGATTAAAGTTCTAACATCATGATAGTTGGTATTCGAGCTAGTGTTCGAAGGCGTCAATTGAGATGACGAAAGGAGGAAACGAGCAAAATGTCTCGATGGAGACTTGTGGGAAAACCAGGAAAAATAGCAAATCGATGGATATGTTATCGGCTTTAGAAGGTCAGGTGACTAATCTTGAGGAATTCATGGGTGGTGTGAAAGAAACACTCGAGGTAGTTGAGGGGTGCATTGATGAGTTGGACTCGATGAGAGAGCAGCTCAGAGACTATGTGATAAAAACTCTCATTTCCAATTGGGTTGTAATGAGAGAGACTCTCAATGTCGCCATGGATGTTTAGATCGAGAAGCTGAATAAGACAAATGATGCTCTCGAAGCTATGGTCGTGAGTTTGAAGGAGGAAATTGAGGCCATGATGTCAAAAATTGAGAAGCTCGAGGGAGAGATCGTAGTGTTTAGAGCTATTGTGGGAAAAGGGAGAGCTATAGTGCGGGGCAAATTCTCACTACCTCGACCTTTTCAATGAGGTCTATCAGCCCTATTCTATCGAGCACTAGCTAGATTTACTCCAGGTGCCTTGATCTCAATTCTATTCTCACCCTTAACTGAGTGATTGTTGTTGGAATTATCATCATCAACAACGTTTATCAATACCCTAGACATCTTTAGCTATAAGATAGAGGAATTTATAATAAACATTCAAATATCGACTCAAACTAGACTTAACTTTGGCATGTACCTCTAGACTCAATTTCGAGCCTGATTTAATCTAATAATCGGCTAAACATATAGCTTTGATACCACTAAATGTAACACCCTATACCCAATCCTATTATTGGGTTTGAACTATAAGATGTCACATTTATTGTCGAGGTAACTACGATCAATTATACACAAATTGGATCTTTATACAATTAGATATGAATACTACACGTGTTTAATGCAATATATAATCATTTCTAGGTCATATACAAGCTTACAAAAGCTCAATACTATCTCGAGATTAAACAAGGACTAAAGTGCAAAGTTTTCAGAATATCTCAAGTGTGTGTCGTAATTGCCATGGCTCAATGTTGTGACCTTAAAGACAATGAGCAAGCTTCCTAACCTAAAGACCAAATTGTAAAATTTTCAAAACATTACATAATCAACATCGCAACATCAAACAGGAGGCGTTGCAACATCAAACAGGAGGTGTCACAATAGTAATTTCACTCTTTACAATTTTACACTTTTACAATTTAGTCCTCTCTATGGTAATTTCACAATTCTACATCTATTCACTTATCAATCACTGACAAATAAATAACTTTTCACTCTTAGAATTTAATCTTTAGTTTCATAAAAAATCCACTAGTCACTAAATTATCACTTTATTATTGCTTGCATTATTAAAATACCTTTAATTACAAACTCACAACTAAATTAAATATACACATTCAATTATCTTAAATTTTCTTCACTTGAATTCAATTAAGTATTTACCTATTTCTTCACTTGAAATTAATTTTTCTCTTCACTTCGCAAGCTTTCCCTTCACTCTCTTCTTCATCTAAGTTGTTTTCATGACTGAAAATATTTCTTAAGGAAAAACTCAAGAAAAATGCATGAGGAATTTTCTTTTCTTTCTTTTCTCCCTCTCTTTCTTTCCCTTTTATTTTTACTGCCCCAAGCTGCTGCTTTCAACCTTCCAATTGTACTTTTTTTTTTCAATTTAGTCCATTTATTCCATCATCCAATCAAATTTCAACACTTTTCAACCTTAATTTCCATAAATTCTCTCTACTTTACACCTCATTGCATAGAATTTTAATCCCATCATTATGTATCTAAATATCAATTAAAATGAAAAAATGCATTTAGGTCCCTCCATAAAATGAAAAATTATAATTTAGTCCCTATATTTTTTACTTTATTCAATTTAGTCATTATCTCGATTTTCTAACTTCACATATCAATATATCTCCATATCGCTTTCACAAAAA
This sequence comes from Kokia cookei, assembly GCA_039519145.1. Classification (NCBI taxonomy): domain Eukaryota; kingdom Viridiplantae; phylum Streptophyta; class Magnoliopsida; order Malvales; family Malvaceae; genus Kokia; species Kokia cookei. The sequence continues at coordinate 34,099,961 of CM076899.1, read as the reverse complement.
AATATTTCCTAAATTTTCGCTCCTTTTCAAAATGGTAAATTTACACTTTTAGTCCTTCAACTTTTAAAATTTTGCAATTTGCTCCTTACTAAATTTCATTATTCATGCTTTCTCTCTAATTCCTTAATTCACCTTTAAAATAATTTTCCTTTCTTAGAAGCCAAAATTTTCAGGTATTACAAATAATCTCATGATTGGTACTCCAATAAAAATCTTTTTTGATCTTTTTAAAATTTTCCTTTTTCAATTTAGTCAGTCTAGTTAAAATAATTGTGCGAATTAATCAGGGGTTGCTGACATGATACATTAGCTCAATAGATTGGCATGTGACATTTTTAACGGTAACAAGCTTGACTAATTTGCACAATTAAAATAACTAAATTGAGAAAAAATTGTTTTGATTAATTATGAGAAGTACCTAAGCTTTAGTAAAAAAAAATTTGTCACCTCTCGGTCACTAATGAGCCATGTTAGCAATATGTTAACGAGAAATAGAATTTTTAATGGCAGTGACTAAATCACATAGTTATTTTAATTAAAATAACTAAACTGAGAAAAAAATATTTTAGAATGATCAAAATAAAACAAACCGTATTTTAGAATCACCTTGTACCCTTATTTTATTTTATAAATCTACTATTCATTTAATATCTAACCCCTCAAGCTTAAATTAAAGCCAATGATACAGGTTTTTGCAATCAATTTAATTTGGGATAAGTATCAAAAGTATATATGAGCTTTGATTTAATGCAAAATATCATATAAAAATTTTGATTTTGTGCAATTTAATATATGAAAATTTGATTTGATTCAATTTTCACAAATTATTAGTAACATTATTGAATTAGTACCATTTTACATTAATATATCACGTACACAAACAATTATATTAATCTAATATGAAAATAAATGTATGTATTCTTTGTTTTAAACAAAAAATATATGTATTCATTTATTTAAATATGTACAATTGAACCATAATCAAAATTTCATGCATACATATAAATTGTAATTCAAGTTATATATATAATTGTATCAAATCAAATTGCATATTAAATTAAAATTTATATATAAATTTGATATTTATCCTATTTAATTTAAATTAAATATTTAGTTATCTATTTGTTCGAGTAATTAGATATATTTATTTATTTCATAAATTAAGCTTGCTTTGAAGTAAGGTTTGACTTTATACGAGTATTGTTGGGTGTTAAGATATTGAGTATTAAATATTTATTTTATGAACTCAATAAGTGGTTCTAGTAGAAAAGAGGATGTTGTTCATTCTAAAGGTCTCGGGTTTGAGCATCTGTATATATAAGGTATGTGTGCCTTGTCAAAGGATTAAGAAAATATGAACAAATACTACTATATAATCATATTAATATATTAAAAAAAATATTTATTTTATTTTGGGCTTTGTTATGGATAGAGATTTTTGGATTTAATAATTAAAATTTTATTTAATTTATTCGATTTTAATTGATGAAATAAATTAATTAAGATTAAATTGATTTGGATTTAATGGGTTTATGAAATTTTACTCACTCCTCTTCTATGTTTATAGGTTGGACTATCCGTTCATGTCTAAAAGTTTGTTCGAAATTTGAAAGGATTTGAATAAAAATATTAGACTCGAAAATGGATCGGGACAAAAAAATTAGACTCGTTCAAAATATGGATCAGGTTTGAGCTTGAACATTCAAGCCTAAGCCTGACCTAGCTTAGCTCGATCCAGCTCGACACGACTTATTTTTAAGTTTAGAATATTTTGTATAATATTATTTTTATATATATTACGTTTAGAACATACTTAAAAAAAATACATTTATACTAAATATATAATATTATTTTAATGTAATAATGTTAAGATAATGATATAAAAAATTTAAATAAATAAAAAATATATAAAATTATTAAATATTAAAATAAAATAAAATAAATAAATATTTTTTTTAAATATGGACGGATTTAAAATGCGTTTGGATTAATCTTCTATAAATATAGATGGATTTGAATAAAATTTTAAGTCCATATTTATAAATCTAATCAAATTTAAATAAACATAAAATATATTAATATCATATTTAAACTCAATTTAAACTCGATCTAACCCATAAATGCCTTTATCTCCTATTATTGGGAGAGTGGTGGGGAACGAGAAGAAGAGGAAGGGTGGGGAGAGATATTTGGGCCGTGAACTAAACTCAAGGGGCGTGAAAGGTACACCACCAATCCTTAGCCATACAGCCCATAATCAGAAACAAACAAAGTAATCAAGAACAGCTATGGGATATCACACGTGTCAGGTTTCGATTCACAGACACAGATTTCGTTGGATGAGATTCAATCAACTGTTAGTCCACTATAAAACAAAACAGCTGAACCCACTGTCCTCTGCTCTGTTTCTTCTGTCTCTACCACTGAAAGCAAAAAGAAGAAAAAATGGCAACGGAGATGGCCCTTGTAAAGCCTATCTCCAAATTCAGTACAAGCAGTCCAATTTTTAGCAGCTCCCGATATGGGAAGTTCACCACCGTCAGAATGTCATCTACTTCCCAGTCAACAACAACGGCCACCGCGAAGGGTGGCAAGAAAGCTGCCAAAACAGCCATCAAAGAGACCCTTTTGACACCAAGGTTTTACACCACCGACTTTGATGAAATGGAGGCGCTTTTCAACACTGAGATTAACAAGAACCTTAACCAGTCCGAATTTGAGGCACTGCTGCAAGAGTTCAAGACTGATTACAATCAGACTCACTTTGTAAGGAACAAGGAGTTCAAAGAAGCTGCTGATAAGATTGATGGTCCTTTGAGACAAATCTTCGTTGAATTCTTGGAGAGGTCTTGTACTGCTGAGTTCTCTGGTTTTCTCCTCTACAAAGAACTTGGAAGGAGGCTCAAGGTAATATTCATTTTAGTCTTTCACAGCCCTCTTTTTCTCCCCTCATATTCATTTGTTTCCCTAATATTTGATACTACAGAAAACCAACCCAGTTGTGGCCGAGATTTTCTCTCTTATGTCAAGGGATGAAGCCAGGCATGCTGGGTAAGCACAGTCATACTTTTCCCTTTATTTATAGCCAATCCATTAACAAAAAACCCAAATAAGTATACCATTTGGTTGATTACAGATTTCTGAACAAGGGTTTATCCGATTTCAATTTGGCATTAGACCTTGGCTTCTTGACAAAAGCTAGGAAGTACACTTTTTTCAAGCCAAAGTTCATTTTCTATGCCACTTATTTATCTGAGAAAATTGGGTACTGGAGATACATTACAATCTACAGGCATCTCAAAGAAAACCCAGAGTACCAATGTTATCCTATTTTCAAGTATTTTGAGAACTGGTGCCAGGATGAAAACCGTCACGGTGACTTCTTCTCTGCATTGCTCAAGGCACAGCCTCAATTCCTTAATGATTGGAAGGCTAAGCTATGGTCTAGATTTTTCTGCCTCTCGGTAATCCATTTGTTTCCTCATCTTTGATCGCATACAGCTTTTTTGTTATCCCTATCAATACTACATAGCCTTCCAATTTAACAAATTTGTCCTGCAGGTGTATGTTACTATGTACCTCAACGACTGTCAGCGCACTGCTTTCTATGAGGGCATTGGACTCGACACCAAAGAATTTGACATGCATGTCATCATTGAGGTTATATTCTGGTTCCACTGTCATTCTATAAGACCTTGGCATATAGCATATGATGAACTCTAGCCTGTTATAATAATGAAATTTCTTGCATACAGACAAACCGCACAACAGCCAGGATTTTCCCTGCTGTGCTCGATGTGGAGAATCCAGAGTTCAAGAGGAGGTTGGACAAAATGGTTGAGATCAATGAACAGTTGCTTGCTGTTGGGGAGACCTCTGATATTCCATTGGTGAAGAACTTGAAGAGGATTCCATTAATTGCAGCATTGGCCTCAGAGCTCCTAGCTATGTATCTGATGCCACCGATCGAATCCGGATCTGTTGATTTTGCTGAATTTGAACCACAACTTGTGTACTAGAATGTTTTTCTTTTTGTAGGATTTCCATTTTTGGGTGTGGTACATTTTCAGCTTTAGTCATGCTGCCTGTCAAGCTATATGATCTCAAGTTTTAGCAAATGAAACTGAAACAATTTTAATGCCCAATGACACCCTTATATTTGTTTTGTAAATGTCAAAGTTCATGCCATTTTGCATTAGCTCTTCTCCTTTGTTTTTTTTCTCACTTGCATACTTTTTTTCCTTGCTTAATCTTGGTTAATTTCGAATTTCTTGTTTATAAATTACTATACATGATAATCTTTTTTGTATAGACATAAAAATAAATAAGACGTGCTTTTCTAGTGAAATGATTAATCTTAGATTGTGCTTGCTTTTATGGATAATTATGCAAATGTGTATTTATATATATATATAAATTTCTGAAATTGTTGGATCATACACTTGGTTTTAGAAATCGTGTATATAAATAGATTGAGTTTTAATTCGATTGACATAGATATTGTTGTCAATACAAGAGAACATGGGTTCGAGTGCGCAGGAGCGCATTATCCTCCTATTTATGGGTTGAAGAGATATTATGGATAGTTTTAGACATTTTACCAAAAAGAATAGATGATCAGAATCTATATTGGAATTGTTAACTACTAACTTTAGTGGATATTAGTACCTTTATTAGAAGTACCGATACTTGATATAGAATAATCCAAAATTCACTTTCAACACGTCAAACATGCATTTATTCACTTATAAAAAAATAATGCTCAACTCTTATAAAGCTAATTGCTAACCAAAATACCATCCAACATGCCATAAAATTTACCATATACTCTTTATGCCATATGAAACACGTATGCATACTTAGTCATAATCATAAAGGCCATAATTAAGCATAACTTCTCCCACTAATAACAAGTACTAAGGTTCACTGCATACAAAACATCCCTAAGTACATACCAACTAAAATCCATAACTATAAAATATTTTGATAAATCTTGAACTTCCAATAAGTAACTGTATTATTTTATAAAAGCAATCATATCTCTAGCTATAGACCTCAAAATCAGACAATTCAAAACTATTTTGAAGATAACGTGAATGTTTATGATTTGGACACTAGAATCCCACCAAAAGATTGTAAAAAAAAACTCAAAAAGTTCGATCGAAGTTGGCACCATGAAATCCTGCTAGATTTATTCCAGATTTTCATACAACTTCATACAACTTCAATCTTTGCTTTTAATCATTTGGATCTTCTCCATAATTCTCAAACTCATGGATTGCACGACTAGTGGGCATCATTCCAAACACAAGTATAAGTACTTATTTGGCCCTAGCAATCTGTTGCATAAGTTGCATCAACTATGTTAGATTTTGCAAGAGAAGTTTCATCAACTAGAGAAGGTCGAACCATGCCCCTATCAACCTTATCAGTGACATCTATGAGTATCAACTAGCTAACAACAATTGAGGCCTAGTCAAATGGGCATCTATGCTCAGGGTAATCAACATATAACAGTAAAAAAATTCGAGGATATTTCTTTGACCCAAAAGAATCTTCACGAAGAAATTGTCATGATCAACATAGATGTGCCACATGCTTTTAAGAGATAATCCATTAATTTGTAAATTAATATTTACAAAAAATCAATTAATTTGACAAGTTTAAAAGCAATCATCATAAAGTCAAATGAAAAATAAATGATAATGCAATTTTAATATTTATATATATTTTTTACAACAAAGATTTGAATTTAGATTATTTTACTTGACCAATAAATCACAACTAGGGGTTCATATTTATATATATTTTTTCATAAAACTTGGTGGTGAGTATAAGGCGTCCTTGACTTTATGAAAGTTTTGCATCTGGTTGAAGATCCCCTAGCGTCCAATAGTCATATTGGCATAGACTATTTCAAAGTCGTACCGAGTTGGGTAAAAAAACCTCTTTTAATATCTATTTTCTCTATTTACAATATTCAAAATCAAGACTGTTGAAGCCTAATTTATCCAGGCTCAACAGAATTTAAATTTTTTTTAAAATTAAATTTATTTTAAGTTTAAATTTACTTAAAATTTAAATTTATTATAAATTTGAGTTAAATTTAAATTTAAATTAATGTCCAAAAATAAATACAAGTGTCCAATTACAAAAATCCAAATTGAGGCCCAATTACAAAATTAACCCAAATTACATCTCTGGCCCAAAGCATAGCAGCAAGTTGCTACCAGCCACTTTCCATCCCAGCCAACCAGGGCCTGCCACGTCAGCACCGGTAGTGCCACCACCTTCAACTTGCTCTGCCACCATCACTGCATAGCCACTATTGCTGCACCTGCAAAAAAGGAGAAAAGACTAGTATTAAATGGCAAACAACAAATAATCATCATTGTAACGCTGGTTATAAAAACCAGATTCAATCTTTTGGAAAGAGACTTTTTTTTTTTGGAGAAGGGTTCTTTTCTTTGTACTTTTGAAACCTAAAAGATCAATACAAGAAATAGCCTCTTTAATAATATCATAGAGTTTACTAAAGAAGCAGAACCAAGAGGTAGTGTCTAAGCACGAACAGACTATCAGATACACGAATCGACCAAGAACATTCAAGCATTGAAACTGATCAGGTACCATTTAATGCATAATTACTGCCATTGATAGCTCAACATTTAACCTCTTTGGATTTTCAAATATGCATTAATATACGCATTGAATACCTACCGTTCATCAGTTACATTTTATTTTTCATCTTTATTTCCATTTTTTAAATACATTGTTTGTAATAAGTATTAATAATAATAACTGTTTTAATAATAATAATAATAATAATAATAATAATAATAATAATAATAATAATAATAATAATAATAATAATAATAATAATAATAATAATAATAATAATAATAATAATAATAATAATAATAATAATAATAATAACATTAATAATAAACGGTGGTAATAAATGACATTAATAATTGTTAATAATAAAAAAGAGAGAAAAAAGAAATTTGAATAGACGTATCTGGAATTGAACCATCACCATCGGAGCCATGGACGAAACCCCTCCGAGCCACCACCGTCGTCGACCCTCCGATCTTGATGTTAGTCGCAAAGGGTTCTCCGAACACGGCTGATCTGCATAGAAAAAGTAATACCAAAGAGGCAAGAACAGATTCAGGGATTAAGATTAAAAAAAAATCGATTAAAAAGGGAAAATGAGAATCAGTACCTGTTTTTTTTTTTTTAAATTTCACAAAACCCAGATCTGAGTTTTCTTGAATATCGATGACGCGCAACTGTGGACGACGGCGCGTGGTGGTGACGCGCGGGGGTCGGCGACAAGGTGACTGGCCGGGGTTTGGAAGACCATTGGAAGGGAGAGAGCTTTTTTGGAAGGGGATTTGTTTTTTTTTTTAAAGAGAGGAGAAATCTTTTTTTTCACTAAAAATTGCAATTTATAGCACATACAAAACGGAGCCGTTTTGAGCACCCATGTTTGGTGCCTAAACGGCACCGTTTTAAGCCTCTGCCCATGACCCGTCCAACCCGACCCGAACTGTCCCTAGGACCACCGTGCTTTCGTTGGAGGGTATATTTATGCATTTGGTCCTTCCGCTTTTTCTCAAAATTTCAATCAAGTCCTTTCTGTACTTTTAATTAATTTTAAATTGGCCCAATAATTTTCAATGCTTTTCAATTTAGTCCCTTGACCTTTTGAAAGCATCAGGAGCTGCCACGTGTCATTATTTTGGTTCATTTATGCAAACGGTCCCTCTTATTGTTAATTAGTTTTAATTTAATCCTCAAATCAAGTTTCATTTAATTACAAAATTGACCCAAAAATTTTTCATGGTTTTCAAATTAGTCCTTTGACTTCAAGATGCCTGTGGGACTGCCACATGTTACTTGTTTTTGGTTTTATTGCCCTGGAGGTCCCTAAACTTCCAAAAAATTACATTTTTACCCCTAAACTTCCAAAAATTCCATTTTTTACCCCGAAGCTTCCAAAAATCCAATTTTTACCCTCGAACTTCCAAAAATTCCATTTTTACCCTAAAACTTCCAAAAATTCCATTTTTGACCCCGAAACTTTCAAAATTACCATTTTCCCCCGGATGTCCAAAAACTCCATTTTCGACCTCGAAACTTTCGAAATTACCCTTTTACCCTCGAATGTCTAAAAATTCCATTTTTAACCCTAAATTTTCCTAAAATTACCATTTAGCCCCAAGAATCCAAAATTACCATTTTGCCCTCGGGTATCCAAAAGGTTTCATTTTCAACTCCGATTGCATCATTCTTCTTTTTCATCAATATTTGCATTTAATTTTAACCAATTATGCACTCGTATTTTGCATTTTTGATATTTTACCATTTTATCTTCGTATTTATCTTACTTCGCGTTTTTTAATATCCCCTTATTAACTGCTTATTCATATTAAACTCACATGTTTGTTTTCAAAATTGCTTTCATAAAAACTTTAAAATCGAGGCAATATTCTTTTATTTCGAGTTTCAAAAATTTGCGCCTTAACTTACTAGGTGCAATTTTTCTTCAAATAGAAATAATCGAATACCCTTAATCGAGGCAATGTTTCCTTATCTTCGATTCTGAAAATTTGCGCCTTAACTTACTAGGTGCAACCTTTCCTCAAATCGAGATAATCGAATATCCTTTTCCCAAAATTTAAAAAGTTTTACGAAGGAAAGCTCGTTATTTATGGATCTTGAAATGTCATCTCCTAACTCACTAGACGTAACTTTCTTCCTCGATCACTTTGAAATAACGGGATTTCCAAACAAACCCGATTTCTTTTAAACTTAACTCATGCATTCAAGGATCATATTTTAAACTTTATTCGAGCTTTTAAATGTTACAAATTAAGACCTGAAAATAATCAAAATGGTACCAATTTTGGGCGTATGAGGGTGCTAATCCTTCCTCATGCGTAACTGACTCCCGAACTTGTTTTTTTGGATTTTGAAGACTTACATGTTTTCAAAATGGTTTTTAAAATGTTTTGTGGTGATCCAATCACACCGAATAAAGGATTGGTGGCGACTCCTATTTTCCATCATTAAAGTAATTTTTGAAACTCGCTGTTTTACGAAAAAGGGATGGTTTCGACAACTGGCAACTCCACTGGAAAATTTTAAAAATAAACGAGAGTCAAGCCAAAATTGATTATTTTCGGGTCTTTTTTTTTGTAAACTTTTAAGCTTCAGTTTTGTCTAATATGTGATCCTCGACATCTTTTGTGTGACATTATGTCATGTGATATTGCTAGTGAAAATTTGCATACATCTGCATATGATATTACCTTTTTAAGTGGAAGCCGGAAACTACTCCTTCGTGAGGTTTTCACCTTCGTGCAGGATAGTGGATCGCTTTCGGGATTACAAAGTACCCTTGTTTTCGTGAAGTTCTCACTTCCGTATAAACATGTCGAAAATGCGTCCCCCTAAACTGAACTCATCCGTATGAGCCTGTAATGGGTGAGGATCGAGGAATCTACTGGTTTGGGTACCCCTACTTTAGAACCTAAAACCACATATAATAAGCCGTAGGAGCTTGCCTTAAAAGGAGTTACTCTGAACCATTTAGCAACCCTTCAAGACAAACTCTTAAGTTCTATGCTATACTTGTATATTTATATTGTTGTGTTTTTGCTAACTTGTTTATTTTGTCTCTTTTTGCATTGCATTTCATCATCATATAAAAGAGAGGTTTAGACTAAAAAGTTCAGTTACCGATAAGAGAATCAATCATGGAAAACAAGTACTTTGATAAAGTGGAGGACAATATAGTCGTGCGTATGTGGTCGGAGGAGACTCAGCGCCAAAAAGGGGACAGCTTAGTGGAAGGATATGAGTAAGAGCTTTGGGATTATACTAGGATCAGCACGACTTAAAACAATGTGCTAGAGTTGAAAGAGATATAAGACAGTTGGGACAACAACATAAAACAGACCTTTTACCAAGAATACGGAGATTAGCCATACTTGTGCGAAGTTGAGGTAGACAAATCCCTCTTTAGAGCCTTAACACAGTATTGGAACCCAGCTTACAATTGCTTTACCTTCGGGAATATAGACATGACACCAACGACAGAAGAATACATCACTCTGCTCCGTTATTCAAAGATTTCGGTAGATAAGGCCTATTCTAGAGCTCCAAATCTCCCGACCATTGTTAAAAGATTAATAAACATCACTGGCATGAGCGAACAGTGAGTTGCAGCTCGAGTTAATGTCAAAGGAGATAACAAGTGCATCATGTGAAAAAGTCTGCGAGTTTTGATACTGGCTCATCCAGATGCAAAGAAAAAGATTGACATCTTAGCCTTGAGTATCTACGGATTGGTGGTTTTTCCAAAGGCTTTGGGACATATAGAGGACGCGGTGATAGATTTTTTTGATAGATTGAGTAAAAGAGTAACACCTCTCCCGGCCATGCTGGCTGAAACTTTCAGATCCTTAAATGCGTGTAGAAAGGAGGGAGAAGGTCGATTTATTGCTTGTGTACCGCTATTGATGGTATGGTTTCATAGTTACTTCTAGAAAACAGAAAAAGTCTCCTATCAGTACTTGTCTAAAGATTACTCCCCTTTGAAAGAGTTCGTGGCCACGCAAAGACAAGAAAACTTCTCAAAAGAAAAGTGGATGACAATACTTCAAATCCTCAAAGACGAGGAAATAGAGTGGCGAGCACCATGGTTCATTCTTGATGAAATAATGTATCGGTGCGGAGAGCTCGACTAGGTCCCATTAGCAGGAATATGGGAGCAACCAGATATGCACCTTTGCTGGTTTCAAGACAATACAGATCAAGACAGTTTATACCCGCGACTCAGGGGTTAGCTCAGTGTGAATTCGCGTACCAGGGATAAAATAATAAGAAAAGGATTTGGGAAATCTCAAATGCATGGAACCATGTTCGAAAAATGAAAGCATTCGATGCCAATCCTATGACAACTGCAGAATATGATTGGTGGAGAAACAGAAGGATCAACGACAATATTCCTGAGCCAAACCCGGAGATTGTCCGCCCAATTGAAGAACACTTGCAGGTTGTCCCGACTGAATTAGAAATAATTAAACAAGATTTTGAAAAGAAAAATGCTGAGATGAAGAAAATGATAGAAAAGTTGGAAGAAGAGAAGGTGCTTTTAGGATTTGACATTGATGCTCAGAAGTTAGAAGCGAAAAAATTGAGAAAAGAGAAGAATAAAGCTGAAGAAGATTTTAGCAGCCTAAAAAAGGATTATAAAAAGCTTCGATTGTCAATGAGAACCGTCGGTTTAGGTAAGACATTAGAGCAATGACATCAGGAAATTCGCGAAGAGAAAAATAAAACAAGTCACTGAAAAAATAAATTTCAAGACGCCCAAGTTCAGGAAAATGCTATGAAGAGTAGCCTTCCAGAAAGCCAAGCCGAAGTGACTGAATTAAAAGCTCGAGTAAGAGAATTGGAGGAATCCTTGTACAAACATCGTAGCCGAAATTCAGTAATAGAGTTGAAGGCAAGTCGAGCTGAGATCGAGAGACTGAATAAGAGGGTGGAAGAATTAGAAGCTTCTTTGCAGAATAGTGAAATACGAATTGAGATTTTGGAAAGGACGTTGGAGACAAATGATTGACATCTTCAGCAACCCAAAAAAGAAGTCAGAGAGAGGGATTATATTATGGGTGAGGCCTTAAATCAAATCTGCGGAGTAGCTGATCATGTGCAAACATCGGCAGTTGAAGTAGATGAGCTAAGCATATAGTACGAGACGAAGACAGAACGAAGTCAAAAGCTATCAAGACTCCTTAAGAAAGTCAAGGCTCTGAGCATCAAAGCAAAACCGTTTATGTAATTTGCTTTATGTTAAGGAACTTGTTATCTAAATGAAGTTTTCTAAATGGAAAATGAATTATAAGTCAATACCTTTCTCTTGCATACATGCATATTATTCGCATCACATTTTTGCATATTTCTGCATAACGATCCTAACTTATTAAAAACTTACAATTCAGCTACATCAGTAATCATTGAAAACTCATATCGCTATAATACTCGAAAGAAAACTAAGACCATGGAGTAAAGACTTAAACAAATCCAAAAAGAATTACAAGACCAGATGCAAGAGCGCATCTAAGAGCAAATGACCATGATGTGCAGAGAAATGAAAAATCAATTCATGGAGGTACAAAAGAGCTTAATGAATGAATTAGCGCAAGTAAAACAAAGCATGACTGATAAAGGAAAGAGCCCTGCTATTAAGGAAGAAGAGGACCCAATGGTCCCCCCAGGCTTTACACCTCGCCATAACCCGGCTTCACATGAAATGTCGGCATGAGAGCCCACCATTACTATAAGGCCACAGCAACAAGCCACAGGCACGTCGAGACCAGCCAATTATCTAATTGGATCTGGGTCAAACCCAGAGGATAATGCTGCGAATCTGGGTGTCCAAGACTTTGACGAGATGATAAGAGAGGATCTCCCTAGAAAAATAGAGGAAAAATACAGGCGATTAAAGGGGAAAATCGACGCGATGCAAGGAGTTAAAATTTCCTATTGGGTATATGCCAAAGAGTTAAGTCTGGTTCCGGGTCTAGTTCTCCCTCCCAAATTCAAAGTTCCAGAATTTGAAAAATATAACGGGACGAGTTGCCCTGAAGCCCACCTAACCATGTTCTGTAGGAAGATGGCGGGGCACGTGCATAATGACCAATTATTAATTCATTGCTTTCAAGACAGCCTGGCCGAGTCGGTAATCAGATGGTACAATCAATTGAGCCGATCTAAAATTTATTCATGGAAAGATTTGGCATAGGCTTTTTTAAAGCAATACGGTCATATGATAGAAATAGCTCCTGATCGGCTTACACAGTAAAATATGGAGAAGAAGTCAAACAAGAGCTTTAGAACATATGCGCAGAGATGGCGCGAGGTGGCAACCCAAGTACAGCCACCACTAAGAGAAAATGAGACAACGATGTTGTTTGTCAATACCCTCAAAGCTCCTTACCTGAATCACCTGTTAAGAAACGCCACCAAGAGTTTCTCTGATATGGTCATATCGGGAGAGATAATTGAAAATGCAATCAAGGCCGGTAAGATTGAAATCGAAGAAAACTTTAAAAGGCCTACCCCTAGAAGAAGGGATAATGAGGTCAACAATGCAAGCATATATAGACCTAGCTACACCAAACCCTTCGTGACAGGTTAGCCCAAAGCTCCAATGGGTAATTACCAAAATGCCCCACGACAGGAACCAGGCATCAGGCCAAATAGAGGAAGAGTTCAATACACTCCCCTTCCGATGTCATACGGAGAACTCTACAAGATACTATATGACGCGCATGAGCTAGATCCTCAGCGTGTAAGACCATATAAACCCTCATTCTCGGCTTGGTACGATGCGAATGCTCATTATGAATACCATGCAAGGGCAGGACACTCGATTGAAAACTGCCCTGCTTTTAAAAGACGAGTCGAAGGACTCATAGAGCATGGAGTCGTAAAGTTAGAAGAGCCAGAAAAGCCCAATATAGCTGGGAATCGTCTGCCTAATCACCCAGAGCAATGGGTGAATGCCTTGCTGGAAGAAGGACCTCGAAAAATTAAGAGAAATGTTGAAGAAATTAAGTCTCCACTTCGGTGGGTATGACAAGAGATGGTCAAAGAAGGGATAATGGTGAAGGATGAAAAGAGTATGATAATCGGGGATGATAACCATTACGAGTTTCATGCCATTAAAGGGCATGAAATTCAAAACTGCGTCGAGTTCAAAGCCTTGGTGCAGATGTTGATAGACAATCGAGAGCTAAATTTATTTGAAGAAGGAGGGGAAGCTAATGATGTTTATGCCTCCGAAGACGGAACAACTAAGGCTTATTGAAATAATCGCCCTAAGGTGATTATTTATTGCACGGCTAGAGAACAGACAACCCCTCGCATCATCATACAAAAGCCTGCAACGTTTCCTTATAGGGATAGTAAGAAGGTCCCATGGAGTTACAACTGTAACGTGACCATACTAAGAGAGGGGGAACCCAGGAGGGACGTGAATCTTGTTACCCGTAGCGGTAAAAATTATGACCCTGTAAATAATGAAAAAAAGGTCAGCAAAGGGAAAGCATGAATGTGCGAGCTTGAGGAGGAAATAGCTAGCAAGCCCGAAGCACCCACAAACGAGCCTGTATCTGAGAAGAGGGTGAAAGAGTTTTTAAAGTTTTTAAGGCATAATGAATATAGTGTAGTGGAACAACCACACAGACAACCTGCTCGGATATCGATCCTGTCATTGCTCTTAAGCTCGGAAGCCCATCGAAGCGCACTAATGAAGGTGCTGAACGAAACATATGTAGCAAATGACATCTCCGTCAGTAAGCTAGATCGATTGGTCAATAACGTGAGTGCTGATAACTTCATTTTCTTTATCGATGATGAAATACCGGCGGGAGGAATAGGTTCCACCAAGGCTTTACACATCACTACCCGTTGTAAAGGGTATACGCTACCTAGAGTACTCATAAACAATGGTTCAGCCCCGAATGTGCTACCGCTAGCTACACTGCAAAGATTGTCAATTGATAGCTCCCACATGAACGGGTGTAATAACATAATGAGAGCATTTGACGGGACATAAAGAAAGGTAATGGGAAAGATTGAAATACCTATTCAAATTGGGCCGAATACATATAAAGTGGATTTTCTAGTAATGGATATTAGACCTACTTATAACTGTTTGCTGGGAAGACCATGGATCCACTCAGCTGGGGCAGTACCTTTCTCTTAGCACTAGAAAGTGAAGCTAATAAATAAAGGGCTGCTAATCACGATTAATGCTGAGGAGGAAATAATCGCGTCCATAACGAGCGATTCACCCTACGTGGGAATAGACGAAGAGGCTGTGGAATGCTCGTTCTGCTCACTAGATTTTGTCAATGCAACTTTCATTTCGGAAGGGAGCAAGATACCTGTGTCTACAATATCATCGACCACCAGGATGAGCTTATAATTAACAGTCGAAAATAGAGTTATACCTGGGAAAGGACTAGGAAAATACCTTCAAGGAAGAGTTAATATGCCGATGCTGATAGAAAAGTAGGATCGTTATGGTCTGGGGTACAAGCTGGAAGCGAAACAAAAGAGGAATGAGCTAGAAAAAAGGCAAGAAAGAATGAGGGTCAAACTGTCTAGAAAGGACATCTCATGGGAACCCATGGTCTTCCCGCACATCTATGAGACTTTCATCTCAGGAGAGGTGATCAACTAGAAAACAGAGAGAGAAAAGGAGCAAGTGACGATTGGAACCAAATGGGGCATCACAAAAAATCTAGGCATTAATGCTATATCAGATGAAGGAAAGGAAGGGAATCCATCAAGAATTGGTCCGTGTGCACCTGGAAGCACCTTGAATAATTGGACCGTGGAGGAACTCCCTATAATTTTTAAGATTTCCTTAAAGTAATGCTCGAAAACACCTATTGCATTTGGCTCGAAAGCAATATGGATCTATTTGTAAAAGGGCCCATGGTCATTATTCAGTTATTTTGAATGAAATGCAGTTTCCATCTTATATTCTTCTCCATAGTTATTCTTTCATTTCTTAATTCAGCTTAATAAACAATTCGTACATATCCAATAAACAAGATTAATTATTCTTTAATACATACATACTCATACATATACCACATAATCATTCTTTCGTAAATTTATTTTGCTCTTTGGACCTTCCTTTCATCCCTTGACAGATCCTCGAATATCAATAATATGAGCATCCATGACGCTAACTTAGAACCGCACTTCGAGCAAGAAACGTGTTTGGAATAGCTTCAAGACCTTGAAGATAATCAAGATTGTAATCTGCGTCCGGATCTGTGAAGAATGATGGAACAGGAAGAAAAAAAGATCCTGCCTCATTCAGACCCAATGGAAGTTATTAATCTGGAGCACGAAGATGAAAAGAAAGAGGTGAAAATTGGGACAAGCATCTCCGTAGAAACTAGAAGGAATCTTATCGAGTTGCTTCAAGAGTACCAAGATATCTTCGCATGGTCTTACCAAAATATGCCCGGCTTGAGCACTGACATTGTGGTGCACAAACTCCCTATAAAGGAAGAAAGTAGACCCTTGCAAGCAAAAACTCCGAAGGATGAGACCAGATGTGTTGTTAAAAATAAAAGAAGAAGTCAAGAAACAATTCGACGTCGATTTTTCTCATGTAGTTAAATACTCTGAATGGGTAGTTAATATAGTCCCTATTCCTAAAAAAGACAGAAAGGTGCTCATGTATGTGGACTACCGAGATTTAAATGAAGCTAGCCCAAAGGATAATTTCCCCTTACCCCACATCGACACTTTAGTCGATAACACGGCAGGACATTCTTTATTTTCCTTTATGGATGGTTTCTCTAGGTATAATCTGATAAGGATGGACCCTGAGGATATGATCAAAACCATATTTGTCACGTTATGGGGACATTTTGCTACAAGGTGATGCCCTTCGGACTAAAAAATGCAGGGGCAACTTATCAAAGGACTATGGTGACTCTGTTCCACGACATGATGCATAAGGAGATTGAAGTTTATGTCAATGACATGATTGCGAAATCCCAAACGGAGGATGAACATGTAAGAATCCTGAGAAAGTTATTTGAAAGGCTAAAGAAATATCAATTAAAGCTAAACCCAACAAAGTGCACTTTCGGGGCCACATCAGGAAAATTGTTAGGCTTTGTAGTCAGTAAAAGAGGAATTAAAATTGGTCTAGATAAAGTCAAAGCCATGTAGGAGCTACCACCACCCAGCACGTAAAAAGAAGTTTGAGGGTTCTTTGGAAGACTAAATTACATTGCTCGGTTCATTTCACAGTTGACTGAGAAATGCGATCCTATCTTCCACCAGCGCAACCCGGGTGTATGGGATGATGAATGTCAGGAAACCTTTAACAAGGTCAAAGATTATTTTTCCAAAGCTCCCATCTTGGTACCTCCAATTCCTAATAAGCCATTGATCCTGTACTTGACGGTCTTTGAAAATTTCATGGGATGCGTACTAGGCAACATGATGAATCCGAAAAGAAGTAAAGGGCGTTATATTATCTCAGCAAGAAATTCACTGATTACAAGACGCGATATTTGCTAATTGAGAAATTATGTTGTGCGCTAGTCTAGACTACACGCAGATTAAGACAATACATGTTATACCATACCACTTAGTTGCTCTCGAAATTAGATCCTCTGAAGTACCTGACGGAGTCAGCTGAATTGAATGAGAGATTGGCTCGATGACAAATCTTGCTATCGGAATTCGACATAGTCTATGTCAATCAGAAAACAGTAAAAGAGAGTGCGATAGCAGACTTCCTGGCCAATAGGGCTTTAGAGGACTATGAGCCGATAAACTTCGATTTCTCGAATGAAGATTTAATGTATATTTCGACTACTGAAGGGACAATCACGGAAGAACGAAATTGGAGATTGAATTTTGATGGAGCTTCAAATGCCACAGGTAATAGGGTCTGGGTAGTCTTGGTATCACTAGAAAGAGTTCTCCGAACACGGTCGATCTGCATAGAAAAAGTAATACCAAAGAGGCACGAACAAATTCAGGGATTAAGATTAAAAAAAATCGATTAAAAAGGGAAAATGAGAATCAGTACCTGTTTTAAAAAAAAAAAAATCATAAAACCCAGATCCGAGTTTTCTTGAGTACCCTTTTTTAAACAAATTTGAGACGATTTTTTGGGTTTTGAAATAGAGGGGTTTTTTAAAAAGGAAAAGAAGGATTAAAAACTTATTTTAGATCTGGATTTAAATCCAGATCTAGCTTTAAAATAAAAAAAAAAGAAAAAAGGAAAGTTATTTTTTACCTTTGACGGAGGTTGGCCGGCGCGTGGGAAGAGAAGCGACGGCGGAGACGTGATCAAACCGGCGCGCGTGACTAGGCGCGGCGACGACACGTTATGACGTGCGGTTGCGGACGACGGCGTGTGGTGGCGACGCGCGGGGGTAGACGACGAGGTGACTGGCCGGGGTTTGGCCGGCCATGGGAAGGGAGAGAGCTTTTTTGGAAGGGAATTTGTTTTTTTTTTTGAAAGAGGGGAGAAATGTTTTTTTTCACTAAAAATTGCAATTTATAGCACATATAAAACGGTGCCGTTTTGAGCACCCATGTTTGGTGCCAAAACGGCCCCGTTTTAAGCCTCTGCTCATGAGCTGTCCAACCCGACCCGAGCTGTCCCTAGGATCCGCGTGTTTTCGTTGGAGGGTATATTTATGCATTTGGTCCTTTCGCTTTTTCTCAAATTTTCAATCAAGTCCTTTCTATACTTTTAATTAATTTTAAATTGGCCCAATAATTTTTAATGCTTTTCAATTTAGTCCCTTGACCTTTTGAAAGCATTAAGAGCTACCACGTGTCATTGTTTTGGTTCATTTATGCAAACGATCCCTCTTATTGTTAATTTGTTTTAATTTAATCCTCAAATCAAGTTTCATTTAATTATAAAATTGACCCAAAATTTTTTCATGGTTTTCAAATTAGTCCTTTGACTTCAGGATGCCTGTAGGGCTGCCACGTGTCACTTGTTTTTGGTTTTATTACCCTGGAGGTCCTTAAACTTCAAAAAAATTCCATTTTTACCCCTAAACTTCTAAAAATTCCATTTTTACCCCGAAGCTTCCAAAAATTCCATTTTTACCCTTAAACTTCCGAAAATTCCATTTTTAACCCTGAAACTTCCAAAAATTCCATTTTTACCCTCGAACTTCCAAAAATTCCATTTTAGACCCTAAAACTTCCAAAAATTCCATTTTTACCCTCGAACCTCCAAAATTTCCATTTTTGACGTTGAAACTTTCAAAATTATCATTTTGCCCCCGAATATCCAAAAACTCCATTTTTGACCTCGAAACTCTCAAAATTACCCTTTTACCCCCGAATGTCTAAAAATTCCATTTTTAACCTCGAATTTTCCCAAAATTACCATTTAGCCCTCAAGAATCCAAAATTATCATTTTACCCTCGAGTATCCAAAAGGTCTCATTTTCAACTCCGATTGCATCATTCTTCTTTTTCATCATTATTTGCATTTAATTTTAACCAATTATGCACTCGTATTTTGCATTTTTTATATTTTACCATTTTATCTTGTTATTTATCTTACTTCGCGTTTTTTAATATCCCCTTATTAACTGCTTATTCATTTTAAACTCGAATGTTTGTTTTCAAATTTGCTTTCATAAAAACTTTAAAATCGAGGCAATATTCTTTTATTTTGAGTTTCGAAAATTTGCACCTTAACTTACTAGGTGCAATTTTTCTTCAAATCGAAATAATCGAATACCCTTAATCGAGGTAATGTTTCCTTATCTTCGATTCTGAAAATTTGCGTCTTAACTTACTAGGTGCAACCTTTCCTCAAATCGAGATAATCGAATATCCTTTTCCCAAAATTTAAAAAGTTTTACGAAGGAAAACTCGTTATTTCTGTATCTTGAAATGTCATGTCCTAACTCACTGGATGTAACTTTCTTCCTCGATCACTTTGAAATAACGGGATTTCCAAACAAACCCGATTTCTTTTAAACTTAACTCATGCATTCAAGGATCGTATTTTAAGCTTTATTCGAGCTTTTAAATGTTACAAATTAAGACCCGAAAATAATCAATATGGTACCAATTTTGGGCGTATGAGGGTGCTAATCCTTCCTCATACGTAACCGACTCCCGAACCTGTTTTTCTGGATTTTGAAGACCTACATGTTTTCAAAACGGTTTTTAAAACGTTTTGTGGTGATCCAATCACACCGAATAAAGGATTGGTGGCAACTCCTATTTTCCAACATTAAAGTAATTTTTGAAACTAGCTGTTTTGCGAAATAGGAATGGTTTCGACAAAGACTTTTTTATGAAGTATCAAACTTCTTATCATTCAACCAAATTGAATTAATTTGTATATGAAAGTTAAAGCTAATGAGGATGTGTCTTTGATTACGTCAATGGGTACCCTACGTCACAAGGGCTCCATGCCATGGCCACGTACATGTGCCTTTGATCATATATGAGATTCATCAAGATAATCATTCCTTTTTTAGGATTTGGAGTAGGTTCAACAAAATGTTTTTCCATTACTTTGCCTTTCTTTGGGGGGCTTCATATCGTTATTTTGAATAGATAGGAAAATCCCCCTATTGCTTTGACTTCGTAAAAAATTAGGTATAAAGGAATTAATGCGAGGAACATCATATGTCATTTAGACATTGAATCTAGTACAGTTCCCATGACAAAATCAGTGAACTAATAGTTAATTTCAGATGTTCATGTTTCTTACACAAGTTGGTTGAAAAGGTTGGCTTAATTACATTGGTAGAAGTGTAACAACTCTATATATAACTTCAACAGATGATGAAGTTACTCATCCCAAATTAACCTAATATATTAATCAAAGTGGATAAGCATTCATCTACCACCTGTCTCAATGAAAGTGATCATACAATTCTGGAAATTTGCACTGAATTCTTTTCTTCTATGCCTACAAAGGAGGGCTTGTCATCACAAATTTAAGGGAAGAACAGGAAGTAAGCACCCCAAATTCTTATCATGTATACAATTCTCCAAACACAAAATATATAAGAGGTGAAAAGTTTTAGTAGGATATAAGATTAACAAAAAAAGGAAAAGCAAAGGATTATTAGCAAATAATTAAGAAAACCCTTCACATGCTTCTAGCCAACATTTCCTGGAATCTCCTATAAGACTCTTGCTTCTCCAACCTGAACTTTTCATGGCAATTAGCTATAAATATTTCTGCTAGCTTATCAATCTCATTGATATCTGTCTCAACAGTAGAATTACCATTACCCTTCTTTTCTTCTAGCCATTGAAGGTAACCTGAAAGCTCAGACTCCACAGTGTCCTCATCACATTGCTGATCAGTTGAAATCACTGAATTCCAGGTTGAATGAGTTGCTTCTAGAACTGGAGCTGGAACTGGTGTTACATGAGAAGAGCACCAATTATAGTGTAGCCTGAATGGACCAAAGAAGAGTTTCTTGTGCTTGTACTTCTTTCTTGTGGTCTTTGAGTTGGAAATCAAATATTGAATAGGCTTGCTTTGTTTACAAATTAGAATGAAAGTAGATTTTGCTTTGGAAAATGCTCGAATTAGACGACAAAACTGAGCATAGACAAGGGTGTGAATAAGAGTTTTGATTTTCATGGAGCCTAAGGTTGATGATGGTGATTTCAATGAAACGGCTTGAAGGGGGTGCAAGGTTTTTAGGCAAGAAGGACCAACCACCATTTTTATTGTACAAGGGGAATCCAGAACCATGTTCTCAAATGGAGCTTATAAAGGGTGTTGATTAGTAATTTACCACTCAACTTTTGAGTTATTTAAAACATTGCCATCGACTTTGCAGATTTAGGAATACTCTTTGCCTACTTTTTC
The DNA here is from genome assembly GCA_039519145.1 of Kokia cookei. Taxonomy (NCBI): domain Eukaryota; kingdom Viridiplantae; phylum Streptophyta; class Magnoliopsida; order Malvales; family Malvaceae; genus Kokia; species Kokia cookei. The sequence goes on along the minus strand of CM076899.1, from coordinate 34,078,513 downwards.
CCTTTTTCTATGGATTTTAGAATTTGACAAGACATTGTTTGGTTCCACCAACCATATGTGATTGAAAAGTGATCCTACATTGCCCTTTCTTCAATCCCCTTGGCCTGTATTACAGTCTACTACGAAATTATACTGTGTTCATTTGCTGCTTAACATCAATCAGCTTAGTAATTTCTTCATCAATTTGCTTCATAAGTAAATAAGGCTTGGAATCTTAGGCCATGGCAGGGAAATTTTTGGATTTTGACAGCAAGCAAATCTCAAGGCTTTTCTTTTCTAATCCCCCACAAGACCCGCGTACATAGTTTGAAATTGTGTCACTTTATTTCACTGTTTAAAAAGTGTAACTGGGGCCATTCGGGCATTAACCCAAGACTAGTAAAGTAGCTTGGATGAGGCATCTATGGTAGGTTTTAGCATCTTAAAAGTCTTTAAAGACAGTGTACAATCGGCTATGTTTAAGGCTTATTATCAGCCAAAATTACCACTCCAAAGAATAATATAATCTACATATTGGGTTATTTGTTTGCACTCAAACCTTGAAAGTAGCATACTTACATGTCTCTTATCCACTTCACAATTTGAGCTCTAGTTCACCAACTTGCAAGCACTTATTTAGCTAAATTGGACAGTCTTGCTCTTATTATTGTAGATATAGGAAGTGAATTATGTATGATATTGGGGAGTTGTTGTAGGCTTTGGGGAAATACTAGACTGACTATGTACAGTTGAAGATGGTAGGGGCTTTGACTTCATTAATAATTGAGAAACAAAATCCAAACTTAGCACTTTCCTCCAAAATCTTGAAGAGGAAAAGAAGAGCAATAGTGAGAGTTTTGGTAGACTTATTGTGCTAAAGCAGCTTGGTTGAGACCCATTATAGCAGATGAAGGTTAAATGTAATGATTCTAAAAACAGATGTTATGGGGGCTTGAATTCAATGGTGGTGGAAAGTTAAATTAGATTAGATTAAATTTAATTCGTGTGAGTGTTAATTTGTTATATATTAATTGTAATGATTGAATGACTTGAATTTTATGTCAAAACGTTATTTAAGATTTATTAAATTTGAGTTTTTCTTTTGGAAATAAATAAAATCCTAATAAAATAATATATTAGAACTAAATATATATATATATATATATATTTTTTGGTGAATGAATCAATGGAATGAATTATTTACTTGTAAAGTAATATTTATTAATTAATAAAAAAAAATAGAAAAGGTTATTTTCCTCAATCCTTATTATTATTTTTCTTCTTTTTACTACCATCCATAAATGTCTTGTAAATGACAATTATTAGCCGAAGTGAATAATTAATATTTACAAAGAAATGTGAATTGTGTTTTAGCCCCAAACATTGTTGTTAATGCAGGAAGACGTGGATTCGAATACATCAAAGTGCATTATCCTCTTATTTATAAGTTGAGGAAGGATAAAAATTTAATATGATCAAAACCTATAACGAGATTATTAAAAAATATTTACAAAGAAACTCAAAAGTTAGTACCTACACATGCATTAATGTACATATAATAATTAAAGAAAAAAAGACATTTCAAGCAATGATCACCTGTGAAAAACTACTTTCTACAATATGAAAAGGATGCAGCTAATGCCGAATGTGCATGCAAAAATTAAGAATGAGTTCCTTTGAGGAGGGACGAAAGATGCAAGGAAAATCCTTCTTTGATCAACAATGGATGCTAGATGGGTGCTGAATTTTTTAAAGAATTTTTTTCTCGAAGTTCTTGTTTGATATTTGTTAGAGTTGTATGAATCAAATCTGTATAGAATTGTATTGGAATTGGGACTGGAGGCACGAATCATATTGCACAAATAAAATCTGTATAAAATTACACTTTTTATATTTGGCATCGATTACAATAGAGATTTTCAACCTTTAAATAGATGTAGTCGAAATTCTTATATCATTCGATTTTCAACATTAATGGTTTTTCTTTTCCTCTACCCGTGACTTTTCTCGAAAGACTTTTCCACTTAAAATCCGTGTGTTTTATTTTTCTTTTCTTATTGTTTCACGATTATTTTATTGTCATTATCGATGTTAGTTTTAACAATTAGCATAGTATATTTGACATTTATTAGCATAAACTCTTTATTATTATTTTTTCCATATTTAGGAGTTTTTCTTGTTATAAATACTCTTATTTCATTGTTAAAAAAACGGAGTGAAATACATAAAACATTAGCAAACAATCTTAATTTCTTCTCTGTAATATTTTCTTCGTTAGTGTCGAAATTACGACAGAATCTAATCCAGTGCCCATTGCCGTGTGAAAGGCATCCCTCGGAACATTTCCACTAAACTATCACTTCAAACATAATCTCAGGCAAATAATCAAGATTTGTATCTCAAAAAACAACCGATTTTCAAGATAAAAACTCCAACATCCTTCCTCACAAAACATGAACAGCTAAAACGGTCATAAGTTCTTTAAACCAAGATCTGCCGGAGAGTTGTGAAGTTATTACAAGATAAGACTTGTTCGTTTTTTTTCTCCTGACATTACCAGGGATGTTTCAAGAGAATCTATGGAACACAGTGAAAAAAAGCAAAGGGTTTGCTTGGTGACAGGTGAGGGGAAAAAAAAAAAACACCAAGCCAACTTTAAAATGTTAGACAAAGACAAAAACAATGACATTGGAAGATTGCAAGACATCATCTTTTCTTTATTTGATTCCCTCAGAATAACTTGTGGTAACCATAAAATGTCCCTTGTAATTCAACATTTCAACACTCAACTTTCCATCCCCTGCCCTACCTTGTCTTGCTCCTCTCCTGTTTTCAGTTTCAGTTTGGTTTTGGATCAACACTGCCATTAAAAGAAGCATGAAAATTTGGGTAAAAGAAGGTCTATATAGAATAGTACGGATTCCATTTTTGGTCCATCTTCTTTCCACCTCATGTACCTTAAAATCATTGCTACTTTATTTCGTACATATAGGTTAACTACAAGGAATTTTGATACTAAGAAAGAAAGAAAGAAAGAGTTGCATGAATAACGAGAATTTTGGCAATAAAAATTGTCTGTTACTATATTTGAACAGTGTAATAGGGGCATTTACAACAAGAACAACTCATAAAATATGGAAACAAATAACAAAAGTTTTACACTAATAAACATCAAATATATTGTACGAATAAATACTAAATCTTGTAAGATATCATTTGTACTCAAACTCTTAAAACCTAGATGCTCCTAATACGTTAAATCTGTACGCCATTTGATCTACCTGTCATGTTCAACAATCTTAATTAGTTCGTCATTCCTGAAGAGTTCGACGAACTTAAAAAATACGTTAAATCTGAGAAGTTCGTTAGTCATGCATATTGCATGAATGGTCATATCGCGACATTATGTTATAATTAGTTGAGTGAATATGCCAAAATGCTACTCCTGGTAAAATTAGCAGTTTTTTTTTCCCCCATTTGTTACAAAATCTAGGACCAAACTGCACTTCACACTATGGCATCTATTAAAAGTAGGGAAAATTTGCTACCAACATGCCAAAATGTAGGCAGAGGCAATAGAACATCAGAGGAAAGTAAAGAAAATTGCAGAAATAGATTGAAAGAAAGAAAAAAAAAAAAAAAAAACAGTAGAGCTAATCTCCAGCATTAACAGATTTTAAAGCCATTCATCCTTTGTTTTCACTTTTGGTTGGTACATTTTAAAATCAATGGGGCTTGAAACAACAGCAAGTCTTTGCCCGTTCCCAAAGATGCACTCAACTTTCAGCTTCTGCAACGTGCAGCGATTGTCATCTCTTCCTCACTTTATCAGTCTTCTGACACTTACACTTTCGTGGCACAACCTGCAGCGATTGTCATCTCTTCCTCACTTTATCAGTCTTCAGACACTTACACTTTCACTAGTGCCATGGATTTCTGACTACTCTTTTAATCAGTTTTGGGTTTGTACGAATGATTTTAGTGCCCTTTTCTAAGTTTCAAGAATGGTATTTTTAACCCCGTTACAGTTTTTAAAAAAGATCGAAACTTAAATTTTAGAGACGATATTATTAAAAAATATAACTACGACCGAATATAAACATAGAGAAGATACTTTTTCCTGTACTATGACCCAATGGGGCCCGGAATATCATGCCAATATCTTTTACTTTTCTAGCTTCTTTTCTTTATGCAAAGTTTTATTCTATCCTCTAAGATTAAAAACATGAAACTTCTTTATGCAAAGTTATTATGTTTTCACTAAGCTGAATAACATACACTTTATATATATATATATATACATATATAGATATAGATACAAAACTTATTTCTACTCGTAACTCCTTTCAACTGTCCACAATTTTATATGCTTGATTCTTCAACATGTATATATATATATATATATAATTACGAAATATTGTAATTTACTCATTGTTGAGTAACATGATTAAATTCAAGAAATTTATCTTCGAAATATTTTTTATCTATGTCTGGACCGAAACATCTTTTGTAACAAATATATGTACATGCAAATGCATATATATAGGGTCCAAAAGTATTATCTGTAATAGATTGCTTCCATGCCATTTTTTTAGGTGCAGAAAAGTTAATTATTTCTTTAACCTTCATCAATATACTTGGAAATTATGTTTGAAATTTAAACAAAAGGGAAATCGATCGGATTCTTGTGGGAAAATACCCAGAAAGAGGACACTTCTTTTAATAAAAATTTTAAAGTAACTTCTCTCATTAATTTGGAAATACTTATTTCATTTTTAAACTAACTGTAATAATTAAGATTCATTTGTTAATACACAATATCAATAAAAGTGGAGAAAGAGAATGAGGATGTACCAGTGAAGAAACAGAGAAAAAGAAAATAATAAAACGAAGTGTTTGGAGTATTGTCCCCCTAAAGAGAAAAGGGTCTTTAAAAATATATATATGAAGAATTTTTCAAATCAAATTTCGAGTCAGACTTCGAATCGGATTTTAATATATATAATTGTATAACAATTCTATCTCTTCAATCAAACAACAATAACACCCTTATATAAATTCACTTTACAAATATATAAATTTTATATTCAAGATAGTTCAAAAAGCTTTTGATTCATCATTTAATAATTCTTTTCACATCCTTATTCATCAATCACTTAATTTTAAACATGATCATTTTTTAGTTCTTTTGAACAACTATTAAGCTCTTTAAACAATACTCTCTTCTTCACGTAGATTTCACATCTTATCAATTTATTCTATACCAAAGTTAAGGCTTAACGCTAAGTACTCGAACTTTATCAATTGCATCTCTTTAAACATTTTCACCCTGTTAAAATTAATGTTGATAATGATAATAAAAACGATCGCGAAACAATAAAAATAAAACACACATATTTTACGTGAAAAAACTCTTTAAAAAAAAATCACAGACAGATGAGAAGAAAATTCACTAATCTTAAATTCGAATGATACAAAGATTCGAGTCACACTACTCTAACACACCCAATTGAACCTTTGAACTAAAAAAATTGGTCAATAGACCATTTGACTAACTTGATCATTAGTATTTAATGGCATCAGCAAAAAATTTAAAAAATAAAAATAAATATTTTAAAATAAGTACAAGATGAATTTGGACACTAGATTGTCCAAATACATTCTAAAATAATAAAAAATCATTAAAATTTATAAAAATTATTATAAATTAATTAAAAATAATAATATTTTTATAAAAATAATTTCGGCCATTTGTGACCAAAACTTAAAAAAAACCCTAAAATTATGCATTGACCTCATGATCAGGTTTAGTAATTACCTTACCTTATATCTTCTACTCTCTCAAAATTCTTTAACCTAAATTTTCAAGGAGTTAGATACAATCCTTCAATCAATTTCATGTTGATAGCTCTTTGAGTATATAGATTGTTCATCAATTAGGTGGTATTATTTGATTTATTTCTGAATTTGAGATTTTCATTGTTGTAAATAATTGGAATCTATGTTATAAATTCCAGTTGTTAGAGCGACCCATTTTGTTCCAAACAACAGAAAGGCTGATGTGGAGTGCGAAGTTTACGAAACAAAATAAATTAAAATCTCCGCCCAAACAGTCTTTGCTTTGCTGGAGGTATGGTCCAACATCGGCATCCAAGCAGTCCTATCAATTCTACTTCCCTTATTCCTTTTAATTTTATAATTAGCCCCTGCTTTGATTTCTCCTTTTAACCACCTTCCCTAGGATTATCAACACCAAAAAAATAATAGAAAAAGCGTGATCTTCTTCCATGAAGCACGCAAATCATTCAAAATAGGATAAAGTACAAAATTAGTCCTTTTTGTTTACCTCATGTTACATTTTAGTCACTTTTGTTATTGTGTTGTAACATTTTAGTCACTAAGTCGTTAATTACCCTTAACGGTGTAACGGTAAGTTGACGTGGCATATTAAATCATTATTTCAAACAAAAATTTTAGGTTAATTTATACAATCGGTCCCCATATTTTTGCATTTTGAGCAATTTACTTTTTTTCTTTTATGTTCTTTTAACTTCCTTTTTTTTTTTTTCATTCTCTTTTGCTTCTCCCTCTATTTTCCTCCCTTCTCCATTTCTTTTAACTTAGTTTTTCTATGTTTTCCACTGTTAAAACTAGTCCCTATACTTTTATTTTTTTTGAACAACTTAATTTTTTTCGAGTGAGGCGAGCTTGTGGACTAGTTTTAACAAATGGAAAACATAGGAAAACTATGTTAAAAGAAATAAAGAATGGGGTAAACAGAGGAAAAAGCAAAAGAGAATGGAAAAAAAAAATTAAAAAGAACATAAAAGGAAAAAAATTAAATTACTCAAACTGAAAAAAATATAGGGACCAATTATAGAATTTAACCTAAAATTTTCATTTGAAATTATGATTTAACGTGCCACGTCAACTTACCGTTACACCGTTAACGGTTCAGTGACTAAAATGTTACAACACAATTACATAAGTGACTAAAATGTAACCTGAGGCAAACAAACGTGACTATTTTGATAGTTTACCCTTTAAAATAGGGATAATGTCATTTTACACCCCTGTATTTGAACGTGGTACCTGAAGTTTCAAAATGTCTAATGTGATACCTGAAGTTTAATTCCGTTATACAATTTCGTGCCTGTTGGTAACGGTGTTAATTTCTGACTAATTTTACCATGTGAACCAATTATGTGTCGACATGTGGCAGTAGACAAATTAACGGGTAGTTGCACAAGCAGATTAGGGAAAGGCTGTTTTACAATTTGCCCTTCTCCCACTTTTTCATTATTTTTTAATTTTTTTTACTCATGAAGTATATTATATTTTAAGATTTTAAATACCCATTAAAAAAACACTTCTTTCTTTTTTTCTATTTTCATTAAGGCAGCCTCTACTTTCCAATCATCACCATTAACCCTTCACTTCACAACCCAATAGTAAAGTAAACTTCACTTCTCTTTACTTCCTTCCTTGGCAGTTTTATGTACTGTGCAAAAAACTAATAGGATGAAGAGACTGAAACAAATCACTATTCCCATGAAATATAATTAAGTTAGTGTTTACAAAATTTGGTACAAATTTCAAAGAATTGAGCCTTATTTTTTTCCCTTAAACAATAAAAATCACAATCCATTGAGCAACCTCCATCGAAACTGAGAGAGATGTATTTAAAAAGCCGAAAAAAAAGTCACCTCATCCTCCTCCGATCCGCAGCGTGCTGAGACAAAGGCACGATTTCTGACAAAGGCGTAGAAAGCGGAGTTGGAAGCGGCGAGTTCCGACAAATGGGACAAGATCCATTCAGTTTCAACCAAGCATCCAGACAACAAATATGGAAATAATGCCTACACTCAGGCATCATCCTCAACATCTCCAAATCCCTATACTCGCATAAACAAATTGTACACTTCGTGTTAACGTTAGTAGAACCCACAACAATCGCTTCTTTAGTGAATTGGAACTTGGGGTACGAGTTTATAACGGCTTGATCGAGACCAACGACGACGTTCTCATCGTCCTCATCTTCAGCAACGAAAGCAACCCGGGGAAGGATGATTGCATCGGAGGCGGAGGTAGGGTTGGGAGAAAAAGAGGAGGAAGGACTGCAACAGAGGAAGAAGGATGTTACTTTACTTTACTATTAGTTTTTTACTATTGGGTTAATGAAAAGAGAAAAAGATAACAGATAAAGGACAGACCTCAAGGGAAAAAAAAAATGAAAAAAATGAAAAAAATGGGGGAAGGGTAAATTACAAAACAACCATTCCTTAATCTGTCCGTGCAGTTATCCCTTCAATTCGTCCACTTCCACGTGTCGATACATAATTGATCCACGTGGTAAAATCAATCAGAAATTAACACCGTTACCGACAAGTACCGGATTGTATAACAGAATTAAACTTCAGGTATCACATTGAACATTTTGAAACTTCGGGTACCACATTCAAACAAGTGTCAAAGTACAGAGGTGTAAAATGGCATTATCCCTTTAAAATATTAGTTTATTTATTATTTAAATAAATTTACCAAAGTTATGTATTTTTAATGGTCAAACTAAAATTAAAATACATGCAATGATATCATGGATGGTTCCTCGAATGTGGTAAGACGCATTCCCCTTCCCTCATTTACTCCTGTTCCCTGAAAATTTCTTGGTAGGAATTTGTTTAAACTCAATATGAATGGTTGAGCTCTTGAAAATCCGAGAAAGGCGAGAACGGGTGCCCTCATCCTGGAGGACTAAGGTAATTGAGTGAGTGGATCCTATAGACATCTTCCTTGTGCAAATAGTGTTTAAGTTGAGTTGTTAGTGCTTTGAGATGGGTTATAGTTACCGGCCCTCATTAAATATCAAAGGCTTGAAGATTGAAGTTAATACTACCACTATCTTCTATCTTATGACTAACAATATCTCCACTAATGTGATCCTCTAACCTTTGGTTGATGAGTGCAAAATGCTTCGACAATCTTTGACTACTAAACAAATGTGTCGACACCTTAGCCCATTTAGGGAGTAGCTTTCAATCTACTTCCCCGTTACGTTGTTTAATGCATGTAGTAATCCTCCTAGTTGTTTGGAACCTTTATTATTAACGGACAATCATGGTTGTGTTATGCATCGAGCTTGACTCTTTTATTAATTTATAAATATAGTTCCTTTTTCAACCAAAAAAAAAGAGAGAGAACTTATTTTTATTTTTGATTTGTTACTACACTATATATATATTACTTCATTTAGAAAAAGCAATAAAAATTATTACTCGAATAATATTTGATGTATTATAATATTTCAAGTATTATGATCAAATAATAATAAAACGAAAAGTGAAGTACTAATAAATTTATTAAAACATAATTAATTATAAATAAATACAAAAATCTTAATATCTGAACCTGAAATCTTAAATCGTATTTAATTAATCTGTACTTGTGTTTAAATGAAATTATTAGTATTTATCCATAAATCCTACGTAATTTTTTATTATTTTTTTAAATTAAATGTTATATTATTATTCACATTAAATATTATTCCAAAAGGCAATCAATATTTGATAAGAAGCAAAAAATCAACATGAACCCATTAGCCTATTAATTAAAAATGTTCATCATATTTCTGAAGTCGTGAGATTGATTCGTAGTAAGTGTTTGTATGATTGCTTAAATGAGAGTTTGTGTAGATGTATGAGTTTGATATTTTATTTCATAAAAAAAAAAAAAAAAAAAAATCATCGTAGCAGTGAGGTTTTCATTTAATGTCAAGATTATTAATTTTTAAAAAATAAGATTCTATATTTAAATTTCATCTTATTTCAATTATGCATGTTTTCCTTAGAAATTTTTTTGATATAATGTCTACGTCTCTCTGTCAGGAGCGAAGTCAAAGGGGTTGGTAAGTAGGAGTGTACAAATTTCAAATAAACCCGAAATTAATTAGCATATGGTAAAATTATATTTTGCTACTCAAGAATGAAAAAAACTGATTTAATCTTTTAAAAGTTATAAAGATAAACTATTAAAATGGTGAAATTTCACTTTTGCTATCATAAAATATACAATTTTATTTTAACCCCTCAAAAAATTTTTCGACTCCGCCCCTACTCTTTATAATTCTTCTTTAATCCTTAAAGCATAAAAAAAAATATGTTTAAACGCACTTAAATTCATATTCTTGTAATCGTTACAATGACAACAACAATACCAAATAAATAAAAGCTGAATCTGATTTCTCTAGAATTTTGAAAATTTAATATTAAAAATAAATAAATATATGAAAATGTTGTAGGCACATGAATGAGTGAACAATTTGGACACAGAATCTTTGGCCAAAATTTTTGAAAGGGATGGGAAAGGTGGTATCCATAACTATATGTGAATTAAGGAAATTGACAGAAGGAAAATGGAAAAGGAGCCAATGGGGAGAGGGTCGCTAAATCGATACAGCGTCCTTCCAAAGCTTTAAGGGGCAATTGTCCATCTTTAGTAGCTAATGTGCATTTAAAAATAAATTAAAATAAGCTAAAATAAAGAAACCTCCTTGTTCTTATCCATTACAATGTTTTTATTTTTATTTTTTTTCTAATGCTAATTTTTGAATCTTGAAGTGTATTTAGAAATCTTGAAATCTTGAAGTTTTATAATCTTGATCTTTTAAATTAACACACAAGTAATTTAAAAAAGGTGACTTTTTAAAAAAAAAAAAAAATAGGATGTTAGAAAAGTTACCTATATAAAATTTAGAAACCATAATCTTAATATATAACTTTTGCACACTAACTTTAATATCTAATCAGCCTACCATTAATTAAAAATTAATTACGAGAGTATTTATATATATTTGATTCATATTTTATTTATTAATCTAAATTTAATAGACTTTAATTAAATTAAATCAGTTTTAATTTGAATTAATATTTTATGATAATAAATAATAATATAAAATTATATTTATTATATATGTGATGCACGTATTTTTCTATCGCTTAGGTTTAAAACTGTTAATGGCTGAAAAGTTTTCGGACCAGAACACCAAAAGCAATGGTCCTCAAGAGCGGGGAGAAATCGATGAGTTCACGGAGTAAGGGAGAAAAGTTCCGATATGATCTCGAAATAAATGATTAATGTGTAAAAGTTTTAGATTTTTTAATATGAATAACATCATCCAATACAAGTTGATGAATTGAGTGAAGGTACTCTTCAATCCAAATACATTAAGACATGGACAGGAATCCTAACCCAGTAAAGACATTAAGCAAGTCAATATCCCCTCTGACGTTCTTAAAAAGTAAAAAAATTTGAGTAAAAATATAAATCTGAAAAATAGATTTCGAAAAAAAATAAGGGGTCAATTTTTAAATGGGTTAAGTCTCAAGTTGGATTTTTTGGGCTCAAGCCCGAATAAATTGTTTTGTTGTTGGTTCGCTGTTGTTTTGCTATCATTTCATTATTATCTTGTTATTATTTTATTATTATTGTTTGGAGATTGTATAATTTTTGTTTTATTGTTAATTTTGTTACTATTTTAAAGATATTTACTTGTTAATACTGGTGTGATTACATGAAAATACCTGTTCATACTTTCTTAACTCTTTGACAATACACACACAGATGCTCGAACCCGAGTCTCCTAAGATGAACATCATCTTTTTTTCCACTGAAACCACTCGTTGATTTCTTTATATATAATTTATCCACAAGTTCTGAAAATTAATTAATTAAATAATTAAAATGATTAATGGTAATTATATGATTGTCATTTATAAATAATTCCGTATCCTAATCCAGAATAAAGCCAAATGAGTTTTGCTGAGCTTCCCGTGCAGAAATTAAATTATCATCGTGCATAGTGCTTTGCTGCTTTGGATGCACTCCATTGAAAATGCCACCTTAACCTTTTTCTTGTTTCACTTTTTGTTTCTTTCCAAGTCTGCCATTTTTTATTTTTAAATTTATCACAACTTTGATTAGGAATTAGTTGTGTTATTTTGTCACTTACTATTCATCCAAACTTCAAACCCTAATTAAACATCTGAAATCCAACAAAATTTCAACATCAATCATGAGATGGCATTACGTGTCACGACTAATCTTTTATTACTTTAAATAATCTCTTTTTATTTTTTTATGTTTTGATACACAAACAATCTTAAGCTATATGACATGATTATATGATGTCCACCTTATTCATCTTCATAAGATTTTAGACAAGGTTTTTTTTTTTTTTTTTAAATTCAAATTTCGGCAAAGTTAAAATTAGTTTCGGTAAAAAACTTAAAAATATTAGCTTAAGAAAAAAAAGTAATAATAAACTCAAATAATACAAACTTAAAATAATTTAATTTTATTAACTTTATCATACTCAAAGTTCTTTCGTACCTAGGGTTAAGGTTCGTTTTCTTTGTTTGCCGCTTTTTGCAGTTTGTGGGTGTTTTCTCTCTAAATTTCTTGGGGCGTTCGATTCTTCAGAACTTTGGAGGTAGGGAAAATTTAATTTTATTACGTGATGGAGGATGAGTTGGCAAGATTACAAATGGATGATTCGGAGAATGAGCCGGTCGTTGATCGGGATGATGAAGAAGCGGGGGTTGATGACTTCCAAATTTGCCTGGTTGGTAGAGTACTTACTAATAGCTCTGTGCACTTTCTTTCTTTAAGGAATGTGTTGTCGGAATTATGGCATCCAATTGAAGGGGTAACTATCACAGAGATTGAAGATAAACGGATCCTTTTTAGATTTTATAATGAGGTTGATTACAGAAGAATGGTGGAGGGTATCCCTTTGGTTTTTTAATAAACATTTAATTATTTTTATCAATTGAATAAAGGGGAGGATCCCGTACAGGTTCCTTTGTATCATACTATGTTTTGGGTACAAATTCATGATCTTCCTACGAGTTCTATGTTCGAAGGGATGGCACGACAGTTAGGGAATTTCATAGGTGAATTTGTGGATTATGATGCTAAAATTCTTAAACAGGGTATTCAAAAAATCATGAGAATTAGGGTTCGTCTGGATGTTCGTAATCCTTTGAAAAGAAAGAAGCGTATTATGTATAGAAGGGGTAAATCCTCTTTTGCTACTTTTCAATATGAGAGATTACCACTTTTTTTGTTTTTTATGTGGCCGACTAAGGTATGGGGAAAGTTTTTGTGCTATTCGACTAACATTAGCGTTTCGAGAAGCCGAATTTGGATGGGATATTTCTTTGCGAGCAGCCCCACTAAGAGAGCTACCAGTTATGAGCAGATGGCATCGGGATGCACCATAAGATTTCATTAAAAGTAATATGGAGGTAGAGAATTGCAGTCAAAGAGATAGATCATGGGTCAAAAGTAATGAGAGATAGGTGAGAGAACCCATGAAAGTTCGAACAAGCATTCTTGATGAAGAGATAGAGGATAGACCGTTAGGGTTGGTGGAAGGAAAAAAGCGTCTAAGAGAGCAACAACCAGGGGATGATTCTCATGCTTCACAATTTAATGTTGAATTTGGTTCTGATATATCGGTGGCTGCTAAAAAGCAGGTCGATCGGGCGCAATGAAAACCCTAAGTTGGAATGTTCGTGGTTTGGGGCAACCACGAACATTTAGACGTCTCAAGTACTTCTTGAGACAAATTCAACCCCAACTTTTGTTTTTGATAGAAACAAAAACAAAATTTGACACGAGAAGAATGGATGCGATTAGGAAATAATGGGGGTTTCCAAATGGAATTGATGTTAGTGCCATAGGCTCAAGAGAGGGCATTTCTCTTTGCTGGAAAGAGAACGTGATAGTCCAATTAAAAAGCTTTTCTAGTTCACACATAGATACAGAGATTCAAAGTTATGACGGGGATGCTCCTTAGCGTTTTACTGGTTTTTACGGTGCACCTGTAGAACACCAAAGGATGGATTCATGGAATTTGCTTCGACAGTTAAAGAACAATAGTGATTTGTAGTGGCTAGTGATGGGAGATGTAACACCCCTATACCCGGTTCACACGTATAAACCCGATATAGAAGCATTACATACAGTATCGGAGATTTTAACACGAGTATAACGAATTTTTTTTCAAACGATGTGTTTTAAGTTATTCTATTCAAAATACATCATTTCAATTCATCAACTCGTAGTAATCCAAAATAATATTCATAACCTTCCATTGAAGACACATAATAGTATCATTTGTACATGTCATTTTTACCAAAAGTAATGTACCTAAACTGAAGTCTTCTAATAGTGATGTGATGTGATGAGAGGTCCCCTAGCTTGACTTCCACTTCTCGTAGCTTTTGTACCTACGCGTTAAAATAAATGCATTAAGCCGATGAAGGCTTAGTAAGCACTACAAGAGTAATGAATGATCATTTAAGTACTCATGCATTTAAACTTCTTGCCTTACTTACATGTAACCTGTAACTTACCACAATGATACAATTTACACTTTTGTCCACTTTCTGTAGCTTAGCCCATAGTAGACTATCATAGAACCGTTAGGATATACGGAACAAATAGAGAGTACCAAAGTACTAACAGAGAGCACATAAGTGCTGGGGCAACAGAGAGCACACACAATGCTAAACAGAGAGTACACAAAGTACTAATCAGAGAGCACACAAAGTGCTAATCAGAGAGCACACACGGTGCTAACAACAGAGAGCACGAGACGTGCTAAACAGAGAGCGCGCTAGTGTTCCTTAATGGCATGCCACTAATATCACAATGGTTCTAATTTCTCTACTTGGGCACAATCTCAATTAGCATCATTTCTCATAAATGATATGTCTCACATCAATACATCATCAAATACTTCACATTTATATTTTCAAAGTTGTTCACTTGCGTCACAGTCACTAAATTATTTATATCTTGAGCTACAGAATTCGAAATCATAATCCGCTTGATGTTTCTGAAACTAGACTCAATCATATTTTTACCATAAAATTTCCAGAATTTTTTCTTTAGCCAATTTGTACAGTAAATTCTTTCAATTTACCCCTTAGATGCTGCTTGACAGTTTCGACCTTTCTTCACTAAAAATTATCTATCTTTTAGTACAGAGATCAAATGATGTTCCCGTCTGTTCTTACTGAAAATAGATTCATTAAGAAATTAACCATATAAATTTCAGTCTCTAATAGTTTTTCTATATTTTCTATGATTTTTCAAAGTCAAAACAGGGGAACTCGAACCTACTCTGACATTGTTACACAAAATCAGTTATATCTCAGAATATACAGATCCATTTTCATCACCGTTTCTTTCATATGAAACTAAACTTAATAAGCTTTAATTAAATATATAATTTGACCCTTAACTCATTATATAAAATTTTTGGTGAATTTTTGAAGTTAATCCTCTGTTCTGTCCAAACTGTTTTACTAAATCACACATTAATCCCTTCATTTTATCATTGTAAACATTCAAATTAGGTACCTATATAACAATTTTTATGCTAATAATTCACATACCATTAGAGAAATTAAACTATAATTCAAAACTCTTGTAGTACTTACAACAAAAAGGTTGATTTCCTTCTCTTTTCACTCTTTGCTCTTCTCTTTTCCTTTCTCTTCAATTTGATCCTTGCCTCTCTTCTCTTTCTCTTCAATTTCACATAAACACATATAAACTATAAGCTATAATTCAATAATTTTCACGCTAAATAATAGTAAAATACATGTATGTCATGAGAATTTAACCATTTCTTATCTTAACCATTGAATTCAAAATTTCTCAATTTAATCTCTATGCTCTCTAACACCTCAAAATGAATTCTATAAGAAGTTTGAGGTGTCTACTAACGCCCTTCTATACTTTTCTTTCAGAAATTTCAAAGAAAGTAGGAGATTTTGGAGCTTGGAGGGCTTAAAAATGATGGAAGGACCTATTTGGAATAAAATCAAAAGTTGGATGGAAGAGAGAATGGCATGAACGGTTGAACTATGAAAAGAGCTGATATTTTTGACTTTTAATTGATTTTTAACCTTTCTCAAATTCTCTAGAAATCTCACTTAAAATATCTCACTTAATAAAAATGGTAAAATTACACTTTTAGTCCCTAGACCTTCCAACTTTACACTTTGGCCCAAAACTTTGCCTCCAAAAATATCTTCCACAAAATTACTCTTTTGCCCCTCCTCAATCAATCTAATTCCCATGATGACTCAAAATTTAATTTGGATAATTCACTATTTTGTCCCCCATATTTTCTCTCCTTTACTATTTAATCCTTAAAATTTTTTGACCTTCCTTACTTCAACTAAACATTTCTAATTCTTAATTCTATTTTATCACTCAAATCCGATTCAAGAATGCATATGTTACAGGAGATTTTAATGAAATTCTATTCTCATTCGAAAAACAAAGGTGGTCGCTTAAGGGAGGAGAAACAAATGAGTGAATTTTGTGATACCTTAGAGGACTGTGATTTGAGCGATTTAGGATTTTCAGGTCAGTGGTTCACTTAGGAATGTGGTAGACTTCCAAATACTAATATCCGGGAGAGGCTAGATAGAGGAGTGGCGAACTCGTTTTGGTAGGGCAGATTTCCAAGTTACACGCTCCAACATCTTAGCCATAGTATATCAGATCACTGTCCATTAATCTTATCTATGCCGAGTTATTCTCTACAAAGAATAGTGTCGAGGGATTTTTCGTTTCGTTATAATACCGACTGGGTTTTGGAAGAGGGTATTGATGACCACATTAGGAGCTTTTGGGAAAGAGAGGAATCGAATATCCCGACGAAATTGGAAAAATTGCAAGCTTAATTGGGGCAATGGGCGAAAGTCAAAGTGGCTAGACGTTCTGCTAATAAGGATAATCTTCAAGAAAGATTGAATGAGTTGTTTGAAAAAGATCCAGACGAAGAGGCATTGGAAGAGATTGTTAATGTCAAACTAGAACTCAATTTAGAAGCTGATAAGGAAGAATTGTATTAGGAACAAAGAGCAAGGGCCAACTGGATTAAAATGGGTGATCGTAATACAAGTTTTTTCCATAGTTTTGCCTCACAACGAAAGAAGAAAAATACTGTTACAAGGCTGAAAAATGATAGGGAAGAGTGGATTAAGGGAGACGAGGCTGTATTGGACTTAGCTTCAACGTATTTCAAAAAATTATTCACCGCTAAACCATTACAAAGTTGTGAAGAGTTAAGGTGTATCATTCAATCTTGTATATCTTGTTCCATGAATGATGAGTTGTGTGTAGCTTTTAAAGAAAATGAAGTGGTAGAGGCTTTAAAAGCATGGCACCCCTTAAAGCTTCTGGAAAAGATGGTTTTCCAGCACATTTTTTTCAAAAATTTTGGACTATTATTAGAAAGGAAGTAACAGCGTTCTGTTTGCAAATTCTGAAGAATAATGAAGGTATGGACCGTATCAATAAAACCAATATTGGATTGCTGCCAAAGGTTTTGGACCCCACAAGCTTTGGCCAATTCAGGCCAATAAGCCTTTGTAATGTGGTTTATAAGATAATCTCAAAGGTCATAGTGAATAGATTTCGCAATGTACGAAATTTGTGTATCGAGGAGACGCAAGGAGCTTTTGTCTCGGGTCGACAAATTACGAATAACATTCTTATTGCGTACAAGATTTTACACTCTTTTAAAAGGAAAAGAAAGGGTAAAATTGGTTCATTTGCACTAAAGCTAGATATGTGTAAAGCGTATGATCGGGTAGAGTGGAATTATCTTGAACATATAATGAAATTTTTAGGTTTTTATGATAAATGGACGAATCTGGTAATGGAATGTGTTCGATCAGTTACATGCTCAGTCGTTCTTAATGGACTTCAAAGGGAAGAGTTTAAACCCACAAGAGGGATCAGACAAGGGGATCCACTAAGTCCTTATCGTTTCATTATTTGCGCAGAAGGTTTTTCAAGATTACTCAATAAGGCAAAGCAAGAAGGAAAAATTGTAAGTGATAAGGTAGGGAGAGGGGATTTAGCTATTACACATTTATTCTTTGCAGATGATAGTATTTTATTTGGGGAAGCTTCGATTGATAGGGTGAATAGTATAAAGGAAACGATTAATAGGTATGAAGGAATGTTTGGTCAATTAGTAAATTTCAACAAATCTCTTATATTTTGCAGTAAAGGAGTTGTTGAGGATATAAAAGAGTAGCTGAGTGGAATCCTAAGAGTCTGTATGGCAAATAATCCAGAAAGATATATTGGCCTTCCAATAAAAAAGATACAGGTTTGGGGTCTTACCCTTCTTTTACCTAGCGCAGCATTTGGCATGCTCGTAGCTTGCTGATTAAAGGTATGGGAAGGTGAATTGGTAATGGGGAGTCAACAAACATATGGAACGATGCCTGGATACCCCTACCTGGCAATGATAGATTTGTAAAACAAGACATCAACATTCATTACACAAGGGTGGCAGATTTAATTAACGTAGAAAGTTTTACTTGGAAAGAAAGTGTTGTGAGGAACTTACTGGGTAGAAAGCAAGCTGATGCGGTTCTCACCATACCATTAATCAATAGGGAACATCAAGATAAGCGAGTTTGGCAAGGGGATAAATCAGGAGATTACACAGTACAGAGCGATTACAAATGGTTGCTTACAGAGAAATTAAGCCAGGAGAACAGCTATACTACAGATCTGACTAAGATAAAATGCTATTTTACAAAGTTATGGAATTTAAAAATCCCCAGCAAAACCATAATACATATGTGGCGTTTATCAGCTAACTTCCTACCTACATTCAACACTTTAAAAAAAAGAAGACTAAGGGTAAATGCAACCTATTTGATCTGTACAGAAGATAACGAGACAGTGGAACATCTGTTTCGAGATTACCGATTCACTAGAGAGGTTCTTCAGAAAGTTGGAGTGGATACCTCGCAGATTCAAACAGAAGAAAACTGGTTAGCATGGCTAGCAAAAATTGTTTCAGTCATTAATGTACAACAGAGTATACTTTTTGCAATATCCTTATGGGTCGTATGGTTTTATAGAAATAAACTATTGCATGATGGGAAAAGGGGAAGGGTAATGGAGGTAGTGGGATTCATTCAAGCTTATGCCTCAAAACTAGCCCAAGTCGGATTAAGGATCGAATTAACCATTACCAGACAACCAATGGGTTGGAGACCCCCTCAATAGGACGGTTTAAAGCAAATTTTGACGCATCGTTCTTAGCCTTAACTGGGGATGCTAAAGTAGGTATTCTAATTAGAGATCAAGATGCATTAGTTATGGGTTCTTGTTATTACCCCTTGGGAAAAGTTGGAGACCCAACTACAGCAGAGGCATTGGCATGCCCTCAGGCAGTCAGATTTGGGGTGGATCTTGGACTTCAAGCGTTAATAGTGGAGGGCGATGCTTTATCTGTTATCAAGAGGATCAAATTAGAGAACAAAGATAGATCGACTATTGGTAATATTATCAAGGAGATTAAAGAAATGAGACACCATTTCCTTACTCTGGAATTCCAGTTTGTTTCTCGAAATGCAAACGAAGAAGCCCATTTGCAAGCCAAACAAAGACGAGAGTTTATGTCTCCTTATTACTGGGTGGAAGAAGCACCACCAGAGGTCGAGAATATAATCAACAAAGAACAGAGATGCCTTATGGAAAGGTAGTTTTGTCACTTGGGTGTCTTGAGTCCGAAGATTTGTTGTCCGATGAATTCGTTGAATGGAGTGGGTTGGTTTTCTGATCATGAACAGCCTGGAAGCTCCTTGATGGCACCAAATGCAGAGGAAGGGAAATGTTTAGCTTTTGTTTTTGTTTTTGTTTTGTTTTTTTAGATACTAGGGTTTTTAGTTTGGCTTATTTTAGACTATTCCTTAAAGCAGGAAGGTATATTTTTTAATACCCTCAGTGGTTACTGAGGCACCGTTTCGAGAACCAATTGGGTTTTAGCAGGTAGGTTAACAGTTGTAGGATTGATTTTGCCTTTTGACATTTCCGTTACTTAATGCATTCATTTTTCATTTCAAAAAAAAAAAGTTCCGGTAAAGAATTGGTCAATTGAATATGTCTTTAGGAAAGAAAATGTTGAAGCTGATCACATTGTCAGTTTGGCGTTTGACAAAGAGAAAGGTTTATAGCTTGATGTAAAATGTTTTAATTTATTCGCCAAAAAAAAAAGTATTGGTGGGCCAATTGAGTCTTAGCTCGATTGGTATGGATATTGTTGCTAATGTAGAAGTGTGTGGGTTCGAGTGCACTGAAGCATTTTATCCTCTTATTTATCAATTGGGGAGAGACTATGGGTAGTTCTAGGCATTGTCTTAAAAAGAATAAATATGATCAGAACCTATAATGATTAATATTGGTGGTGAGATTAATTGTTGTAATGGTAAGATTAATATTGTAGTAGTGAGATTAAGATTAGTGGTGAGATGTATGTTTGAATTGAAACGAAATATATAAATAATATTATATTTCTATTAAATTATAAATGGTAAACTACATGACTGGTCACTCAACTTTAAAAATTTTCAATTTAGGCACTAACGTTTGTATTTTTTTCTGTTTTGGTCAACTACCGTTAAATTGATAACGAAAATGAGGTGGCCTTTTTGTAATTGGTATAATAATACATTCAGACCCCAATACTTACATATTCTATCAATTTGATCCTAATTCTAAATAATTCAATAAATTTAACCCTTCACATTTACAAATTTTATCAATTTGATCTTCAAACTTCTTAATCAAAGCTTTCTGCTTTTAAAATAAAGGCATTCCACATATATAAATTTACTAACGAGCAGTTTTCAGATGTGGGAAGTACTCATTTGAAAGGAGTAAACCCCCCCCCCAAAAGTTGGATTTATAACATAAAAGAGCAATATTGATTAAAACCTTGAAATATTGTAGCTATAGTCAATTGAAATATAAAAACCAAAGGAAAAAGGGCACTGATTACATAGTTTTAAACATTTGGTAAGTAGATATAATTAACTAGATTTCTTAATTTTGAACTAACAGTGCAAGTATCCAAGAAAAACATACAGAACCATAGATAAGAATTTTTTGTTTGGGGTTTTACAAATTTATAGACGTGGAATGCGTCTATGTTAAAAGCTGAAAGCTTTGGTTAGTAAGTTTGAGGATCAATTTGAATACATTTATAAATGTGAAGAGTTAAATTTATTGAATTATTTAGAATTAGTATCAAATTGAAGGAATATGTAGGTGTTGAGGACTAAATGTATTTTCAAAGTTTGATTGGATTTATTCATTCGGATCGAGAATCAATTGAGGTATTGATTTGAAATAAGAGGTTCAATTGATTGAATCATGTGATCAAATTAATTTAATCAATTTTTTTATTTTAATATTTTATTCAATTAAAACATATAAATTAATTACACGGATCAAATTGATTTGACCATCGACTAGATTCTAATTAATCCTTTGCACTAAAACCCAACAACGTTGAGTGTTTTTTTTGCGTGTCTCTTCAGATGTGTTAATTCTGTGTATTTATATGATACGTTAACTGCTCATAAATGTAATATGTTAGGTAGGTCTCCATGCATGATGACACGTAACCGATCTTAGGGTTAACATTCTCGAAGTGGGTTCATATACACAAGGTTCGCACTATATGTAGGCGAACCCATTTTACGCGTCCCCATTTTAGACGAATTAACAGGTCGATGGGTCAATAATAGCGAGTATCATAACAAACAAAGCCAATGAAGTTGATTGTATACAGAATTAGAGAAAGATTCTATGTGGATGTAATTGTATACATACGATAACATACATGGGCTAGATTCCATTGGTTTAACTTTAGAGATGAAATAAGTAAATAATGATGGATATGTTAAGAGCTTGATTAATGAACGTGGAATCATCCAAAGGAATTGGATCATCTTAAATGAAGATGGGATTTTCAACATGTTTTCGAATCTTACAGCTGAGAATCCACTCCCACTTTTAAGATACATATATACATATATTGGTATAATAGTACTCCATGAACTTTCCTTCTTTTTTTTCTGGAAATTTCAGATACCCCATTTAAAAGATGCATTTGAAATGGGAAAATGATGAAAGAAAAGAATAATGCTATTTTGCTCTGCTAAATTTGGAATTTATGCTGCTATCTTTTTTTTTATTGAATAATAAAGGCTATAAGATGCCGTAAATCCGTTGGTTTTGATGGTCTTTTGATTATTGAAAAGTTCGAAACGTAAATTTTATATTGTGAATCAGTTGTCTGAAACAAGGACAATACCTTTATTTTAATTTATTATTATCTGGAATATATAAACGAATTGGCTTTGGTTGTGTCAAATGGGCAATAGATGGATGTTCATTCCAATCCATTAAATGTATAATAATATATATATTATATATATTTTTGTTGTACTCATCATATCTTAAACTTCAAGTCATTGAGGAATATAAATCAGAATTTTTCTACCATAAATCTGAATTCTTCATCACACTGCCATGGTTCTCCTTCATCTTATCTGCATCTCCTTTTCTTTGATTTTTGCGCGTATTCTGCGTGGCTTTGTCATCTTATAATTCATTCACTACTACACTCACTTGCTGGTGCCATCTTTGATTTGTAAATGAACACTCACAAGCTTGATCGCCAAGAAAATGTAGAACAGAATCTTGGGTTCAATAGGGACTGCAATTTTGAATATCTTGGTTTTCAACAGCCATGGAACATGGCTACTCCCATGGTGGATGGAACTGTTTCACATCACCCAAAATCATCATTATCATCTTCCAGTACAATTATGGGTGGTTTTCAAACACCAGGTGCTGCCTTTTATGCAACCGAAAGATGTATGGGGTTTCCACAGTACGGGTCGTCATCGTCTCAAGGAGCTGCCACTTCTTTTTGTTCTCAATACAACAAGTTGTGCAATTCTCAGCTTCCTTCATTTCATGGCTCTGGGGACAACTTTTCCATCCAATCTCTAATGAAATCCCAGATTTTTTGCAATCAATACCAGAAATCTTCGGATAAGTCCTGCACAACCACACAAGATCCCTCGCATAATCTAAGTAACTTGCTTGGAACCAATGCTGCCACCCTTCCCAATCACTTTCCAGTTCCTTTCCGAGGAAATCAAGATCAAGGGGTAAATTTCTTTTTCATTTTACTATGAATTCTACTCAATCTCGTAGGTGAAATGAAACAAGTTTGTTCTTAGCTGTTTTCCTCTGCAGGCTTATTGTAATTCACATGGTTCTTCGCCTGCAAAGCTAAGTTTCTTTCTACAAGAGAAGCAGTCAAGTCCCAGGAGCTTTTCGGTTTCTCCTACTTCAACCGGCACGGTGCTCACTAGTAAAACTCGAATAAGGTGGACACAAGATCTCCATGACAAGTTCGTGGAGTGTGTTAAACACCTTGGGGGTGCTGAGAGTAAGTCAATACTGCAACACCATGATTTTCAACTTTCTTTCTCAAATGATTTATCGCTTTGGATCTAACAGAAGCAACTCCAAAGGCAATTCTGAAACTAATGGATACTGAAGGATTGACCATCTTCCATGTGAAAAGCCATTTGCAGGTATGATGTTGTGTTCATTATATCATGTTGGTGAAGATATGAAGATCTTCTTGCTAAAATCCTATTATCAGACGTTGTTTCCTTATGGTTTTCTTACAGAAATATCGAATCGCAAAGTACATGCCAGACTCTGCTCAAGGTATAATTTGCATAAATACATACTGATTATATATGCTTCTGCAAAGACCAAAAGTTCATACCCTTTTCTTGTTGCAGGAAAATCAGAGAAAAGTAACGATTTAACTCAGATTGGTGTCAAAACGTAAACTTCTATTCCTAGTGTGGTGCTATTATCTTATTATATGCTGCAATTTAGTCACAAATTATAATGTATATGGCAGTGGTTTGCACCTCACAGAGGCACTGCAGCTTCAGTTGGATGTTCAAAGACGTCTTCATGAACAATTAGAGGTAATAGCATTTGTTCTTTTTATTTTCTCTCATTTTCATACCATCTATCTTTTGGTTAAATTTCAACTTTGGTCCCTCTTTTATGCTTAAATTTGAGATTTTTTAACATAATTTGGTCTCTATATTTTTCATTATGTTATTAATTAATCCAAATGATTAATATCATTTACTTTTCAATTAAAATGTTACATGATCACATATAATTTTAATACTCCAAGGGTCTTGGTGGCATAGCTTCTCATTTCTTTTGGCTTGTCCTACCTTTTTCTCTTACATTATAAGACAAGAATTAAATTTCAATTTTGGCTCTTAGTGTAAATAATTAATATTGTTAACTATTTCAATTAATACGCCAATGTGAAATTTTCTTAAGAACTTTATTCCCACCAATAATTATTTTATAATTACGAGTTTGAATTTGTGTTTCTTAAGAAGTTATATCATTATTTTCAATATTATTTTTACTGTTAATAGAAGAATTTTAGTAATAGTAACAATTGGACTTAAATTTTTAAATCTAAAAATATAAAGGAATTAAATTTTTGAAGATAAAAATAAGAGACTAAATTCCAAATATATGAAGTGTATAAGGATTTAGAGCATATTTCAACTTTCAAAATTTTACTTTATAATTTGATCCAAATAAATAATCAACTTAACACGAAATATAGTAACAACCATACTAGTTTATATAAAAGGAAGGCCAAAGGCTCTAAGACCTTCCCACATTGAGGTGTGCCTTTTTTTTTTTTTTTTATATATATATATACATTATAAGAAAATGGTCAAATCTCATTTTTAATCCTTCAAAAGAAAATCCAAGTCAACTATCGAAATTATAGACACAACTCATTTTTCCTCCATTTATTTAGTCATTATAAGATAACTCTAATCTTTTTACTATGTTTACACTTGAGATTTAGTCTTTATATTTTAATTTGACATAATTTAGTCATATACTTTTAAAATGACATTAATTAATTTAAATAGTTAATTTCTTTAATTATCTCAATTAAACTTTAAAAAAAAATTATTCCTATTAAATGATTATGTGAATCTCCGTAAAAGAACACTTTTATAATACAAATAATATATATTTCTACATGAAGTTGGACTAAATATTTAAAAAAAAAAAATTGAATAGTCAAGAGTATCAATTATTATAAAGTGGGTCCAGTGAAAAAAAGGATATAGTTCATCCTAAGGGTTTCGGGTTCGAGCGCCTGTATGTGCAATGTGTGTGTACGTTGTCAAAAGGTTAAAAAAGTATGAACAGATACTATCATGTAATCACATCTGTATATTAAAAAAAAAAGTAATGTTTACTCATATCGATTAAATAGTGAGATATCCCATTTCCACTTTGGTTAAATTCTATATTGTTTGTGGATTTTATATTCAAGTTAGGTCTATTTTATATTAAAATAGAAAATTGTATGTTTAGCTCTAAAAAGTTTATAAAATTATAAGGTAGTACCTAGTGAGATTGCACTTTAGTCCTATAACCTTACAAATTAAGCTTTTGTTTCATTTTCATGGTCAGATTCAGCGAAATCTACAGCTTCGAATAGAAGAGCAAGGAAGGCAACTGAAGATGATGATTGATCAGCAACAGAAAACAAGTGAAAGCCTCTTAAAAAACCAAGATTCCAACATCACTCCATTTGATCCTTCATTTAGCTTCCAAGATGTTGTTGAAGCTTCTATTGCAGAAAGTTCAGGAACTGGTAAAAGTTAGAGAGCTTAGCCAGTTACGTGTCAAAAGATTGTCCCCATTACAAGGCATGTCAACAAAGCCCAGTTCTTCCTCATAAAAACAAGACTGTCAACTAAAATCTTACAAAATACAGAGAAATGAGAGCTCTGGACATCATGTGAATGCTTGTTAAACGCTTCATGCACATCATCAAGCTCTTATGAACAACAATGATTTGTTATAACTCCCATACACTGGTCAATACAATTCTCTCTTTTCATACCTAGTTTGCTTGCAATAAAAATTCATTACTTGTTTATTTCCTATCACTAGTGTTGTAATCCATTTTTGTTCGGGCTGACCTCTATTTCAGAGTTTGTACTGTGATTATTTTTAACTTTTTTTTTTTCTAGATTTTTATAAATTTTTAATTATTGTTGATCCGACGATTGAATTAGTTGAATCGAGAACTGGTGGTTTAACATGTTCAACCATCGATTCGGTTATTAAAACATTGAATATGACATTCTGAGATTGTACAACATTATCATATAAATTTTTATTTTTTATTTTTCACGTGATGATGTGACACAATCTCAGAGTGCTACATCGTCAAACTTTTAGATTTTTCAAATTCAAGGATCAAAATGGACCTAACTGTCAAGTTCAAGTGCCAAAGTGAACAAAAAAAAAAAGTACAGATACCCAAGTGAAACTAGTTGTAAAGTTCAAGGGCAAATGTGAACCTATTTGTCAAGTTCAGGGGCCAAAAGTTACATAATCCCCATTTTTTTTCACGGTCATTAACGGAACGGACTTAAATGAAAAACGGTTTTCAAGTTCAGGGGTCAAAGTGGATAAAAAAGTTTAGGGGCCAATATTGACCTACTTGTCAAGTTTAGGGCCAAAAGTTACATTATCCCATAATGTAATAACCATTGTACCCTTGCTTTAAAGTCTAATTCTAAACCCGCGTCGTCCAAAACCCCTGCCGGAATCCGAATTTGTAAAACCTCAGCGGGTCACTGCAGCTGCTTCATGGCTGCCACTGTATCACTAGACGAAGATTAAACCAACATACTGCCATTGGTCCTCTCAAACTTACCAAATCCAAGGTATATTACCAAAACTTAAACCCTCTTTTTTTTTTCTTCTTTTTTTGTTTTTGTTTTCTTCTTCAAGCTTCAAAAAATCCTCCTTTTTCTGCTCTCTCTACCTATTTATTTTTAGCAATTCATATTATTTTTATCAAATTAATAATGACAAATCTTCGAAACCTTAGAAAACCAGCTATTCTCAAATGGGTATCTTCTTGTTTCTTTGAAAACCAACTATACCCCCTAGTTTTTGTAATGGGTTCGTTTCACTTATCACAAAGGCAAAACCCTAGGTTTTATAGGTCAGAAGGGTCAGCTGTAGCAGTGAAGCGTGATGTTTTAGAGGTTCCCAAAATCCCTCGGGCCACTTTGAAAGAGGCTCAAGCTGCTTTGTTGGAATATTTGCATTGGACTAGGAGTATTCCGTTTATGGATGCGGAGAACATGAGCAAAAACTCACCTCATTTTTTACGAAACCTTTTGAAAAAGGTTAACATTGTTAAGGATGTTAGAAGCTCTATGTCGCGGTTTTTATGTTATCATCCCATTAATGAATTCGAACCTTTCTTTGAGAGTTTGGGATTGAAGCCTTGGGAGTATACTCCTTTACTTCCTAGGAATTTGATGTTTTTGAGTGATGATTCTTTGTTTTTTAAGAATTATAGGGTCTTGTGTCAATTCGGGATTGAACGAAATAAGATTGGTCGGACATATAAGAAAGCAATTCAAGTGTTCCAACTTGAATCTGGTGCTTTGCCATTAAAGCTTCAAGCTTATCAGGAACTGGGGCTTAGCCACTCCTTTATGGTTAAGATTATTGTTTGTAGCCCTTGTGTTTTGATTGGTGATGAACATATGAAATTCATTAAGGTATTAGAGATTTTGAGGAGTATGGGATTTGATCATGCTTGGATTCAGGAGCATTTGTCAGATCAAGATTCATATAATTGGGGCTTGATACTTCGTGTTCTGAACGTCTTTAGTGAGATGTTCTGCAGCAATGAGTTAGTTAGGTTGATCAGCCAGCATCCAGGGCTTTTGTTTGATGGTTCTGGGTATGCTACGTTGTCACTAATTGGGTTCCTGTTGAAATTTGGACATCCAATAGATCAGATATCTTCTATGTTCCTACAGTTCCCAAAAATCCAAGTTCGGCAATTCGTTTCAAATCTTATTAAATGTTTTCTGTTCTTTCACGAGATTGAGATGGAGGTGGATGAGATTGCGAAACTTGTTTGCTCAGACACTGTATTACTCGGTTCATGCAGGTTGAAGAAAGCTAATAGTTTACTTAGTAACTTGAATGTTGGAAAAAAGAGGCTTTGTAAATACATCCAAGAGAATCCCCAAGAACTGAGTAAATGGGTTATTGGATTAAGAGTTGCCCCATTACCAGACTTAGGAAAGGATATAGAGTCAAAAAGGTTGAAGATGAAGTTCCTTTTAGACTTGGGATATGGAGAAAACCCAAACATGATGAACAAAGCAGTCAAGGTGTTCCGAGGCAGAGGAAGGGAGCTCCAAGAGAGATTTGATTTGATCGTGAATGCCGGTTTGGACAAGGCAGACGTGTCTGAAATGGTCACCGTATCCCCTCAAATCCTAAATCAATCAAAAGCTGTTATCCAATCTAAGATTGATATCCTACTAAACGAATTGGGTTACCCTTTATCGTCTTTAGTATCGTTCCCCTCTTTTCTTTCCTATACAACGCAAAGGGTCAGGGTTAGAATGGCAATGTATAATTGGCTCAAAGATCATAAAAAGGCAGAGCCTGACTTGGCCTTGAGCACCATTGTTGCATGTTCAGACAAAATATTCGTGAATCAATATGTGAATCATCATCCTAGTGGCCCTCGAGTTTGGCAGGATCTAAAAGCAAAGTTTAGCATGGATAAATGATACATTATTTACCTATTTTATTGCACCATTATTAGTTATCTCTTGCAAGTTGCCACTGATATACTTTATGCTGTTTAACATCATCTATCCTGCATTCATACATAGTAAAGAGGAACCAGTTTTCTTCAACTACCATATTAGCCTGTCTGGACACAGTTTATTTGCGTCAGGTAATAAAGTTTTAGATTCCGGTTCCTACTTTATGCTTTCTTTTCCTTTTTCTAGGGTTCAGCATTTAGACATCCATCCATATGCATGAACTTATTATAACCATCGACTTCAAAGTGAGTCCATCATCATACTAATAACTTTGTTGCCAGCTGTAACTATTCATTTCAGTCTTTAAGATGAAAATTTATGTCAACTTTGTGTTCTGGTGGTAAACGTATCGTAGAGGTCTCTATATGACTGTATACTTTAGATCAAACAGCAAATTGGTATGGTTGACGAAATAATCAAATCTTTTTTCTTTATTCATGTTAATTACTATTTGAGACTATTTTATTAACACCCCAAAGGGCTCAGTAAGGAACACTGTCCATGCTTGGAACTTGAAAACGTACAATCTCTAAACCCAAGTCTTTTTTTTTTTCATCCTCCAATAATAAAATTTACTACTAAATAAATTAAAAGAAAATGGGAAAGAAAAACCCTTCTTTATCATTTGCAATGGTGTGAAAAACACCATTCAACTACAAAGACAGATCCATTTCATCGGATACAGACATTTATCGTTTTTATTTGATATAATTCAATGGTGCTCAATGACGATTATACCCTCATGTCAATAGATACTTGTTAAAATATCTGTTTTAGTTTTAGCTTCCAAATTCCTCTTCAAGCCCTTTAGCCAACCATGAAAAGAAACAAAAAAAAAAATGTAAAAAAATCTGGGTAAGAATATCATAGAAGCTCTTGTATTGAGAGTTAGATTACATTTTACTCCCCTATTAAATTATAAATAAATTAGTTTCTGTATACTAGATCCAAGAGTAAATTGATATTTCTGTTAAAAATTTCATCCATTTATATGGTTAAAAATTGGTCCTTATACATCGGCGCAAGGTAAACATGACATGTCACGTGTCACACTGTTTAGTTATTTTGTCAATCATGTTGGTTTTTGTAATAGAATTAGTGATGATCATGGGTCAAATCGAGTTGGCTTTAGGTCAGACCAATGCAAAATATCAAGCCCATTTTCTAAGCTCAGGTCCACCTCGAAAATGGGTTTAAAATTTGTCCAAGTTCGATTCGATCGTATTAATTTTTTTAGATTTTTTATATAAAAATAAATTAAAAAAATATAATACATCAAATAGATTAAATTTATTAAAATAGATGTTTCTCGAAAAATTGAAAATACATATAAAAAAAGTTTTTATACTTAAATAATATTAACATAGTAGTAACTTAACAAACAAATGTCTCTAAAACATTAATAAAATTAACAATAAAACAAATAGTAACAATATAATACCGAAATAATAGCAAAACAACGTAATAATAACATAACAACTATAAACAACAATAAATAACAACTTAATTTTTGTTTGTCAAATTCGGGTAGGGCCAAAAATGTCTTGCTCGAGACCTAGTTCCTTTTCTAAACGAGTTTTATTTTTTATTCAAGTTCATTTTGCGGGATTATATTTTTACTCAAATCCTTTCATTTTTCGAGTGGGCTTTCGAGTCAGGATGGACTGCACAACCCATGATCAGGTTTAAATAGAATTGGATGAAATTCGTAGTAAAAGGATCAGATTACTCTTTGATATAATATATAAGAGTTAATTATATATTTTTTGAGTAGAGGAGCAAAATCAAATATGACATCTAGTACAAGGACGTTCAAGGGATTTTTACCTAAAACAAACCCTTACTCTTCTGATATAATGGCCATTATCACCCTACACGTGTCAGTAAAAAACTCACAGTCAATGTTGAGAGAGATGATGATGATGATCTAAAGTGTAGACAAATTGTTCTTTGACAGTGAGGACTGAAGCAATGTCCGTTAAGTTAACCTTTTTTCTACTTTGGCTATTTACCCTACAAAATACTTTTTCCAACTCTAATAGTACAGCTAGAACTATAAAACAGCCCTTCTATGGCACACCCAAGTAATATATAGTACATTTATCTTTTTAACACTTTTTCCTCTTCATCTATTACCCCTCTTCTTCCTTCTGTACATTTTCTCTTTCTCAACTCCATGGCTTAGAGCTCTGTTAAAAACCCATTGTTCCTTTGCTCATCTCTCCTTTTAACTGATCTGGGTTTTCTTTATTTCTCATTCAGATCATAGTTTTCCAAGAAAAAAAAAAAGCTTTCTTTCAAAGCTTTCTTTCTTTTGCTTCACTCAACCTTTGAAAGAAATAAAAAATCCAGCTTTTCTTGTTTCTGTTATAGTACCTTCTTGGATTGGTAAACGAGATTCTGAAAAATGGGATTTTGTTTCAAAGATGCAGAATATTGATGTATGTTCTAAGATCAGCTTCATTTTTCATAGAGAAAAAGCTGTGTATCAGTAAATGTTTCTTTTATGTCGTATTGATTTATCATTTATGAGGAGTTAAAGCTGCGTTTGGTGGTGAAATTATAGGAGTCATAGATGTTTTATCTTTTAGGAATTCAGAATATGATAAAAACTTTTGCTTTACTTAAACCTTAGATTGATATACTGAAGATGTTATGAGTTTATATTGCAAAGTGAATAACATGAAGTTGTGGATTTTGTATTGATTTAGGGGTTTCTCTATTCTTTGTTGGTTACTCAAACTTGAAGATTTGTATGGCTTTGTGGTTGTTTGGATTTTCAGGTTAAATTCAGTTTGGAATAAGGTTGATTTGTCTTGAATCTTTTTTATTTGATTTATTATAGTTCTGTTCAATGATTTATGTGTTTATGAACTCTTTTTATCTTTGATTTATTCCTGGAAAATGTAGGGAAAAAACAGTAATTAAAACAAGAAAATGCATTTCTTATTAATTAAAAATGGGGAAAACCTGCAGTTGGATGAACCAAATAGGAGTTTCTGTTCTGGTTTAGCTGGGTTTTTACAAAGTTTCTTAGGAGAGAGAACAATATACATACATC
Organism: Kokia cookei; assembly: GCA_039519145.1. NCBI lineage: Eukaryota > Viridiplantae > Streptophyta > Magnoliopsida > Malvales > Malvaceae > Kokia > Kokia cookei. Next base: position 34,046,818 of record CM076899.1, on the reverse strand, counting down.
ATATACATACATATTTTATACATTCACACACACACAAACAAGCAATTTCTTTTGTTGTAATGATGGAATGACAGCATGAATGTTTCACTTATTTAGTATTGCCTGTATGTATATAAACTGATGATATGCTATATGTATTATTTTGGATTGAATCCGTCATTTCATCTTTGCAGAAACCTTCTTTAGTTGTTTGAAATTGTTGTTTTACGATGAGAAGAGGAAGAGGGAAAGCAAAGAAGCAGAATGTTGTTTCGTCTGTCGAAGATCTGGGTAGTGGTGAAGATGAAAAAATACCGGCATATAAGAGAAGAGGAAGGCCACAAAAGCAGATGAAGGATGATATCGATGAAGATGAAGCGGAGAAGGCTGAAGAAAATGGTGAAGATATAAAAGTTTCAGTTCTTACCAAAGAGATGAAAAACCAGGCTGTCACGGAGAACGGACGGAAGAGGAAAAGATCGATGCAAGCAAAAGAAAACATAGATTCAATCAAGAAAGGAAATGGCATTACGACAAAGTCAAGCACCGATGATGCAACTAAATCGGTTGGGTACCGACAAAACGGTAGCAGACGCAAAAACAAGCCTCAACGGGCTGCTGAAGCTGTTGTCGAGTGCAAGTAATGCTTGTGAGGTCATGTATGGATTGAGATGTTTCTTGTTGTTACATGGTATTTGTTTTTCGGGATTCCAAGTATTCCATTTTGATAAGTTTGCAGTACATGGTTGTAATATTCCATGGTGTCATCACAAATTTTAACAAGAAAACTAGTGATTTTTTTTCTCTGAGAAAATCTTGTTATTCAGCTGAGAAATTTGTCTCTCTGCATCATCTGTAAGGAACCTTGTTTTTATATCTATCTGGGTAATTTTCTTAATGGAGACCAGGTTTTATGCAGAGTTAGAGAAAGAAGATGAAGTCTGTAAGCTCGAGAACAGGTGGAGAAATGCTTGTGTATGTGCTGAGCAGTGAGCCAAAGGGAATCTTTGTGAGTTACTTATGCCAAAAATGGTTGAAATGAGCTAGTTCATGTTCAGAATTCACAGTTATCCTTCTCAATAATATTATTTTCGAGATTCAAATTTTCATGCTCCAGTTTTTCCTCTATGCTTCTAAGCCCCTTCACTCTATAGCTTTTAAGAGCAGGATGAGAACTTGAGTAATTATGCAAGTGATTACAAACAATTATATTTAAATTCAATTATCTTATAGTTTTGCAAACATATCTGTATATGATTTAAATTTGATAAGCTATTTTTATAAACAATAACAATATTTTAATTTAGGACATATTTTATTTTTTTAAAATATAAGAATATTTTGTTTTACTAATCACATTTAAACAATTTAAATATTTCATTGATGAAAGATAATTTCTTATAAATTTCAACTTACTAAATACCTAACTGAATTAAATAGTATTTATTATAAATTATTTATATGAATTCTAATTAAACTATATTGTATTTATTATTAATTATGGATACTTGATAAAAGATTAATTCATGATGACACGATGTATATGTTTAATGTTCGAGCAAGAATCACTCAACAAATACAGAATAATAGAATATATTTATTTGTTAATTTCAATAGTAATCATGTTGTCAAATATTTTTTGATTAATATATTGCATGGAATGATTTGATTTTAATTTTTTTTATTTGTTTAACTATTTTTTAATTTTTTATAATAATTTTTTTTTAGAATTTAATAATAAGTAATTATCTGATTATAATTTATATTATCAAAATTATATTTTCATCCAATTACTCTTACATGTATAAATGTAATAATTTGAATTATTACTTAATTATTAAAAATTATTTATTTATTAAAATACATCAAAAAATATATAAGTTAATTCATATTAATAATGAATGAACCTATCCAGACCCGAATTGATTGGAGCCGGGCGGGGCGGGTAACAGGTTTAGTAGCGATCATCAACAAGCAAATGAATTTCTCGAAAACCTTTGTGAGCTAACGCCTTCACTCTCTCACTTCTTCTTCTTCTCCAATTTCCTCCCGAAGGTAATTTTCTCCATTTTCTCTTCTTAATTAATTAGCGCTATTTTCCTACACCTTATCGCTTTCAAGTTTTGGAGTCAGCTGCGTAATCTAGGGTTTTCTTTTCATAAATCTAATCTAATCCTTTGATTTGCTTGATTTGATCTATTCTCAATCCCTTTGTTTCCTCTTTTTTTTTTTTTTTTTCAATTTGGGATCTGACTGATAGTAAATTAGCATTTCAGAAATTCTTTTTTCTCATTTTGGAAATAAAAAAAGATGTTTTAATTTGGTACATAGGCATTGTTGGTTCGTAGCTGTGCAATTAAACTGAAAATGATTGGTTCATGGCCCTTTTTCCCTGTATTTGGCGGTTTCAAAATCTTGTATATGGATGTGGTTTTATTTCAAGTTGTAAGTGCTTTTCTATGTTATTATGAACATATGACAGTATGGTTATATTGACTTTATGCATTGAGTTTGTGTTGTTTTCCGGTATTATCGAAGGTCCATTTGGATTCTAATTTGCTTTAGATGATATGCTCGTTGTTGCTGTTGTTGTGTTCCAGAAAGGATACCAAATGGTTAAAATTTGGAATTGAACTTTGAAGTCTGAGATTCTCAAGCTTGAATCTCAGGAAAGGATGGGATTTATGGGATGGAGAGAACTACCTTCCTCTATGTAGCCCACGCCCAATCCTTATTACTTTCCAGACGTATTTTAATTGGGTCATTTCCTTTTCCTATAATATATATGCTAGACAAAGTTCTGTGGCTCAATACATTCGATATTGTTTGTTATGCAGTAAGATGGCTGTGGATCCCTCAGAGCTTAGGTATTATGAGGATGATGACACTCCAACAATGAAAACAATGAAGGGTGCAACTACTGGTTTTGTTGCTGGAACTATCTGGGGAACCGTTGTTGCTACATGGTATGATGTGCCTCGTGTTGAGAGAAGTGTTGCCATACCTGGGCTTGTAAGAACGCTAAAGATGATGGGAAATTATGGAATGACATTTGCTGCAATTGGGGGAGTCTATATTGGTGTTGAGCAACTGTTGCAGAATTATAGGATGAAGAGAGACTTTGTCAATGGTGCTGTTGGTGGTTTTGTGGCTGGGGCTTCCATCCTCGGTTTCAAAGGTATAAATTTTATTCAGAGTGCTAGTCTGGTATGCTTTGTGCGCCTTAAGACTTTCTATCTGATTTTATTATTTTTTACAGCAATATTTTCTGATAATTGGCATAGCTTAGATGATTCATCAAAACTAAGTCACTGAAAACTTTAACCTTAGAAACCTTTACCTCTTCACAATTTCAAAACTTGTGATGTTTCTTAGGATCTCCTCTACCATCTAAAGAATGGTGCTAAACTTATACTCATATATTCCAGTATTGCTTTGACTTGTTTTTGCTTGTCTTGTTGATATTTACTAAACATATTTACTTGTTATACATGTAGTGGTAGGAGTTCTGCATCTTGTGAATAGTAAAAGTTAATACTTTCTGATTACACCTATAATTTCCTTCTTCTTTTTTTCGTACATTTCGATAGTTGCTTGCTTTGTTGTTTACATGTGTACAGTGAACTATCTGTAGAGTCCAGCAAGGCTTGACAATTTTGAGCTGAAATATGTTGTGATAAAAATCCTTGAGTTAGGGGTCTGAGTTTGTTTTTTGAAGCGGAGGGTTGCATAAAGGCATTATTTGGTATAGTGGATCTCCATAAGTTTTTGTGCTTTTAAGGAGAATAAAATGGACTGTCGATGCCCTTATATGGTTTCTTGATCTATGTTAACTTAATCAGCTTTGGCACTTGTAATGTTCAACAAATGTATTGTGTGTTATGTATTTCCTAGGGAGGAGCATCTCAACAGCTATTTCTGCTGGATCAGCCCTGGCATTCACCTCTGCGGTGATTGATGCTGGAGGTCAGACTACAAGGCTGGACACGGGGAAGGAGTATTACCCATACACCACCAAGAAAAGGCCTGTTGAGTCATAAATCTTGCATGTTGCTGTTGAGAAGGCACTTCCAATGAAATGTGAGATAATCGATCCTCTTCGATGATCTGTCGTTGTTTTTGAAGATATAATCATCCTCTCAGACTCCGTTTTGCATTTTGCTGTTTACTTTTAAAGCGAGGATGTTGATTTGAATAAAAAATGCATCAGAATTTATGGAATTCTCGACAACGAATTGTTGCATTCGTTAAATATTGGTGCCTGTTATAATGAGTATCGTTAATGAAATGAAAGAGAAGATCTTTGCCATAGATGGGTTATAGCTTTAGCTAAATGTGAAATCCATAATTGCATTTGTTAAATTTAGGGTTACATGTTGACCTTGTCAAATGACATGTCAGCTAGGTCCCAATGTTCACGTGCCACACCATAAATTGGGACGAATCCCGTGACTACCGTTTATCATTTTTACCAATTAGCTTCAAATTCATTATGATGGGTCCAATATGCACACTTCCTAATAGTAAAAGGACTGAATAGATATATTGACGGTCGAGTTCTTAAATTCTATAAATTACAAGTGAGATTAAAAAATGATGTCTCGTTTATTTAATTTTTAATTTTTTAAATGCTAATTAAGGGCACGTATCAATTTGCGAAGTTAAAAAATTCACTAAAATGTATTAAATAATAATTCAATTTTTAATATAGTTAGCTTATTTAATTACCCATTTTAATATGAGATTCTTTTTATACCTTTTGTCTTTTCACAGCAATGGGTTATCTCAGATCCATTTCTCATGCCATTTTTAGAACTTTATGAATTTGTCTAATCAACAATTCATTTTCATAATTGATAATTCTGTAGCTTAAAAAATAAGAGTTAATGTATGAATTCAAAGTTTTGATATCTAGATCAAATGATATCGTGTGTCTTAATTAATATTCGATGTGTGTTTTATTAGAAAAAATATATTTTTTTTTATACAATGTTTAGAACTATCTATAATCATTCCCTAACCTTTAAATAAGAGGATTGTTGATACAAAGTATTAATGATGGTAGAAAAAGAGGAGAGTGGGCGGTGCCGAAAAAGATCGGTTCACCCGAGCTAGGGGTTAAAAGCTGAAAAATTAGGAGAATGGAAAGGAGAGAGACGAGAGCTTAGCATGTTAAGATTTTTGGCGGGAAGGAGAGAGAGCCTCCTTTCTATGTGGTAACTTGAGATATTTATAAGAGGGGTGATGATTCCCGAGTGATCCCTTTCTTTAGGAGAATGAATCCGTTAATAGCGGATGGTTTAATAGAGAATTCGATCAGGTGGTTAAAAATATCTTCCCATGAGGGGGTACGAGACATTTAGGTAGTTGGTCAACAATATTAATACTAATAGAGCTAAAACTCGATCGATAAAAAATATATATATCAAATTAAAAAAGAAAAAGAAAAAACTCAGCATCTAAATTTAAAAAAAAAAAAAAAAACCTTGTATCAAATTGAAAAATTCAGATATCAAAATATGGATGGAAGCGAAACTCAATTGTTACATTAAAAAAAAAAAAAATCAAATTCTAACATTAAAACTAAACCCTAAAATTTAAGTTGACTCTTACAGCACAGTTATTTTGCGATGCATGGGGTGGGATGAGGGTCAATCTAAAATCATACAGTGTCGTTTCAACTTTTTATATTGCTTGTTGTTCTTGGAAAAGCAAAATCAAAGGAGGAAGGCTCCAGAAATAATAATATCATATATCCCATTTTTATGTACACGTGGCAGAAACCCATTGCTCCTTCCAAATTTCTTGGGTCAATCTCGTGGCTATCCTCAATGCTAAGCTGGCTCCAGTTTAACCACTCTGTAAACACGGAGAGGAGCAGCTGCAACAAAACCAAGTAGATATTTCTTTCTATGGCTGGAATTGCTACTACTTGTTATTATTTGACCCTCTCTTCTACAAGGTAAACTTTTTTCCTTCTCAAGTTCATGAAGATTACAAGGAAGTTTTAAGTTTAATTTGCTTAATTTCGAAACCTGATATTTTTGGGTCTACTGTTTGGTTTCTGAGAAAATTAGAATGCTCCAATTTTGAGCTTTATTTTGAGTTTGGAAAGACAAGTTTCTCGAAGAAATATACATTAAAAAAAGCAATTTTTTGAGTGCTAAAATTGAAAATGTTCTACAGTAAAGATCACTGTGTTTACCGAGAAATGTGGTCACAATGCATTCCACTCTATCTTTCATTTGTTGTGCAAATTTTTGTTTGGATTCCTTAGAAAATGGACAAAAAAGAAAGAACATGAAGTTTTGAGTTTTTCTATGTCTATGGGTTCGTGATCTTAGAATGCAGTAGTTTGTTCAATGCTGTTTGATTTTGCTCTATGCATGAACATTTTTGTTGGGATATTCTTACTTATATCACAACTACTGTAGAAATTTAAATAAAGAAGAAGATATGAACATTGGAAGTAATGAATTGAGATGAGATTTCAGCACTAGGAAATCCTCGTTGGAATTAAAAACCAACTATGGAAGAGCCACACCTATCCGGAGAAGAAACTTAAGCATTAGAGCTGAAGTCAATTTTGTAAATGCTGAAGAAGCCCAAAAACTTATAGCTGTTGAGGGTTATGCCGTCCTCGACGTCCGCGATAAATCTCAGTTCGATCGAGCTCATATCAAATCATGTTATCATGTTCCTCTTTTCATTGAAAACACAGACAATGATCCTGGTGAAACCTCTTATCTCCATTCCTTCTAAACTCAGCTCATTTCTCAGTTTAAGTCCTACATGACTTACATGTTGATCTGTTCTGTTTGTGCAGGCACAATTGTTAAGAGGACTTTGCACAACAACTTTTCAGGCTTATTCTTTGGGTTGCCATTTACAAAACTCAATCCTGAGTTTGTACAGTCCGTGAAAAGTCAGTTTTCGCCCGAATCGAAATTGTTACTTGTATGTCAAGAGGGGCTGAGGTTAGTTCTTACACATCCGAATTGGATTCATTCTAGATCCGATTAAAGGCTATTCTGCTTTCCATACACTCAACTGATGAATGGTCTGAACTTATTTGGATGCCCTTATCTTCATTTTAGCCTTAATGTGAGTAATCATTGATGGAACTGGACTTCTTTTTTTAATGTGAAGGTCTACTGCTGCTGCCAATAAATTGGAGCAAGATGGTTTCCAGAATATAGCATGTATAACATCAGGGCTTCAAGCTGTAAAACCAGGTTAAACATCAACTGCGTGCTGTTGTAATGACCATGCTTGTGATGTATGCAAGGAACAAAAACATTAAATGGTTCTGGTTTTTTGCAGGTACATTTGATTCCGTGGGTAAAACTGAGTTGCAAGATGCTGGCAAAGCTGGTTTGGTGACAATTCAAGGCAAGATTTCGGCTGTGCTCGGAACTGTACTCATCTGTGCATATCTGTTTATAACTTTGTTCCCGGATCAGGCGGAGAAGCTGCTTCAGATGAGTCCTGCAAGGTAGCCCTTTGCAAGGAACCTAAAAGTTTTGTAGTTTTCACAGTGCCAATGCCGACAAGGGAATTCTAAACATGGAGTTTCGTCATTCACACTGTATAATTTATTTTGTTAAATCCTTTTGTTTTTAAGATGATTGCTCAAAAAATATTCTGAAAATTCAAGGTTTGAGTATGAAAGAAATGATGGTGAGATTGGTTAGAGAGTATAGGTTGTCACAAGTTGAGTTCTATGGACTAAACTGAATACAAATATTAGTTGAATAGTAAGTCGGTTTAATCCGTCGTTTCGTTATGAAATTCGATAATCAACTAACATAATCAAATAAATCGATCTTACAACTGAGTTAATTTCTAAAATCAACTTAACCGAACTGATTAAGTCGATCCCATACTTACTTTAACACTCCTTAGCTCATTTTGCTTGTTCTTGGTTTGATAATAGTTCTATGTATATAGCACTATACTTCTTCAAATTATGAATTAGAGTTTAAATTGATTTTTAAACTTTAAAATGCTTCAATCGGACTCTAAACCTAAAGTATCCTTTCATTTTCTTACTTTTATCCATCTAACCAATGACGGAGCATAGTAGAGACGCAGGTAAAATTTTAATTTTGACTCTTTATAATTTTATATAATTTTAAACTAATAATGGAAAGAAAGGAAATGGCAGTAAGGGGCTGGACTTGAATGGAAATAAAGAAAGTTAGGCTGATTTGGACCTAATCGAAATTGGATTAAAATTAAAGCCCAAAAAGAACCTGAAAATGGCTAAGATTCTTTTGGATTGTTATGGCCGTGAATTATCAGCCCTAGCTACTACCTACTAAATATCTCCATCTTTCAACCTTTTTTCCCACTCTCTTTGCCTTTGTTTCTCTTCCTCATCTTCTCCCAAGCTAGGGTTACTCTTCTTCTTCCTTCTCTCTCTGGGTTTTTACATTCCTCTTTCTTTGGTTTTTAGGGTTCCTGAAACTCTTGCAGTCATTTCGTTTTTTTGTTGGTATCTTTTTCCTTTGGATATGGATCTGTGATTTTTCATTAAAAGCAAAGTTCTCAGATGGATACTCGTAAAAGAGGAAGACGTGAAGCTGGGTTCAATGCTAATGGCGGCTTCAAGAAATCTAAGCCAGGTTTTCCCCTCCACTCCTTTTTTTCCCTCTAATATATGCTCCTTGTTCCTGTTACTATTCACCAGCTTGTTTAAGTGTTAATATAGAAGCACTTAATTATATAATTATTAGTAATTAAATTCCATTAACAGCTCATATGAAGAATTAATAACGTGGAATTTTTTTGGGGTAATTTCGATAAAAGAGAAAAAGTAATTAATTAATGTTGTGCAACAGAAATGGAATCATTATCAACTGGTGTAGGAAGCAAATCGAAGCCTTGCACCAAATTTTTCAGGTTAAAATTCTTATACCCACCTAAATAATAAATATTGGTGTTGCTCAGTTCATATTGTACTTAAATTCTGCTTCTTCTTCTTCTTTTTTTAGTAATTCCTTTCTAATGCTTATACTGTAAAGAATTTAACTTTAGAAATGAGCTAATACTGATAGTTAAAAGTTTGTGATTTTGCTAATCAAATGTGGGTATTGAGTTATGACAGGTACATTACTGTTGTTTGATCATAATCAAGTTAATGATTAACAGATATTTGCTTGGTGAAAAAGGCAAATTATATCAAAGATGTATCATTTGTTTCAACTTATAAACTGTACCTAAGATTGAATTAAATGGTGAAAATTTTCAAAACCGGTACAGTCATCGAGTCTGATGCTAAGTTATAAATCAAAGTATGATGAAATTCAGGTATGATGTGTTTTTGTGAATGGAGCTCTTTCATGTTTGATTTTGTTTTACTATCTGGATAAAGGTTTTGTGGTTTGTTTTGTTGATTGGCATATGAGTAAACATGACAGGGAACTAGTTTGGTCTGGTTCTTTTTGCTGTTATGCTTTTATGCTCGATATATTTGTTGTGTGCTTGCACTAGCTAGGTTTCTGGTCTACTGAATTTCCGGGTTTGACATCTTATACCGGTGAAGTGAATGTATGTCATCTTCTAATGGTTTATATTTAGCTGATTCCTGTGTTGTTTTAATTGCAGTACTGCTGGTTGTCAATTTGGTGAGAGCTGCCATTTCCTGCACTATGTTCCTGGAGGTTACAATGCGGTGGCCCAGATGATGAACCTTGCACCAGCTGTTCCACCGGCTTCTAGAAATGTGACAGCAACAGCTGCAGTCCTGCATGGATCTGGCTCTGCAGTCAAAACTCGCTTATGCAACAAATTTTGTGGTCCTGAAGGTTGTAAGTATGGTGACAAATGTCATTTTGCACATGGAGAGTGGGAACTTGGCAAGCCTATTGCTCCATCTCAAGATGATCCTCGTTCCATGGCAGCTCTTCCTGGTCGCATTGGCAGTCGGATGGAACCACCGCCCCCATCAGGTCCTGCTGCTACATTTGGTGCTTCAGCAACTGCAAAAATTAGTGTGGATGCTTCCCTTGCAGGAGCCATCATAGGGAAAGGTGGTGTGCACTCGAAGCAGATATGTCGTCAAACAGGAGCAAAGCTATCTATTCGGGAGCATGAGTCAGATCCATCACTTAGGAACATTGAGCTTGAAGGATCATTTGAGCAAATTAAAGAAGCGAGTGCAATGGTTAGAGAACTAATCAGCAGCATAGGTCCAGTTCCAGGTCCTGCCAAAACACCCGGTGCGCATGGTGGTCAAGGGCATCCAGGAAGCAACTACAAAACAAAGTTGTGCGACAATTTTGCAAAGGGAAGTTGCACATTCGGAGAAAGATGTCACTTCGCACATGGTGCAGCGGAGTTGCGGAAGTCAGTAGTGTGAGGGCTTGCATTCCAAGTAGTGAATAGCAGGAGATTCATATAATGCAGTGTTGTATAAGATAGAGCCGTTGTTTAACATGCTATGTGTTCTTACTGTTTTGAGTTTTTTACTTATTAGTCTCTTACTTCGTATCTCTCAGGTTTGGTATCCGCAATTTTTCAGTATCTAATGTGGTTTTGATTCGTAGCCCAAATCACCTTGTTTATGCCCCTACTCCCATTGAAGCTTTCAACTCTGTTTTTTCCCCTCTTACTACACAGTCACTACATCATTATTCATAATTCCATTTCACCAAGGGGATGCTTAATTTCAGTAATTTCAGAGTAATCCTGTCGACTGCTGCATCATATTCTTTTCATTAATAAATCGGTGCAATCTGTTTTGCACGGATCAAAATTTCAGTCTGTATTAGTTGTACTGATTGGTAGGGTGTTTAAACTTCAGCTAAAATCGAATTAATCGACTAATCTGTCAGTGATTGAATTTAATTTTGTCGGAGGTCGGTTAATGAGTTGTTAGAATTAATTGAACTTAATAGTTAATATTATGTGTTTTTAATTATGTAGTGTTTCAAGGCGTAAAATTTCGATCAACTTTCAAGACAAAAACATATATTTCGGTTAATTTTAATGTGTTATTTTATATTTGTTTTAACCAAAAGATGAAAGCATATAAATTTTGATTAACCGATTGAATTAATCGAAATATTTCAATTCAATTAATTTTTCTTTTAATATTTTGATTCGATTAACGGTTAAAAAAAGTATACGATTAATGTAAGTTCAGTTTGATTAATAACCAAACTGATTATTTCAACACCATCTCCACCGATTGAAATATTGTAAAATATTGAAGTTCCGATTTTTTACCGGTAATAAATAATAAAATTTTATTGCAATTCGTGCATGAATATTTCAAATTTGTTTAATACCATCCATTCGGTATATATATATATATTGAAAATGATAAATCTAAAATGACACAACAAAATAAATTAGTATTAATTGATATTGATGAGCATCACTTGTAATAGTATATTATTCTACATTTAGTTTAGTAACTTCTATTTTGAGTCAATAATATGATATAATTAACTTAAATAATTTTTGGTACAATTGTAATTTAAACCTAATTATCTGTGATAACCAATAAATGAAGATTAGTAGAATAATATTTAATTTGTTATAGTAAAAATTGCAGAAATAAATTGTAAGAATCAACTATAATTTGCTACAATTGGCTATGCTATATTTTTTAAGCTTCGAAACATATACGATGATAAGTTCAACATGCATAAAAATTAAAAATATATATATACAAGGATGAACAATGAGGAAATAAGGAGAAGATGATGGCGGTAACTGTGTAACAAGCAGAGAGTTGGAAGGAAGGAGGCTGAAGAATGCTAAGTTATCACGTGGAATACTTATAAAGAATTTTGGAATATATAATGGGAAGGTTCCTTTATCTAAGAGTATCATTGACATTTTCTTTACTGAAGTAGTATGAAAATATACCTTCCGTAGGATAAAAGTGAGTGCAACTTTACCAACAAATTTAGTATATTTAAGATTAAAAACATGAAATCATATCGATATGGAACAATAATTTATGTCCGAAGTTGATTTTTGTTGAAGATAATGTCTATGCGTTAAGCTCAAGCTTCTTGCAAAAACCTTGTTTCAGAGCATTAGCCTCAATACAACCATTAACTGCATATAATCCATTTTTTGTATCTGAACCCACTGGTTTACACTCGTCTTATTTCTTCAAATAAAAACAGACAAAAGGGACTAAAACAAATATCTAACTGTAAGTCCCTCCAGTTCCATATCCATGGGGATTTCCCTCCACTCGGGTATTATGTGATTTGGCTCCTCCCACACCAGGATTTGACCCAATAGGATGGGCAGCTGCAGTGCCCTCAACCACTTGCCCAGCAGGCTGTCCACTCCTATGTCCAGGCAACGCCGACATCTGATGACCTCCAGTGGATTGTCCACGTTCCCCAGTGGTGGAATAAGAGTGAGTCCCAGTTGTTTTGTAAGCCCCAGTTCCCGTTGCGGTGAATCCGCCCTCTGCTCCGGCTTGTTTCGCCGCCGCATTATGCTGACGAGCCTCTAGTTTGTTAAGCTCCGCCTGGTGGATCCTCTCCTCTTTCCTTTCCTTGGCAATTTGTTTCTCCATTTGGTCGTTGCTTCTTGCTTTCTCCACCTGCACCATAACCCAAATTAAAAAAAGTTTTTAATGTATAAAATACAAGGAGAAGGAAATGAAAGGACCACCTTCTCTTCCATGGTGGCCTTGGTCTTTTCCAAGCCAGCTTTGGCCGAAGCCGCGACGTTGGCTGCTTTTTCCTTCATGGACTGCATTTTTCTTTTCTTCTTCAATGGATCAAACTTGTCAAAATGAACATGGTTTTTTGTCAATTAAATAAAGGCAAAGGGGGGTGTGGGTTTCTGCCACGTGTTGTTAAAGAAATTAAACGTGGCACTTATGGAGATGTCTTATTCTAAGGTTCTGCCACGTTGTTATTTATTTATGGCAGTTTGCATTGGGAGGGAAGTTTTGACCTGACACATGGCGAGCACGGTGAGAGGAGGACTGGTGTTGGATTCAATAATTTCCATGCCAATTCACGTTCCCCCTTCTTTCAACTTCCTTCTCTTTCCTATTCTTTTGGCTTATGATTCGGCGCATCAGACTGTTAAATAGTAGGAAATGGAGCATCCTTTTTCGATTTGCTAAAGAAATTGATCAAACCCCCAAAATTTCATCTTATTGGCCTTTTGTCTATTTCTCCAGGGCTTTGCTTTGATGGCTTCAGTTCTAAGCAGAATCTTAGCTACTCTTATCTTTAGTCTCTTTCCCTTTGACAAACCCCAACAAGGCCGTCAATCTGAGAACCGCTTTTCTACCTCCAAATGCCCTCAACAAGGCCTTTTCTTGCTCTCGATTGTGGTGGAAACTTGAGAAGAGAAACAACCGGATAGTGGTTCGATGTGAGGCTTCAGCTGTACCTGAGAAAGAGGCCGAAGAGACCTCCGGGGAGAAACTTGAGTACCAAGCAGAGGTGGGTTTCTTTTGCTTTTCCTGGGTTTTGCTCTTCTGTTTCTGCTTTTGGTGGAACTGGAATATTTAGGGATTTCCTTGGTGGTTTTATGAGAAAATTAAGGAAAAAATGATGTTTGTGTGATGTATTAGGACGCTTGGAAATTACACTTATTATTATTGGATAAAGCTTTGGTTAGCTAAAGGTAGATGCTTGTTTATATGGAAAGTTTTTATCCTATGTTTCATATTCCGAAATTAATAGTTTACAAATGGTTGCAGGTTAGTTGACTGTTGGGTTTGATTGTTCACAGTCTATACAGTCATAAAGAGGGGTTTTTGAGAGAGCTTGTAAGGTGAGCATAGTTTTTTCTTGCTAAAACGATGCTCTTGTTTAAATGAAGGATTGACAAAGTTCTGTTTTTGTGTTCTAGTAATGCGAGTGATGCTTTAGATACACTTAGATTCTCAAGTGTGACTGAACCCTCTCTGCTTGGAGATTCGGGCGAACTAGAGATACTCATCTGACTGTCTTGTAAAAAAATGCTCAAAGTTGTACTTCCAAATCTCTTTAGGTAATTTCTTTTGTATTTTGTAAATAACTCTCTCCTTTTAGAAAATAAAGAGAAAAAGTGTTTTGGTCACTTAGCATCTCATTATTTGTAGGAAAATAAGGATCTAATGGTTTGATTGAGCAATTTGGTGTTGGATTCTACTCTGCTTTTCTTGTTGCTGAGAAGGTAACATGCTGTCAGCTTATTGATGATGACCTGCATTCTCATCTTCTGCTTCATGTATGAAGCCTTTTGGTTCAATAATTTTCAAGCTAATTGGGTTGCTTCTTTATATGTTTCTTGAACGGGTTGTTATGTCCACAAAGAGTCCAAGGTGAGACAAGCAATACGTTTGGGAAGCTGTAGCAGACAGTAGCTCCTATGTGATTAGGGAGGAAACTCATCCAGAAAATCTTCTAGTCCGTGGTACACATATTACACTTTATTTAAGGGTACTCTGTCTGTTCATTCTTTTTCCTCTTTTACACCCTATAATGTATTAGCATTTGTATGTTTAAAAATACTGAAGGAAAATAAATAGCATTGAGAATTTAATGTAGTGTTTCCTGTTACAAATACAATTGCCTTACAAATTTCTGGTTCTTCAAATGTACAATTCTTCTGAGTGCCAAATGTCTAAGATATTGTTCTCCTGCAGTCAGATGACAAGCAACTAGATTAACTCGAAATTTTTTTGTTTGATTCGATAGAACACTCATCCTTAAGTGCAAGTGTATAATCCAAAATATAACCCAATTGCTTGTTATGAAAAATAACTAAGTCCTCGAAATCCATTCAGCTAAAAAGACACTTGAGAGAAAAAAACGATGCGTTTAATATAAACCCAAAGAAACTGCCTGCTGTGGAACTACTTCTTCCCTTCTCATCTTCATCAGCCGGCTGCTTCTTCTTCATCGCCAGTGTCTGTTGGTGTACGTTTTCCGACTCTGGTTTCTTGACTGTGTCCAACTCTTTCTTTTTGTCGTATTCCAGCCTGTCTTGTACATATCTGAGCTTACCTGTATGACACCAGTATGATGGCGGAAGAGCCATGTCGGTCTTCATAGTTTCAGGGGGACAAGTCTCTGAAAGCAGCATAGCTCACGCAACCACACAACATGCAGAACAAGGTTGTCACTCCAACACAACAAAGTTGCCTTGTTCATTGTCTTTGATTCGGATGGTGGAGCATTAAGTGTGTCCTATACAAGTATCATACTGATATTGGAGTTAGATAAATTGGAAAAAATGAAGTTGCATGGCATACCTGAATTTCAATGAGTATGAGAGAGTAAGAAAGGCAAAAAGCTACGTCTCCAAGTCCCTGGAACCTAAATTTTTTTTGTGTTTGAGTAACAGTTCCAACACTGGTCCTAGTCAGGCTTTCCCTAATTCTTCCATTCGCTGGTAAATGATCCAAACAAAGAACCCTCAGTCAGCTGAACCATACCCCATTTCCTTTCTACAAGGTTAATCTCAACAACATTAGGCTGCTTGCATTTTAAGTGTCTAAAAGAATGCTGTTAATACGTACCTACTACTCTAGCAATTCCAAGTGCAAGTCCAATCCCAATTGTTGAGTAACTGAAGGACACGACAGTAGCAACAATGGAAAGCCACCATAATAGATCAAAGTCAGGAACTTGAGAGAGATTTATTTCAGCAATGCCAAAAGCAATCCTAATAGTTAGGGTTGCTATTCATGTGAAATGGGTTCTTGCCACCGCTTTCAGGGAAGCAATTAGAACTTTTATAGCCCTGTTAAAATGAAAACACCAACAAACAATGAAATAAAAAAACCTGTTAGCCCCCCAAACAAACGCACGTAAAGAAAGCAAACGTGTTCTGGCTGGAACTCTTGTGTTAAGGAACTCACATCATGCTAATTGATGATGCAATTGTGTATCCAATGGCAAGTATTGAACCCACCCACATACCTTCACTTCAAACCCACCTGAAAAAACAAAAAGGATAAGTTTACAAGTTTAGGAAGAACCTCCCATTTTGTTAATGCAATTGAAAGTTTCATTTTAGTTTACCAAGATTTGATCTGACTGTTTCCACGTAAGTATAGTTTCTCTTGCCATTAAAAGGGTCATCACAGCGGTAACAAGCAGCAAGAAGAGTAGAGGTGTAGTAAGTTACAAAAGAGAACAAAAACATAACTGCTGGACCAGCTATCCATCCAAGCTGAGCATGGCCCAAGCCAGGACAGGCCACAACCAATCACAGCCGTAATAATATGAGCACTTGCCGTCCGTACAGTTCCTGGCACAGGAAAAAAAAAACAGTGACATCACATAAGCAAGTGTTTGGTGCAAGATGTTGTCATTAACTTGGTGGAATTTACCAGTTCGCTTGAGTCTGCCATCGTCGTCAAAGCCAATGGTGTAGTCAAAGGCTAGGTTGTTGTGGAGGTGATTTTTGAAGAAGGGAAGAAGCATGGAGATCAAAGTTGTTAGCATCACAAAAACTGTCCTCCAAACCAGACGGAAGAGGTTGAGATTGTAAGGGCGAAAGCGTGGAATGGGGATCTTGCTCATTGTCTTTGATTCAGACGGTGGACCCTTAAGTGTGTCCTATACAAGTATCATACTGTTATTGGAGGTAGATAAATTGGACAAAATGAAGTTACATACCTGAATTTCAATTAGTATGAGGGAATAAGAACAGGCAAAAGCCATGTCTCTAAGTGCCTGGCAGCTCCTCCATATTTTTTGTGTTTGAGTAACAGTTCCAACACTTATACCAGTCAGGCTTCCCCTAATTTTTCCTTTCTCTGGTAAATTAACCAAACATTAGGCTGCATGAATTGTAAGTGTGTAAAAGAAAGCTGTGAATACCTGCTTCTTTACCAATTCCGAGTCCAAGTCCAATTGTTGAGTAAGTGAAGGACATGACAGCAGCAACAATGGAAAGCCACCATAATTGTTCAAAGTCAGGAATCTGAGAGAAAATGATTTCAGCAATGCCAAAACCGATCATATAAGGGTTGCTATTCATATGACATGGATTTTTGCCACAGCTTGCATGGAAGCAATTAGACCATTTTGTAGACCTGTTACAATATACCCGTTAGCCCCCAAACAAACGCAAGCAAAGAAGAAAGCAAACATATGTTCTGGCCGGAACCCTTGTGTTGAGGAACTCACATCGTGCTAATTGATGATGCAATTGTGTATCCAATGGCAACTCCAAAAAGGTTCAAGTATTGAGCCTACCCACATATCTTCACTTCAGACTTACTATTTAGCAAAGATGGGAGAGAAGTGTGCTGGGAAAACTCACCTTCACAACCAAGTTTTTTATCTCTCCGCGCTTCCACAAGGTGGTTCCAAATGCTTTGATGACGATGGCCGACTCAAGCGAACTGGTAAATTCCACCAAGTTTTATGACAACATCCCTTTGCCTTACGTTTGCTTTCATCAAATTTGATAGAAGAAAGGGGGAAAAGTGAATGATGTCACTGTTCTTCGTCTGCCAGTAGGACCTGTATGGACCGCAAGTGCTCATATTATAACAGCTGTGATTGGTTCAGGCTTCGTTCTGTTTCTGGCTTTGGCCACCGCTCAGTTTGGATGGACTGTTCCAGCAGCTATGTTCTTGTTCTCTTTTGCAGCTACTCTTCTTGTTAAGGAACTCACATTGACAGCGGTAACAAGCAGCAAGAAGAGTAGAGGTGTAGTAAGCTACAAAAGAGAACAAAAACATAACTGCTGGACCAGCTATCCATCCAAGCTGAGCAGTGGCCCAAGCCAAGGACAGGACGCCAGAACCAATCACAGCCGTAATATTATGAGCACTTGCCTTCTATACAGTTCCTGGCACAGGAAATAAGCAAGTGTTTGGTAGAGAGCATCGTCATCAAAGCATTTGGAACCACCTTGTGGAAGCACGGGGAGATAAAAAAACTTGGTTGTTGTGAAGGTGAGTTTTCCCACCACACTTCTCTCCCATCTTTGATAAGTGACACCGAGATTTACACAGAAAAAAAAAACAACAGATGGGCAGAGAGCAAGGAAGAGAGTGTTGCGGGGGCTGGAATTTAAAGAAGAAAAGAGAAAAGGCCGGTGAGGAACGAAGAAGAAGACTAGTGTGGAGTGGGGTATGATAGTCAAACCTCCCCCACCCGACCATTTCCCCACAACAACTTAGGCCCTAAGCCTACCACGCGGTTTAAAATTTAATCCTTACTTTTCATTTAAAAATCTTCGAAATGCACATTATAAAATAAAATAAAACAACTGTTTTAGCTCTGTCTATATAATTTTCATCAATTCGATCCTTACTCTTTAAAATTACATTAACAATTGCAAAGAAATTAAAAATTTATTTTCAATAAAAAATATAAAATTTTTGAAAAAAATAAAAACTTCAAAATAATGTTTTTTAAATAATTTTAAAAATATAAAATAAAAAACAAAAATTTCTAAAAATCCAAAAATTGTGTTGTTTATTCCATGAATAGTAGCTATTCAATAAGTTTATATTAAATACAATTTGAATAAGTTTTTATTATTATTTTAAATTAAATTATTTATATACCAAAAATATTTTTTATATAAATTTAATTATAAAATAACTTTTATATAATGATGCAAACTTTAAATCGATTCAAATTAAAATAAATTGATTTCGCTTTTAATTTTTAAATAATGTGTTAGACTTACATTCATATACTTTACTGTTGAAATAAAATTCCATCCGGAGTCACGTGTTCTTGTCTTGATCTTTAAATTCTAAAAGAATTTAATTTAGTCATTAATATTATCCGCATTTAATATTTTAATTACTCTTTAATTAAATAATTAGTGAAATGTTGATATGATATTTTTTATTGGTATAATAATAAATTTAGTCATCTAATATTTACAGAATTTATCAATTTGATTTTGAATCTAAAAAATTCAACAAATTCAATTATCAATTTTACACATTTTGTCAATTTAATTTTATTCTAAAAAGTTAAAAAAAATAAATATTAAAATTAAAAAAATTATATAAAATAATTATTTTTCGATAAAGATAATTAAAATTGTAAAAACTTTAAAAATAATAAAATATATAAAAATTCTATTGATGTTGTATCATTTCGCAACTATTCAGGTTTTAGGTATTGTCAAAAAAAAAATATATTGATGTTATTGTAACAATAAAAAAACATAAATTCAAATGCACTTAAACACATTACATTGTGTGAATCATTCTCATCTTAGCGACTCTTCGTACCTCCAATGGTGTGAACTGCTATATTAAGCCACCCAACTTTTGTGTTGTAATCAGTTTTGTCTACTTAAGTCGGACGAGCTAGTTTTATTTTTTAAAAATTTTTAATAATTTATTTACTTTAAACCAAATGAACCGATCAAATCAAGAATTGATGGCCTAATCGATTCTACTATCCTTCGATTCCAAAAGCATTGATTGTCATTACTCGTTGAACAACTATGTCATTTTGCTATTAATTATTTAATGAAAATAAATTAAAAATAAAGATATAAGTAATAAAAAAAACTAATATTTAAATATTTATGAGTACAATTTACCCAAATTTAAGAAAAAAAATACATAAATGAAGTCAATATTTAAAACAAAAAACAATTCAAGTAGCATGGTGACACAAAATCAAGATGCCGACATTACATAATGAAGATTACTACTTGAGAGAAAAACTGCGATTGAACTGTCCAGCGGTTGGATAGGTGGGAATCCACCCACCTTGAGAGTTAAGATCAGTACCTGCAGCCGTGAATCCACCGTCTCCTCCCATATGCTTAGTCACAGCATCCTGTAGGCGTGCCTCTTCTTCCTGCTCCATCCTCACCTCTTTCTTTTCGCTCACCATTTCTTCCTGCTCCATCCTCACCTCTTTCTTTTCGCTCACCATTTCTTCCTGCTTAGCGTCAGTACTATTATTACCTCCCGTTTTCTCCAACTGCACCACCACATGCATATATATATATATATATCCACCATTGTTAAATTCAAACATATCGTTAAAAAATTGACATAAAAAAAAATTGGGTTTCTTTATGTTCATCTAATAGACCACCTTGTCTTCGACGGTGGCTTTGGCCTTTTCCAACCCAGATTTGGCTGAAGCCGCTGCATCCGATGCTTTTTCCTTTAAAGCTTGCATTTTATGTTCTTCCTCCACACACTAATCAAAATCTTGCATGCTATTCCCAATTTAACATCATTTTGTTTGGTTCCTTAAACATAAAATGAGGGAAGTTTTGTTAGTTATTAATAGAAAGTGTCGAGTTTTTACCACTTTTTTTAACAAAGATCCAATAGACCCGTTCTTTTTTGGTTAAAATATGGACTTAGTCCCTTTACCTGTGGAGAATTTGAGATTTGATCCATATACTTTAAAAGTTAAATATGCAATTAGGGGTGTTCAAATTTCGGTTGAAATCTAATTAACTTACCGAATAATCGGTTGGTTAACCGAACTAATTTGGTAGGAGGTCGGTTAATGACTTTTTGGAAGTTCGGTTGTCGATTAATTCGATTCAAAATCAAGTAATTAACTGAATTAACCAAACATAATAATTAATAATACAAATTATGTGTAGTTTTAATACCAAACATAATAATTAATAATACAAATTATGTGTAGTTTTAATTCGGTTAATTTGGTCAAATGAATATCATCAATTTATTTTTTTATATGTTTGATACTTGTTTTAACAAAAAAAAATAAAAACATATAAATTTCGATTAATTCTGTTAATCGACCGAATTAACCAAAATATTTCAGTTAGATTGATTTTTTTGAAAACCATTTGGTTCGATTAAAGTTAAAGGATTAAAAAGTTCAGTTAATTCGATTAAAACTAGTTCGATAATAATCCAATCATTATTGTTATTGGTAGTTTTTATCCAAACTTTTCACATTATATAAGAACAAACTAATCAAAATTTCAAATTGACAATTTGACAGAAAATACTTATGATTTAATTGATTGGATTAAGATTTTTAAATAAAATAAGAAGACTTCATTTTTAACTTTTGAGTACAATGACTAAATCTATGTGTTATATTTTCTTTTCTTTTCTTTGAGATCTTTCTATTTTACTATTATCGACGTTCGATTTTTTAAATAAGTATTGTAGGGAAAAATATTTTATGGAACCCGATTTTAAATTTTAAATATTTGTGTTTTTAATATCAATCTTCCCCAATTTTCTTTAACCTAATTAGTCCAATTTTAAAATTTTTCCAACCAAGTAACATTTTATAATCTAAATATAAATATTCAAAGATCACATATTTTATGTTAATTTACTGAAAAAAGGTTTTATTATTTCTAAAGTAGCCATTGCGTAGTCCCTCAAACTACGATGCTATTGATTAAGTCTAACTAAAATTTCCCCAAGGTTTTGACCTTCCATTTTTACAAAATTTAATGGACAAAGTTCTTTTTCTCTATTGGTTTTCCTAATGCGACAAAAATTGAGATTGGATTTAGGGATACAATAGTTATTTGGGGCAGTTTTCGGCTCTTTTATGTCGAATTATGGGATATATGACCTGATTCTTTTTCAAGGTCGAGGGTACCAAAGGGTGATAATTCAAAGTGATTACTTGGAGATGATTGAGGTTTTTCAAGACATTTCATCGGCAACATCGAGTTTTGTTTTAATCGGACGTATCCAGCAACTTCTGATGTATATCGAGTACTGACGTTTATGACATGTCTCGAGGAAGGATAACCAAGCTGCTGATAGTATAGTTAAAATGGTATCAAACAGGAGAGAGCCTGTATGTGTTCAATGATTCTCCTAGGGAGATGCTAGCAATCGTTTACTCTAATAAAGCAAATGGTGTTTTTGCTCGATAATTCATAAATTTTTTGACAATCAACCTAAGTTAAATCAAGGAAAAATAAGTTTTTTTATTAATCAAACTTGGTTTGGATAGAATTGACCATAGATCATTCACAATAAATTTAACTTATTTATGAAGTAAAGAATCAAAAAACGATAAAAATTACAAATATTGGAAGGGAGAAAGAGTGTGATGCTTAAGAGCCTCCTCTTCGTCAAGTTTCATCTGTTGGTTGGATACTCTCCTCCTTTTGGCTCGCCGTTTCTTTAGTTTTATTGTTTTCATTCCAAACACCGATCATGCACTTGTTGTCTAAATTCAGACTAAACATCCATCACAACCATGTTTTTCATCCGCTTTAATTCAATAAAAGAATCCAACATTTATAAATGTAGATGTTTTTCCGATATCCCTAATTGAATGCTTTGGGGTAAAATTGATCAAATTTAACTGAATTTTAAATATTTTATCCTAAATATAATGTTATCTTGATTCAAAATTCATTGGATTCAATTGAAATTTGATTGAAAGAGAAAAGATTAAGAGTGAGTTTGGATGGACAGTGCATTTAACTTGCTTTTTGTCTCAAGCTATAGTATTTAATTTCACCGCCATCGTTGTTTTTACATTAACCGCAAATAAACACACTGTCCATCAAAACCCACATTAAGACTAAATATGAAAAACAAGAGTAAACCATAGAAATAACAAAACATGTTAAATTGAATAGGCGTAGGGCTAGTTGGTTGACGGTAGTTAAGTACAAGTCATGTATAAATATATGTCCGATCAATTATAATGTAGAATTCAATTAATATAATACACAATGAATGAAAAATCGAACAAAAATCAAATTAATCTATAAATAATTTACTTCAAATTTTACGAACAATGTTAAAGTTTTAATATATATAATGTATTAATTCACAAAAAAATTAAAAAAAAGAAAAAACCTTAAAAAAATTGATCCCACAAATTTTCTTTTTAAAAATAATTATCTTATAGGATAAATTATGTTATAAAAAATAAATGAATTCCTCCCCAATAACTAAAACCCAAAAAATCTCTAATTTTTTATTTTATTTTCTTCCAACACTCGTCTCTGTTTTTTCAATTTTTTTATTCTCTTACTCTCTAGAATCTTTACGGGATATGTGTTCAACCTTTCCATACCTTAATGTTGGTCTCTCAGTTTGGTAATAATTTTTCTTTTTCTTTTCATGATTTATTGGTTAATCTAAAAAAAATAGAATTGTGGCTTTTTTGATGGTTGATTAGGATTTTTATGTAAGATTTAGTTTTTTTATTGAAAATTTTGGAATTATTGATTTTGTATGAGATTTTTAGCATCGTGATGTATAATAATTTTAAGAAGATGTTTAATACAAATCATTGAAGAAATTAAGATTGATTAGAAATTTAACATATTTATTTAGAAACTAGTGTTGTAACACCTAGATATCCGATTTACACATATAAACCCAATATAAGAGTATTACATACAGTATCAGAGAATTAAAAACGAGTATAATAAAATTTTCTTTCAAAATAATGTGTAATTGAATCGTTTACTCAAAATATCATAAAATAATTAAGTATAATCAAAATCGAGACTTAAAACAATTTTGAAAATAATAAAATATAAATTTTGATTCGAAACAGGATAAATTATCGATACTTTTGCTTAAAAACGAAACCAAGAGGGCATTTTGGAACTCTGGTATCGTTACCACCTTAAAATATCGATACTTCTGTCTCAAAATCAATAAATATAACCGAAAACTTAGTAATAACCCCCTGAAACAACTTAAAAACTTTCCCAATATTTCAAATCATTTCAAAACACAATTTTAACCATTTCATTCAATTCATATAAATTTTCAAAGCAATATTGATAACTCATTCATTAGAGACACATAGGTATACCATTTGTACATGTCATTTCACACAAAATAAATATACATTGTCTTGCAATCTTCCGATGTTGATGTGATTTGATGAGAGGCACCTAATCCAACCTTGGCTTCTCGAAGGTCTTATACCTACGCGTTGAAATAAACGCGTTAAGCCGGTGAAGGCTTAATAAGTACTACAAGTGTCATTAATCATTCATCTTTTAATGACTCATTTCAAACTCATTCATATAATTGTTTATTCATGTAAAATGCATACCTTTTATGTATGTAACATTTAACTTACAGTAGCGTTATGAATTCACATATTCTTCCTCACTTCACATTTTAGCCATCCCAATCTCTTAGTTTACTTAGCTTTATCATTCTTTGATTTCTTATACATATATTGTACTTGCCTTTCATGTGATTATCACTTCACTTACTTCAATGTCACAATTTGCACATTTTTTTTTTCACAACTTAGCCATCATGGTTTTCTTGACCATAGCTCATTTAGCTTATTTATCCATTTGACTCATAATAGACTTTTATAGAACCTATCAGATAAACGGAACAAATAGAAAGTACCGAAGTACTTAACAGAAGCACATAAGTGCTGGGCAACAGTAGGCACACACAGTACTGAACAGAAGCACACACAGTGCTGAACAGAGGGCACGAAACGTGCTATACAGTAGGCGCGCAAGTGTTCCTTAATGGCATGCCACTATTATCATAATGGTTCTAACTTGTCTACATGGGCATAATCTCATTTAACATCATCATTCATAATTTATTCATCATATACCTCTTTACTCTTATTTTCACATTAATTTTCAATGTTGTCCATTTGAGTCACTGTCACTAAATTATTTATATCTTGAGCTAGAGAATTTGAAATTATAATCCGCTTGATGTTTCTGAGACTAGACTCAATCATCTTTTTACCATAAAATTTCCAGAATTTTTACCTTAATCAATTTATACAGTAAATTCTTTCAATTTACCCCTTCTCTGCTGCCTGACAGTTTCGATCTTTCTTCACTAAAAATTATCTATCTTTTAGTAAAGAGATCAAGTGATGTTCCTGTTTGTTTCTTTTGAAAATATACTCATTAAGGATTCTACCATATAAATTTCAGTCTCTAATAATTTTTATACATTTTTCTATGATTTTTCAAATTCAGAATAGGGGAACTCGAACCTACTCTGACCTTGTTACACAAAATCAGATATATCTCAGAATATACAATTCATTTTCTTTCAATGTTTCATCCATATGAAACTACACTCAATAAGCTTTAATCACATATTTAATTCGACCCTTAAATCATTATATACAACTTTTGGTGAATTTTCTAAGTTAATCCTCTGTTCTGTCTAAACTGTTTTACTCTATCACACATAATTATCATTCTTATAGTTATACATATCATTCTATTCATTTTATCACAATTAATCCCTTGATTTTATCATTGTAAATATTCATACTATGTACCTATATAACAATTTTTATGCTAATAATTCATATACCATTAGAGAAATTAAACTATAATTCAAAACTCTTGTAGTACTTGCAACACTTGTAGATAATTTCTTCTTACTCCATAGTTTTCTCCTTTCCTTTTCCTTCAATTTGGTCCTTCTCCTTCTTTTCTTTCTCTTCAATTCTATACAAGACACATATATTCACATTAAAATCATTCTAACATATCATAATCTATGTTTCTAACCCAAAACTAACACGTATTTAAAGACGAGTTTAGCTTTCTTAACTTAATCACTTGTATTCAACACTAATTCTCATTTTCTTTCTCTTCCAGGACAAGTATGGATGCATTTCTTTTAACAATTGGATAGTTACTACACTTCTCTATTAATTTTATTCACTAATCTTGAAGAAATTTGGAAGAAACTAGCTTAATTGATTTGTATTTAATGAAAAGGACTAATTTGAAAGAAAAACAAAAGTTGAAATGGTGAAAAAATAGTGGCTGACATGAAACCCAATGACTGATGCCTTTTATAGCCTTTTCATCATTTCTCTAGATTTTTCTATCAATTTCTCTTTACAAAAATATTTTTCTTTAATAATGGTAAAATTCACTTTTAATCTTTAGACCTTCCAACTTTACACTTTGGCCCAAATCTTTGCCTCCAAAAATATCTTCCACTAAATTACTCTTTTGCCCCTCCTTAATCACTATAATTCCCACAATAATTCATAATTTATTTTTGACTAAATATCTATTTAGTCCTTTTTTCTTTCTCACAGTTACTAGTTATTCCATAAATTCTTTAATATCTCATTCCGATCATGAATTTCACTTCAATTAATACTTCAAAAATACATGCTGAAAATGGGGATGTTACAAGTGTTGCTAGTGTGATTATCATAAATCTTATGTTTGAAAAATTAATATATTATATTTTCATGACACCAAAAAATATTAAGTAATGTTTTTTTTTTTGGTAAAAAAATAATGTTTATTTTTGTAAAAGAAAATTATTAGTGGTTTTTTGATTTCCTGAAAATTTTTATGTGTTTAAGGCTTAGATATCTTTGGTCTAAATATTTAACAAAAATAGAAAATATTTTAAAAGAATGTCTACTAGTAAAGTAGACGAAGAACAATAATATATATATATATATATATTATATTTTAATTTATATGACTTTTATAAATATTTTAATTTTTTCAAAAAATTTGATTCGACAAGTTTTGATCATATCTGTTCTTTTCGACATAATAAGAGGATAATACACTTCAATACATTCGAATTCACGTCCTCTTGTATTGGCAATAATATCCATGCCAATCAAGTTAAGACTCAATTGATTTTTTTTCATCTATAGTTTTGATGAATTATAATAACAAGGTAAAGTTCGAATAACTAACGCGACTAGAACTTAGGCCACACCTGAAGCGACTAACACCTTTTAACATTGTTATAAAAATAAGATTTAATGTATAAAATAACTGCTACCACCATATATACAATAAAATATTAGTAAGCGAATGTTCTTCTTTTACTAAAAGGAAAAGCAATCATGTTCTAGAATCTACCTGTATTTGATTATTATTTAAGGATATCTAGAAGCAAATATTAGATACCAACTTCACTATATTTCCCCAAATCTATTTTTATATATTCCAAAATTACTTTCTTGTAGAGTAGTTAGAGCTAGTGTGATAAAATATTTACGTTAGTGTAAGCATAGAATGATGAGTAATAATTCATCCCTTTTGAGTCTCATGCAACGGAAAAAAACGGACGAACATAATTTTTTTTTAATTATTGTTTGAATTTAAATTTTATAAATCTAACACCGTTGAGTACATTGAACCACCAACGAGGTCGTCGAGTTTAGCCGTACGAAAAGCTAAAAACCGTCAAAGTTTTCTAAGCATTCGAAAACCTCATTAGATGGATTTTTTTTTTTTTTTTGTGTGTCTAGAGACCTTATGCTAGTTGGTACTAATAGTGGTGATTCCCCGTCAAAAACCACCAACTACACATCTCACTATCACACATACAGAAACGTGAAAGTGGTGGACAGTAAAATGTGGGCATGTAGGAATGACCCGACGAACCAGTACCAATACTCTAGACTAGTTAGTTAGTTATAATAGATTATGAAGTTATAAATACATGGTGATGAATGAGGCAACTTTACAGATAACATCCAATTGGGAACAAATTCGAGAGGGATTGATCAAGACACAACATGTTTCAACTAAAGAACAGATTGCTAGCAGCACCAGTATCTTAGCTCCGAGTCGGGAATGGGCAAGTTACCAAGGTTTTTGAGGGATTTTCTCTAACAAAGACTGCGTATGCTCTCTCCCACACAAGACCGTCAATGCTCTTCTAAGCATCCTCATTCAGTCTACTCAACAAACTTCTATACTCTTTCCATTCAATTTAATCAAAAGAGCACAAAATGTACAAGGATAAAATAAATTGATATATTTGTTTTTTTAAATTCGTACATTTGAATTAAAATTAAAGTTTCATGTGTATAATTACATTAAAATAAAATTTATGTATCAAATTGTATGCCTAATCAAATTTTATGTGTAATTTTGAGATTTATCTCTTTTTTTTTATAGGGACTTAGGCTTTTACATATGGTATGCAATGTATAAAATCACCGAGCAAACATTTAATCCCTGAATTTGGTATTTTTTTCAATTTGATCCTTGAAACGGGTTTTTTTATCCACATTTGTCCCCAAACTTGTTAATTTTTCTCAATTTGCGTCCTTGTAATGATGTGGCACGATATTTAAGTACCATACCATCACATCGATAAAATTTTGGAAAAGAAATTATCAAATTTTAGGATCAATGTGAAAAAAAAATTTGTCCAAGTCCCTACTGGGTAAAACGCGGAATATGGAAGGCATGACACCGGTTTCCAACTACGTGGGCGAGTTGGTACGTAAAGTAGGGATATGGTCACTTTATTAGGAACAATGAAATATTTATTGTTAGTGCAAGGTTCATGACCCTTAGTTTTCCAATTTTGAAGGCTTTTCTTTTTTGTTTCACTTTTGTGTTATATATACATAAACAATCATATATTATCTCCCATACAACAGTCAAAGATGTGTTTCAATTGAATGTAGCTAAGTGAATCAATGATTTTAGTTCAAATAGTTTGGATATTATTGCTAATGCAGAAGTACGTGGGTTCAGATGCGCTGAAACGTATTATTCTCCTATTTATGGATTAGAGAGAGACTATGAATAGTTCTAAATGTTATATGTGAGAAAGAATAAATATGATGAAAACTTATAATGAGATTGATAAAAAAATGAATCTTATCTTTCTTCTCATGATGATGGGAATCACAACAATTATACATAGTGAAACGTAAACTTGAATACTTACGGGGACCCATGATCTTCGCCTTAACCAAAAAGCTAATAGGTAATTAATTAATTATTGAATTTATGTTGGTAAGTCGTCTATATTATTTTATTGAATCTCTTCCATTTGGAGATACAAGGATTCACCAAGTCGTTTGTCCCCAATCCTCGAAGACAACTTGTCTTTTTGCATTACAAAATCTTTCCCATCACTTTCTCTCCTTATATAAGATTCCCCCATCCATCTTGATTTACACACCAACTCATCCATCCCTTCTTTGGTTTTCCTTTTGTTTCAAACATTCATTTTTCCGTGGAGAATTGGAGGATGATGAGGAACCAAACCAGAATATCTGCTTCAAGCTCATCACCATCATCATCTCTATCCATTCATAAAGATTCGCAAACAATAGCAAAGCCAAAGATACGGATCATTCACATATTTGCACCAGAGATCATCAAGACTGACGCAGCAAACTTCAGAGAATTGGTGCAAAGACTCACCGGGAAACCACCTCAACAAAAGGGCTTCAAAAGGAAACCAATAATCGGCGGAAAAGATGATCGTCTTGTTGACAAGCAAATGGAGCTAAGAACTGGGTTTCTTGCAGGGTTTGAAACAAGAGAAAGGGTTAAGGAAGAAGAAGGAGGTGGTTTTTTAACTGGGTTTGGAGATTTAGATGGCTTCATTCAAGAGATGAGTGAACTCCCTATGCATCCTTTGGATGATTCTCATTGTGCATGGATTTGAAGAAGCTCAACTAATGGCATAAAATTTTATTCTGGGTTTTTTAATTTTGTAATTTTATGTTCCATCTTCCATGATTTTGGTTTTGTTATGGGGTTTAGATGTAGATTTTACTGAATATGATTCTATCATGCATCTGTGTTTGTGTGTGCGTGTAAATATAAGAGATTAACTTAATTTCGTACTTTCTTTTTGAACTTTCTTGATCCCTGATTTCAATTTCGATGTAATAGAATTAATCAACTGATCAAAACATTTTCAGTTTTTGGATTTTCTTCTTACTTTGGGAAAAGAACAGCTGTTTGGCAGACCAAACATGAACTTGCAAAAAAAGAAAAGGAAAATAAATGTCTCTTACTTTTCTTTAAAGGCTCTCTTTAATTTTATAAAATTACTACATAAATATAACAAACAAATTTATCCCTTCAGGTCACCTCCCACTAGCATGATGTTTTGTGCATATGTCATAAGCATCCCAAATTTGAGAAAAAAAACTATTGCTTTCGATTTTGATGGAAAACTTGTATCGGATAATTATTAAAATTATATATGAATTTCGATTCATTATATAATTCGATACATAAATTTTGATTTGATGTAATTATACATATGAAACTTTAATGGTGGTTCGAACGAATGTATGAAACTTTGATGTTGATTTTAAGTGCATACATCTAAAGAAATAAATACACCAATCTATTATTATATTGGATAAGTATTGTTATGATACTTCCCGTTATCGATCCGAAACCCGAATATAACCCCAAACTATCGACCCGAGCCTAAGCCCTACAAGGCAAATACATTAAAGGCTCGCAAGTCAAGATTGCATGTTTATGGGTGTTCGCAAGTAGATGATGTGAAGTCAAGCATATGGATTGGCAAACACGTGTTGAGTCTAAGACAACATATGTGTTGGCATGCATAGAGCCTACCTAAAACGCCACATCAATGAACAATAATAATATATTATAAATACTCGATCCCCCTCATCAAAAGGATACACAACAAAATAGTCAACAAGTATAATTATTTGCGTATACAATATGTAAACGTAAAATGATGTTATATCGATAATGATATTAATAGTTTATGAAAATTGAATCAAATCGATATTTCATGTATAAAATTACATAAAACTAATATTCATATATAAAATTACACATTATATTAACAATTAGAGAGAGTAATTTTAATTTTTTTTTAACCATTTCAACACTCTATAGTAAATTCTTTTAAAAAAACCAACTATATAATAAAGATAGGTTTCTAGAAAATTTACCCAAAGTTTGAATGCAGAACTTCAAACATTTTAATTTCTTTATTTCCTTCAGTTTTTATGCAATAAAATTTCTGTTGGATGTAATTTTTTACGATCTATCCATTTCACTCATTATTATTAATATTATTTGAATAAATTATTATATATTTTAATTATATTTGTTTTTTTTATACAGCGTCTAGAATTATTTATAATCCCTTCTCAATTGATAATATTCTCTTACATTAATAATAATATCCATACCAATTGAGTTAAAATTTAATCCGCAGTTATTTTTATTTTTTGATTGATTAAAAGAGAATACTTTAATTTTAATCATTATTAAAATTCATAATAATTACTCAACCAAATAAGTCAACTGGTTTTAATCATTTATCAGAAAAGTTTGTTGTGACCCTTAAATTAAAGATGAACGTGTTTTGCGTTAAGAAAGACGTGGATTTTAAAATAGTTAATTTTTTTTATTAATTTCATTATATATTAGGATTATTTCAATTGAATTAAAATTTAATTAACAAATATTTATTATTTTAAAAATTATTTTTAAATCTTTCTAATTGAATTATATCTATTTAACTTTTAATACTGGCCCAATCAAAATTGAAGTATAATTTCTTCATCTATCAAACCCTAGCAAAAAAAAAAAATCCTGGATTTTTGTCAAACAGCATAAATCCAAATGATTCGAATTATGTTTCAAGTCATTTCGAACATGTGTTTTACTTTTCCTTTTCTGAGCAGTCCGATGTCGTTTAGCTAAAATTAAACTTGTTCTAATTTCCAATCGACATTAGTGCTTTGACTTTCCAAATCGCCCATCAAAGCGCCTTTATCAATACCCATTATTCTATGTAATTATTTTGGGATGAATCTAAAAAAATTATACATGTGTAATTATGTATGAAATTTGTTCATTAAATTTTAATTTGATTTTATTCTCATAAATTAATATAATTATTAATATAAAATTATTTTAAGTTTAATTATATATAAATAATTGTCTTTTGTCAATTGATTTTTAGTTTGATTGGCATCAGCATTGTTACCGGTACAGGAGGACATGGGTCTGAATGCGTCGAAGCGTATTATCCTCGTATTTAAAAATTAAAAAGAACTATAAATAATTTTAAACATTGTATAAAAAAAATCAGAAATGATGTAAGTGAAAAAGGGCACTCAATTAATCACTTTCAAGCTCATGGATAAACTCTATCCACTGAATTAACCCCTAATTATTAAGCTATTCAAGCACATGGATAAACTCTATCAATTGAATTAACCCCTAATTATTATGCTTATTTTAGTAGAACTTATTTGAAATTAAGGAACAATGGGAGAACTGTAGGCAGGTAAAAAGATGACATAATTCCATCAATCTTTCTTTTCTTTGAATTTGATTAATTGTAAACTTGTATTTAGTTTCTCCAAGAAATATAAGCCAAAAGGAAAATATAATATGATGAAACTGAGGATTGTATGTTGAAATTTTAATTAGGGTAAACTATAAAAATAATCACTTTTATTTGTTTCGGATTATATTTTAATTATTTATGTTTAAAATGTTACATTTTAGTCATTGACGTTATCGTTTTGTTATGAAGTAACCACTCTGTTGTTAAGCTCCGTTATCTCCCTAAAATTTTTCTTTTCCAGTTCAATATGTAATTAATTTAAAATTTTCAATTAGTTAAATTTATTTAATTTAAAACTTAATCTCATCCCAATTGGACATCCAAGTTGGTATTTAAAACTCATTTGGACTATCACATAAGGTTATCGTTAGGGAGGCAACGGAGCTTAACGACAGAGTGATCACTTTATAACACAACAATAACATAAGTGACTAAAATGTAATATGAGGTAAATAAAAATAACTATTTTATAGTTTACCCTTTTAGTTATAAAGTACAAAAATGAAAACCCACCCATCGTAGCCAAAGACTAGCCTTCATATTTGACTTTAGCCGCTTTATGTTTAAGTCAACATTTTTGGTAAACTTTATCACAAATTGCAATTAACATTAATTTATTTCTTTTGGACGGTATTTTATATATAATGAACCGTCGAATTTTAGAAAACTGGAAACTAGCAGGATGAAAATTGATGTATGAACCACCTCCTTATTTTTCTCAAATTACTAATTTCATTCATTTAAAAGAAAAAAGTTATCGATTGAGTTTTAACTCGATTGTCATAAGCATTATTATCATTACAAGAGGACGTAGATTCGAGTGCACTAAAACATATTATCCTCAATTTTATGAATTATAAGTAATTCTAAATATTATTTTAAAAAAAAATAAAAACTTATAATCAGATTATTATTAAAGAAAACAGATCCAATCATACCATACCAACTCATTGGAGCGTTGACAAATGATATACTTTTTTTTTTCTTTGACTATCAAGAACTTGAAGGTTAGGGTATTATTATAACTATTTAGTTACGAACGTACAAAATTATTAGGGTATTTTAATCACATTTAGAGAGTACAAAATACAAAAATAGTATATATATTCGAATTTATATTTTTTTAATTATTGTAATATAATTACTTAATTGAAGTAAAATTCAGTTGACAATTTTAAATATAAATCAATGGTTAAAATTAAAACATTAAAATACTATCATGAGATAATGTGCTTGTAATTTATTCAAAGATGAATAAAAGC
Source organism: Kokia cookei (assembly GCA_039519145.1). Classification (NCBI taxonomy): domain Eukaryota; kingdom Viridiplantae; phylum Streptophyta; class Magnoliopsida; order Malvales; family Malvaceae; genus Kokia; species Kokia cookei. The sequence continues at coordinate 34,013,560 of CM076899.1, read as the reverse complement.
TGGGCCAAACTTCTATTTTTTAAAATCTTTTCAAGAATTATTAAAAATTTATTAAAAGTTGATGTAATAATTTAATTGAATGTAAAAAGGCTACTATATGTAAATGTGAGCCACCATAGCTTTAAGTAATTTACTAATACCAAATATCCCATTAATTGGATCAATATGATGTGAGTGTCATAGAGTTGTTTTTTTCTCGATTAATTTGATTAATATCAGTATTATTATCAGTGTAAGAAGACGTAAGTTCAAATGTGTTGAAGCACATTATATTCTTATTTAAGGGTTAAAGAGGGACTATAAGTAATCTTACGTGTTAAGAATTATAATGAGATCAATATTAAAAAAATATAAAAAAAAAATCATATAAATTCAATCATAACGTATCATTTTATTTATTTACTTTTAAATATAAATTATGGATCTCTATTAATTTCTTAAATTCATTTGTGGTTTTATGTATCAAATAATAATCTTTATATATATTAAAATAAAATTATATTCGCTTGTTAATGCACAACCTAAATTTTATTAAGGTATAATGAGTTTTTTTAATTAATTTTTTCAAAATTAAAAATTCAAAAAAAATATATAAAAACTTTTTTTAAAATTTTAAAAAATTAATTAAATGTTGAGGTGTCATTTATGTGGAAAGCCACATATAAATCACATCAACAAAGTTAATAAACATTAACTTTTGCATCTATTTTGTATTAACTTGACCAAAAAAAATATTAATTCAAATGCTAAAATAAATAAAAAAATTAAATAAATGACTAAAATAATTTTTTTATAAAATTGGAGGACCAAAAAATTATTATACCTTATTTTTATTCAACGATAACTTAAAATCTACATGACAGCATTCAAATATGTGCAATTAAAAATTATATATTAGTCATTAGTCATGCCAGCAGGCTGTTAATTTGTTCTTAGTGAAACATTTTCCCATTAATCTATTTGGCGGTCAAACATGTTCATATTGGCGGTCAATCATTTCACATTTAGACAAGACAAATACCATAAGTACTCATGATTATGAGTTTAAAAAATAATTATTATAATAAATATCGGTAATTACATTAGAATGACGATACAATAATAAAAATAAAAAATAAAAATATACAAATTTTACGTAAAAAAATTTGTCGGAAAAAATCATAGGTAAAAGAAGAAAAATTTATTATGTTGAAAAACACATGATACAAGAAAAGTTCGACTACATCTATTTAAGGGTTAAACAATTATGTTATAATGAATGTTTAATAGAAAAAGTATAGTCCTATACAGATTTAACTTGTGTGATCCTTAGTCTTTTGTCCTCACAAATCACTTATTTTACTTTTTTTATTTTATTTATTTAACAAATAACGAGATTCGGATAAAAAACTCTAGCAATGATATTAATATAATTTAAAATTTGAAAATTTATATAATATAAAATATTTTACTTACTCCAACTTCCCTAATTAATTAATTTTATAAAAATTACTATTGCATGCAAGTTGGTTCTTCCAAGGTGGGAAATTATGTTCGACAATAATCTCAGTGTGAATTGAAACATCATCCAATTCGCCCACACCTCTGATTTTTATTCAAGTGTACGATTACAAGAAAATGTATTTACCTATTTTGTCTTATATGTTTGTCAATAAAATTAATTTAATTTGATAGAATTTTGTTAAAAGAGTCTCATCAACAATTTCTTTTAAATAGTTGAATTTCTATTAGTTGTTACATTAGTACATAAATTATTGCAATTAGGTGTGGAATAATTTACTTTTAATAGCAATAGTTAAATACTAAAGATGTTTAAGTAGTTTGATGATAAGTCTTAAAGATAAATCTATTAAGAATCACGTGTTGGTTTGATGATGATGATGTTCACTGTCTCAGATGTGACCTAAATTCAAATCGTGTTATTGTTAGGGTTTTGTCATCTTTTTATAATTCAAAAAAAGAAGAAGTAAAGATGAATCTATTGAATGAATAATAATACAAGCATTAATTTAAGCTACGGATTTGAAAATTATGATAGATTCTATTTAGAACAAATTAATCTCTCTTAAAAACAATTTGGTGATACTTTTTGTTTTACACTCAAGAAATTGCTCTTCAAAGAACATATCTATGCTTACAAAATTCAAAATTCATGTACAACAATGAAAGATTAACATCTTTTATATAGGTTCCAAGTCTAGCTACTACGATAAGATCATACTCCTTAATTGTAGGGATAAAAATAGTTTATAAGAATCATCACAACAGACAAAGGTTAATGCTAGAGTTTTGTAAATTGAATCGTGACTTGAAAAGTTCGAGATGTAACTCACTTGTTAAAGAAATAAAATAGATGGGCAAAATTAAGGTACGGACCTTGCCACACAAGTTCAATTCGTATAGGACTATATTTATTCTATTAAAACGTTGATTATAAAAAGGGTTGTTTAATCCTTAAAACGCGTGTAGCAAAAAACTTTTGTATTTTGTTTTTTCAACATTAGTGAATTTTTCCTCCTCTGCCCGTGATTTTTTTTGAAGATTTTCCACGTAAAGCCCACGTGGAAGCGCTTTTGCTCACGAGAAGGTGACCATTAGGGAAAAACACAGGCAAAAAAGCATCCACGTGGACGCTTTTTTAAAAAATACTTTCACGCCAGCGCGTTTTTTCCTGACACAACGAAAAAAAAACGCTTACATGAAAGTATTTTTCTGATTTATCCTCTGAAAGTAATGTCACGTAAGTACATTTTTGTGTTTTTTACCCATACCCGCAATTATTTTTAGAATGGGAATGGGCCATTTAATGATACTAAACCCAATATAAACGAATTTAGTATAAATAATATATAGATAAGTATACATAGCTTAAATGGACCCAATCTTTTACTGAAACCTTGGGCTAGGAAGTGCTTTGTTTTATTTATTGAATTTAGGCCCCTAATTTTTGGTTTGGACTTTAACCATATATTTCTTAAATTTTTTTTATACACGAGGATGTAATGACAAAATTTAAATTCGTGTTAAATTTGTATTTGACAAAAATTTTAATTATCATTCTATGTAATTGAATGAAGAAAGTAACAATTAAATTCAATCATTTCTCAATTCAATCTAAAGTTAATTTAACATTTTATTTTGGTCTAAAATCTTGTATAGTTGCTCATTATTTTCAAATATCAAGTTGATGATTATGAAATTCGAATAATAAGATTTAAATAAGATTAAGTGTCTACAAGAATTCGTCACGTATATAATTTTATTGTACTTTTTAAAATTTTCGTATAGTATTTAAATAAAACATCATTGTTAGGGGGACAATCCCAAATATAGAACATAAAAAGGGTAATAGTATTACGGAGTTGGATTGCATTTTATTCTCTCTACTCAAAAAATGGGTAAATTAATCTTTGTATATTGATCAAAGAGTTAATTGGTCATTCTCTTAAACATTCCATCTATTTATATTATTATATATGGGTCATTGTATGTCAGAATGAGACACACATGACATACCGCACGTAATTGTCTGATTATCTTGTTAACAAAACTAATTTTTAACAATAAAAATTAATAAAAATTTTATTTAAAGAATCAATTCACTTTTTAATCTAACTAACAAAAACTAAATTACTCATTCTCAAGTAAAAAAGTAAGATATAATCTGAGTAAATGGAGGGGTGAAATAAGATGATATTTATGTCTGGAATTTTGTCAAGTTTAATAATATAAATAAAAGTGGTTAAATTTCAATCAGGTCCCCGTTTGTCTGGCAAACTAACGTGGGAGGAGCGCATTTTTTTCAGAGAATTGATTATTTTGTTTTCAGTACATATCAAACCCAGATTCCCTTCACCCCTAAACCTAACGGCTCTATTTGTATAAAATATTCAAATCCATAATTCCTTCACTATCCCCAACGGTTCATTCCCAGTTTCCCCACTTGGTATTTGGCTGTTTCCCCACAAACCAACAGAAAACCAGCCCCACTTCCCCATCCTCCATTTATATTCCTACCATTTCCTCATCTACACCAAATCTCTCTCTCTCTCTCTCTCAACAATGGAAGCTGCTGCTGCTAATCCTAATGATGTTCAAGTTCAACATGTTACTAAGAAATCGTCGGATGAGTTGCTCAGAAAGTTCGCCGAGCTCGATGAAGATGATGGTGGTGGCGGTAAAAAGGGGGCGGCTTTTAGGAAAGAGTTAAGGGTAATGGTGGTGAAACGGCGGAAAAGGAGTGGGTTTTCCAGGTCCAGAAGGGAATCGTTAGGTCACTGTGAGAGTCCTTCCAACAATGGTACCACCGGCTTAGTTGAGCGGAAATGGCTTCTTCCTCCGCCCGCCACACGCCGGTCTACTTTTCTTAAGCAACTTGGGATCGGGAGGTCGCAGATAAGAGCTAGGGAAATCAGGAACAGGTCCATCTTTGGCACCATTGAGAAGGTACTCTTCGTTAATCCCTTGGTTAATTTCTGGTTTTGGTCCCTCTATATTCTACTTAAGATTTAGTCTGCGTTCGTATAATTTGATCACTCTTCTTTTATAACTGGGATAAACTAGTACGTAGTCCCTGAATTAGGTAATTTTCCCCAACTTGGTCGTCCTTTTAACCTCTTTTTCTGTCCATCATCACCTACAAGAATTATAGTTGACAATCCACATCATGGCATAGAAATATTATATGACTGTTATATGTTTTGATTATGGATGCAGACATGGCGCAAAACCATAGAAGGAGCTTCCAAAGTATTCATGGAGAAACATTATAATAGCCATAGGCGTTTGATTAATGATGTTGTTGTCTAGCAATTTGTATATTGGCCATCATCAAACCATATGTATTTTTACTATTTTTATTATTTTTAATTTATTTTTTTATTTTTGTTATCAACAAAGTAAAGATAGTTTAATATCCAAACCAATCTTAGTTATGAAAATTCCTTTCATCATGGTATTGCTCAATGCAACAAATGTGAATTACGGCGGTTTGAGTCTTAGCTCAAAGTTGGAATATGACCGTTACAATATAACCGTTAGAATCTAACCGTTACAATTTCTCGTTCTTCTCGATTCTTTCATCTTTCTTTTCTTTAAAACTTTAGCATCTTCCTAAAATTACATTAGAGGAAATTATATCTAGGAGATTGGATTTTAAGTGGGGCCGTTTGTGACCCCTTCAACCTTTCTTAGAAATTGAACCTAGTGTGATTTTTTTGGTCAGAAAAACCGATTCATTAGAGAAGAGCAATACCAATTATGTTTCACCTTCCTCATTTGAGTGTACGAATTGAAGTTTTGTGTTAACCTCGGAGAGCAACGTCCACTACACGATTACACTTATCAGGCGAATTTGCATCTTAGGACAATGATTCTTTCTTTTATTTACGATTGGTTTATTTTCCAGTCAATACTAACAATTTTGTTTTGCAATCATATTTTTCAATAAAAACCGATAATTTTTATGTTAAGAAGTGAATCAACTAATATCCAAATATTATTTATAAAATAGAATCAAGTTATGCTTTAATAACTTTTTTTCTTTCCAAAAAAATCAAAATAAAAAATTACATCTAAATAAGTCAATAGATCATTTTCCACCAAATTAAGTGTAAAAATCATTTCCAAAGAGATTTTTTCCACCAATTACATGCTCACAAAATTCAACATCATTTGTCTCAAGTATGGTATTATGATCAAGCACTTCACTTTTTAAAGTAAGAAACCTATGTGTTCAGCATAACTGATGAACATGGAATCAGAAGTTTTAGATTCTAGTTTTCTTTTCTTAGGTTTTGGTAGTATAATTTAGTTAGACACCCCATACTTTTAAATATTTTAGATTAGGAGGATAACTCTTCTACAATTCACAAGGTATTTGACTAATTTTCTTATAACGAATTTGATTTTGCCAATGACATAACCTCTCCTGTCAATATAAATTAAACTTAAAAGTTTCGATTCTCCAGAAAAACTCATGTTTAAAACTACTTATAAATTAAACCCACGTTCTTTCCATTGACAACAATACTCATGCAGGTCGAATTAAGATTCAACTATACACAAATAACTTTAATATGTCTTAAAAGAATAGAAAAGACTTTAATTTCCAAACCTACATGTTGAGTCGTTGTTATAGTCCGAACTTTCATCTGAGCTTATTTGGGAGTCGAATCAGGTTGCAATCCCATTGAAAAATTTTCAAGCCCATGATTTGGCCCGGCCCGGTACAATAGCATATTTTACTATTTATTTATTATTAATATATTAAAATATGATATTCTATATGATTTAAATTAAATTCAAACCAAAATAGATCGGATAGAGATAAAAAGGGTAAACTCTACGCAATGCTATCAAATTATTAATAAGTTTACATTTAATCACTAAATTTTAAAAAAATTATAAAATATTCATTAAATTATTTTAAAGTTTTAACTTAAATCATTGAGTTGCTAAAATTGTTGTTGTATGACCTTCTCTCTTCTCACCATCTACACCAATCGAAAGCTCTCTGTTGATCAAAATCCGCTTTCTTTTCCGATCTCTAACACTGACTATTAGATATGTTATTTTACTTGTCGGAAGGTACTGATTCACTATACCGATTATCAAATTATTACTTAAAACTCACTAGTCAAATTTAAACTTAACAGCCCAATAATTTAAATAAAATTTTTTTTGAATAATTCAAAAACCATTTGAGTGACCAAAACGTAACTTTACTAATAATTTAGTGACTTTATTGGAATTTACCCAAAAAAATATCATTATCTAAATTCCACTTTACCGAAGTCCACAATAGTTGGTGAACAGATCTTTTAAGGCGGCCAGTTGGTTACAGAACGTGTAAAAATATCTATCATAAGTTCTATTGGAACTACCATTCGATGATCCAATCAAGGATCACATGTTGTGAATCTTGTGATGGTCTCAGCATTCATTTCTAGCTACTCTAGGCATTAATGTAGTGTAACCTAATCCCTCCGTTTACTTCGATCCGGCCCCCCTCCCAAGTCTTGTTTTCGGAAAAAAAAAACAGACTTTCCCTTCCGTTTTTATTCGAACGATTGCAGAATACTGAATACCTAAAATTTTGCACTGTTTTCAATTTCCCCTATTTAGGAAAAAATCGTTTTTATTATTCTTTTTCTTTAAATGGAGAAAAACAAATCTTTCAAATACTACTCTCAGGAGCCGGAATCACCTCATCCATGGAATGCCGAATTCGGAATCAGCAACGCAAGCGATCGGCGTTACGCGTTTTCGCGGCAACCATCGTTTAAACAGTCGATGAGAGATCCTCAAACGCCCAGCGTTTCCAATGGTTCCTCCAAGCCTTTCTTATCTAGGAATGTTTCAAGCATCGATATACCCCCAGGGTTTTACTCTGTTGACCATTCAAAGGAAGGGAATTTCGATGCCAAAGGATCGGCGGTTTTCGATTCGGTTTTCTGGGTTTTTCGGGTTATGAGAACTGGTAATCGCCAAATGAAGAGGTTGCTGATTATGATTTCACTAAATGTGGCGTATTCTACGGCTGAGTTGGTGATTGGGCTCTTTACGGGTCGTATCGGTGAGATTCTAATATCTTTTATGCTTGGTTTTCGCATTTATATGCATAAATCGTGAGTGTAGTTTAATCGGTTGGTGATTAATGAGGTATGTATACGAAAGAGTTCTGGCTAATCAATATGGACAAAGAATAGCTCAATTATCAATTGGACTTGCTATTTCTATGTAATAACGGTATTTGCTCGCTAATTAACTGCTTTTTATCAGTCTCAGCTATAATTTTCTTTTGTAGTTTTGATGTTTTGCAATTGAACTAAGCTTCTACCTGTTTTGACGCAAACTCTTATTTTTTCCCCTTAATTTTTAAATTTTAAAATTTATTGTCGACTATAAGCTTAAATGATCATATTCCTTGGGGTAATGTGAGATTCCATAATAGGGTACTTGCATTTGGATTTCAAACATGATCCTGAGCTTGAGCTATTAATCTTACATTCCCAACAATGTCAAGATTTCTAACTATAATCTCAGTTCTCTTCTTTAAGAAATCTTATAATCTTTCTTACCCTTATTTTTAATCATTTTGATTCATTTTACTTAAAAACTAAGTAACACTAAAAGATAATGAATCAAATTCTTTAATTCTTTGATATATTTTTCAAGCAACATTTTAACTATATTTACTTATTATTATAAGTTGAGGAAAATTAATATTTGATGCTATCATGTTACATTTTGTCCATTGCATTCTGTCCAAAATATTACTTTTATAACAATTTACCATTCTTTTTTATCATTTTGGTCAAATTTGCTTTTAAAGCTTAACAAGTAACATGTTTTAATAATAAAAGAACATATTTTTCTTATTTCTTTTCCCTGTCACTTTTAGTTTAAAGAAAACCCTAATTGCTTATCACTCCTTGATTCTAGTTTTTTCATTTGTGAAAAGAGATATGAAATTAATTTATTAGAGAAATGCATTCATTTATCAGTAAAATAGAATGCTATAAGCTTTCAACCTTTGTGTATTAAACAAATAAAAAAAAATCACCAAATTCTATAAGGCAATTTAGTAAAATGTGCTTTTATGTAATCTTACATTCCGTCAATCAAATAGCAAAATCTTAAGTTCTACCCAAATAAACCAAACAGTGCAATGCAACTTACCCGGTAATATGTCAAGTAATCTCATTACCCTAGGTAAATTTGCATTCTGTGAACCAAACATCCCACAGTATTAATGTGGATGGCATACATTCTTTATGGCTGTAAATGCATTTATCTTCACAATTTTGTTATCCTATTTCTAAGTGTTCAATTGTTCTTTATTATTTTTTGAACAATTTGCTTTGAATTTGATGTCTTTAATTCTTTGCATGAAATGGAGTACAATGCTTGAAAATATCATCCTTTGTTGAATAAAATTCCTTGTTGATTTTAATTTGCATCAAGTTTTTAGGATTCCTGGTTTTATAATTACAGTTTTTTTCTGTTAATCATTTTGTTTCTATGCTTGACTTTTCAGGTTTGGTATCTGATGCCTTTCATTTAACATTTGGCTGTGGTCTCTTGACGTTTTCATTATTTGCAATGGCTGCCTCTCGGAGAAAGTCTGATAGTGTTTATACTTATGGGTGAGATCATACAGGTTTCAATATGTCATGAGATAACGTTGGTTCACTTAATTGGTATTTCTTGGAGTTCTTGAGCTTGTTAAAATTTTTCAGAAAGTATTTATTTCCTTGGTTCTGATTTAAGTTTAATTATTCTCAAACGTGCTTTTTACTTGAAGTTACGCGTTTGACTAAGATTATTTCTTTCATCAAGCACATAACCAATGTTAACACAGTTACATTCACTCTTATTCACTGGCCTGACTGATTCATTTTCTGTTTCACAGTCTATTATTTTCCTGTTTCATCAGTTATTTGTGGCAAAGGCATAATTTAATTGGTAGTTATTATCTCTCCTCTAAAAGGGGAATTTCAATTGCATATCCTCCAACCCCCAAAATCACTTGTGAAATGACAAAGGAAAATTTTCTTTTTCAAATTATTTTCTGGAAATTATATTGATGGTTCTACATGAATGCTAATAATTGTAAAAAATTTCATTATCAGGTACCAAAGACTTGAAGTATTGTCTGCTTTCACCAATGCTGTAAGTATTTGTTTATTTGCGACATTCTTTTTGTCAAAATGTTGCGTTCAAGTTTTAGTCTTTCAGTTTGTTCCATGTTTATGTCATGATTTCATTTTAGTGAAATTGAAGTACAATAACTTAGGACAAGGATGAGCTAAATTGTCCCTTAAAATCCTAGCTGCTGTTTGCTAGAAATCACTTGGTATTAATCGTGTTGGTATAGACTTCTATCTCTGACATTTGAATTTCAAAGTTTAAATTGATAGTAGAGCTAGATATTTGTTGTCTTTTGGATAATCCATATAAAAGCTAGAAAAAATATACTTGTATTTTACTCAAAGCTTACCTTCACTGTTTTAAGATGTAATAGAAATAGTGAAAAGTATTTAGAGCCAATAATGTGCAAAATTAGGAAACTACATTAAATGATAACTCATAATTTAAAACTGTATGGGAAATGGTAAGTCATAATTTTAATTGTTGGCTTGCTCTATTCTGTTGAGCTGCTGTCAAGTCCATGTAGCTATTATAATTGATTTTGGTTTCTTGTTCCTGCTTTACAAATATTCCTAGTTCTTTTAAATATTTCAGCAATTTTATTTTGTTGATTCTGTTTTACTTACATAAAATGGGTTAACATCTTGATATTTTTGATTTTGCTGCGTGTTTAGACAGCTATTTCTATTGTTCTTGTCATTCTCCTTAGCTGTGGAAGCACTTCACGCTTTTATCCAAGATGAATCAGAGCACAAGTAAGACATCATGCCCTTGATTGGTAGTACAGTGGTTAATATTAGTAAGTTGTTAGATATTTATCTAAATCTTTTTTATGATTAAACGGAGAAAAAAAACTGAAAAATGTTTACTAACTTTTTTTTTTGTTGGTTATAGGCATTATTTGATTGTTTCAGCTGTGACAAATCTGTTGGTGAATCTTATGGGTGTTTGGTTCTTTAGAAATTATGCTCGAATCAATCTTGGTAAGTCAGATGTCATGGTTCTTAATGCTTGAGAGGTTACATTTGAAAGTAAAATAAGAATGCTTATGAGGTTCAGGATGAAGCAATGGATTAGCCTTTTACTTTTAATTTAGGAAGATGGACCCAGTCATATGTAATTGCTTTTAAAAGTATATCTCAAATAATATTTTTAGCAATATCCATCATGAGCTTAGTTCTTTTACGGGGTTGCAAGTAGTGCTCTTTGTTTTGGGGTTGATGAATTTGTAGAGTAGTGACTTTAGTCTGATATCAATTTATTATGAACTTTATGCTAAGAAGAAACATTGTGGGGTTACATACAGTGATGATAGATGTTTGCCATGCCTGTATGATTTTTCACTTTGCTTTTGTTTAGGCTAGTATGTGTGCTTGCTTACCTGTTGTCAGTGGAAGTGTTCCAACTGACACAGCTATGTTATGTTTAAAGCATTGCAATTTGTTTCATCATGATATGAGAACCTAGAGCTTAATAAGGTTATGATTGCCACAATTTGAAATATGAGCTTGGGATCGTTTGTTATTCTTATATGTATATTTTCTTGCAGTATACAGGAAACCGGAAGATATGAATTACCACTCAGTTTGCCTGCATGTTCTTGCAGATTCCATTCGCAGGTGTGACACCTGTTCTGTCTCTATATATGCATTACTTTTTTCTTTCATCATGTAAATTGTCTTAAACTTCTGAACATTTGCTTTTTTCTTTTTTTTCTCAGTGCAGGTTTGATATTGGCATCCTGGTTTCTCTCTCTTGGGTAATATCTTGCTTCAATTTTAAATTAACTGCTAGTGAAGAAACAAGCCAGATTTCAACTATCCTGCTCCTTCAAACAAAAACTTGGCTTGTTCGTCTGTTTTCCCTCTTATTCTTTCTTCATTTTGTCTTAATTTTCTTCCCCATCTTGCAGTGTTAATAATGCAGAAGTTCTGTGCTTGGGACTAGTTTCGGTGGCAGTCTTTATGCTTGTCATGCCTCTATTTAAAGCTAGTGGCGGTGTCTTGCTTCAGATGGCACCACCCAATATTTCACCTTCAGCCTTGGCCAAATGCTTGCGGCAGGTGTTTGCCTTTACATTCTCTATTTTTATGCAATTTCTTGTCAAATATGCACACCTTTCTTTTGTGATTTATAATTTAATTTTTTATCTTGTTTAGATTACGTCTCATGAAGATGTTATAGAAGTTTCTCAAGCTCGGTTTTGGGAACTAGTGCCTGGTCATGTTGTTGGATCCCTTTCACTTCAGGTATTTTACTGTTAATCTCATGCCTTTACAAAATGTTTTTAATCCATTGTTGGATGTTTAATGCTACATTTCTTATCGACACTTTGAGCAGGTGAAGAAAGAGATGGATGATCGGCGGATTCTAGAGTATGTGCATAATTTGTACCATGAATTGGGAATACATGATTTGACAGTGCAAACTGATTATGCATGAACTTCATCCCCCTTTCCGCTCGTTTTTTCATTGTATTTATGAGATTGGTGCTGGGAAAAGAACCTTGTATTGTAGTCATTTTGTCATCCCAAATGGATAGATTATGACTAGGGGGGAATCTTCTTCTTGGGTCAAATTGACCATTCAAAAAGCAATATTTCATGTTAATTTATATTATTTCTCTAATTAAGCAATTTTGTGGGGTTTCATCTGTTGGTTTTTATTACATGTTTTTCTCATTCTTATAGATTTGGCTTTAGTTTTGGACATAGTCTTGCCGTCAATTTTCCTCATCTCAACTCCTGGTTAAAACAATGGCATGTATTGAACTTCAACTCGCTTCTGATAACCCTTGTATAATTTGGTCTTGGGTGAGATCATAATAGCTCATTGAACTTGACATGTTTGTATGGGATTCTGAAGCTTCACCTGTTTACAAGCATGTATTGCAATTCCTTTAACCATATATGATCTTACAGTTACGATGGGGGAAGAGAAGAAATGATGAAGCTACATTATGTGATAGAATAACAGGACTGTTGCAGTTTAGATGCAAAAAAAATGTTCTTATCTGAACTTCCTCTCTCATCAACCGTTCCACTATTTATCATTGTCCTTGCGTCTGTTCTGTTATCACTAAAAATTCTAGCGTAATTTATCCAAATAGTTACTTTTGCTTATCTTATGTTACATTTTAATCATTTATGTTTGAAATGTTATATTTTAGCTACTTATGTTATGCGTTATAGCATTTTAGTCACTAAGCTGTTAATTTTCATTAACGGTAAATTGACGTGGTACGTTAAATTATCATTTCAAATAAAAATTTTAGATTAATATATATAATTGATTTTCATATTTTTTTCGTTTTGAACAATTTAAAAATTTTCTTTTTATGTTCTTTTAACTTTTTTTTTTTTTTTTCTATTTTCCATTCTCTTCTGCTTTTCTAGCTCTGTCATCAACCGCATCTCTTAGCAACTTTCTTCCACTATTTATCATTTTTCTTGACATCTGTTCTCTTATAAGCAAAAATACTATGGAAGTTTTTATATTAAGAGTCGGATTGTATTTTGTTCTTTTATAAATCCATCCATTTTTACTGTCACAAAATTAGTATGAGGTGTATCTTACACATCATGTGTAATTTTTTGGTTATTTTGTCAGTTGCATCAATTTTTAATAGTAGAAATGGATGAAATTTTTAACAAAACGGATCAGTTTATTACATTTTTATTTAACGTTTAGAGATTAATTTGTCACATGAGAGTGATAGTTGAAGAAAATCATTGTGCACATGGTAATCTATGCTTGTTGAGTACCATTTCTAAAAGGTAACATGAACATATACACAAGCTAAGGAGACATTTGTATTTGAACATTTGATGAGATATGATGGAATAATAATAACAAAATAAAAGTACCCCCCATTGACAAAAAGAAAAAGTTGTAGTATTCTGGTATGGCAATATTGCAGAACTGAGTAACAGTGATTAGCTAAGGTGGTTTATCTTCCATCGACCTCTGAAAATGTACTGAATTGGGATTGGGATCCGGTGATAGAATAATCTGACTGGCTGAAAACAGGGGGCACTGCAGGCCACACAAATGAAGGCCTTTGTAGTGGCACCTGTGGTGGATCCATTTCCCCTGCAAGAACCGCCGAAACAGTCTTCATTGATGGCCTAAAATGTGGGTTCGGATGGCAACAGGCTAAACCCAGTGTGAGTGCGGATTCCACTTCTTTTTCCGCGAAGTCTCGATCCAAATTCGAATCCGCTGCATCTGTAATCCTTCCTTTGCTATAATATTCCCATAGCCAATTCACAATGCTGTTGTTATAATTACTCAACTCACTCTGATTACCAAGCTTTCTTCCACATACAACTTCAAGGAGAAGCACACCATACGAATAAACATCGGTTTCAACCGTCGCTCTGCTTATAAGAAAAGTTTCCGGTGCCATATAACCAGGAGTGCCTGCGATCTCTAACGTTGAATGGTGCGTCTTTTCTCTTTGTTGAATCGTTCTTGCCAACCCGAAATCTCCCAATTTAGAATTGAACTCCGAATCCAGCATTATGTTGCTACACTTTACGTCCCGATGAAGCACCCTTTTCTCACACCACCCATTGTGAAGATAATCAAGTGCCTCAGCCACCCCTTGTATAATGATGAGCCTAGTTTCCCAACTGAGATTTGGTTGATTTGATTCACCTTTCCCTGTTTTCTCATCATAGAATATGAACTTATCAAGGCTTCCATTCGGCATGTACTCATACACAAGGAGGAGTTCTCGGTTCTCATAGCACCATCCAACTAGCTTCACAAGATTCTTGTGGTTTAAGTTACCAATTGTGGTAACCTCAGCTATGAATTCTTGGTTCCCTTGATCTGATTTCTTGGACACCCTTTTCACAGCTATTTCGTTTTCTTTCCAAACCCCTTTGTAAACTGTCCCAAATCCACCTTTCCCAAGCTTGTTTTTGTGATCAAAATTGCCTGTTGCTCTTTTCAGTTCTCTCAGTTTAAACCTTCTTGGAGCAGTAGAGCTCTTGATATGAGCTTCTACATCCGCATACCCTCTTTCCAAACCATCCTTTTTGGATCTCCTCCTCCAATAAATCCCAAGCCCCAAAATGAAACCCAGAGCTAGAATCGGGATAGCAATCCAAACCCACAGTATATTTGAATCATCCCCAACATCATCACCATGGAATTCCCAAGCTCTTACACAGTTCAACTCTGTGAAGTTTCCAGTTGAAGCTGAGAATCCCACATGAACAGTTTCAGGAAGAAACAGGGAGAGATCCACAGGCACCGATAATACTGGATTTCTACTTTGGGTCTCGTTTCCATTGGAAACGAAAACAGTCATGTTTTTGCCATCGTATTCAACAACGGCCCGTACATCGACCCCCATGGAAAGGTTAACCCCATAGCCACTCAAAGATTGCTGTTCAATTGAATAACAGCTATTGATATCCAAGCCAACATGGTTACCGTCAGGTTCTTCTTCATAACTCTTCCTAGTGTCGAACTCCACGCCGACGATCCTAGCTTGAGAGGTTCCATTGGTGGTTGCATTGACTATGCCGAGCCATTGGCCGAAGCTCTCCTGTGGGACATTAGAATCTGCACTTAGCACAAAGGCTAAACCTTCCCCGACTTCCGGTGAATCTTTGTTACTGATATTAATAACGAAAGTCGTGTTGAAAGATGCTAATTTTCCTTTCTTTTTGCTCCACAGCTTGAATTTCTTCCCATAGAAAGCCCTGCCTGGTGTGTTTTTAATATCACCATGAAGATCAGGTGTGATTTGGAGGGCATCTCTGAAAATAGTTGAATTCTTAGTCAGCAACAAATCCTTTCTGTTCTCTTCTTGGAAATCTGAAAACTTGAAATCAAAACACTGCACATTAATGGAAGAAACAAGGATTATAATTGCCAAAAGCAGCAGCTTGACTATGGGCAAAGTTGCCATATAGCATGTGAGGTGAAGAGAGATTGTGTTAAATGTTAATGGCTGGCTGGTGAAAATGAATGCAAGTTCAGGGATGAAGGAGGTGTTCTCATTGAAGACAAGATGGTGTAACTTCTTAGAAATTGAAAGCAACATTGGTCAAATTTGAGATTCTCGGACTTTTAGGAAACCACTTGTTTGTCACCTGTATTCCACTAGGAAGAAAAAGGCTTCCCTTTCTCTTTCAATAAATTAGAAGATGTCCCAAACTTTTTGATTTGGTCCTACCTATTTTGATTTACACCTAATCTTTTTCAAATGTGTTTACACTTTCTAAAATTATTAAATAAGATAAACTACTCAAATAAAATAAAATTTTAAATAAATAATTTTTGCTATAAAAATTCTTATTTAAACATTTTTGTAAATATTTAACTCTTACCTCGATAACTTCCAACTCATTAAATCTTAATTCGAGCATTTAGCGCTTTTAATATAAACAATACTGTTTAATAAGAAAATATCACCTTGAATCATATGTAAATTTACACAACATAAATTTAAACAATACTAAAATATAAACCTTTTAAGTCGATTAAGTCTTAGTTTGATTGATATGTGCATTGTTGTCAATGCAAGAGGACAAGGGTTCAAGTTAGGGATGTCAGTAGGTCGGGTTTCGTAGGGTCTTCGCACCCAATTAGGCAGGAATGAGGACAAGAATTAAACCCGCCGTGGGTGGTGGGGTAAGCGTGAATATGACCTTGTACCCGCCTCATCCATGTTCGCCCCATTCCATCTCCACATTATATAATAAGCATATTTAAAAAATAAACATTTATAAAAATTTAATTTGATAATTATCTTAATAGTATTTTATTAAATTTTATTTAGTGTTTATCTTGTAGATAAATATTCTATTAATTTAATATTAAAGTTTAGAGATATTATGAAATTAGCCCACTGATGATCTTCCTAAAAGAATTTCTGATTCGAAGTGAGCTCACACTCGATAGATGTGAGCTCGAGGATAACGAAGAAAGACTACTTGGTCGAAGTATTCATATTTTTTTCATAAAAAAATTGGTTTATATTTATTTCACTAATACTTATAAATATATTATATGAAGTGAGTCACAGAGCGGGTATAACGGGGGCTAGGTGGGTCTGGGGATCCACGTGGGTGGTGGGGCGGGGATGGTTTTAAGTTTTGTCCCCGCAACGAGTCTCAGGTGGGGATGGAGATGAAAATTCTTGGTGGAGATGGGTGTGGAGGGAGCACCCCCACATCCGCCTTGCCCAATTGACATCCCTAATTCCAGTGCACTGAAGCACATTATCCTCCTATTTACAGGTTAAGAAAAAACTATAAATAATTCTAAGTATTATGTCAAAAAACAGATATGATCAAAACTTATACTGACATAATTAAAAAAAAACCTTTGAAAGATTAACTTCATATTTATTTTGTTGTGATTTATATTTAAATAAAAAAATTAGAGTAATTCAAAAAAGAAAAAGAAATCCAATCATTTAATTCATTCATATTTGTTTTGATGGGAGTTGCACTTTTGTGGTTAATGATTGGTCATTTAAAAGAGGAATATATGCAATGCAAGGATATGTTTAAAATGAAGGAGTTGATTGAGAAAGAATAAAGGCATCCTTTTCCTTTCGTCAACACATTCAAATTTTGATTGCTGGTCGCCCCCATTCCTAGCCCTATTCCCATCCCTATTCCTATTCCTATTCAACGCGTAATTTTTGGGGTCTTTTTCTTTATTAATGCCGTGAATTGAATTCACGTGTTTCATTTATCTATCTACAAATAAAGAAAGACCCCCAACTCTAATCAACCTCCAAATTTCCTTGCAAATCCCATTTTTCAAGCCTAAAAACCACTCATTTTCAACCCGTGTATTTGTCTGATGTTTAGGATGTTTACTGTCCTAAATGTAACTTGAATTCGAATCGTATTAATCGCGTCGCTATTAAGATTTTCCTCTCTTCTTATAATTCAAAAAAAAAAAAAAAAAAAAACAATCATTTTAAAAAGCTCAACTCACTACCATGATTAATTAAATTAAAATACGAAGAAAGATGGTGTTTACCATTGATTTAGTTTTACATGTTAGAAATTTTATATTAATAGTTTGTAGGATTAAATTTAACAAATGGTTCTAATAATAGTATATTATTATGTCGTTTATAAGTTTAATTAGCGAAATAGTTTATTTTGATTATCGAAATAAGCATATTACTAAAAATAGTTTAAACTGAGAATATATTTGACTAAACTCAAGTTAAATTTAAGAATTATTCGCCGATGACATTAATAGTCTAGCTTACATTAATTCTAAATAAATGAATGATCATCATGCTTGTATGTTGGGTGAGTAGAAAGTTGGTATGTTGAGTGTATGATTGGTGTATGGCATGACATCACTTACAAAAGTGGAATTTGTAGCTTGAATAAAAAGTAAATAATATCCTTTCATTGGCATTGTGTGGATTGTGAAAAAAGAATACGGTCATGAGTCATTTGTCTAGGATGAATGATTAGTCCTTATTGATTGTAAGTAATAATAACTTTTATCGCGGAAGATAAAATCACGACAATGAGATAAAATGAATTGAATTAGGCGAACAGTTTTAATCTAAAAGGATTACGAATTAGCTTTCATGATGGTATACAATGAGGATATTAATCATTACCTTTAGTGAATTGACTCATTGATTAAATTAGTTTATAACTAATAGAAGAAGAGTCGGAACTTAATTATATTTATTTAAACCTCAATTATATATGTTCAATCGATCCTTCCATTTACTCATCATACCTCTATCCATATTGCATGATAAGAACTGATTGAATATAAAGATGAAAATGATGCATGATAAATAGATTATATCTGTTACTCTTCGTAGTAAATATATTTTCTTGATAAGAAGTTAATAAATGACTTAGAAATTAATTTAATTTTTTGGATATTATTTAATTAACTAAATAATGGGTTCAAAATGATAATTAAGTTAATTAGTCATTATAGTTATACTTTATGTAGACAATTAAATTAAATTTACATAGATTCTAAAGTAGTAATGATTTTTTATTAAATAATTATTTTTATGTTCTTCGAGTTCTAGTATAACTCTTTTGAATTTTCTTTTATAATTATGTAACGATCTGATTTTCGTCGATGTTGAAAATTTTTATTTTGGAAGTCAAATTTATTAAGCAAGCTAGCCGAGAAATTTTAATTGAGTGTTTTCGAATCAAATATAAAATTTAGAAATAGAATTATTTAATAATTAATTGAATAGAATATTAAAAATAGTACAGGGGCTAAGTTGAAAATGATTCAAACTAATGTAATAAGATTTGGAATCTGATCATGTCCTTCAAGTGCAGTCATACCAAGAGTCTAAATATAAATAAACCATAATGAAAGTGGGATAGTGGCACCTCACCTCCACTAGCTTAGGCTAAATGAAATATTAGCCCATTGATTTGTTTGGTAATAATATTTTTATTAGTTATATATTATAAGTGGGGGAGAAAGAGGTGGCTTTCATCATTTATGCTTTCCTAAAAAAGAATAAAAAGCTCAACATTTCTCCTTCCATGGAGGGTCATATATAAGGTAAAGTATTAGCTTTTTCTTCAAGATTTTTATAGATTTCTCATGCGGAAACTTCATCCTAGCTTAGTCTTGAAGTGATATAAATCATGGTAGCTATGTTAAAGACTTAATGTTCATAAATTTGAAAGTATGGGACACATGATAGTTAAACTTGATTATGTAATGATTGGGTTAATTTGAAATAAAACTAAATAACTTAAAAGTTTTAAGGTTAATAATTGAAATATAGGGACCTGTTTGAAAGGGATAAGAACTTTGAGATTTATTAGTAAATACTGATAGGGTGAGATCCCTAGTGAACATGGATATGAGGCTGGATTTGGTTGCCATCGGGTGAAGTATAAAATAGGAAGATTTCAGACATTAGTGAAATAAGTGACTTATTTAAGAAGCGTGTAGGATGAGTTTAATTTGTGAATTATCGGACTCCATCAAGAGATCCAAAAGCTTTAGTGCCTAAATTGTGAATAGTTGGATTTCAATTCTGATTTAGTTGGTTAGATTGGAATGGGTTGGTTCCATAGTGAGAGACAACATGCATCGCGAATGGGTGGTTGAAATGATCGGTGTGTTAATTCACTGAAGAGTGAGATGAAAGCATTAAGGAAAGGGAAAGTGAGATGATCAAATAATAAGGAAAAAATCTAAACCAAATGAGCTCATGATCTGCGGCCACTAAATCCCTGATGTGCAGCAACCACATGCCCACAAACAAATTTTATTAACAATTAAACCGAAAAATTCCTTGCATTTCTGTTTACTGGTGCCACTCTTCAAACCCGGTGAAGACAGTGCCTGAGGAGTGTATATAGGTGTGAAAGGAGGCATAGTTCTTTCAATTCTATTTATACATCTCTTCCTCTCCATAGCATCAACTTCTTCAGTCATTCTGAAGCCGAAGAAAACTTTGCATGTCGTGATAGTCGTGTGTGAATTAAAATATGGCGGTAGAGAAGTTGAGGAATTGGTAATTAAGCTTCTTTATCTCTCTGTACTTATGGATTGTAGAAAGAAGTAGAGTAAGAGTCTCAAAGCTCTTGTCTAATTTAAGATTTTGGCAACCAGTTTAGACCATCGGGACAGGGAACACGGGGAAGTCCGCTAGGACGTAAAACATAGGGATCACGTTTGGAAAGTCTGCAGGTTAGGAGGGATGCCGAGGGATTCAAGTGGAATTCGCGGTGTGATTGGGACGATAAGTCACAAGAATGAATGAGCTTGGTGTGTAAACCATCGGGATAACGAGAAAAGTTGCCGAGGACAATAATGGGTGATGCCAAGGTTACGTCTCAACCCGGTTAGGGTGAAAAAATGAGGAGGTATACATACTGTATGACTTGCGGATCCCACAAGATTTAAGCAAACACGGAATAGACCCTACTAGGATGAAATCATAGATTGCAAGCTGACAAAAAGTTAGCCGAAGGGCTTAACAGGCTGATAAGGGAGGAAATGCACGCCCAAGATTGAATGGGCAACAATGTCCATTAGAGGATAGTGAAAAGCGGAGGTCAGGCGTAACCATGAAAAATGGCAAAAATCTTGTTGATCTATCAAAGGTAGGCACTGCATGTCCAAATAAGTCTCTTCGGGCAATAAACCAACAGGGCGAGCATTATGGTGTTGTTTGGTGAGCACTAGTACTCCAAGGCAGTGAGGACATTGAAATCCGGTAAAGATTCTAGACGTGGATCTCACCAAGTTCTCTCCAACTTATAAAGTTTTTGCTTGAATGCAGGTCAGTTAAAGATTCGAAAATCAAGAGGGACCAAGCCAGACTCCGCTAGGAATTAGGTAAAACGCGGCAACTGTGCATGTGTACAGAGGAGGCACCCATAGAGGCTTCGCCTCAGGATTTACGTTGTCTACATACAGTATTGAGTCTCTGTCCAAAACTTGTAAATGATCGGTTAGAATCAAAGACTTAAAGTTCTATTTCTAGTTTAATACGAGTTGTAAATTTCAGTTAGATTTTCAAATTCTAGTTGTCTAAGCATGCAAGTAATCAGGAAGAGAAATGGTGTTAAGTTAGCATTTGATACCTGGACTTGGAGTTCGGGTCAGGTAGAAGGTGTCATACAGCATTCTCAAGACGCGATCCTCAATGTTTTGAGACCTTAGTTAAGTTTTGATGGTTGAAATGGAATCAAGTCTTCGTAAACATATTTGACCACCAAATAACACCATAATTTGTAAGATGAAGTCGAACAACATCTTAATGTATGTATATGATTATGAATGACAATTAATTTGAACTGTGTGGAGAAAAAATTATATTAAATTGAAATAGTTTGAGTTGCTCCGGAAACGTAATGTGAGGTCACGTATTTAGATTCGTGGGTCGGGTTGGATGTGGGGTGTCACAAAATATATGGTATTGGTGCCAAAATTAAGGGGAAACTCTGTTTAAATGTAGTGAAAATTTATTCAAGTAGTCCTTTTCGAACTCAAATAAATTCTATTTTCTTGTTTTTCTCGTTCTAAATCTGTGAGATTACAATTACTATCACCCAATTGGAAATTGAATTTTGATTTTGGACTGAAGTTGATTGCCCTCTTTTGGGAAGTCTTAATTTTTATCCCGTGTTCGGTTCTTTGAGTTAAATCATCTTTAAGCATTGAAGAGTTCGAGAATAGTAGAGAAGATCATTCGATTGAAAACTTAAAAGATTTGAACTTCAAATCGAATTGTTTGACAAATCCGAGCACGGTTCCAAAGCTTACTTTACACTTTTCTGCAGCTCAAAACACATGTATTCTTAATCAAATGTATACCATTCATTGATTTGCATTGAACACTCGACGGATTAATCTATATGAGTGTGAAGTGAGACTGTTTCTACGAGATTTGTTGTAAAATCTCTGAAGTAGTCATGAAAATCTAGGCATGCTTATAAGAACTGGGGGTAAAGGAAGGGCTCCCGCACGAAATTGAGCCCAAAAGGTGAGTGCAGTGCAAATCAATGGATTTTTATTCTACATGGTGCTTTTATTTCTTAGAGTAAAGTAAGCTGACCAAGAGACTTAACTTAAAGAGCTCAGTTTTTTCTCTATGACACTAGTCGTTACTTCCCATAATTTTCCCTCTACGTTTAATAACTTTGACCAGCTATTTATCCAACACTGCACTTAGAGAAAATACAAATTTAAAGCAACATAACTCAATTAACTTCTTATTAGTGGATGACAGAAATAGTTTATTACTACTTCTTGACTGATTCTTATATCCATTCAAAGTTGGTGAGCTTCTCGACATGTTTGGTAATAACTTATTGCTTGAGTTAGTGAACCCAAGCGGTAGCTACCTTTCATATAATTATCTTATATGTTATAAGGCAGGGGTTTAAATAAATACAAATGTTGAAAAGTTTCTTTGCAAGTGTGTAACGTCCGCGTTCTTGAACCGGATTTGAAATAGTAATAGAGTAGAATTGAGAATTAGACTATATAGCTAAAATAAGAACAAAGTTAGAAAATTAAGGATTAATTAGTAATTGTGATAAAGGAGGAAGGACTAAATAGTAATTTATCCAAATTGAATTATGAGTCATCATGGGAATTAGATTGATTAAGGAGGGACAAAAGAGTAAATTGGTGGAAGATGTTTTTGGAGGCAATGATTTGGGCCAAAGTGTAAAGTTGGGAGGTCCAAGGACTAAAAGTACAATATTACCATTTTATTAAAGAGAGAGATTTTTAGTGGGGAAATCTAGAGAATTAGAGAAAGGGAAAAGAATTAAAAGATGAAAACATCATCTTTTCTTCTCATTTCACAACCGTCACATGCATGTCTCCTTCCACCCAACTTTTCCTTTATTTCAATTAAGTCCTTCTACCATTGTTAAACCTTCCAAGCTTCAAAAACCTTCATTTTTTTTTGAAATTTCTGAAAGAAAGGAATAGAATAGAGTTAGTAGACACCTCGATTCTCATATAGAGTCTCTTTTGAGGTGTTAAAGAGTTAAGGGATTGAATTAGAATTTTGGGTTTTCATGAAATAAGGTAAGAGATGGTTCAATTTTCATGATATACATGTATTTTTCTGTAATTTAGTATGGAAATCATTGAATTATAGCATTTAGCTTACACGTGTTTATGTGAAATTGAAGAGAAAGGAAAGAAGGAAAGGGACCAAATTGAAGACAAAGGAAAAGAGAAGAGAAAGGAGTAAAAAGAGGAGAAAACCAGTCTTTTTGTTGTAAGTACTACAAGATTTTAAATTGAAGATTTATTCTCTTTAAAGTATATGATTAATTGTGATAAAAATGAGTAAAATGATATGTTTAGTTATAAATATGGTGATTAGGTGTGATTAAATGAAATTTAGTGCAAAGGAAATATGAGAAGGGAAAAATTCACTTCAAAACAGTTTGGACAGTAACAGGGTACTAACTTCAAAAATTCACCAAAAATTTCATATAATGAGTTAAGGATCGAATTATATATGTAATTAAAGCTTATTGAGTGTAGTTTCATATGGAAGAAACAGTGAAAGAAAAGGAACTGTATATTTCGAGATATACTAATTTTAGTGTAATAAGGTCAGAGTAGATTCGAGTTCTCTTGTTCTGAATTTGAAAAATTATAGAAAAATATATAAAAATTATTAGAGACTGAAATTTATATGGCTGAATCCTTAACGAGTCTATTTTCAAAGGAAATAGACAGGGACATCATTTTATCTCTGTACAAAAAGATAAATAATTTTTAGTGAAAAAAGGTCGAAACTGTCAAGCTGCAGAGAAGGGGTAAATTGAAAGAATTTACTGTATAAATTGGCTAAAGTAAAAATTCTGAAAATTTTATGGTAAAAATATATTTGAGTCTAATTTCAGAAACATCAAGCGGTTTATAATTTTGAATTCTTTAGTTCAAGATATAAATAATTTAGTGACTGTGACGCAAGTGGACAGCTTTGAAAATTAATGTGAAAATAAGAGTAAAGAGGTATATGATGATATATATGTGATGAACAATGTATATGTGAAATATTATGTGTTTAATTATGAATATGATTATATGATAAAATGGTGATATTGTGTAAGCCTTTGAGTAAATAAAGGTGAAAAATACATGATTATGTATATGTGAAGAGAAATGTAAATGTGATATATGAAATTATCAGAAATGATGAATATGAGAGATTATGCCCATGTAGACAATTTAGAACCATTGTGATAATAGTGGCATGCCATTAAGGAATGCTAGCGCGCTTATTGTTCAGCACTGTGTGTGCTTACTGTTTCGCACTTCGTGTGCTTACTGATTTGCGCTATGTGCGCCTACTGATTGCACTGTGTGTGCTTACTGTTTCTTAGCACTTGTGTGCTTACTGTTAAGTACTTCGGTACTTTCTGTTTCGTTTATCTAATGGGTTCTATAGAAGTCTATTATGGGCCAAGTGGATAAATAAGCCAAGTGAGCTATGGTTAAGAAAGCTAAGATGGCTAAATTGTGAAAAGTGAAAGAATGTACAAATTATGACATTGAGGTAAGTGAAATGATGAATACATGAAAGATAAATACTATATGTGTATGTGTAATTAAATGTTAATAATTAAGTGAACTAATGTGATTGAAATGACTAAGTTGTGAAAAATGGATGAAAATGTAAAATCTACCATTGAGGTAAGTTGAAATATGAGGATGAATGTGTGTTATGATGACATTATGGTAAGTTAAATGTTACATGCAAGAAATGTTAGAAATTTTATACGCATGTGTAATTAAATGTTTGATAAAATTAAGCAATAAATAAATAATCATCTATTATGCTTGTAGTGCTTACTAAGCTTTCACCGGCTTAACGCGTTTATTTTAACGCATAGGTACAAAAGCTACGGAAAGCTAGAGTCGAGCAAGGGACCTCTCATCACATCACATCACTTTTGAAGCTCAAGTTTAAGTAATTTACTTTGAAGAAAAAATGGCATGTACAAATGGTACTTATATGTGACCCTAATGGAAGGAAAAATGTTGATCTGGGATGCTTTGAGTTGATGAAATAAAATGATGAATTTTGGTTGAAATTGTGTTTTGGGCTAAAATCATATTTTATTTTTTTTAAAATCGGGTTTAAGTCTCGATTTTAATTATACATTATTAATTTAAGATATTTTGAATCAAGAAGCCTAAAAATTCGTCGTTTGATAAAAAAAAATTTCTTACATGACTCGATTTTTTTTATACTGAACTTTAATTTAATACTTCTATACTGGTTTTATATATATGAATCGGATATAGGGGTGTTACAAAGTGATCATGCACTGCCATATGATCTATCTTTTTAGACATTTGACGAGACATTCTCATTTTGTTAAACTATTTAATTCGAGACGGACAACATTTTGTAAACTTCTCGTGAAAGAATCAGAAAATGAAATTTAATATTCTATGTGATTTTTATTTTGTCCATTTTTTTATTTTTATGGTGATCTACATGTATATGTATTAGACTGTTGATTGCATTTGTTGTTTCATGCTATCAATTTTTTTCCTAAGGTATTCACTAGAGTGAATCTAGTGATTAATTATTCGCGTTTTTAAGTCCATTAAAGAGATACACATTAATTACAGATTTTAAAACTGTTTTTTATTCAAGATGAAGGTCGAACCCTCGATTTCGACCACGAGCTATTGTTGTGGTCAACTTACAATCGAAGTTGGTATATAGAATTAACACTATTGATATCTTATTATCTCGATCTTAATCTTAAACACTTCTAACACAATATTTAATGCATGATTGGACATCTAATTGAAAAAAAAAAAGTCCTAGAGTTGAACATACAGACTCATATTCATTAACATAATTACAGTATGTGCAAGCTCAAAAAACCCAGCTTGCCGTTGACTTTGGACATTACCTACCCGCGACGTCCGTAAATGAATTGAGTTGGCTGCCTTTAAGAGAGTAATCCATTTGAGTGAAAGATGGGGGCATAGCTGGCCACACAAATGAAGGCCTCTCTTGAGGCACCTCTGGTGGATCAATTTCCCCCAAAAGAACCTGCAAAACAGTTCTCATACAAGGCCTGTAATGTGGGTTCGGATGGCAACATGCCAATCCTAGAATCAGCACACGCTCGGCTTCATTCTCGACGAAGTTCCCATCCATCCTGGAATCCACAGTGGTAGTGATCTTCCCATTCTTATAGTATTCCCATAGCCAATTGACGATGCTATTGTCGTAATTCTTTTGCTCGCTTTTGTTACCAGGTTTCCTTCCGCAAACAACTTCCAAGATGAGAACGCCGAAGGAATAGACATCGGTTTCGACCGTTGCTCGGCTGATAAGAAAGGTTTCGGGAGCCATATAACCAGGTGTGCCAGCAATCTCTATGGTGGAATGATAAGCCTTCTCTTTTTCATGAATGGTTCGAGCCAACCCGAAATCCCCTAGCTTAGCGATGAACTCTGCGTCCAACATTATGTTGCTGGCTTTTATGTCACGGTGAAGTACCCGCTTTTGAGAACCATTGTGAAGATACTCGAGTGCTTGAGCTGCCCCTTGTATTATATTTTGCCTTTGCTCCCAATTCAATCTCGAGTCCACCATGCTTGCTGTTCCATCACAAAATATGTACTTATCAAGGCTTCCATTTGGCATGTATTCGTATACAAGGAGGAGCTCCCGCCTTTCATAGCACCACCCGATTAACTTCACGAGATTTTTGTGGTTGAGGTTGCCGATTGTTGTTACTTCCGCTATGAATTCTTGCTTGCCTTGATTTGATTTCTTCGACACTCTTTTGACAGCTACGTCCTTGTTTCCCCATGACCCTTTGTACACAGTTCCAAATCCACCTTTCCCAAGCTTGTTCTTGGGGCTGAAGTTGCCAGTTGCTTGTTTCAATTCACTGAATCGAAACTTCTTTGGAGCAAAACCCGATCGTCTAATCTCATCTTCTATATTTCTTTGCGCACCTTCCAAACCCTCCTCAATGGGGCCTGTTCTCCGGTACAAGTAAAAAAGAACCCCGATAAACAACACCAGAATCAGTACTGGAATCATTATCCAAGCTACCCACAACAAGTTCCCCTCTCCTCCGATATCGGTCCCGGAAAACTCCCACGATTTGACACAGTTCAGCTGAGTCTCAGTGCTTGTTGAAGCAGAGAATCCAACAAACACCTTCTTTGGAAGATAGCTAGAAAGATCAAGACGCTGAGAAAGCACAAGAGTCTCGCTTACCCTCACAGTCAAGTTTTGGCCATCATATTGAAGAAGAACCCGTAAATCACTACCTCCTGAAATATTAAAACCAAAGTGAGTTAAAGAAACTGAGGCGTTGGAGTTTATGCTATTTATGTCCAAGCCAATATGGTTATCATCCAAGTCCAGATCATCGTTCTTCCTTGTGTCGAACTCCACCGCCACCACCGGGGAACCTTTCGAATCCGAGTTCAAAATCCCAAGCCATCTCCCTTCGCTGTTGGGTGGAAGATTAGAATCCCCAGCTATTATAAACGCTAGGCCTTCACCCCCAGGAGATGTTTTTTTTTCGATATTGAGGACAAAGGTTGTATTGAAAGAAGCAATGGTGTGATTGTCTTTCCACAATCTAAAAGGTCTCTTATACATGGCTCGCCCCGATTTATTTTCAACGTTTCTTACATTAGAATAGTCGGGGGTAACTTGGATGGCTTGCAGTCGAATGAAAGTAGAGTTCTCGCTCAAGATAAGCTGCTTTTCATGATCTTCCTCGAATGTTGTAAAATTAAACCCAAAGCAGCTTACTTGAATGGAACAATGAAGGAGGAAGACTACTAGGATCAAAAAGTAGGGTGGTAGTGGTGAAGAACGCATGTTGGTCTAGCAAAACAATGGAATAATGGATTCTGCTTTTCATAAAACGTTTTATAATGAATGAGAATATGAAAATGGAGGGGAATTTTGATTTTTTTTATAAGTAAAATGAAATTAAATGATGTTTGGTCAATCCTCCAATTTCCTTGTATTTTCTATTTTTCTCCCCCTCATTTACATTAATATTTTTCAACTCTTTGAAATAGTTGGAGTACCAAGTTTCCCTAACATTTCCTTCTAAGATTTTTCAAAATTGCATGCTTGATTTATAAATAACTGATTTTAGGTAGACATGTTCATAAGTTGGATCTAAACGTGATAATTAAATACCTTATATGTTTGTCAAAGTTCAACTCGACCCGAAATTTAGATTTAAAATTTTATCCAAATCTATCCATATTTGTAAAAGACTAATCTAAACCCATTTCAGGTCCGCCGATATTATTTTTTAATTTTTAAAAAATATTTATTTTGTTTTATTTAAATATTTAATAATTTTATACATTTGTTATTTATTGAAAATTGTTATATAGTCATCTTAATTTTTTTTAATGTTTACATTAGAATAATATTATATATTGTTAGAATAAGTTTTTTTTTTTTAATGTGTTCTAAATTACATAATATATAAAAACAACATAATATAAAGTATTATAAACTTTAAACGGATCAGGTCGGGTCAGGCTCGAGCATTGAATGTTCAAGCTTGAGCCCAATCCATATTTTAAATGGGCCTATTTTTTTGCTCAAATTCATTTTTTAAACCTAATATTTTTGCCCAAATCCTCTCGATTTTCGGGTGAGCCTGGGAGGATAACCCGACCAATAAATAGGTCTAATTTTAAGTCCGATTTAATATTTTTCAAGTTGGGTTGAATAATTTTTCTCGTAAATAATTATTTAATAGACAAATGACAATAATTTTTAACTTTACAAACAAAATTAATTAATTTTTTATTTTAAAAAAACTTGTATCAAATAATATAATAGTTATAATATTCCTAAATTGGAAGAAATAAATTCAAGTATGTTTATCTTTACATTCTTGATGTTGATTATTCAATAACAATGAAAAGTAGAATTTTATACTTTTCTTATTGTGTAGACTTGAAATTCCAATAATAATCCAATTTCATAGCTGTCTACAATTTAGGAGAAAATATAAAAGAATAATTGCAATATTTGAATGAAAAGTTTAATTTCTAATTAACACATTAATAACGTATAGGGATATATAAGGCCTGGAGCAACCAGCACGCAACAAGTGGATCCTTCGTACTCACTTGCTTTCTACTCCTCGTCTCCTCCTTATCTAAATTACCATAAACAATATTCATGGAAACCTATATTAAATAAATTTTATATTTTCAACATATATATCAACAAGTGTTGCACTCTCGAGGAAAGAATGTAAGTTCGATCTTGAAGACGACATTGTTGAGAGGGACAGTCACGAACTTCCAATATAAACCATAAAACAAATACAATATTTATCGAAAAATATATTCTCAACACATGGCCATCCAATTATTTGACTTCTTCATTTTTTTTGTTACTAGCCGTTAAATTAGTAACGAAAAGATAACTTGACACGTTTTAAAATTGACATAATAATAACTTTAACTCTCTCCATTATACATCGTATCAATTTAATCTTGATTTAAAAGAATTAACTATCAACATTTACACATCGTGCGTAATTTAAATTTTATTTTTTTACAAATTTGATAAAAACTAAGTTAATTTAACCTAATCTTAAATCCTACACTAATTATTCTTCATCAAATAATTTTGGTGTCTCAATAAGAAAGGTACATGCAAATGGATTATTTTTCGATACAATATTAAGAGTAGGGGATGAAGGTAACACAATTCGATCAAATGAGTGTTTGATACAACTTTAATTATCACTCCATTCAAATCAAGATAAGGTACATGAAAATGATTTATTTTTACTTTTTCAAAATAATATTAAAATAAGAGTTATACAATATTCAAATAAAAAAAAAAATAGTAGCAATATGATAGCGAAATGACAACAAAACAATGAAAAACAGTGACAAAACAATAAAAAATAGCAGTAGTAGTTTTTTTTTTTTTTTTGCAAACTCAAGCTGGGTAGAGACCAGGCCAAAAAGCTTAGTCGAGGCCTAATCCGTTTAGAAAATAAATTTTATTTTTTTATCAAAACTCATTTTTCGAATTTATATTTTTACCCAAATTCTTCGACTTTTTAAACAGGTTTTCGAGCTGGATTTAGAAAAAAATTTCTCACTCATTGGATACCCAATCTCTGTGTGCGTGTTTACACAAAAGAAAGAACATTGGACCTTGGTTTTCATTATAGTTCTTATTGTTATACAAATATTATGTTTACTCCTTTCTTTGGAATAGTGAAAGATGGTCTCCTTGTCCGCTTGAATTCAGCAAATACTAAAAAGCATTTGCTTTTTTGGGTCAAAATCTCATGCTTCTCTCTAATCTCACTAACAAATTAATTAATGTTTTATCTTTACATAAACATTATTTTTCAAGTTTGATGTCTTAGTTTTTTTTTTTTTTTTTTTATAAATTATGGGAGGATTCATCTATTTTTTAAAAATTAAAGTAATTTTATAAACTTTCGTAATTATTTATACTGTTAATATTTCAGCGATCCAACTGTTGAATTTATCAATATAATTGTGCTTGTCATGCATATAAAATTTCAAACGGATTCGATATCTCTATCATATCAATCTGAAATATTTTATATATTAATATATATTCAACGGTTGATTTTTTTTACATAAAACAAATAGTTAAAAGTTTTAAAATTTACATCAAATTTAACATGCATAATCTAAATAAATAAATCAAAAAATGTAACGGTCAAATCGTTAATAATATACATAGGTACGAAAATGTGTAAAACTATAGTTTTTACATTGTGTAAATTATATGCATTTTGTAATAAAAGAAACCATTGGTACGTACGTGAGTCAACGGTTCAAGGCTTTCGGTCCAACGAGACCATCTCACTTTATATTTCAATTACATAATTGGAAAAAAAAAAATTACCTAAAATAATGACATCACATCATTTGCATCTCTCTTCTATTAGATTAATTAATTATTCCGAAATCTTGGATTAAATTAACTTGATCATCCAAAAAGAAAGCCATCATTTGAAAACCAACAAACAGTGCCATTGCTATATAATTGTGTTTGGTAAACAGCACATTTTAATCATTATATTTCTCTCATTCCAATCATCACCACTATAATAATAACATGTATTACTAGCATTTCATTATACATTATAGTCACAAAAATTTAGTCAAACTGCCCTTTTTTTAATAAATATGTTATATCAAAATAAATTAATATAATATATGGTCCTTGCATATAATTTTACATACTTTTAGTGACTAAAATTGTTATGTCACTTTACTGAAAATATAATTTTTAATATTTATTTCTAAAAAACTTTTAATGAGATTAGATGTGATGAATTCAGCTCATAAAAATAAAAATAAAAAAGTAATTAATGCATATTTTATAATTTAATAAAAAGAAAAATTGTTGACGATTAGTGGAGATTCAATGATGATAAACATCAATATATATAATTATTAACTCAAAATTCGAATGGGTTTGGACCGAATCCTAATGAGCTCGCAAGTCGAGTTTGACTTTCTACAAAATCATACGTGCATAGAACCGTGTAATACATGTTAAGTCTAGAGTAAGATATGTGTCTACATACATTAAACCTATATATAATATCATATCAATGAATAATACTCATATCATATAAAAAAGAACTCCGTATGATAGACTGATGGTTAAGGATGTTCACCATCCCAAGTGTGGTTTGAGCTCAAATCACACTAATCACGTTTATTGTTTGGGCCTATTATTATAATTTAAAAAAGAAAAAAAAAAAAAAAACACTTAACAATATTTATCATAATCGACGAAAAGAGGAAGATTAATTCAGTCATAAGTCATCTCCTTCCTCCTCTTTCGTTTTCGTTTCTCTAAAAATCAAATTTCTTTGGTTTTAATTACAATAAACGAAGATTTTGCTTTATGGTTTAGAGAAACAAGAAATCCCACTTTCCTTAATGTTCTATTTTCTCGGCTCTCTATCTCTCTTTCCCCTGTATATTTATATAGATTCACGTGCGTTTGTCAACCAGGATTTGTCGGTCAATCCCAAATCTTTACTTCCACAAAGGCAAAAAAAGCAAATAAAAAGTAGTGTCATGGAGCAAGTGGTCGTGTCGTGTGAGTGAGTGAGTTTACATTAAACAAGACTGAATAGGGTTTTCTCTGTGCAAGGAGAAAAAAAAAAGTTAAATGGAGTTGGGTTTGAGCTTGGGTGGTTCCTCCAAGCCATTTTCGTTTCTAGAGAAAACCCCAAAGTTGTCAAGCAATGATCATCTAGGGTTTTGCATGGGGCTCGGCAGATCACAAGAGAAAAGGGATTATTCGGAAGCTGAAAGAAGAGGGAATGGTGGAGACCTCAAAAGGGTTTCTTCAGACCCTCATCTTCAGCTTCAGCTTCGCCTTCCATGGCTTTCTGATCATCGTTAGTATTTTATTCATCCCACCATTTTATTACAACCTTCATGCTTTCTTATGATCTTTATTAACTTTCGTACTGTAACATTAGTGCACGAAACGGGCTTATCGAAAGGACAGGGAAGAGGGTTAGATGTGAACCGGTTACCCATGGTGGCGTTGGCGGATGAAGCGACGGCGGCGCATTCGTCTCCGAACAGCGCGGTGTCGTCTTTTCAGATGGATTTTTGGTTTAGAAACGGAAACAGCAGAGGCAAGAGAGGCATGGAAGCTGAAACCGAAAGGGGTAGCTCAAGAGCCAGTGATGATGATGAAGATGAGAACGGTTCAAGCCGGAAGAAACTCCGGCTTTCTAAAGAACAAACGGCTTTCCTTGAAGAAAGTTTCAAAGAACACAACAGCCTAAATCCCGTAAGACAAAACCAAAAAACATTTCTGTTATTGATTTTCCTTGTTGTAGGGTTGATGTTGATTGAATCTTCTGTTCAGAAACAAAAACTTGCATTGGCCAAGCAACTAAATCTTCGTCCTCGACAAGTGGAAGTTTGGTTTCAAAATAGAAGAGCAAGGTATGTGTTCATTTTCATGGTGATTGGGTTTAATAATTGCCAAATAATAGGGTTTATTTAAAAAATGGTATGAAAACAGGACAAAATTAAAGCAAACGGAGGTAGATTGTGAGTATTTAAAGAGATGGTGCGAGGCACTGGCAGAAGAAAATAGAAGATTACACAAAGAAGTGCAGGAGTTAAGAGCTTTAAAAACCTGTCAACCATTTTACATGCAGTTACCTGCCACTACCCTTACTATGTGTCCCTCATGTGAGCGTGTCACCACCACCTCCGCCACCGCAGCCAAAATCGGAATTTAACCACTGAACAAGACCTGAGGGTATCGGTTTTCGCCACTGCAAACACATGTGCCCATCACTCCACTTCATGAAATCATTGGACGTGACCGGTCAAAAGATGCTATCACCTTTTGGTTTTTTAGTCGGTTTTTGTACATATTTTTCTTGAATTTTTTACTTCGTCACTACCCTCTTGCAGTTCTCTTGGCGATAAGAAGGGTCAAAAGAAAAACGAGGTTGCCAAGGAGTATACATTATATTACATTATTTGTATCGTTCTTCAATAAGATAATGTCTATTTAGTATTTCCAACCTTAATTTCCACAAATTCTCTTAATCCTTACATATTCTAATCTCATGATTATGTCTCCAGATATCAATTAAAAATAGAAAAAATGAATTTAGGGCCCTCCTCCATAAATAGGAAAATTGCACCTTAGTCCTTGTACTTTTCTACTTCGTTTAATTTAATCTACACCTCAATTTTCCAACTCCACGTATCACGTTCATAAAAAAAAAATTATTCAATTTCACCTCCTTCCCAGATGGTGAATTTACACTTTTAGTCCTTCGACTTCAAAAAATTTGCAATTAGTCCTACTAGATTTTATTATTCATACCTTCTCTCTGAGCACTTAAAATTCACATTTAAAATACTTATCAAAACCTAAAATTTTGGATATTACAATGACATCCAACCCAAACCAAACACTAACAGCCCAATCACAACATGTGCCACATATTCCTTTGGGCTAACACAAATTGAGCAACTTGTATCTATTTTTACCTTCTTTTGAACTAAATTCAAGTTAATTGGCAAAGCCCTCCATAAGAAATTCTTTATTTTAGTCTGAATAGGCAGCTTCTATACTAGTTTGCATGATATGTGAAGTGGCAGGTCTTGGCACGAAATTTTAAGATATCTAATTAAAATTTATAAAAAAAATAAATTAAAAGTTTAATGAATTTTTTTTAAAAAGAAGTTGAGGGCCCAATTAAAACTTTTAAAAATTTTGTACGATAATTGAAAAAAAACTTAATTAAAATTTAAAAAATCTCAACAGAGCAATTTGGTACCAAAGCACCTTAGCATCATTACCGTCCGCCCTGATTATATCCTTAACATCATAAGAGGAAGATAGATATTATTATTAAATCTTTAAATGAGTTTGGTGTAGAATAATAGTAGGGTAAATTATCATAATAGTTACTTTTGTTTTCCTCAGGTCACATTTAGTTACTCATGCTTGAAATGTTACGTTTTAATAACTTGTGTTAACGTGTTGTAACATTTTAATCATTGAGCCATTATT
Source organism: Kokia cookei (assembly GCA_039519145.1). Taxonomy (NCBI): domain Eukaryota; kingdom Viridiplantae; phylum Streptophyta; class Magnoliopsida; order Malvales; family Malvaceae; genus Kokia; species Kokia cookei. The sequence continues at coordinate 33,978,816 of CM076899.1, read as the reverse complement.
TTTCGTTAATGGTGTAATGGTAAACTGATGTGGCATGTTCAATCATCATTTCAAATAAAAAAATTAGGTTCAATTATACAATTGATCCCCATATTATTTTCGTTTTGGGCAATTTAGTTGTTTTTTCTTTTATGTTCTTTTAACTTTTCTCTTTTTTTTTTCTTTATCTTTTGCTTCTCTGTCTATTTTCCTCCATTCTCCGTCTATTTTTACGTAAAAGGAAAACAAATAAATTGTTCAAAACGGAAAAAAATATATAGGGACCAATTGTATAATTTAACTTAAAATTTTCGTTTGAAATGATGATTTAACATGCCACATCAGCTTACTGTTACACCGTTAACGACAATTAGTGCTTAGTGATTAAAATGTTACAACACAATAATGTCAGTGACTAAAACGTAACATTTCAAACATAAATGACTAAAATGTAATATGAGAGAAATAAAAGTAACTATTTTGAAATTTGCCCTAAATAATATTGTGATTATAATGTAGATCTAGTAGTACAATTATGTCATTGCAATTAGTAAACTAGCTAAACTAGCTTAGAAGATGGGTTTGATTACGCCTAAAGAAAAGGGGTCATCGGTAATGGATATGGGATATCGCTGCCCCTGTACACATCGTGTCTCATTTTCTTGAAAATAATATTTTGTAATTTTTAAATATATTAAATTTAATATAGTGCAATCATAGTTTCCACATCACTATTCTCTACAAGATTCGTCTCTCTATATTTGTACGAATTTGATGAAGTTGAAAATTTGTAGTATAGTTTAGACATCTTTCTCCCACAATGTCGTGCGATTTCATCAAATTTTACACTCTGATTAAACATCATTCATATCTAATGGCGTGATTTAAGTTGACAGAACCACCTTACCTCACCTTTTTTTTTTCCTTTTCTACCATCTTTGTCACCACTATTCCGACGGCACCACTTTAGAAAATAACTTTTTGGTATTGTATATTTTAATCAGAAAAAACAAGAATTTTTTTAAAAAAAAAATACATGTCGATTTCACCAATATGTCAGACGACATCACTTAAAAATTATTATTTTCAAACGATATGATTAATTGATGATCAGAAAGAGTTTAGGGTAGTGCCGCCGAGCAAGTTAATGACGTCTAATGTTATTATAGAAAATATCACACTTTCATAAATAATCTAGATCTATTTTTTTTTTCGTAATTAATTCTTTTTATATTATTTTCAAAAAAAATAGAGAAGAAAAAAAAGGAAATATAGAGAAATAGACTATTTTTTTAAGAACAAAAATTACAAAAAGGAAAGAAATTAAGATCAGATCCAGTGGCAAAAAAATTTTAAAATTAATTGTTCTCATTCATTAAAGATAAAAATGTTTCAAATATATAAAAACAAGTAAAAATAAAAGTAACTAAAAAAGAGATAAAATATTTAAAAACAAAAAGGCTTGAAGTCATCGACACAGATATTTTACCCAAATAATACAAAAAAATAAATTAATAACCAAAATGGTATCTCCGAATTATTATTTACCAAAATAGTATGTTTAGTTAAGTGGAGGGACTCTAAGTGGCGGCATTAAAGGGTATTTTTGACACGTGTTTTTTTTAATTTTTTAATTATTTTTATATATTTAAAAATAAAAAATATTATTTTATTAGTGGAGGGACTTAAAGTGGCGGCACTCAGGGGTTTTTTTTCAAAAAATATGACAAAAAAATTACCTGACACCCAGTGGAGGAACACGAAGTGGCTGCACCAATGGAGGAATATCAAGTGGCGGCACTAAGGGGTGTTTTGTCACTTGGCAGCACCCCATTGTGTCGTGTGTGTGTGTTTATTTTATTTTATTTTATTTGTGAAAATAAATTTGGATGGTTGAAAATTTTTAGTGTTTGTGATAAAAATTAAATGAAATAAAATTTTTGTTATAAAATAGGAAAGGGGGAAGCAAATAAACGGGAAAGAAAGAAAGGAAATAAAGAAAGAAAGGAAGAAGGAGAGGAAAGAAAGAAGAAAGAGAGGAAAGAAAGAAGAAGGAAAGAAAGGTAATGTGTTTAATTTTAATTTTATTTGAGTATGATATCTTTGTAAAATCATATTTTATTTATTAAATTTTATTTAATTTTTAACAGATTTATTGAAGATAGATAATCAATTTTTTGTATGCATTTATTTTGATAGAGTAATTTCGAGAACATCGGTTGGATGTATATTTGATTGTCGGGAACAAATAGAAATGAGATTTCGTCGAAATATCTCGGTTGATGATATGAAAGCAAGGATTAGTGCAAAAATTTTTAAACGTTGTGGGAGAAGGATCTCGAAACTTTTCTACAAGTTTCCAGTTTCGATAGATCCCATCAAATTCACCGAGATGGAACTTGTAGACGACGAAGACGTGGAGACAATGATCGCTCTTTATTGTTCGAATCAAAGTGACCCAAATGCACCGGTTCAATTGTTTGCTGAGTTAGTTGATGTGGAACCTGTACAAAATGAAGATCCAACTCCATTAGAAAATGAAGATTCAACTCCGTGTATGGTGGTTTCAGTATCGTACATTGAAAGTCAATCAATCGTACGTGGGCTAGACATCGGTCTTAATGCTGCTGCACCCGAGAATGATGCAGATCAAGATGGTGGATATGATAGTAGTATTCCTTCTGATAATTAAGTCGATATTGATAGTGATCCGGATGTGGATTAGGTCCCAGATGATATTGACGAAGAAGGGACGAATGACGATGAAAATCCAGTCGAAAATCTAGTTACACATATTGTGATGCACAATAATCCTCCTGGGGCACACATGTCGCTTATAAACCCCGATGCGACACATGTCGAGTTCGCGAAATACCCTGAAATAGTATCTGCTCACCGATTGGCCGTAGCAGCAGATTGTGAAGAGTTGTTTGTGGGCCAAAAATTTGAATCTAAGGAAGAATGCATATTTGCTATTAAGCGATATAGCATGAATGTGTCGATAGACTACAAAGTCGCAGTGTCTAAACCGACATTGTATATTGGAGAGTGCTGAAAGTCGACGGAAGGTTGCAAGTGGCGGGTGCGAGCTGCATTTATCCAAAAGTTGCAGATGTGAGAGATAAGAAAAATTGATGGGCCTCACACATGCAGTTCAACACGTTTGTCAGAAGATCACCGGAAACTTGATTCCAGAATCATCTGCACACATATCATGTCAATGGTTAAGGACGACCCAACCATCAAGGTTTCTACATTGATTGTGGACATGCAATCACGATTCCATTATCGGGTTTCATATCGAAAAGCATGGATTGCGAAACAGATGGCAATGGAACAATTGTTCGGTGATTGGATGCATCATACAATGAGCTGCAAGGATGGATAGCCGCAATGCGACAGTACGTACCGGGGATTGCGATTGAGTTGGTGACACGACCTTGTTATGGCTCAGATAACAACATGCAATCGGGAAGAAGAATTTTTCAGTATATATCTTCGTGGTGGCCGGCGTCTACGTCGAGGTTGCTCGTCAAGTTCATCATCATCATTAGGGTTCATTTGCCCCGGAGGAGTAGAGTATTGCCCAGGAGGAATAGAGTATCGCGATGGCTCGTCAAACTCAGCCTGATATCCTTCCCTTGAGTATTGCGGTGGCTCGTCAAATTGAGGTTGATATCCTTGGCTTGAGTATTACGATGGCTCGTCAAACTGAGGCTGATATCTTTGGCTTGATGAGCTATGCATATGTGATGATCCCTCAAAATCAGGACGATAAGAATCATCGTCATTCAATGCCTCTTCATCCTCCTCTTCTTGTTGCTCTGGCATTGGCTGTGGCTCTGGGGCAGGAGCTACATGATAGGGGCGATCTTGTCGAGACATGTATGGGGGAATTATCGTCGATGAAGCACCAATCAAATATGGTTTCCCAAACTCAATGAACCACTGCATGTACTGCACCGATGGCTGTAAATCCGGAGTGTACTCCATCGGAGGTACTCGAGTCATTCGGTTGTTCCACACATAAACATATTGTCCATGCACACTCCCCCAATCACAATTTGCTTTCCCTTCTTATCCATCCCATGGATAGACCCTAATTGGAATGGCGACTGCGGGATAGGCTGTTTACAACCAAACTGCCGGAGTACTCGATCCCCGGCATATCACTCCACTGTTTGAAAATTGATTATCGGTGCGTTAATGCACCATTGGTCTGAGTGGAGGAATGTTGAGCCGGGAATAACAGCGGTAATTTTTGGCTGTATATATGGGGTCTAAATGAACTGCACAATTAATAACATGTCAAAATATTAATAAGATTAAAGTAATATAATTTAGTAACATGCAACCATATTAACACGAGTCAAGTAATATAATTTAACATGTTAATGAATAACATACCCCTTCCCCAGCATATTGCTCTAGCATCAAACGATACATGGGAATTGTGTACTGCCTCCCGATCCCCGGTTTTGTTTTCCATCTAAGAAAACAAAAAATAACTTGTTAGATTAATATAATTAATAAAATATGTCAAATAATTAAAATTTAGGGTATATGGTAATCACCTGTTAACGAGTAGAAAAACATATGTTTGGTGCCTAACGGATGCCAAGAATGGCATCCGATATAGTGCCCAAGATTGCAATAGCACTAGGCATCCAACTATATCCCGAGAAGAAGGGTTTGTGACGCGACAAAGTTCTCGGTATAGCATGGCAAGCACCGCAGATCCCCAACTATATTCATGAATCTTTCGCAAATCTCTTAGTAAAGACAAATACATCAAGTGGATCTTATTGTTATTTGCGCCCAGCATGAGTATGCCCCCTATCATTAGCAAAATATAGGCTCGAACGGCCCAAGAAATCTCCATTTCAGTTACGTGTTCGGATAAGTGCTGAAAATTGCTCTTCAACCATGTAAATAACAACGACGTGAAGTCATTATTATTACTAGGTGAGAGACCTAGTAACTGGATGCACATCGTTGCCGGCTCTTGAAAGGAACTAACACCGGTGACTGGTACACCATTGATTGGTAGCCCTAGTTGGACCGCAACATCCTCCAATGTCACAGTGCACTCCCCACAAGGCAGATGAAATGTGTGGGTCTCCGGGCGCCAACGCTCCACCAATGCACTGATTAAATCATATCTTAACTCAAATTTTTGGATCAATGCCGCAGATGCAAATCCGACATCCCACAAGTACGAAAGCAGACGTTCATGAGGGGAAAATTTAAGGCCCTGTGCACGACCCCTCAATGAACGATACACAAGCTCTTCCTGTTAATTTACAAAAATAGTTAATATAACCAAAATTAATTTTGTAAACAAATAATAATATCGTGAATGACATAATGAACAAATAATAATTTTTTTACATTCATATTGCCTTGGTGTGTATCCGCATTCACTGATTTGGCTATGTGAGGACGTTCCGAGTTAATTAATGAAGTCATTCTGTAACTTGGAAAAAAATTATCAATTAGTTCAATACATAAGTTTACCAATATAATACAAAAATAATAATTAAATATCAAAATGTGTTATTTACTAAAATTGTACAAAATATATATTTATAAACCAAAATAGTATCCACACACCATTATTTACTAAAATGGTACAAAATAATTTTATTTTGTACCATTTTGGTAAATAATATGATGGGGATATTATTTTCATAATTAATTATTTTTTATATTATATTTTGGTCAATAATATGATGGGGATATTATTTTGATAATTAATTATTTTTTATATTATATTTTGGTAATTAATTAGCTAAGTTTAATTTTTTGTGAATTATTAAAACTCTCTTATTTTTATAAAATAATAATTTTTTTAATTTCATACTTGTAACTAATTTTAATTATAACTTAAAAATAGATTATTGTTTATTTTATTAAACACTTGTAATAGTTTTCTTTAACATTTTATTAAACAATCTTATGACTTGTATAATAAAGTTACTAACTAACAAAATTTAAACATTATTAAATTTTAAATTAATAAATATGAACAATATTTTTTACTTACTACTACTAACAACAAAATAAAATTACTAACTAGCAAAATTAAATTAAAGTAAATTAATAATAACATAATAACAAACTTACATTTCTTTTTCTCCTCTTAAATTACTCACCAACTATAACAACATTAAATAACAAATCAATTAAAAATTAAATTAAATAAAACAAAAAACTTAAAATAATCAAATTAACTAACAAATTAAAATATTTTAAAATTAACCATACTTAAAATATTAACTAAACTTACTTTTCTTCCACTCCTCTTAATTTACTCTTTTAATCAACCTATTAAACAAATAAAATTATAATAACAAATCAAACACATTACCACTACTAATTAACAAATTAAAATATTTTAAAATTAAATTTAAAAATAAACACATTACCTTTTTTTTTTTCCTTCTCCTTCTTCCCTTTCTTCCCCTTCTTCTCCTTCTTCCTTCTTCTTTCTTTCTTTCTTTCTTTCCTTTTTCGTTCATTTTTCGTTGGTCCTCTCCTCCCACATATTTTATAACAAAAAATTTTATTTTATTTAATTTTTATCACCTACCAAAAAATTCCCAACCACTCAAATTAATTTTTACCTCTTAAAAAACCCACACAAACACACACACACGGCACAATAGGGTGCTGCCAAGTGGCAAAACACCCCTTAGTGCCGCCACTTGATATTCCTCCATTGGTGCCGCCACTTCGTGTTCCTCCACTGGGTGTCAGGTATTTTTTTGTCGTATTTTTCTCGTATTTTTTTGAAAAAAACCCTGAGTACCGCCACTTTAAGTCCCTCCACTAATAAAATAATATTTTTATTTTTAAATATATAAAAATAAAAAAAAATTAAAAAAACACGTGTCAAAAATACCCCTTAGTGCCGCCACTTAGAGTCCCTCCACTTAACTAAACATACCATTTTGGTAAATAATAATTTGGGGATACCATTTTGGTTATTAATTTATTTTTTTGTATTATTTAGGTAAAAAATCCTCACCGACACGGAATAATAATAATTGCCGACAGTAGAGTTTTATTATTAGAAAATACAATAATATATGTTAAATGACAAAATAATTAATTATTATAAGCTGGAAAATCTTCAATTCTCTAATTCCATATTTGGTCCACAAATCTATAAAAGTTGTCTCCAATTCTAGGCTTAATTAATAAATTTATATTTAAATTATACTATTTTTATATTTTGGTACTTAAATTTATTTTTATTCGAAAGTGATACTTAAATTATTTTTTTTCAAGTTGATACTTTCGTTAATCAAACTATTAAATCTATTTTTTTTAAAAAGCTTAATCCATAAATCGGTATCTAAACTATGTAATTATTTCTCATTTTAGTACCTAAACATTTTTTTATCACAAGTAATACTTAAACTATTCTTTTATTACCCATTTTACACAAAAATATTATATTCATTAAAGATTCCAACCAATAATAATCCACATCTTATTTTCATTTTTTCTTTTTTTATTTCCTTTTTTTTTTTTTTTCAATTTTCAATTTTTTCTTTCTTCTTTTGTTATAATGTATGGCAATACCAGCGATGCTCAAAAATTGCCCTCTTGAAGTCAAGATGTTCTTAGAATAGGGTCAAAATGCTCAGTTGGATCAATTGGGGTATCATTCTGGAGATAGGAGTTGAATCGTTTGACCTGTAAAATTGGTTGAACCAAGCCAAAAAAAATAATTTAACTGATTTTCTCTACTTTTTAAAAATATTTTTTATTTTTAGTAATTTATTTGATCAAACTGAAAGAACTGATCAAATCGAGAATCGATGGCTTCATCGATTCAACCATCGGTTTGATTTTAAAGACGGGAAAAAAATAAAGAAGTACCAAGTTGGGAAAAAAAAAGTTTAGGTACCTCTTGTACTAAAAAAAATGCTTAGGTATCAAAATGAAAAAAATGCATAGTTTGGGTATCAATTTATGGGTGAAGTTTTTTTTTTTAACTAACAATTTGTACGAAGTACTAAACTTAGGGAAAAAAATATAATTTAGATACTATTTGTGATAAAAAAAATATTTAAATACTAAAATGGAAAAAAAAATATAATTTAAGTACAATTTATGAGTTAAATTTTTTACCTAATTGATTAGATATAAAGTATGCAACACAAATTTATTGTTTAAGATGTTAATTTAGTCTTGGCATCGAAGGAAGAAATAAAACATATATTCTTTTTGGGTTCAAAGTATTATTAATTTATATAAATTTTTATGTTTTTTGTAAAATAGAATCTCAAACTCATATTTTTATATTAGAGATACTTAAATTTATTTGTTTAAGATGTGATTTTTTTTTCAAAAAATATTAAGATAAAATTAACCTCATTTTATATTAATTTAGTTATTAATTTGTTAATAAACGAAAGAAAAAAGAAGCAGTAGTTATTACCTCCTCCATTTTTTCTACTACTTTATTTTTTCTGATACTTCAACGGATTCTTTGAAAGTAAATTTTTTTCCTTTAATTTTTATTTTTTTTATAAGTATATTATATCGTTTGCATATTATGTTTATTTTTTATTGTCTTTTTCTCTTTCTTTTCGATATATTAAATGAAATTTTAATGTTATTATATTATAATCTTTACAAACTTTATTTGTAACTATTATAAATAAATATTAATAATTCTCGAATTTTAAAAAATTGAATTTGAAGTTTCAACTCAAATTTAAAGTTTAAAATTTTAACATTTATTTATAATGAATTATTATTTAATTATGTTCAAATAAAAATATTAATATTTATTTATAAATCCTTCGTTTTTTATTTTATGATTTTATTTAATAATAAAATATTGTGTTATTATTCCCCAATAACTCACCCGATTATATATTTTGATGCATAAAATTACTATCGTAAGATGAAATCATATTTAAATTTTTATAAACCTTTATTTTTATTGTAACATTATTCAAATATTATCATATTTAAAATAAAATAAAATTTATAGATGAAATTATATTTATTAAATTAAATTATTTAATTATTAAAAAAAGTCTAGATTTTTATTATTTATCTAATTATATTCAATAATTTTATAAATTTAAATTTTTTTATTACTTAATATTTTTCTTTAAACTTTTTAAAAGTATTACCGAATTAATTAATTAATATTTAATCAATAATATCATTGTCATTATCACATAACAATTATCATTTAATATCAATCAATTTTACGTTTCAACACATTCTAACCCACATTTAACTTTTATATTTTAACGCGCTCGAATCCACGTATTTCTGTATTAGCAATAATATAGATTCCAATCGAGTTATTTTATATATTATAGATAAAAGAAAATTAATTTCAATCCTCAAAAAAATTGAGGCTTAGAAAAATCTTTCCCTTTACTTGCTCTTTTCTTTCTTTCTAAATTCTACAATTTCAAAAATTCAAACCAAAAAGAAAAAAGAAAAATCAATGTAAGTTTGTATGAACTATATATTTTACCTAGCTCTCCTTTGATGTTGCCTCATCTTGCTTTCTTTTACTAGGAGCTCGGCGTAGAGAAGCTCGTTCCACAAATCTGGTACACCCGGAAGGCACCAATGGCTGCAGTCCTGGTATTTTAGAGGTTCTTTCCTTTCGTCCCCCGACAATTTTTGCTTCGGGTGTTTCCGGTAGATTGATGGGTGACCATCCTTTCGGAAATCGGTTAGTCGAGTGACGTTTAGGTAGGTGACATGCGTTTTCATCCCCTTTAGCACCGATTCTAACACCAACATCTTTGACAGATACGGCGTTAGATATTTCTCGTTCTTGATCGGATCGGTTTCGTTATCGCATGCTCCTCCTGAATTCCACTGCCCTCCACTGGAAAAAGATTAAGCAACCATAAAACATTTAGAACCGGACTGCATACATCGAAAACAATGGCAAAAATCATTCCTTTTTATACCTGAAATGAGAAGCAGAATAACCCCGGAAGAACACCATAGTCTTCATCGGGTTTACATTGGCATCAATCCACCTAGACCATGTTGTCAATGCTTTCCGAAAAGCCTCAAGAACATTCAACTCCTCGTAAACATGACTACCTTCTTGGTAATAATCTTTCCTATAGTTTTCCAGTGTTCAATACAGGAAACATCAATTAAAATCATCGATTACAATTCGCGAAAAGTTGCAACGAAATATAATCAACCAACCCTTTGGAAGTTTTCTCATGAGTCCACCAATGCCCCGTATTGAAAACAAGGATATCTGCCGATTTATATTGATCGGCCGCTTTTGCAACAAGGTCAAGCCGCAACGTCTCCTTCTTCCCTCCATTTTTGTCTGGCATTTCCCATTCTCGGACCAAGAATGGGGACACGAAGAAATCTAAAGTGAAGTTATAGTCCTGTTTTCATCAGCATAGGAAACAAATTAAGTTTCATAGAATGTCAAGTATAATGTTCAACAATCAGTGGGAAATATCAATAACCTACTTTGAATTTGAATGAATAAGAAACTTCCCCTCGAAAATAGCTTCTTCCATGAGCTTCATACACATTTTTTGGTTTTTTAGCAGCATTTTTCAATATGCAAACGAGTGATTCCCACATATTCCTGTTCAGTGAGTCACCGACAAAAACAAGACGCTTCCCCCTCAATAACTCCAACATGTGACCACCATTCAATCTTCCAAAGGAAAGAGATCAATCATTAATCTTAGCTTAATGAGAAAGTAAACGAATTTCATTTGCATGTAATTTCTAAAATGCAGAATCAGTAGCACATAAATTCCCTGTTAAGACTAATTCAAAGACCCAAAATAGATACCTTGGCAAAGTGCAGCCTTTAGGCTTCCACTTCAATTTCTGGTAACTTTTATCAGGCCTTCCATTGATGATACAACTAAATTGTTCATCGATGAAGGCACAAGACCCTGGTTTGTAAAGTGGATATGAATTATCCTTCACCCATCCTCCATCGAACAAATCACAATTCATTAAAGATTCCATTAAACTCTCAATCCCCTGTTTAGCTGACAGCTCTGAACCACTGCCATTGTCTTGCCTTTTCTTTGTCGGTGAAGCAGTGATGTTAGACACCACTCCTTTTTCAGCTATACTTTTCTCTCCCTTCCCTGAACTTACTTTGTCGGAAGAATCAGATTTGGCCGGAGAATTTCCAACAACGGGTGTAGTCTGGTTAACCTTCAAACCATCAGAATTCCCTTTCTTCTCAACTAGGTTGCTTGTGCTAGGTGGGTTTTCATTAACACTTGGAGATGAAGCTTTGGTCTGATTTGCATGCAAAACCGAACTCTGGGTGTTGTTTGTACTTGTGTTAGGAGGGACAAAAGTTGTGTCTTCGTTGATGTTTGTGTCAGAAAGTTGCTCTTTCCCTGTGTTGCCTAATTCAGTAGAATCATTGTTAGATCTGGTATGATTATTAGAACCAAAAGAAGAAGAAGAAGAAGAAGAAGAAGAAGAAGAAGAAGAAGAAGAAGAAGAAGAAGAAGAAGAAGTGAAGTTAATGCTTTGTTGTGGGGAAGAAGAGGTGTTGGGAAAGAAGTAATCAAAAAGAGAAGAGAATTGAGATCTTGTAGCAGAACTAGTGGAGGATGCTGAAAAGATGTTGGTAACCCAAGGAGAAGAACTGTTTGAAGAAGGGAAAAATGCTAAAAGAACAGTGAAACCGACAAAGATAAACATGAACAAAACCACAGTTCTTCTAGTTTTGATGACTGAGAACAAGCTCTTAATGTCTGTACCGACGGTTGTTCCGCCATTGATAGGCACGTACTTGGCTATATCAGCCATGGACTGGAGTGCAAATTGAAGAGATAATTGGTGTTTGGGGGGAGAGAAAATCTGGGCAAGGTTTAAAAGTGACTGTACATAAAGAGAAAGTCGTGAAGGTCGAGAGAGTGCTGTAAGGACACTCTTTTATGAGAAAGAGAAGCCCTGTGAAAGTGAGACAAAGAAAAAGATTAAAAATAAATAAGGGTTAAAAGGGCAAACAAAGGGATCAGTTTCTATGGAATTAACAATTCTGCCATTACCAAGGTTTTATCGTTTAATTTTTTTTTTTTAAATTTCAGATAAATATAATCTAATTAATGAAAATTAATTGAATATAAAAATGTAAGTTATATTATCAAAACAGAGTCTTGGAGTTAAAAAAAACTTCAATCTCTCTTCAAATTATTTTCATTGGATAATAATTAAATGTTTAAACATATTTTTTTAAATTTTAAATATAATTAAAATAGTAGCTAACAAAAGTTTATTCTTTGTAGAATACATGTTTTGTCAAACATCAACTCGTTATGAATTGATTAAATTCCGCCATTACTCTTTATATTTTATCAAAACTATGGATTTAGCCTTTAATTTAATTGTTTTTAATCTTTATATTTTTTAAATTAAAATATTTTATTACTCATCAAACTGAAATTGTTAAAGTCATTAAGTTAAATTTTGTTATTTTTAAAATTTGATGCGATAAACATATTTATAGGGTTATCTCTCGTATTTTTCGACTTTTTTCCTTTTAGTTAAACTCTATTTTTAGTGTTTCAATTAAATTTTGATTAATGTAAGTTATTTTAATATTATTTGATTTATAAATTTAGCATATAAATAGGCATTTTTCCACTCATAACACATTAGGTATTAATTTTTACAAGCTTTCAAATAATTTTGTGTATACGTTTGGATTCTTATTTTAGGTTTCGAAGGTTTAGTTTTTATCTCATCTTTATATTTTTTGTTTTTGCTTTTATAGTGAAATTATCTTTACTCACAGTCTTTAATCCTTATTTGAGGAATTTTTCCACGTAAATATTAGTATTCTATCTTTTCAATCTTCTTTGATATTTTACTTGTTCGTTGCTTAATCGGATTTATCCCCAACAATATTATTAATGTCATATCAACTTATTTTTTCGTACATTACTCATTAAAAATTCAATTAATGGATTAATGGTTGTCATTTTCATCAAAATATAGAGATTTAAATTGATCTCTAATTGTAGAAAATGTATTAGATCTACAACTTTACGTATAATATCGGACTAGTAATTGAATTTAACCAAACGAATTTAATTATTAGTGTTTTAGTCAACATTTCCGTTAAAACTAATGATTTGACTAGTTTTTTTTAAAAGGATGAAGGTCAAATTTAGTTCAAAAAGAAATAATGATCAAATTAACAAAAAAAAATGTAAATATTGAAAGTTAAATCTGACTTTATGCCAAAAATATACACATTAAACTATTTAACATTAAAGAAATGAAATTACATTTTCAACTATGTTGTAGAACGGAGCCTATATAGTTACCTTATGCTAAATATTATATTAACAACTAATTGAATTTTAGTTAATTGGTAGTGTTGTTGCAATAACTAAAAGAATGTGGATTTGAGCGTGCTTAGATGCTTATTTTCTTCCGATTATGCTTAGGTGCTTAGATGTGATTATTATATTAATCACTGTTTGTGTTGTAAATGAACATGTTTGTAACCTTACGTGTCAATTATGTAGGAGGGCTTGATCAGAAATATTAATAAGAAGGTAGGAGGGAAAGGAGAATGGATTTCCGAAGCTCACCGTGACCTGGTGGTGGTGGTGGTGGTGGCGGTGGCGGTGGCGGTGACGCATTTTCATTGGAGGAGGGCCCATGTCGCTGACAAAAAGGATGGAGAGATGGGAGTCATAAGTCATCACCGCCCAAAACCAGGTGCAACAAACACAAACACTTGCGTTTGTCTTGTGGTTCTATGTTTCAGCTTTTCCAATTTTGAAATTTATCATTCTATTCCCACACCTATCCATTATGATGCTCATTGAATTTGTCCATGTGCCTGTCCGGATTATCCACCCAAAATATGAGAAAGTTCGAATAAAAGATATAATCCATTTTTTAAATGAATCGAATTTTGGATAAGTTTTTTTTATTAGAGTCTGGTTCGGCTCAAATTTAAAAATAAAATTATTGTTATTTTTATTATTATTTTGTTATCATTTTATTATTATATTATTATTATTTTTTGGATATTGTATAATTCTTGTTTTATTATTAATTTTGCTATTATTTTAGAAGTATTTACTTGTTAAGTTACACTTATTTTAGTGTTATATATATATATATATATATAATTTTTTATTTGTTGAGAAATATTTATTTTTAATATTTTTAGCGTATTTGTTGTATTATATTTTTTTTAATTTTTTTATATAAAAGAATAACATAAAATTTTTTAATATGGGCAGGCCAATCGGACTCAGATTTTAACATTTTCATTTGGATCGAACTTGGGCAAAATTTGAAGCCCATTTTAAAACCCGAACCCTAGAAAAAGATTCTGACATTTTTACTTGGCTCGATCAAGCTCGACTCGTAAACAACTCTAATACTAATTCCGGGAAACCCACATCAAACCCTATATTTTCTATGGAAGCCATCCTTTTAGTGCCAGCCAAGTAGGGGTTGCTATCAGAAATTCTTTTGCCTAACCTTTCACTCCTCTAGCTTATTTCCTCCTATGTGAACCACCCTCCCTCTTGAAGACAAATTTTATACTAACAATTGATGTTGTTTGTGGGAAGAGAGCAAAACCCTATATTAATATGTAACATTATAGATTTACAAAAATATTTTGAAGCTTTCTTCCACCGATTCAACGGCGATAATTTTTTAATATGTGATTCTCTCTCTACTCCTTTATTAAGTCAAAAGTCCCAAATCAAATACCAAAACTCAAAGACTCATGGTTTTTTTTTTTATCACTAGAAGAAAAATATTCAAAACCAGTGCAATCATCACGCAATTTTCTTTGTAGCAATTCTCAAATGGCTCGAATTGTAGGATCATTCTCGTTGCTTTCTTTCTCTCTTTAGTTTTGCAATTTTACTTTGTTGTGTCGAATGATTTCATGTTTTGTTTTGTTTTATGTTTATTTGATTTCAGGACCCGAAAAAAATAATATTTTAAGAGGAAGAAAAGGATGTCATTCGGGAAAGAGCTTGAGATAGCCATTCAACACCTCTTCTATTGAATGGGTATTCAACGATTTTGCGTAATAGAGTAGGAATAAAATATTCGATGCGTAGAAAATTCAATAAATCAAATAGTTGCGCATGAAATGGCCATTTCGTGGAACCAATCCGCTGTCTCACCATAAACTCGTAACCTACCAGATTGTGGGCAGTTAATGCCCACTCTCCCCCTCCAAAATGTCCTTTCAACTCACTCGGAGTGACAATTTTTATTGGTCTTCCATAAGCCACTGTCAAGCCTGCTTTAGACAAGCAAGTTAAGAACCCAAATTCAATAAACAAGAGGCTTATGCCCCAACATAAAATGCTGAATCAAGTGAGCAGCCTGGCTTACTATTGACAACCCACAACATAATGGCACCAAGCCTTATAAGAGATCTTATGGCTACAAATTTTAATGTGCCTCTCATTCCTTGGTGAAGGAGTAACCAACAAACTTCCATAAGCTTCTACCTGGTTAGGTCTCGGCACAAGCCCAGAGCAAGTCTGGGCAAATACCACAAAACCAAGTATGACCTATTTCTTCACTTACACATCATCTCACAACATTGTCCTCAACAGCTATTTAATATCATACCACCATTGCCATACCTTTTCTCTCCGAATTCTTTTTCCTTCTAAAAGAGTAGATATTTGAATAATGAAATTAAAAGGGGTTGTATAGATGTTGAAAAGAGGATCATTTTAGTATCATTTTGTGGAAAGAGGGTCACGAATAACTGAAGTTGACACCAAATGTCAAAGGAGGATTGGGCAGGAGGAAATGCACGCGTATTAATAGAGATCGTGGATGATTCCCCTTGGAATCAAATCCACGCCGTACACGCTCCTTGACTGCCCCTTCCACCAAACCATCACAATTTTTATTAAACTACACAACGCTCATCCCTTTCTGCATTGTTTTCTTTTCTTTTCTTCCTTCACACCACTACTTTTTAGCAAGTATGAGGATCAGAAACAGTGGAAACCCCCCTCAAGTTCAACGTTCCCTTTCACCTCCACCACCCTCTCCGCCTACGCCGTCGTTTTCCAACTCACCGTCTTATCAACCCCCGTCGCATGTCATGGTGAGTAGAACCAACGCCCGGCTTTCCTCCATTCACTCCCCCGTTGCTCAAGATGAAAGTATTACGGATGATAGCTGGTCCGTGTCAACTAAGGAGAGGTAATATATGATTTCCTTTCTTTTTTAAAAAAAAAAAAAAAAGCCTTAATTCCATCTTTTTTAATCATTTTTATCAAGTTTGTGGCTGAGATTGTTCTGGAATGTTGAGTTCTACAGTTTGGGGCACAGCATTTTTGGGCAGACATCCACTTCAAGCAACTCCGTTTTCTCATCATTATCCTTCAATGGTATGTTTTTTTTTTTTATATATATAAAACCTGAAATTTTGATTTGACAATGACACCCACTATATTTTGAAAAAAGGGTTTTTATTTGGGTGGCATAGGGCGGTGGTGCGAGGAAGAAAGAGCAATACCATTGAAGAAAAGGAGAGCAGTAATGGCGAGCTACGAAACAAAACAGCAAAGGAGAGAGAGGATGGAGAAAGATACGTTAATGGAGGAACGGAATCAAAACCAGAGGTGCAATAGAAGGAATGGGAAAGGATGGAGGTGCAACAAAATGAAGGTGAAGGGTCATAGCTTGTGTAATCACCATTTGGAAATGCAAAGGATGAGAAATACTAGCACCACCACCACGACAAATGAAGGTGAAGATGGAGCAGGGACGACGGCGTTTGCTGCGAGGGAAAACAAGAGGGTTAAGGTGGTGAAGGCTCGGTCCATGAGTAGCTTGCTTAGAGACACTGTTCCATTGTTTTACTATTAATGAAGTATGTGAGTAACAGTAATGGGTAGAAATTTGTGTATAAAGCCATAGAAATAGGTTTCCGATCTTTACAACAAATGAAAATGATGGCATAGGTTTGACGTACAAAAAGCGGAAATGAAGTGAAAGAGACGTATTGGTATTTGTTTGGCACTTTCTTCATAATTTCCGTGTCTCTGCCGCGTACCAATCCCTGTGATTTCCGTTACATTTCCTTTTTTATTTCTTCTATTTACTTAACTAATAAGAAAATGTATATAAATACCCATCCAATTATAAAATTATCAAAAATTAAATGTTTTCATGTTCGATTGAAAAAAATATTATTGAATGTAATATATACATATATATATATTTGAGTGCGTTGAAGAATATTAAAAAAAATAGATATAATTAAAATTTATAATGAAATTATTAAAAAAACAATCTAAATTTATCATTTTCAATAAAATCAAATTCGGTTTTCTTATTTTTCCTTTACCAAAAAATCAAATAATTAAAAGGTGGAGTTTTAAATCAAATTATCTATGATTTTCTTTTTAAAGTAAGCTCATTAATTCATTTAATGAAGGAAAAATAATAATAAATACTCATCATAGATGGTGAAGGACAAGCTCCATTAACATAACAAACGCTTTAACCTCAACATCAATAGAGTATCATGACGCGTTGATAATTTGTTTTGTCACAACTCAAGCACGATATGTCTGGAGTGATTGCAAGCACCTAATAAAATAAGGAAATCAGTTTTGAATGGTCCAAAGCGACGAGCAATAATCGAAAAAAAAATCGAGCATTCACCAAACTAGAGAGGACGACAATAAAATCATTTTTAAAATCACTTGTAAAACAAAGGTTACATGCATAAACAAGACTAAAAAATGTACTACAAAAGCGGATAAAAACTTTTAAAACTAAAAACTTATTAAACAATGAAAAACAAAAAAAAAAAAAAACTTAGGACAAAACGAGTCCAAATCGACTTGTAAAATCATTTATTATTTTGAAAACTATACTAGTGGCCGGTGAAGTTTTAATGAACGAAAGGCGTCAATATCTGTCCATCATAATTTGTGAAGATAACAAAGATACTTACGAAATAAATCTGCAAACTAAGAAAAGAGAAGACATGTGAAGTGAATGAAAAAAAAAAATTGGTGAAAGAGAGAAAAAAGCAAGCGATGTTAGACAAAACAAAAGATAAAAAGCAATCGACTTGTAGAAAAAAAATTATCTATGGATTTTAAAATTATCAAGATTCTCATTTAGATAAAACTATCCACTCTAAATTTTAAAATAGATAATAACAATTTTAACTCCTATTGTTTATCTATTTTGTTGATTTAACTTTAATTTTTTTTATCATTTTGATCCTTAATTTTCAAATTTTAGTGAAAGTATTTTTTAAGGAAAATTTGATTGAATTGTTACGATTTTAACAATACTAATATGACAAGTTGCATGGCATTTCACAAATATTTCATTTTTGACAAGGATAATTTTTAAAATAATTTTTTTTACAATATTTTTTATGCATTTTTTTAAATTTTTATGAAGTACATGTGGATTGTCACGAGATTGTCACATTAATGCCATTAAAATTTTAACAGTTCAATCTACTTTCCCGTCCCAAAAAAAATTCAATGAAGTTCTAAAAGTTGAGAGTCAAAATAACAAATGTGTAAATATTAAAAGCTAAATTGATATTATGTCATTTAAAAACTACATCTTACTTTCGCTATGCCGTACATTTATTTTGATTTCGTTTTAATTATATGAATCAAACTTTGATTTTGATTGAGTTTTATATAAAACTAACATTGTTGTTGACTTTATATCATTTTACATTTACTTATTATACACAAAAATATTATATTTATCGAGCATGAAAATAATTGGACTTTTAGTTCTATAAATGTATATAACTAAATTAAAATTAATTTTTCATGTGTATAATTGAGTCAAATTAAAGTTTCATTTATATAATTGCAAAAAGCAAAGCTTATGTATCAAATTATATATTTGATCAAAGTTCAATTATAATTTTAAGGGGGCATTTGGTTCACGAAATGTAAGATCACATTTGATAATAAGATTACTTAGCAGATTACCGAATATGGTAGATTGCCTTGTTTAGTTCATTTGATTGGAATTTATAAGATCAGCTTAAAAACATGCATTTTTTTACTAAATTGTCATTAATTCATTTTACTTATATTCTATTTATTATTGATTTAAAAGATAATTGAAGAAAAAGGAGCTTAAAGTATATTTTTGACAAGTTTTTGCGTATTAGACTTTCAACGCAATACAACTTTAGTATTTTAGCCATAACTTGAAATGCATCGTGATTTGTATAGTGTGAGCATGTGATCTAATTTAAGTAAATCGTGATTGTATGTTTGTTGGTTAAAATTAAATCTATTTTATTATTAATGCTATTGATAAATTAAATCCTAAACAATTCTCATAAGATTGTTTATCAATACGGAAAATAATTAATGACGGTTATATTGATTATCAAAAAAGTAGGAAGAGATTAGGTTACTAAAAGATCATTAACAACTATAACTAATTTATTGAAATACATCAAAATCCAAGTAAACACACCATCAATCCATCCCAACCTCCCTGATCTTCATCTGCTTTCGTTCTTATCCATCATCTTTCATTTCTTCTGCAAAAAGTTGAATCTCAAATCCCTTTGGTGGACCCCATTCGACACCATAACTATCACCCATCAAAATAATCAATTATAGACCCATATCCAATAAACGTATGATACAACCAATTTTCCTTAGCAGAAAACCCCAAGAGTTTCAGAAATGGGAAGAAATCTTCAATGTCTGAATGAAAGATCTTACTACCAATCCAATAAGAGTAATTGTTCATAGACATTCAAAAACACATTGGTTTCATTCTTATTGCTCTCATTACGCCTGGAATGGGAGACATTCGAAAAACATGGGAAACGAATGTTGGCTGATAATTATTATTCTCAAGGATTTATAGTGTTAGGGAAAGTATTTTCTATCTTCCTAAACTCGAATATAGAAGAAAAGCAAATGGACAAGGGAGAGAGAAGATTAGTGTTTGGGGGAAGAGAAAGTTCAAAAAAAAAAAATACTAAATTTCAATTTGGAGAATTCTTATCGATTTCAGCTTCAAAACCAATTGTTATGTATTTTAACTTAAAAAAAAGAAAAGAAAAGAAAGTAATGAAAATTTTAAAATTTTAGATTTTGGGTAAACTACCTTCAAGGTCACTAAATTAGTAGTTAGTTTACTTTTTGGTCATTCAATTTCAACAAGCTACAAAATGGTCTTTGAACTATTTGAAAATTTTCATTTAAGTCACTGAGCTGTTGAAATCATTGTTGAATGACTTTCTTTGATCACACCGCCTACACCAATCGAAAGCTCTCCTTCCTCCTTCCCCTCCTCTTCTACAGTTAATTTTTTATGAAACAATTTTAAATGTTACTAATTTGTGAACTAAAATCCAAACAACTTTTTTTTTTTTTTTTCCTGATATGATGATATCTCCAATACTTACCGTTATATCGGCTTGCATCTAAGGTGTGTTATACTACTTATTGATGGGTATTGATCCATCGTATTGATGGTTGAATCATCACATGGAGCTCGCTAGCCAGACTTATGTTTTAAATAACTTAACAATGCAGTAACTTAAATTAAAACTTTTAAATATTTCAATAACTTAAATGAAAACTTTCAAATAATTTAGTGACCAATTTTAAATTTTTTGAAATTAAGTGACCAAAACGTAAATTTACTAATAGTTTAGTGACCTTGGGTATAGTTTACTCTTAGATTTTTATTTATATTTATGTGAAATATTTTTAGCAAAAAATGAAATTAAAATTTTTTTTTTTACAAAGTTATTTTTTGAACTTTATTCAAAACTAAATTGATAGAATTTATAAAATTAAGGGTTAAATTTATTAATCAAACCAAATTAATAGAATTTATAAAAATTAGAGGCTTAAAATTGTAGTTATAACAAAAAAAAGGGCCATATCAGAATTCTGCTAATGATTTAACAGAGGAGGAATAACTAAAATATAAAATGTGGATAACATTAATGATTAAATCGAAATGTATTAGAACTGAATGAATAAAATAAAAAATAGTAATAATTGGGTGACCAATAAAAGAAATAAACATTTTTGTTTTTGAAGTCAAAATTTCAAACGTTGCGTGCGCCATGAAGGGAAAGCCAAAGTTAGTGTGTGCGTGTGTGCATATTAGATATATATAAGAGAGGCGTTTGGCGTTGCGTTTTGCATATTTGCAAAACAAAACATGGTCACCATTTGATGGAAAAACAATTTCTCCAAAATTTTCTCCTTCGTTTTCCATGATTTTGGTTTAAAACCCGTAAGTTTCGCTGATCCTTTGGCACTTTGTATTTTTAATTTTTATTTATTTCATTGTTTTGAGCACAACCCAGATTTTATTGTGGCTTTTTTTAATGATGTGTTAAGCTACTAAGCTTTGAAATCTCAACTGGGTATATATATTTTTTTCCTCTTTGGGTTTTGTCTTTTCTTTTGATTGGTGATGTGTGTTTTTTCTTTTGTTTCATTGTTGATTATGTTTTGATTAATCCAAATGGGAAAGCTGGTTTTTGGACGAACTTAGTTTGACATTGCATCGAAAAAGAGGAAACTTTGTTGGAATGTGGGCATTGGGTGCAGGAGGGCTGTTTTCTTTTTACATTTCCCTGTCTCTTTTTCTGGTTGCTTTAGCTGATATAAAATTTGAAGATTTTGAATTCTAAATGTTGGGTTTGATTGTAATTGGAGGAAACGTTTTGTTCTTTATGCTTTTCTTGTCTCATATTTTGGTTGTTTTGATGTTTGTTTTGCTTAAAAGAAAGTGAAAATACTTCTTTCTGCATCATTCAGCTTTATATTTGATTTGAATTTGCCAGTATTTTCATGGAAAATCTGGGCTTTCTTAGATTTAGATGGTCTTGTTATTAGGAAAGGTAGTTTCTAGCTCTTCCTTTTGTTTGGTTAAAAATAGAAAATTATGTTATAACAGCATCCCCAAAGGAATTAGAAGTTGTTTTTAAACTTTGTTTTGATCTTCTGGAAATTTGAAGAACATTGAGATGGATATTGGGTTGCCCTTTTTTGACATCTAATTTTTATCCTTTATTACAGGGAAATAGAGAGTGAAGCCTCTCAAAGTAGATACATATAAAATAATTGCAGCAGTTGACATTTTGAGTAGCAATGGCTCCTGGAGGCAGCGCTTGTAAAGAAGTCATTGAGTCACATTCCCCTGTTGCAGATTATGACATAGCTTCAACAAAACCTGAGAGTAATAATGCCACCAGTACTAATACAACAACAACAATGAAAACTGCTGTTAATTTTGTTGGAAGACATGGAATTCATTCAAACAACGGTGTTTATGAGCTCCTTGAGTGTCCTGTATGCACGAATTTGATGTATCCACCAATTCACCAGGTTTGTTCTCCATGCGTACAGTTATTCCGGCTCTTCCATAAAAATATGCTTTTGTAGTCGTATTTTGTTTTTTAACCTTTTTTTCATTGTGTTTCCTATAACGGAATTTTTCTTAATTACTTCACTGTGTGAAGGCTACATTCGTGCCTTTGTATGCCTGTATGAAGCTAGTGATTATATCTGTATGCTGGGGTGAAAATGGTGGTGAAGCTCTGGTTATGGTGCTGTATCCTCTTAGGGTGTTTGTTTATGTACCGTCTGAAGTGTAGGTAATAAGGTGCAAGTCACTGAAGGACTATGGACATAGGGTTGTAGGGAAAGAGGGGCAATTTATGTCTATTGAAGAGGATAACTGATCATTGTGGGTTCGGTTTGTTGCAGTGAAGAGTTATCCTCACGATGGTATAGAAGTAGCCATTGTAATTGGAAGGTGATTTGAAAGGATTTGGCAAATTTTGTCAGGGCAAAATGTTCTTTTTCATGTTTAGTTTTATTACAGATACTGCTTCCTTTACTAATTGAGTGCCCTAAATTTTGATCTGTTGCATTCAATCCTCTATTACAGTGCCCAAATGGACACACTTTGTGTTCGAACTGCAAGATTAGAGTGCACAACTGTTGCCCAACATGCCGTTATGATCTTGGAAATATAAGGTGCTTAGCTTTGGAGAAAGTTGCAGAATCCTTAGAACTCCCTTGTAAATACCAGAATCTAGGTTGCCAAGATATCTTCCCCTATTACAGCAAGCTTAAGCATGAGCAGCACTGTCGGTTCCGTCCCTACAATTGCCCTTATGCTGGGTCTGACTGCTCTGTCACAGGTGACATCCCCACCCTTGTTTCACACCTCAAGGATGATCACAAAGTCGACATGCATGATGGATGTACCTTCAATCATCGATATGTCAAATCAAATCCACATGAAGTTGAAAATGCTACATGGATGCTTACTGTAAGTTCATTTTAGCCTACAGCACATAATATTGGAGTCACTCGAAACTGCAAATCTTATGCCTACGAATGGATTCCTTTGGCAAGTTCTATTTCTGAATTCCGACGTCTTTGTGCAGGTTTTCAATTGTTTTGGAAGACAGTTCTGCTTGCATTTTGAAGCTTTCCAGCTTGGGATGGCACCTGTCTATATGGCCTTTTTACGTTTTATGGGAGATGATAATGAAGCAAAAAAATTCAGTTACAGTTTGGAAGTTGGTGCAAATGGCCGTAAGCTAATATGGCAAGGGATTCCAAGGAGCATTCGCGACAGTCATAGGAAAGTTCGTGACAGTCAGGATGGACTGGTGATCCAAAGGAACCTAGCTCTATATTTCTCGGGTGGCGATAGGCAAGAGCTGAAGTTGAGGGTAACTGGCCGAATATGGAAAGAAGAATGATTAATAAAAAAAAGGATGTTGAATCGAGGTGATTTTGTATAGTATCAGAAACATTCCAAGTCTCATTTCGGTTGTAATCGAGGCTTTATGTCCACCGCATTCTAATCCCTCTGCTGACCACCCACCAGCCCGGCTGCCACCTTCTAGGGTAGGAAATGTTTTATATGAGTCTAATAGGTTGCTCAAAGTGTAATGCAGCAACATGTATGGAACGTTCCTTTCAATGCGATCTCCATTGGCGTCCTGTATGAAACCATGTTCTTCATTAATTTTATCAACTTCTAAATTCCTCATATACTCTCAAACCCTTTGTTAATCATTAAAATACAAAGAGCAATGAACAATCCCCATTTCCTAATCATTCTTAACAACTCATTTTTCCAACCATGAAGCCTTTCAGAGTTGCTATGGATGTGCCTGTCTACCTTAGGTTAAATTATGATTTTAGTCCCTCTGTCATGTACTTTAATTTGACACATTTTGACCCCTTAATGTTTTTAGGCTTATATGAAAAAAGAAACACCAAAACAATGACCAATTTCGAGGTGTTGACATAAACGATGGAATGGTCGGGCTCGATAGGATTGGTGAGGACAAAACCACCAGGAGCCATTTGTAGCAAGTTTTGGATAGGGAAAGGAAGTGGGTCACCGTCGTTGAAGACGAAGCCCTTGTCTTCGTCTTTGCTCGGATCAAAATTACTATCCCACTCCACCAATACGTGTGTGTATCTAAGATAACTTTAAAGCAGGCGAAAACCCCATGAAATCTTTTGAAAGAAAACAAAGGGTAAAAGAAAAAGATGATAGAGAGTTGAGGGAAGGGGTTTAAGTGGGCAAAAGAGAATGTGAGCAACGTTTTGGGGAAAACTTAAGCTGAAGACCAAAGTAAAGGGAAAGAAATGGGAGAGAAAGAGGAAGTGTTTTGTGCTAGAGTCTGAACGGGAAGCTTTGTCATCGAAGGAAGTGTTTTGGTGGCTGTGATGGCGGAGGAAGAGGGTTAGAGCGACGAGAGAAAGGATGACGTAGGAAGGGGGAAAGTTTTTCTTTTCTTTTAAAAAAAAAAAAAAAAGGCATTAAAATGCCTTATTTACTTTTATTCATCATTTATGAAATGTCTGATACATCATTCTGTAATAAGTTTGTAATAAAAATGCATGGGATATCAAGGATGCGAATGTCAATATCTACAACATCACAATTTCTTCCTAACCAGTCAGCAACTGCATTGCCGGCTCTTTTAACAAACTGAAGCTTGAAGTCCTCAAATCTGCTAGCAACTTCGACTATGCTCTTCACAATGGACTCCTCAGGTTCCCCAATTCATACAAGCTCTGATCCTCTCAATTGCCACCGAACAATCGCTCTCAAGGACGACTTTAGAATATCCTCTAAGAGAAGCAACTCGGAGGCCATGAAGGATCGCCCATAATTCCGATATCAAAGCTGTCCCTCTGCCAACATATCGTTGAAACCCAGCAACCCATCTCCCAACAAAATCCCGTAACACTCCAGCAGCCGTTGCCCACTCCTCATTTGGGTTTTTCTTAGTACTTTATTATTTTATATATATTTGGACCTAAAAGAAAATAAAAGAAAATAAAAGGAAAATTTATTTGAAGGTCCTCCTCCCTGCCTGTTTACCAATTTAGACCTACCCATCATGCCACATTGCGCCCCGTCATTGGTCCATGTGTAAAATCTGACAAAATTTTATCATCATCAATTTGGGGTACCAAAAAGTTGGACGAAAGAAAAGTTGAGGTATCAAATCGGACAAATTAAAATTACAGGGACCACTTTTAAAGATTTGTTAAAGTATAGGGTGATTTTTTTCCATGATCCTAATATGGTGAAATCTCCAGCTCAACTCAATTCTTTCTAAATTTTAATTTTGCGGAAATAATTTTATGATTTTTGAAATTTAATATTATTGTTTTGTTAATTTTTAACAATTGATAAATCAAGTTTTTCAAATCCGATACAATTTACATTTCCCAAAAGTTGTTTATTGCATTGAAGAACACTTAAAGGTTGTAGGTTTATACGTGACATCTACGATGGTAAAATTGAAAATAATTTTAGAATTGATCGTCGTTCTGATGAAAAGATGGAGACTCAAAATGTTTACATTCCATTTTCCAAGAAAGGAAACGACCATCATGCTTGAAGATCACTTTAATATAGACTTTCCCATTGATGAGGAGGCGGTAATCGCAAGTGGTGGCATCGATTTGGAGTACGAGTGTCATGCCACTGAGGGAAAAAATGGAGAAAGATTTAGATGGGTGACTATTAGAAGCAATTTTGATTTCTAGCTACGACAATACTTGCAACTTGACGCATAACTAGAATAAGTTAAAACAACTTTCGAGCCAAAATATGTTAGACTTTGAAATGGTAATCTTTGGAAATTACCTATGGCTCATTTGTACAAAATCAAATTTGAAAGGATCATATCAGAGTATTTTAATGCAATTTAAATTCTTCTGTTAAATGAGATTGAGTCCTTATCTTAATTCTTACGAGGATAATTGAATATCTTTTTGTATGCTTGCTTTGGGGAAATATGATTGTAATTGATTTGTATATTAGTAAGCTAAAAACTCTTATATATGATTAGCTTGTACTAACAATACATCGAACATGACTCAAAGTTGAATCTATCCTAAATCTGTTTATAGATTTATTCGCTTAAGACGTTTACTATGTGATTCACTTAAATTCTAAGTGAGTGACAAACCATGTGTGTATAACTCATGTACTTTGATGTATTGAAAATTTGAACTTCCATGGTATTGAGTTGTAAGTTGGTACCTTGGGTACAACTTATGCATGTCATTACATCATTTACGATCGTAGAATTCAAAGCTTGAATAAAGAGTAAATGATATTCTCGGTTTTGTAGTTAAAGACTAGACACTCACCCTCTAAATTCTCCCGTTGAAAGTTTAGACTGTAAACACTATTTGCTTACTCTTCAAATACACTCGTAAAACAAGTTCTCGAGACTTGCTAGCAAAACCTATACAAATCTTTCAATAAATAGAAGATTTCGAGACTTGCTAACAAACTAGTGATTGATTACAACCCAACCCCTTAATAATAGTTGCTACAAAATAGCAAAAATAATAAGAAGGGAGCAGAACTGAAGGAAGCAAACCAGATACTGAAACAGCAAGAGCACACAAAAAGAAAAAATGGTAACGGTGTTCATACACAACATTCCGAAATCTATGCATTGGAAAGGATTGTGGGCACTATTTGGAAATCATGGAAATATAGTTGACGCTTTTATTCCGGCAAAAAGGAGTAGAAACAACCGGAGGTTTGGATTTGTGAGATTTTCTGATGGAAGGGATGCACAGAGAGTGATAGAGAGATTAAATGGTTTCTATTCATTGGGGTATATAATTGAGGTAAAAATGGCAAAAGAAAAAGGGATGAGAAAGATTTGGAGGAAAATCCCAAACCAAAACGAAAATGAACAGAATGGTGTAACAAACCATGGAGGAAGAAACGAAGCAATACTAGGGAATAATGAAATGCAGAAAACAGAGCTGAGAAAACAATGAAAAGAACAGTAACAGGCTGTATTGAAGACAAGAAATTATAGAGTTTACAGAAATGTCTGGTTGGAGAGTCAATCACGGTATGTGATTCGAAAAGTCTGAACGACCGAATAGCAAAATTCGGGTTGGGGGAAATAATTGTCAGAAGGATTCAAGGAAAGTTTTTCTTAATTGAAATTCCGGATGAAGAGCTATTGGATCTCTTAAGACAGACAGATTGGTTATATCGCAGGGATTTCTTCATTAACATTCAGCCATGGTCAGAGAGCTTAAGGATAAAGGAAAGGGTGACTTGGGTGGAGGTCCTTGGAGTCACTTTGCATTGTTGGAACTTTGAAACGTTCAATCGGATTGCTAGATTATGGGGGACGCTGGAGTCAGTCGGGAGCAATATAACAAAACCTCTTAATTTCGAGAAAGTTGAATTGATGTTATTTACATCTCAAGTCGATATGTTAGATGAAATTGTAAGGCTGAAAGTTGGAGAAATACAATTTCTGATCAGAGTGAGGGAACGAGGATTTTCGGAGCAAGAAGATGCGGTTCAAAACGTTAGAAAAAAATCGAATGGAAAGGAAGAAGAAAGCTCATTGGAGTCAGAATCGGTGAAGAAGGCGTGGCCGGAAGGTCAATTGATGGGAAAAGAAAACGGTAGTCTTGAGGAACCTAAGGGAAGCAGTTTCGAAAAGAGAGAAAAGAACGAGGACTGTCAGAAATTGTTCGGAGTAGGGAAGGATGGAGGGGCTGATAAAAAAGGGAGAATTTGAAGCAGGCTTGTGAGGAATATGGGTTTGGGTAATGAAATGGATAATAGGGGTGAGAGTGTGGGTTGTGAGGAGGGGTCTAAAGAAAACCCAAATAAGTTGGAAAGGGAATTGGGTTCAGGTAAGAAGGTAGGAAATAAAGAAATTGGGGAAGGGTTTTTTTGAATCCAGTGG
The DNA here is from genome assembly GCA_039519145.1 of Kokia cookei. NCBI lineage: Eukaryota > Viridiplantae > Streptophyta > Magnoliopsida > Malvales > Malvaceae > Kokia > Kokia cookei. The sequence continues at coordinate 33,950,546 of CM076899.1, read as the reverse complement.
TAACCCATTAAAGGAAAATACGGCTGTTCAGGTTTTAGAAGGGGGAAGGGAGGATTTTAGTGAAGCTGATCTGGAGGTTAATGAAGAAATTAATAGGGTGCTTTTTCAAAGGAAAAAAGAAGAAGAAAGGTTTAAACAGGAAGATTCGGTCGATGTGTGAAATACAAAGTAGCGTATTATCTTCAAAGGAGAAAAAAAAAGGGACAGAAATTTGAAGAAGGAGAGAGGGAAGAAGGTAGAATCGATAGATGAGAGAATTGTGAATTTATCCCTTCCCGATTCAGATATTAGCAACAGAGAGAGAGTAATATTGAGGGAGGAAAAAAACACTTGGGAAATAGGGAAGAAACTTGGATTGAGAGTTTGTGGAGATGAAGGAGGTGTAATTGAAGATTTAGTGCGACTGGAGCAACTGTAGAAGGAATGATCAATATGAAAAAAGAAAGCTGGAAACTGGGGAAGCTACGAGGCTGCTGGAAAAATCGTAGTATCAGGTGAGTAGTTTTAATCTTGGAAGCTTCAAATTCTCAGAAGTAGAATAGAGGGAGTTGGGTAAAATGCGGGTTATGTCATGGAATGTTAAGGGTTTAGGAAATGAGGTTAAGGTAAGTTGGGTTAGGAGAATGGTTAGGAAAATAAGAGCAAATAGTTGTCTGATTCAAGAAACTAAATTAGTGTCTGTTTCAAAGGAGTTGGTGAGAAAGTTTTGGTACGATGATAATTTTGAGTTTTGTTTTGTGGAGGCTAGTGGGAAATTGGGGGGTTTGATTTCTGTGTGGGATAAAGACAGCCTTGAGGCGATTAATATTTTTTGTATAGTGGAAGTAGAGTGGAAGAATTATTTTTCAAGGGATCTTTCAGACAGAAAAAAGTTAATGCTGATGAGCTTAGTGAAGGAGATTGAGAAGGTCAGGCTATGTAAGGAGAAAGAGGATCGTTTAATTTGGCTGCATGATAAAAAGGGCGAGTTCTCAGTTAAAAAAATGTGAGAACTCCTTATGGAGAATGATAATGTAGAAATGGAGTTTGATTTTGACAAAATTTGGAAGTTGAAGGTTACCAAGGATTTGAAGCTTTCTTTAGTTGTTGGTTTTAGGGAGGTTACCTAAGAAAGAGTTCTTGGTAAAAAGGGGTATTTAAGATCAGTACATGAGAAGGGAATATCCATGGTGTGAAAGAGAGGTGGAAGATCCAGACCATTTGTTTTTTAAATGCAAATTCATTGCTGGTTTTTGGAGAAAAATATTTTCTTAGTGGGAAATAAAATGGGAGCAAGTGGGGAGTTTTCATGATTTTTTCAGAATGTGTCTCAAGGTGTGTTTTAATGGGGTGTTGAGAAGTTTATGGCTTATATCAATTTTAGCAGCGTGTTGGTCATTATGGCTAACTAGAAATGAGAGGGTATTCAACAATAAAGTAATTCACATGGAAACAATGACCTTCCATTCGAAAATGAGAGCTTTGATGTGGGCAAGGGTGGTGCATGACGAAATTGCAGTAGTTGAAAGTGCATGGTGGTTCTGTCCGTTAAAATGCAAGTCTCGTTTGAGTTGCAACTCGAATAGGGTGTGGTGTTGGAAAGTCCTTCAAGGGGAAGGATGAAATTCAATGCAAGTGGGGTGACATTTGAGGAGGATTCTGGAAGTGGAGGGGTTTTGAGAGATGAGAATGGAGTGGCAAGAGCAGTATTCTCAAGTCAGTGTATAGCTAATAATGCGGAGTCAGCTGAACTGCAAGCGATTAACACTGCGATGGAGATTTTTGAAGGTTTAGGATGGGAGAAATGTTGCTCACTGTTGATTGAGATAGGGTCTAAGGTGGTGGCTGGTTGGTTGTCAAACCCAGAGATACGGCTGGGAAAGTTTTGTAATCTCTTTGCTGAGATTGAGAGGAGAAAATATATATCATTTTCAGTTAGTAGGTCAGAAGGGATATGATATAGCTTTGGCGATGGCACTAGCATGGGTGAGGAGTAAAGAAATGTTTAGAGCATAGTGGTGAGAGTTCTTATATTTTAGTCAGGTTTCTTATTCCATTCTGGATGAAAATTTAGGTGATTTGAAGGGAGCTACAGGGAAAAACAGAGACTGGATGTTCATATTCTCTTTGTGAATCGGTTGGTCATTAGAACGGGTATGGGGTGTATTGCTGTTTTGTTTGATTATGCTGTTTGTATTTTTCCTGTACTGGAGTTTGCAGATCGGTTGTTCTGTATTTGTGGTTTTGGCTGTGAGCTTGTTCTTTGTAGCAACTCTTTTGTTCTGTTTTTTGTGGTTTTGGTTGTGAGCTTGCTGTCTGTAACAGCTCTTTGGGGGGGTGGGGGGGGGGGTTCTTTGGATGGGTTTTATTGCCTTCCAAGGCTCTTCTTGTTTGTTTCTTGAATGAGCAAAAAAAATATACTAATAAAGTCCCAATCAGTTCTTTACAATCCAAGGGGTTTAATTGTTTGATATGAGCCAATCCAATCTTCAAAGATAATTATTTTTAATGGATTAGTCTTCAAAATCGAACTTCTGTATCTTCACAATATCAGCATGATTCAAAATTCAAAAATTTTATGTGAGTAAATTGTCAAATAACTATATCATCGTAAAGTTGATGAGAGAGACCACTCTCGAAAAGAGTGGGACATTGGAGTAAATTGATTGACAACATTTTCATTTTAATGTCGGTTTTACGGAAGATGGTTGAAAGGTGAATGATGTTAATCACAATTTGCTGTTTTCCATTGGTTGACTTGGGCATGGTGACATCTTATAAGTGGCTCTTTGTCGGAGGATGGACGCAAAATGTGTGGATATGGTGGATGCTCAATTCTTAAAATCACTTCTTTTATTGAAAGGGAGGGATGTGAAGTGGGTTTCTCTTTTGTCCACTTGTGCATGATTCTTGTGATGGTTTGACTTTTTGACTGTTACTGGTTTTGTTGAAAAGAGCTGCAAACTGTGTACGAACTAATGCATTGTTTTCAAGAAGCTTAGTTTATTTTACTATTTATGTTTAAAGTTTTGAATATTTTCTTTTATAATAACATTGTTTTCAAGATTTGAATTTACGTTTTTTTTTTTTTTTTTTTTTTAGGGTTGTAATGTGTTTTACTAATTCATTTAATACTTGTGGGTAGTCTAATGATTTTTTAACCAAAGTTTTCTTTGATTTATATTGCTCCTTAAATACTTCAATTCATGTTCATGCTTATGACTTTCATTTAATTTTTCGTTTCTTTTAACCTTAAACTTATATTGTTTATCAAAACATTCAAAAATAGATGAAAAAATTAATGTTTGTTAATTTTGTTGACGTGACAGTCCATGTGTATGTCATGATAACAATTAATTAAATTTTTTAAAAATTAAAAATGACTTTTTTATTTATTTATAATTTTTACACTTTTTAATAATTTTTTAAATTTTAAAAAAATTAATTAATTGTTAACACATCTGCATGACCATCCACGAGTATGCCTTGTCACATTAACTTTTTCACTCATTTTGAGGTGATTTGATAAACAACGTAAATTTAAGGGTTAAAAGAAATAAAAAATTAAAAAGATATATTAAAAAGACTTTCTATGCAAAGTTAGAGGGCCAAATAATTTATTATGACTTTTGGTTACTGTGTTTTTAATTGTGAGTTTTGAATATGTATTGTGATGGTATGTATAATATTTGATACATTGCTAGTGAAGAACTCTCATAGAAAATGCATGCCGTCTGGCAAATCTTAGAGACCATCCTTAGCACCTATAAACTGGCCCGGCGGACGGCTTTTTCCCAGATTCCGGCCTTGATTCTTCAACCTTCACTGCATATGTGACCAACATTATAACTTATCACCTTAACGAAAGCAAACAATATTGCAAAAACTCTATATTGTTTGCACCAACAGCTGAGTTTTTGACAGCCATTTTTGTAATCTTTTGATTGAGAAAAAAAAAAATTATTCTCTCTCACGTTACTATCTCGATAACTTAGAAAGTGTTCTTCTAATATAACATTCTTTCGTGACAAAATATAAAAGAGCATCAACTACAAAAAAAAAAAAAAAAAAAAAAAACTAGTATTAGCAATATTAGGCATCAACAATCGTTTATCTAATTATATCTAGTCAACAACTTTTGAAAGAGCTGCATGGAACATTTTAAGGTAAATGGGTAAATCTTTCATTAATCTAATCAAAATATAATGAGTAAAATTAGATGATCTCGGGATATGATGGATAGACAAAAACCAGAAATTTATCTCGAAGCAAAAAAAGATTAACATAGCCTCCTTAATAGCCAAAGATTCAGCAAGATATGGCTCGACTGATCCAAGACAAACCACACCTTCCTTTACAACATGCATCCTAATAAACTCTAAAATTTTCACAGGAGATAATTGATGTGACCTTCTATCCTTTTTCTTTTCAGTTCTTTTTATAATTAAGATATCTTTCGTATCTGTTTTAAAATTAATATATATAAAGATATCTAGATTTGATTACTTGTATTTACTTGGTACCTAAACTCTTTTTTCGGATTCAATTGATAACTAAATTTAGAAGCTGTAAGTCAACTTGGTGCTTTCTTTAGATACACCGTTAAAATACACTAACGTGATACTAATGACTAATAACACGGTGACACGTGGGAGCATCGCATTTTGACATGTAGCATTAGTGCCACGTCAACGTATTTTAATGGTGTTCGCTAGGTGCTAAATTTAGATACAAATTAGATACCAAATAGATAAAAATCTATACAAGGCTACTGGAGAGTATGCATTTGGGTTAGGTGAAACCAAAACCAAGCTTAAAGAGACTTTTGGTTCAACGAGTGATCAACCTCATCACGTGTCTGTCTCTTCACAATTTCATGAAACTTGTACAAATTTCACCTTCTTAAGCTTCACCCATATTATATGTATCAAATTTTGTTTTTCCTTGCTTTGAAATCTATTCTCTCAATCAACCTCACTTTCTTCTTAATTTGCTTAACCTTTCACTTTCTTTATGCCTATTAGAACCATGCTAGGCAACGCTAGCTCTGCTGGGACCTCCAATCCAACCACACCATCAGTTTCCAGCGAAACCTCCCAAGAAATTACTCATCCATTTGTATGTTACCGCTGCCCTAAAAGGTTCACTTCAACGCATGCCTCGGGAGGTCACCAGAATGCGCACAAGAAGGAAAGGAATCAGGAGCTTAGGCTCTATAACGAGCGACGCCTCGCCTTGTCGAGGCAGTCGACTGTTCCACCTGATGGTAGAGCCCAAACAAAAAGGGCGCTAGCAGTACTGACTAATCAGTCATCAACGTTGCTGCCTGTGGTTCCACTTCCTGGTTTTATGTGCATGTATGCTGATCCAAAATCGCTAGTGTTCGTGCCTGCTGGGCTCCAATATGGTCAAACAAGGGCTGGACTGAATGGTAGAGAAGTCCTATATGAGGCTTCTCATCAAGAAAACGAAAAGCATCATCCTTATAACAGGCCTCTCGACATGGGGATGAATGAAGAAAGGGTTTTTTGGGCAAAAGCTAAAGAAGATAACAGCTGTTCCAAGGAGAACTACTCGGTTTCAACAACAAACAATGTTGGTCCACATGGTGAAGCGTTAATCAATGAAAGCAGGGAAGATGATGCTGATCGGAAGAGTTCAACGGTGGAGGAACTGGACTTGACTTTGAGGCTCTAAGGAAAAAGATGGACAGTACTTGGAAAAAGTGAAGATGGCTATGGGCATCATAAATGAGAATCTGATGTACGTAAAAGAAAGTAATTAAAACTAATGGGGGGCAAAAAAAAAGAGTGGCCCTCAAAGATATGTCCAAATTTTCTTTCTTTTTAACATGTCAGCTAAGTTCTTCATTTCCGACGATGGTTACTATATTACATATGTATGCTTTAATTTCTTCCAAATTTTCTTGCTTTATTAGTTGATGCCTTTAGCTTTTAACCCGAGAATTTGTGTTTTTTTTAGTTGATTTCGGCACAAATAGGGTATTGAATAGTCGAACCCTCTGATTGTAGCGTTTGGTGAATGGAGGTTTACAAGAACTTGTTGAGCTAAAACCTCCAAAATAAAAATAAAAATAAAAACGTTGGGATGGATAAATTTTTTTCAACAGTTGATTGGGAATGAGATATCTGAATTGACATATCTGACCGTGTTTGCTAAAAAATTACTCCCTTTGCCATATGCTCTCAAACCTATTAAGGGTGTCAAGATATCAATAGCCCCCATTCTCCTATTTTTATTTTCACCTCTAAAGTTCAAAGTAAATCTCAAAAACAAAAAAAAACCTCCACCTTGAATCTACAAAAATCAACATTGGTGCGAGATATTTTCAATCGATCCCATTCATCCTTGAATATTTATGAACTCTTAATTTATTTTCAATTTACTTGTGTAGAATGATTTCTTATGCAACCTTATATTAATTGAAAGATACTACTTGACAAATTTATTTAGAATGTGACATAAGTATCACTAATTTACGTACGAAGAACATGACATAATTATCACTAAGAATATGGTTTACAATTGTATTGATACACTATTAATATTTATTTAATTTCCACAAGGTTAATATTTTCAAATTAAGGAACTTAATAAATTTATTTATTTAAATATTCACTAATTAATTTCCATAATGAATATTTTAATATCTAGTGTTCTATTTCAATAATTTCACCAAATAAAAATTAAAGTATTATAAACAAGTAAATACTTAACAATAAAATGTGCCATACTCTTTTCTTTTGTTATTTTACACCTATCAATTTTCAACTATCAGTTAAGTTTTACCAAACACTTTTAAATAAACAGCTGATAGAATCGATTAATCAAAACCAGCAACTACAATCAGCTCCCAGTCAACTGCGAAGAAAAAGAAAAAGAAAAAGTAGTATCTTAAAGTGATAGTTAATTTAGCAAATTTGTTTTTGATCGAACTTGCTGCTCTTCTGCACTAACGCAAGTAATGAGATATCTCTAGGTGGAGTTATTAGGAGCTGAGAAGTTTGCAAACATGGTTAATGCATTTATGCTTATACCCCATGGTTTTCTTCGCGTAGATATTGTAAAATTGTGAGATTCGAATCTTAATATTTATGATTGAATTTTTAAACCCGTAAACATAAAATTTAGATTCGAATCGATTGATTTGTGCCGAATTTTTCATGTATTTTCTCCCCCATCATATTTCGAATCCTAAAACTTTTCTTGGGTTTGTTAAAGACGAAAAAAGTGAACCAATTAGCTAAAGCAATAATAAAAACATAACGCCTAAGAAGGGTCAGAACCAAAAACCAATTAAACATCATAGAATGGCAAAACTTATACAGAGAGAGAGAACTGTTATTACTGGATACTATTGTTTGACCCTTAAACCCTATTGCTCAGTTATGAAACTTTTAGAACCTTTCCTCGTATCATTGTAATCTTCCCTACCTTGATATTCCCATTTCTAATAACTGATTTATGCCTTTAACATAAGGGATCATTAATTTCCATTAAGGGTCCAGCATTGTCTTCTAGCTATATATGCTTTGCTTTTGTAGCCTTTTCTCCTTCGTTCAACAATCTGAAGTCAGGGTTTAGTTTGGTGTTTCAAGTTCGAACCAAACCAAACCAAACCAAACCCCACCGTTGTCAAGCATGGCGCAACCAGGAGAATCCGACTCCAAAGGGAAAGCTGTGGTGGTTGATTTGGAGCTGGAACCAAAGGCGGAGTACGAGTGTCCAACATGTTTCAAAATCTTTTACTCCACAACTGCCTTATGCGGTCACCAAAACGCCCATCGTCTTCTCAAAGAACCGACGAAAATGTCGCCGGTTCTTGCAGCGGTGTTGAATAACCCTCTTCCTCCCTTTCACAAGCCGTTTTTGATCCCTCCCAAGGCTAAACCTGCTGTCAACAAGGAACTTGTTTCTAAGCAGCCTACTGCAAATCAGTTTCCTCGTCATCATCCATATAAGAGACACGACGAGGAGGCTAACGCTACTAACCAGCTCCAAGACAAGCTCATGAAACAAACCACTCAAGAAGGTGAAGATTTTCTGAGGCAGCTGATTCGAAACGAGGCTCGGTATGAGTACAACGACCAGGAGGAGTACACTGACACGGACACTCAGTGCCTCACCAAGGATCTGCTGGGCGAGTGGATGCCGATAAGTGGTTTTGGAGATGATGGTCACCACCTCTGCACATCAAGGAATTATCCTATGGGAATGGAAAGGGAACCTGATCTTCAGATTGGTTTAAGTGCAGCTGCAAGCACCAGGGATTTGGACTTGGAATTGAAGCTAGGGTTTTGAGGGAAGCAAACACCTGTAAAAGTTTGTCTCCGTCCTCCATGGGTCTACCATGGATTCTCCTTTTATGTCGGATAAAATCTTTTCAGCTCTACTTAGAACTTAACCCATTCTTATTTAGGTCGGCTAGTGCTGATTTACATATATGTAAGTTTAGGGTTTCTGTTGTCGTTTCCTTTGTGCTGAATATATCAACCTATATAAAGTAAATTAATTATAAATGCTAGATTTAATTCCATAAAAGCTTTTTTAAACAAAAAAAAAAATCACATTATAAGTTATGATAATATCTGTTTTTTTTTATTATTCATAAAAAACACATTTCAACTTATAAATAAAATAAGAGAATAATACGCTTAAAAATAAGTTTAGATTAAACTCCATAATCCACAACTCATCTGTCTTCCTACCTCAGAATTCTTAGCTTTTGAAAGAATCTCATTGCTCATGTTTGTAGGAAATGTCTTTTTCCAAGAATTTGTTCTAAGATGAAAACTTGCAAACTTTAATTCAACTCTCTCCTGTTAGAGATCAACCTGTACAAACAATGAATAAGAAAAGTAGAGAAGATAAAACACATAAATATTTACGTGAAAAATTCCTTTGAAGAAGATAAAAATCACGGACAAAAAAGACTTCAACTTTCACTAAATAAATAAACAAACGAGAATACAATAACCCCAAAAAAAAAACCCTAACTTGGAAATAAAATTCTCCCTGGTTATCACGAAGCTTTCTCAAACTCATATACGACTACATTTTTTAGTCCTAAAAAAAAAGCCATTGCTAATTGGCATGTCTAAACCAGGGTTACAAAGACCTTTTAAATGGACTAAGATTAGATGTCTACTCATACTAAAATATCCCTAGAGTAATCAGAGGTTATTTGGGAGAAGAAATCCTATTAAGCTGTACAAAACTTGGCTGCATAACATCAAGAATCATTGTGATGTCGTGACATGCCGGCTCTTCTCGTCACGACATCGTCACCACATCCATTGCCAAAAACCGTCGCGTCGTCTCAACGTCGAGCCTATTTTGACCCTCCTTCAATTGCTTGTCAATTTTCGTCTAAAGTACCTGCAATGTGTCCGACAAATGCGAGGCACACCCTAAACCTCCATCCACCTGACACCATTTTGTTAAGTTTAAGCCCTCCGGACTATCCGTAAGACCTCCAGCCATGATGCGTAAGTCTTTGGGGGATGATGTATAAGACCACAAAGCAAGATTATTGAGTACTCTGTTTATGGATTTATGTTGTTGGACTCTTAAACCTACTTCTTTTATAAAATGTCAGATCAAGGCCCACTTGTGATTGGGCATTACAAGCTTCTCATCTGGGTGTGAGGCCCAATAATTTTAATTTTAATTTGTTACTGAATTGGTTGCTTATCACCAATTCGGTCATAAAATTACAAAATTAATGTATAATTAATACTATTATAATGATACATTTGTCTTTTCATATTTTTATATTATTTTTAAATAAAACAATTAAAAATCATAAATAACAATGATTGAACACGTATTCAATCGTATTAAAATAAAATAAATCTAAAATAGGTTTTTTTTTGAGTTAATTAGCGCTAAATAACAATTATTTACTTTCTTAATTATTCTCATCTATAAATCATGAAAAATCAATGGAATGAGATTTCAATATTTAATATAAGAAAGAATCAAAGAAATAGAAATCTAACATCATACATATTAAATTGATTGACTCTTCAAGTAATCTAAGCTGCGGATAAAGAGCATTGTGATTCTTCTGTGATCCATTTCATCATAGAGATCCTCGAACGTGATTGGACTATTCACCTACAACATGTTCTTAGAGAAAGTAATAAGGTAACAGATGGTTCGACAAAATTGACATTCTCATTTCCCTTGGGTCAAGTTTGGTTCAAGCAACCTCCGGACGAAATACTTCAAGCTCTACACGATGACTTACCTATTGTAGCGTGATATCGCTTAAATTTATTCTGTTGTTTTATTTCTTTTTTATATAAAAAAAAATTGAAATTTAATATTTTAAAGAAAATGATATATAAAAAATTCATGATCTTATTATGGAGAAAAAAATTAATATTGCATAAATAATTTTATTATCCTTAGAATAATATGGTTTTCATGAATATGAAGAAATTGAAGTCAATTATTGAATTTGATGAAGAAAATCATGATAAATTGATTTTTTTCTCGACATTTTCTTTTTGTTACAGAATCCTGAGCAATGAAGCATATGTATTTTGTGAGTGCAACCTTAATAGGTAGAAAGAGAATAAATTTATAATAATCAATTTTTAATCCATTAAATACAATAAGTAATCGAATAAATGGATAGTATTTATCTCCTATTAAAGTAAATAACTAAATCACTTTAAATTGGACCACTTAATTTAGATTTTATCGAGTCTTAAATTTTAAGCTAAAATATTACTTTCTTCTCTTCTGAGATTATTTTATAAACATAAAATTTATACATTTATTATTGAGTGATTGAGTTTCTTTGGTATTGTTGCGTAACGTATTTGGAAGAATATAAATATTTGTATCTTCCAGAGTGTGCGTGAAGTTTAGAGGAAATTGTCAAAAATGCTTATAGCTAGATTAAGCAATATTTTGTTGTTCACAATGGAGATTTTGTGAGGCAATTATCTAGAGTGGATCCAGTGGAGGTAGAAAGGTGGATCCGATTAATATAAGATAGAGCTGTTAACATTAACACGGGATGCGTTGCTGTAGGAGGAGTAGTGAGAGACCATAGTGGGAAATGGATCATCGATTTTAACCGTTGCTTGAAAACTTGTTCTATATTTGAAGCCGAGTTGTGGGGCATCCTTGATGGTGTGTTATTGATGCAAGAAAGGCATTATGAAAAAATATTAGTGCAGACAAACAACATGGAAGTTATTGGGACTAACAAAGGTTCCTTGTTGAAGTGCTCTAACTCAGCAATAACTAGACGCATAGCTTAACTCTTGCAGAAAGTAGAGAGTTGATTTCTTAAATATATCCCTAGAGGAAAAAGTATTGAAGTTAATCGCATTGCTAAGATGACGTTTGGTAGAGAGGAAGGTTTACAATTATTTGGAACATTTCCGTTAGAGTCTCGCTAATATTTTGTAGAGCTTTTTTTTCTTTCACCAAAAAAAAAAAAAAAAATTTGTACATAGATTTGATTGTTCATAGTATCTTATTTATCATTTGTACCATGTGCTATATATTTATATTCTTATTATTAGTTTTGATTTTTTTTTCTCAAATATATATATTTTGTTTAATAATATAATCCCCTTAAAATTATTCTCCATTTTATATAGCATAATTATTATTGAACATATTTTGAAAGAATTTGATGTTGAAATGAGAATATTTGCTTCTATTTTTCATTCTCTCCAAGTTGATGATGGGTGTTGCTTGAAAGGGTGGAATTTTACATAACTTTGTCAATTATTCCATGCCATATTCATTATATCCAGTTTCAGAATGTAGATTAGCTATTGATAAAGGGCATCTAATAGTTCCAATAATGGATAGGCTTTAGAGAACCTTATCCCATGTCATTTATTTTAATAAAAGGGTCACAATCTAGTTATAAAAAATATATAATATTGTCGATTGAGTTTTAGCTCGATTTGCATAGTATTGTTGATAATATAAGGGTATGTGGATTCGAGTGCGTTGAAACGCATTGTCCTATTTATGGGTTGAAGAGACATTATGAATAGTTTTAAATATTATATCTAAAAGAGCAGATATGATCACAAACTATAACGAGATTATTTAAATAATATTGAAAGAGGAAGGGAAAAGATCTAACCCATTGTCTATCTAACGTTGAAGCTGATTAGGGTATTTATTCATTAGGCATTTGGTTTTTTTCTTCTTAGTTGATCCCAACTACTGAGATGTATACATCATCGGCACCCATCGTCTTAAAAATCCACACCATTGCCTCTTTTTGGGCAATAAGAAGAGAGATTCCATGTGGAGTGAGACCTCCAGCCTACCTTTCCTATTATCAAATAAACACATGCATATGTAATTTTGTTTTCATCTACAATCTTATTAATTTCAGGTTTAATGGATTCTTGAAATTTGGTTTTGGTAAAATTCCAATGAAGTGATATTAGTTGACACCAGTTTTAAGTTTGATCCTTGAATCTTGCTTTTCTTTTAAAAAGATTACGAAAAATATAGATTGATGATACGAAAGAAACAAAGAGAAAGGAGTTCAACATTTTGGAGGGAATAATCAGAATTGTTTTGATACAATGCTTAGAACTATTCATAATTCATCCCAACTCTTAAATAGGAGAATAAATGCGCTTCAACACACTCGAACCCACATCCTCTTATACTGATAATAATATCAATACCAACTTAATTAAAACTCAATCGACAGAGAGAATAATCGAATTACCTTCAAAGATTGTTGAAGGGAAACATAATTAAGCTAGCCAACTAGATTTTTTCATATGTAGGAAAAAAAAATTCAAAATTTTAATTTTTTCTTTATATGTTTTTTTTTTTACATAAAATATGTTTTTCACCCACATCATGTTCTATGTATATATAGATAATGTCGTTGATGATTTAGTGTCACAAGTCAACTTGACATATTGCATATGTGTTATTATTAGTAGTTTCAAATTATATCATTTAGTAGATGTTATATTTAAATGCACACGTGCTTTCTAAAACGTGATTTTCACCTCCATATACGTGTGATAGAATTACTAGTTATATTTAAAAATCCTTTATTTTTACAAAGCAACAAATATTGTTTTGAAAATATTTTTATCGTTTTATATAAAATCTAGAAAACTAATTACCTAACCGAATTCAAACCCAAAACATTATAATCTATATAATTAATTTCAATTTTACCATTTCAACCTAAGTAATATTAAATTATTATATCAATTTTTTATATAAATTTATTACATAAATTATTTATTTATTAAGAATTCAAGATTCTTAAAATATTGTAACAAGAGAAAAAAATATTCTTAGAAATAACAAAAGAAAAATGTCAAAACATGATCCTAAAAAAGAATGTCTAAAGAATTTTTTTTTTTTTTCTGTTGAATTCACCACTTAGTGAGGCAGTCAAAGCTGGCAACTCTTCAATAAATCTCCTATGCTTATGTTAGAGCTTGTTATATTTATAAATTTCTACCACATTTGTTCATGGGTCGAGTTGGGGTCGAGTCTTAATAAAATTTAAGACCTGTTTGATAGGTTCGGGTTCAGTTTGAAAAATAAACTTAAATTTTTGCACAAGCTCGATCTAGATTATAGATGTTAGATTTGGGTTTGGCTCGACTTGCCTGTATTAAAAAAATTATTTCATTTTTTATATAACAAATATAATACATCAAAAACACTAAAAACGTTAAAACAAATGTTTCCCAACAAATTAAAAAAAAATCTTTATACTTAAATAAAACTAAGATAGATGCAACTTAACAACCAAATGCCTCTAAAATAATAACAAAATTAACTATAAAACAAGAGTTATACAATATCCAAATAATAACAACAAAATAGTAGCAATATAATAGTGAAATGAGGGAAAAAAAACATTGGAAAAACAGCAGTAAAATAGCAGTTTTTTTTTTTTTTTTGCAAATTCGGGTCAAGCTCGGATAAAAAAAAATCTTATCAAAGGCTCGACTTGTTTACTAAATGGATCTTTATCTTATCCAAATCTATTTTTCGGATCTATATTTCTCTTCCACTTTTCAGATGGACCTTTGGGACGGACCAAATGACCCGACCCATGAACGGATCTAATCTCTACCATTAGCAACACCTAGAAGGTGGTTTGTTTTGGGTATGTATCACTATCACATATTACTAGTGAACAAAATAAGGGCTTTTCTCAAATGAATATAAAAGAAAAAAAATGTTGGTTTTAGTTAGTTGATTTACAATTTAACAAAAATGTGGCACTAAAAATGGTTAATGGATCCTTAATAATGGCACTCCACATGGTTAAGCAATAGACTCTCAACCTCTATGAGGTTGGTTTACCCACTTGTTTCCAGAAAATGAAATGTGGTCACCACACCCATTCACTCATTAGTTTGGTTTGCATTATTGATTTAATTGTTTTTAAGGTAAAATACATAAAATTATTTAATTTTATTGCTCAAGATGAGAAGTTATTTCTTCTAATTTGTCAAAATTTAGATTCTTATATTTTACGAAAATTTAAAATTTTATCCAATTAAGTAACATTGTTAACCTTGTCGTTAAAATTATTGATATAAAAATTAATAGTTTAGCAACTTACATACAAGAAATTAGCAAAATCAACTGTCCAACATCTATATAAATTAGTAGCTCGGTTTCATATGCTTATCAACCATTAGATTAACTTTTCAATTTTTGTAAAGTACGATTAGAGTAGAGAGATAGCTGTTGAAATCGAACTACCTTCCATCAAGCTACCTTCCATTTTTTAGCAATTCATCAGTAGGATCTTCACTAAATTCTTCTGATGTCTAACTCTAACGCCAAATGATACTGTTGAGTTTTAGGTTAATTATTTTGTGGGTTGCAACTGAATACAATGAACACGAGAAACGATTATGCAGCTGGAAACTCTTTCTTCCATCTACGAAGCCTTGCCAAGTGAGTAATCACTATGAATCAATAGTAAAAGATGTAATTTAAGCTCAACTCACTCACCACATTGCAATCTTACTCCTATACCTTCAATTAGATTCATTCTCCCGCTAAATCTTCCCGCTTAAAAGCTTAGTTACAAACTAAACAAAAACGATTTGTTTATAAACAATTTGCATTCTAACATGTCCCTATGTTGAACATAGTAGTGCTCTCTCAAATTCATACATAAACCAATAAACAAGTCTTTGATGTATAGGCAATATTAAGCTTTTGAATCTCTGGCTAATATGATTGATCAATTGAATTTCTCCCAATTAAGTGCTTTGAAAAACATGAAGTAAAAAGAGATCTTCTTTACTTAATATTTCTTTAAAAATTGATTTCTCTTCAAATATGGTAAATAGATCATGTTACGGGTGAATTTGGATGGACAGTATATTTATCTACGATTGGTGTAAAAATAGCGATGACGGTGAGATTAGATATTATAACGATATTGCAGCGTGAGACAAAAAGTAAAATAAACGTACCACACCTCACCGCCCATCCAAATCCACCCTTACACTCTTTAAAATACACCTTGCTTAATCAAATAGTTTCATCAATCATAACCTCATAGATTGCTACTCAAAATCTTGAAAGAGAAAAAGAAAAAGAAAAAGATGTAAGTGAATAATTATGATAAGCATGTTAAAAATTGCCAACAAATAAGGCAAGTTGCATATTGCCAGGTTGAAAAGTGAGTTGCACGGTGCAACTAGCAACATAAATGGTTTGATTCAATGTGATGTTAATTTATTTCACATGTTCAACAAGTGAAATGGAATATCTTTTAAATCAGATTGGTGATTGAATCGATCAAATCATCAGTTTGTCGGTTCGAACGATCTAATTAAAAAAATATATTCAATCGGTTCATATCGACTCTCAATCTAATGGTTCAAAGTCACTCCGCAAACTCCAGTTGATTCCCGGTTTAGTCCGGTTCATCTAATTATAACAAAATTTGCAGCTGTGGGATGGAAACCATGGTGAAAGGTTTCTGGAAAGATAAAGACAAACATGTTTGTTTTTGTCAAATTAAAAATATTTGGTGAAATCAAAACTACATTAATACTTGTTAAAACTAGTTAAGTGCCAAATTTGAACAGTAAAGCATGTGAATGTAGGTTAAGAAAATGTCAAAGAAGCGTCCTATTTTCCTGAGAAAATGAAGGGTGTTTTCATTGGGAAAGATTATGACAAACAGAAAAAAGGAAATGAAAATGAATTCAAAGATGCTAAGTAAATGGTTAAATTCTTTTGTGCTAATGACATTTCTCTCCTCATTCATTGGGAACTAAAACGGGAATTAGATACTGACTGTCCACCCACCATCGGCAGGCTGATATGGTTTTTTCCAGGGGCGGTGGAGCCTTGTTTACGGTTTAGAATCATTATAAAAGCATTTGACTGTCATTAGTTGATTGATATTCAATTCTTGGATCATGGAGAAAAGAAAATTTATGTAAAGGAACCTTATTCCCCTTCAATAAGGATGGAGGACGACAGAATGTCTGAACCAGAGGTGGTCCTTTAAAGAGATATAAAGATTACTTCATTAATTTTACAGGCCTTTTGTAATAATGGAAAGTTTAGTTTAAGGTTGTCTGTGTCATATGGACAACCCACAGCAGTTATATATACTCTACTCCCTTCATTCTTCTTCATTCCTCACCAGCTCCTGCAACACTCTCTTCCTTCCTCTCAATCCATTTGTTGGTGTTTTTTTTTTTTTTTTTTTTTTGCAAATCTCAGTGTCACTTAGCAAAGATGGGAGAGAAGGGTGCTGTAAAAAATCACCTCCACAACAACCTAGTTTTTGACCACCCCATTGGCTTTGACGACGATGGCAGACTCAAGCGAACTGGTAAATTCCATCAAGTTTATGAAAACATCGCTTTGCACCAAACACTTGCTTATGTGATGTCACTGTTATTTTTCCTGTGCCAGGAACTGTATGGACCGCAAGTGCTCATATTATTACGGCTGTGATTGGTTCTGGCGTCCTGTCCCTGGCTTGGGCCACTGCTCAGCTTGGATGGATAGCTGGTCCAGCAGTTATGTTTTTGTTCTCTTTTGTAACTTACTACACCTCTACTCTTCTTGCTGCTTGTTACCGCTGTGATGGCCCTGTTAATGGCAAGAGAAACTATACTTACATGGAAGCTGTCAGAGCAAATCTTGGTAAACTAATATGAAACTTTCAATTGCATTAACAAAATGGGAGGGTTCTTCCTAAACTTGTAAACTTAACCTTTTTGCTTTTTCAGGTGGGTTTGAAGTGAAGATATGTGGGTGGGTTCAATACTTGAACCTTGTTGGAGTTGCCATTGGATACACAATTGCATCATCCATTAGCATGATGTGAGCATCCTTAACACACGGGTTCCAGCCAGAACATGTTTGCTTTCTTCTTTACTTGCAATTGTTTGGGGGCTAACGGGTATATTGTAACAGGTCTATAAAAAGGTCTAATTGCTTCCATGCAAGCCGTGGCAAAAATCCATGTCATATGAATAGCAACCCTTATATGATTGGTTTTGGCATTGCTGAAATCATTTTCTCTCAAATTCCTGACTTTGATCAATTATGGTGGCTTTCCATTGTTGCTGCTGTCATGTCCTTCACTTACTCAACAATTGGACTTGGCCTTGGACTTGCTAAAGTAGCAGGTATTCACAGCTTTCTTTTACACACTTACAATGCATGCAACCTAATGTTTGGTTAATTTACCAGAGAATGGAAAAATTAGGGGAAGCCTGACTGGTATAAGTGTTGGAACTGTTACTCAAACACAAAAAATATGGAGGAGCTTCCAGGCACTTGGAGACATGGCTTTTGCCTATTCTTATTCCCTCATACTCATTGAAATTCAGGTATGCAACTTCATTTTGCCCAATTTTTCTACCTCCAATAACAGTATGAAACTTGTATAGGACACACTTAAGGCTCCACCATCCGAATCAAAGACAATGAGCAGGGCAACTTTGTTAAGTGTTGGAGTGACAACCCTTTTCTACATGTTGTGTGGTTGCATGGGCTATGCTGCTTTCGGGGACTTGTCCCCCGGAAACCTTCTAACCGGTTTTGGATTCTATAACCCATTCTGGCTCCTTGACATTGCTAATGCTGCCATTGTAATTCACCTTGTTGGTGCATACCAAGTGTACTGCCAACCCCTTTTTGCCTTCATTGAGAAATCAGCAGCTAAAAGGTTTCCAGATAGTGAATTCATAACCAAAGACATCAAGATCCCCATTCCCGGCTTTCGCCCTTACAATCTCAACCTCTTTCGTCTGGTTTGGAGGACAGTTTTTGTGATGCTAACAACTTTGATCTCCATGCTTCTTCCCTTCTTCAATGATATTGTTGGACTACTTGGGGCTATTGGATTCTGGCCACTCACAGTTTACTTCCCAGTAGAGATGTACATTTCTCAAAACAAGATACCAAAATGGAGCACAAGATGGATTTGCCTCCAGATTCTCAGCATTGCTTGCCTTATTATCACAGTAGCTGCTGCTGCTGGTTCTATTGCAGGGGTTATTCTTGATCTCAAGTCATATAAACCCTTCTCCACCGCCTACTAGTTCAAGTTGAACTGAACTCATATCAGACAGGGGAAAATAATCTTTATAGGTTAAAAAAGTTCTACTTCATGTTCATCAACCCAGATTTGTTGTTGTTACTTACCACTACTGCTAAGCAGTTTCTTCTCTTCTTTTTCTTTCCCTGTATTGTTCAACAAAATGGGGTCAATGTTTTACAATTTGAACTTGTGACTTTCCCCATCAGTCATTGCAAAATGAATTACTTTTATCATACAATTGCTGAATATCTAGTGGAGATCTTTGAAATTGCAAAATGAATTACTTTTATCATACAATTGCTGAATATCTAGTGGAGATCTTTGAAAAAGCAACTACCAGCCAAAAAGTGCAATAGAACATAGAACAGTTCAATCGGTGAAAATGTCACCAATTTTGGTGTTAATCAGGATTTTTTAGGGTAAACTGCACCATCAGTCACTAAACTATGGGTAAGTTTTCGTTTTGGTCACTTAATTAAAAAAAAGTTATAATTTGATCATTGAATTATTCAAAAGTTTTCATTTAAGTCGTTAGATTGTTAAAATTGATGCTATATGGTTTTCTTTGTTCACATTCCCTGCACAAATCGAAAGCTCTCTTTCTTTTTTTTCTTTTACAGTTCAGGTTTTTTTTTTTTTTTTTTTTACGACACAACTTTGGATGTCGTAAATTTACGAACCAAAATTCAGATTAACTTGGATCTAAAGTATGCTCTTCTATTCGTCGATGAATACTAATTCACAATACCTATCGTCAATGATGGAGTAAGAAAATCTTTTTAGGGGACGAAATTAAATTATATATTTTTACTATCGTAAAAATATAATTTCACAATTTTAATAGTCTATATCTTTATCATTTTTAAAGGATTAAATCAAATTTTTATCAATTTTTAAAAGGTCAAAATATAATTTTACCATTATTAATTTAAAATTTTATAAATTATAAACAAAATAAAATTCATTTTAAAATAGACGAAACCCTTGCCAACTTCCTTAACCCGTGACTACCTATAATATAATTATCTCTTGAAGTTTGCTTGCTAATAACAAGAATAATGATCTTACAATAAAAGGTGATAAAAATGTAAATGGGGTGATGAGCGACGGAAGTTATGAGGCGGTGGAGCGCAGCGGAAGGCTTTAGGAGCTCCTCGTGAGTGGTAGGCCCGGGAAGAGTTGTTAGTACAGTAAATTTTGTGTCTTTGGGTCTGCCTAATTTTGATGTTCATTCTTTTATTGTCATCATTACTTCTCCAAGGTGATTATGGAGTTACAGAGAATTGAAAGTTGAACAGTGAGTCCCAACCTCTTATTCTACTACTCTTATGTTTTTTCACATCAAGCCATTATTTGCACAAGAAACAAGAAATCAAGTTCAGCAATGATTAATCTTCACAATCCACTACATGATTTGATTGCTTTCTGACGACATGAACGGATGAAAATCAAGGAGTTATCACAAATCAATAGATGATTCTTAGCATTTGAGCAATCACTCCGGATGATTAACTTTTCAATTTTTTTTTTTATCAATTTTCTGATCAATCGGGGTACGTTTATATAAATTTCCACTTACCAAGGAGAGGGATTATCACCTTCTTCCCCTCTCTACTCTTCACATTCAATTGCCCTTTTCTTTATAATATTCATTCGTTATCAACGTTCAAATTTAACGTTTTTTATGGTTAATCCAAACGTAATTATCACTAATCACCAATCTTTAAATCAAGAAAACCTTTCAATCATTACTAATTATTCGTCAATTAGTAATCAATCTTATAATCTGCTAGAGCCATACGATCAAAAAAAATCTTTTTTTCGATGAAAATACAATGATAACCCTGAAAAAACTTCTCCACCAACAGAAGGAACTTGATCTTACCCCACACCCGAGGATCAAGTTATACCCAACCCAATTCCAACTCCAAGAAAATCTTTGAAGGCTATGAATAAATGAAAATGATGCAAGAACAATTGCAACGACAACAAGGACAAAACTGTCAATTAACCCAACTCATGCAAGGACCGCAAGCAACCTGAAATCTCCTTCAAAATAAAATGTCCTCGGCTGATGAAAGTAGCCTCATCTCACCTTGACCTTTGTCAGGAGCATTCTATAAATAATCATATAAATCGGACCGTTGCAAAAAGTTTCACCATAATGGTGTATTAGATAAACATAACCATATAAGGAATAATCATCTATGAAGAATATGGAATAATCCTAGTCTCCTTGCGCGCTGAGTTTCATGGGGCCGCATACATCAGTATGCACAAGTTATTGGAGTTGAGTAATCTTCGTGCCTTTGGCATTAAAAGGTTTATTGGTCATTTTATATTCCAAGCATGATTCACATCGTGAAAGGCGCATTTCTTTAAACGAATTTAAAGTCTTATATTTCATAAGTTTAATGATTTTTTCTTGGTTAATGTATCCAAATCTTAAACTTCATAGATATGTCTCGTTAGATTAAAAAGTTATAAAAAAATTTTATTGACAAATCTAGTTTCAAGTAACGAGTACATCTTGGATTTGATAAAATAGGTAATATTTTTCATCCATCCAAGACAAATAGATCAACAAAAATTTCCATGTACTAAGTAATTTCCCATGATTTAGTAATTTATTATTTAAGAATTACTTAATTACTTAATACATAAAACCTCAAAAAGTTTTTTTCTGAGTAGAACCTAATATCATGAACGTGCTCAAGATACATTGGACTTATAATAGCAGCTGTAAGCCCAATTATCACATAAAAAAACAGAGACAACACAATAACAATAGTGACATAATGTGGGGATATTATTACTTTTAGATGCATTACTTCCCAAAGATGAGGTGAAGGACTGATGAGCGAGGGGAAATGGCCTGTTTGATAACTTAGCGTGAATTTGAATGGACGGTGTGGTATGGTACGTTTAGTTTATTTTTAGTCTTACATTACAGTATCGTTATAATATTTAATTTGACTGTCATCGTTATTTTTTACTAACTGCAAATAACTACATCGCTCATCCAAACTTACCTC
The DNA here is from genome assembly GCA_039519145.1 of Kokia cookei. NCBI lineage: Eukaryota > Viridiplantae > Streptophyta > Magnoliopsida > Malvales > Malvaceae > Kokia > Kokia cookei. Next base: position 33,928,937 of record CM076899.1, on the reverse strand, counting down.
TAGAAATATCAATATCACCCGGTAAAATTTTGAGAGCCTCCACAATTTTCCATGAGCACAAAGAGTCCCAACCCGACCCAACCTTTCCATCACCCCTTTTTTCTCTTATATACTGATCCATCCACGTTTCAACAAAATATGATGAATTTGAGGTGTCAAGTACTTTCTCTGGTTCATGACCAAAGCTACAAACATCAGTTTTCTCTGTTATTTGCCCACAGTGAGCGTATCCTGGTGCTAAATATCCATGTGCGGTGACATGAGACTGCCCTTACAAACTCTGGTAACTCACAAATGGAGGTCTCTTTAAGGTCCTCGCCAATTCCAATGCCGAAAAGACTGGTGAGTGTTTGGCAGCACTGAGTTCCTTACAGGAAGGTGGGAGTCTCCCATGTTGATAATGCTTAAAAACGATAAAATTAATAATGATAAAATTATATTTTAACATTAAAAAATAATAAAAAATTTGATTTAATTTTTTAAAATTTATAAAAATATAAATTATTAAAATAATAAAATTATATTTTTAATATCATAAAATTATACAATATAATTTCGATCTCAAAAGAAATTTGGAGGCTCCGTCATTATTGTGTTATAAAGGTTTGGTTGGTTAGTGAACCATCTATCTTGGCCGGCGGTGGTCAAACTGCATGTTTTTGCTTTTTCCTAGCTTCAGTTGTTGGCGGTCAAAGTCAATTGTAAAATGAAATATGTAAGAGTTGTTCGTTAATTCGTTTTCCATATTAGCGGGTCAATTGTGGGTTAAGCACCCCCAACCCTATAATTTGTTGTATTTCATACTCTCTACCTTTTTTTATAATCTTAATCTTAATTTAACACCGACTCAAATCTAAACTTAAGGCCCTTTTGGATGGGCGGAATGTTTACATACGATTAGTGTAAAAATAACGGTGACAGCGAGATTAAATATTATAACATGAGACAAATAAAAGACTAAACAAATTGCACTTGAAGTAAACATTCATCTAAAAGGACCCTTAATCTGGTTGAATTTAATCATAAAAAAGTAATTGTTGAATTATGACTCTTATTTTCAAATTTGAGAAATAATCTTTCAGTTAAACTCTGTTTAATTGTTTCAATTAAACTCTATTTATTTATTTCAATTAAACTCTTTTTATTTGTTTGAGTCAAACTCTTATTAGTCTAATTTATTTTATTATTATTTGACCTAGAAATTTAGCCTATAAATAGGTTCTTTTACAACCTTAAAAAATACACTCATAAGATACATTCATTAGAGTTTAGAACTCCCAACACTTTTGAAAAATTTAGTGTTTACGTTTTGAGGGTTCTTTGTTTTTCGAGTTTTCGGGGTTTAATTTTTATCTCCATCTTTTGTACTCTTCATTCTTTTGCCATTATAATAAAATTATCTTTGCTCGTGGTTTTTTATCCTATTCAGAGGAGTTTTTTCACGTTAAATTTGTGTGTTCAATTTCTCAATTTCTTCCTTTATTTTTAACTTGTTCGTTGCTTAATTAGGTGATCCCTAACAAGTGGTATCAAAGCTAGTTCAATTTTTGTAGATCAACCCGTTCAAATATGGCAACAACAAGGTTCGATATTGAGAAGTTTGATCGTGTCACAAATTTCAATCTGTGGCAAGTTCGGATGATGACAATTCTAATTCAGACTAGCTTGAAAAAGGTCGTTACTGAGAAAAAGCTTAATAATCTAGATCAGTTAGAAATGAGAAGAGCTTGATGAAGAGGTCCTATCTGCAATCCAGTTGTGCCTCGCGAATAGGGTATAGCAGGAGTTATTGATGGAGAAGACCTCATTCGCCTTGTGGAAAAGGCTAGAAACTCTTTATGCGACTAAGTCTCTGGCTAACCTTTTAGTGTTGAAACAACGTCTATTTACGTTTCGCATGAACGAAGGTGAGCTTCCTAGAGATAACATCAGTCAATTCATTACTCTTTTGAATGATTTAAATAATGTTGAGATTCATATTGATGATAAGGGTCAAGCTATGTTATTGTTTTGCTCTTTACTCCCTTAATACAAGTCTTTTAGGGAGACCTTGATTTATGGTAGAGACAAACTCTCGTTCGAGGATGTGAAGGGTCATTTGTTGAGTAAAGATAAACTTGACAATGAGTTTGGTTCTGATAGCAAGGCAGATAAGCAAGCTTCCATTTTGGTAGCATCAAAGAAGCGAGACAAAAGGTGTCACTATTGTAAGAAATTAGGTCATGTCATTGCAGATTGTTACAAACTACAAAATAAAAGGGCTGCTGAGAGATTTAGTTGGTGCTAATTTGGTCGATGAAAGTGATGATGATTTTTTGTTAATGTCAACGAGCGAAAGCTCCGAGCTTACGTCTGAGTGGATCCATATTCAGGATGTTCTTTCCACATGTGTCCCAACAGAGAATGGTTCTCCACATACAGTTCGGTTGAAGGTGGAGTTATGCACATGAGAAATGATTCATCCAGTAAGGTAATCGGTATTGGTACTATTAAAATTACGATGCACTATGGTACGATTAGGACACTATCAGATGTCAGGTATGTACCTGATTTACGAAAAAATCTCATCTCCTTAAGTATTTTAGACTCAAAAGGTTGTAGAATCAATATCGAGTCGAGCGGCATTAAGGTGTCTCGTGGGACTCTAGTTTTGTTAAAAGGTAAAAAGACCGACAGTCTTTATATTCTAGAAGGTTTTACAGTGACCTTTGAAATCGAATGTCCCTCGTTCGTTACGGAGTTGAAGTCAACTCGTTTGGAGCGGAGGCAACTTAGTCATAGGAGGAAAAAATGTATGACTGTTTCGTTGAAGAAAGGTTCTTTTTTGGATGCAAATTTTGAAAAGTTAGGACACTGTATTCGAGAAAATCAGACCCGTGTTAGTTTTGATTTGGCAGTGCACAAGTCGAAGGCTAGAAGACTTCCAGCTTCTAAGTATAGATTCAACTCAGTTAATTCCCTGCATAATCAAGATAGGCCAGTGACGAGCTTTGGCAAAGATGACATTGTGGAAATACAAGTCAAGGTGGAGATTTGTTGAATTATGACTCCTATTTTAAGTCAAATTTGAGAAATAATCTTTCAGTTAAACTCTGTTTAATTGTTTTAATTAAACTCTATTTATTTGTTTCAATTAAACTCTTTTTATTTGTTTGAGTCAAACTTTTATTAGTTTAGATTATTTTATTATTATTTGACTTAGAAATTTAGCCTATAAATAGATTTTTTTAAAACATTAGAAATTACATTTATAAGATACACTCATTAGAGTTTAGAACTCCTAACACTTTCGAAGAATTTAGTGTTTACGTTTTGAGGGTTCTTTGTTTTTGGGTTTTCGGGATTTAGTTTTTATCTCCATCTTTTGTACTCTTCATTCTTTTGCTATTATAGTAAAATTATCTTTGCCCATGTTTTTTTATCCTCTTTGGAGGTGTTTTTCCACGTTAAATTTATGTGTTCAATTTCTCAACTTCTTCCGTTATTTTTAACTTATTTGTTGCTTAATCAGGTTGATCCCCAACAGTAATAATTCAAATCTGTTCCACTCAAATTTAAAATTAGTTGAATAAAAATTGATTCAAATTCAAAATATCTCATTTTAAAAGGATATTCTAATAAAAAAAATTGCTATAACTTGAGTTATAAAATTGTTTTATTTTTAACTTATATATTGTAATTGTTATATTAGAAAGTGAGAGTATGCAATTATAATTTACTATATATAAAGGCTCAATGCATGATTTTTTTTTCAAATTTATAATATATTATATTCTAATTTTTATATTTGTAATTTATCTAAATATAATGTAACTATTGGAAAATGAAATTAATTTATATTAGTATCATCTTTTAAAATTTTAATTTTCTGGAACTAAAAAATTGTCACATCATTAATTTTTAAAGATAAAAATATTATAATATTAAAAAAGGTAATATATTATTGTGACTAGTCTATATTCAAAATTTTTGATACTTTTCATATTTGTTTTACGATCTATACTCAGAGTTCGTAACAAAGTTAAGATCTTACTACCCTAAATCCTTGAGTATTCAAGTTTGAGTTCTACCATGTGAATTTTCATGTGTGGGTCTTCAATCTCATCATGTGTAATTTGTTTATATAAATATTTAATAATATCTGTAACTTAATTTAAATTTAATTAAATCATTTTAATAGTATGACAAAAATTTTAATTCAAAACAATTGAGATATTTTATTTACTTTAATTACCTATAGTAATAATCAGTGATATTAATTATATAAAAATTAAAATATATGATTTTTTTTTTAATATAAAATATATGATTTTAAAACAGCCAAAAACAAGTTTCATTTTGCGTGTCAAACATAGCCATCCTACAAAATTCTTTGTTGTTCCCTTCTCCTGGTTGTTTAGCTAGGAGCCTGGTCTAAATTTCCATTTTCAAAAACCCTAACCCTAAACGCTTCCCGTAACCTATACTACATTACTAGCTGTAGTCTCATGGAGGCTCATACAGACCAATGGTTAACAAGGTTGAACCCAAACTCACAAAAGATCGATATTTCTTTTCAACAAAAGAAAATAAAAAATATAGCAGATGGCTTGGCCTTATCAAAAACCCTGAAACAAACATGTCCCTACTATCACACTTCGAAAGTTTCCTGTCTTCCAAACCTGAAATAGAATGTTTCCCTGTTACTTTTTACTCTTTATGACTTGTCTCTCTTCAAACCTCATTTTCTGCACCAACCAACCAGAAAAAAAAAGATGGGGAGGGGGAAGATTGAGATCAAGAGGATTGAGAACTCAAGTAACAGGCAGGTTACTTATTCAAAGAGAAGGAATGGGATTATGAAGAAAGCTAAAGAGATTACTATACTGTGTGATGCTAAAGTTTCTCTTATTATCTTTGGTAGTTCTGGCAAGATGCACGAGTATTGCAGCCCTTCTACTAAGTATAATATATCAACCTTTATTTCCTCCTTGCTTTTTTCTCACCCTTTTTCTGTACTTTCTTCTTGATTGGTTTTCTGTTTTTTTGAAAAAAAATAAAAATCCTAATATGATGAAGTTTGGCCGATATTTTGGACCAATATCAGAAGACTTCAGGGAAGAAGTTATGGGATGCTAAACATGAGGCAAGTTTCTTTCTTTTCTTTGTTTTTCAGAGTTTTCTTCCATATGAACAAGTGGGATGATTTGATCTAGTAATTTAGGCCTTTACCTCTCATGCATATGTGCATATATAACATCTATGAACAGATCTAGTACTAAATGTTATTCTCCACCTTCCTTTCCTTTGTTTAAAGGCACAAAACAATAATGGATGTAAGAGATCTCAAAGTAAGATCTACCTAGTTCATGATGGTAGCTCTAGGGTTTCTTGGTCTAAACCACAAATTTAACCAACATATTTATTATAAGCTCATATCTAAATATGATTTTTCTTGTGATTTGTGAGAGATAATTTTTTGTTTTCTCTTGAAACAAACACTCTGCAGAATCTCAGCAACGAAATTGATAGAATCAAGAAAGAGAACGACAACATGCAGATTGAACTGAGGTATATTTATATATCTACACTTGTCCATCTATGATATGTTTGTTTGGGATCTATGTTATTTTGTGTCTTAGTTGTTGAAGTATTTTTCTACAGGCATTTGAAAGGGGAGGATATCACCTCTTTGCCTTACAAGGAGCTAATGGCCATAGAGGATGCCCTTGAAAATGGACTTACCTATGTTCGTGGCAAACAGGATAGTAGATTTTGCCTTAATTACTTACATAACAGTACTCTCTATGAGTTAAAGCTTATCAATCTCTCTTTTCTTTTTCTTTCGTACAGATGGATGTCCTTGATAAGACATGGAAAAATGTATGTATACAGTATTAATCACAAGTAGTTCTTAATAGATGATAGAATATTGGAATTACTGTTGATTTGCTTATTCGACACGCACAAATATATATATTCTTTAAGTAGCATATGTGAAGTGAAGCTTTTATTTGCCTAAATTTATGGTGTGTTTCTCTCAGACAAAATTCCTGGAGGAGGACTACAAGCAGCTCAGTTTCATTCTGGTATTCATTCTCCTACAAAGCATCTTTAACTATTCAAATTTTCATATACAGATTAGTTCTCATTGTAGACCCTGTACTTCAAGAAAACTATTGATGCAAGGTCTGATAGTACCCATAGTGCTTCGTTTTTGGCGGAGGAGACCATAAGGTTTCGGGGTCTTCTGTGGCCCTAAGAATAGGGTCATGGTTGATTTAATATAACCAGTCAAGGCATAGTTTTGTGTCGAGGAGTTGGTCTTGGGAAATGATGAACACAAGTGCTGGTCTTCTTAGGAAGTTTGTTTAAGACCTGATGGCCTTCCTTATTTTGTTTTTCTTTGGCGAGGGTCGCTGGGCAAGGCCTTTATAAGGTCTAACAATTGCCAACGATTGCTCAAAGAGGTTATAAATTGGCCTTCTCTAAAGGTCTTAGAACGAAGTAGGTTGTGGAGACAAGAAATCATAGAGACGTTTGATATTTTATCTGCCCCCATTTTTATTATTGTTATGGTACTTGCTATCACCGGCCCAAAACCTGAATGGGTTCGGGTCAGATTCTATCGAGCTCGCATGATAGTAGGTGTTTGCAGGATGGGTACCTACATTCTCCTGCGAAGTCACACGTAAGATCGCGTATGGTATCGTATAAACACGTGTTAACATACACAAAATCTACCTAATATATCATATCAATGAACAATACCCATCAAAAAACGAAATGTTGCTATGATTTCTTCTCGGCACAACATACATCACAACAACGACCTTACCAATTAGTAGCCTCGGAGAAGGCCACTTCATACCGTTAAGGACCTTGCCAGGTGACCAGTGCTTGTCCGCCCATCATTTCCTAATACTATCTACTAGTCAACTTAGGCAGCCCTCAATCTGACCGACTGCCGCTCAACTTCTAGGCATAGACGGTATGGTCTTTATTACTCATATTCTGTTCATACTTTACCGAATACTTAAAACCCCCCTCAACGGCTTTCAATACCACCACGATAACCTTCCTCATCTTCTATCAGAAAATCTTGCATCAACAAAAAAGCATATAGTACTTATTAATGGAGTGGGAAGAAAAAGTGATCATAACTTGAAAGTTTTGGCTTTATTTTTTGCATGTAATTAAAGAAGCTATCAAAAGAAGGTAAGAAGTAATATATCTCAAATAGCACGTGGATTTTTTTAAGATTTATCCTGGTTTTAGATCAAATATAAAAGAAATTATTTTATAGGCCCTTCCCACCCCATTATTTATGGTTCCTTTTTAATTATTTAATGACATTTAAAAAAAAAATTCATGTCATTAACACATAATTTTAGTATTTTTTTACCTTCAATCCGAACCCGAAATCTTAAACTTTAATCCCAAACCCGAACCTTGAATCCTAAGTAGTTCAGGGTTCGGAATTTTGGGTTTAAAGTTCAGGGTTCAGTATTCAAAATTTACAGGGTTCGGAATTTTGGGTTTAAAGTTCAGGGTTCAGGATTCAAAATTTAAGGTTCAAGGTAAAAATTGTTAAAATTATGTGTCAATGACATGAAAAAAATTAATGAAATGTCATTAAAGCTAGGGTGGTCTATATTTACTAGTCGACTTGTGCTAATTTTCATTAAGGATTAAATCTCAAATTTACACATTAGTTTTTATCCATATGTAATGTGATATATAAATTTTAATTTGATGAATTATATACATAAAATTTTAGTTTTGATCCAATCATGTTTTTTTTTTTTATTTCAAGTCAATCGTAAACATTTATAAATAAAAATATTTTTAGTTATCTTTATATTAGGTAAATATAATTGTTTATTTATACAATAAGTAAACTTAAAATGTATCTCATTGGTAATAGTGCAAGTGATTTTTGAAAATTAAACTAAAATCAAATTTTCATGTATGTAATTGCACAAAACCAAAGTTCACGCATAACATTACACATTCAATCAAAACTCATGCGTACTTTATGCATGAATAATAATGGGAAAAAAAGTGGTGTTGGTTCTCATATGTTGGATATCATTTCAGCCTTTAGAGTACTGTGTTTGGTTGGGTGAAAAAGTAAAGAGATAGACGGAATGAATGAAAAAATGAAAAAAAATAAATAAACTTTGAGTTTACTTGGTAGGAAAGAAAAGCGAGAGATCATTTTCCATCCTAATTCAGAACAAAACATCCGGTATAATGTAAACATGCATGCCTATTCCAATATAACGTTATTCATGTTTTAGTCTGAAACTCAGGATCATCATCATAGTCCGATTCCATAACACACATGTATGATCTCTCTCTTGATTAATATTTTGCAGAATCAACAACAAATGGCTTATCAAAGTGAAAGAGAGCAGATGGATCATGGATTCCAGCGAGCCCGGGACTACAACTCACAGATGTCTTCCACCTTCCAAGTGCAGCCAATGCAGCCAAACTTACAAGAGAGAATGTAATAACACTGTGGATTAGGGCATGCTGAAGCCTGAAATTCTCTCAAGCTTGCTTTCTGGTGATAATATGATAACCTTGTACCTGCATATTTAATTCCAGGGATGTGATATGATCTTAAACTCATGCATATTTACCTCTTGTAATAATTTCCAAGTTGTACTATGAACTTGTTTTATGGACGATCCATTGCTCAGTGTCTTTATGAAACTATAGACTGGTTTTTCTGTGCGCTACCAAATGAACTTGTAATAATCTCTGGTATTTTTTTAGAAATTTTAATCATTTTTATGATTTTTTAGTCCTTGTTTATAATTTGATATCTGAACGTAACATTTTATCTTAATTTGATATCTAAATTTCTTTTTGTTCAATCTGATACTTTAACTTGACACTTTCTTTTTTTTTTTAATTTCACACATGAACTTTTTTAGTCTAATTTCGTATCTAAACTTTTCAAATGTTACACAAATTATTCCAAAACATTAACGATGTTAATTTTTTCATGAGGAAACAAAATTGCTAATATATGACCAACATTATATGAAATATAATCGTAAGAATGATTATATTTATTTGATTATATTTATTTCACTAGGCAATATGTTCAAATTTTATTTTTTCATATGAGCTGATGTTACTTTGACTGTAGCGGCAAGGACGATTCAAGAGGGACCTTGTGCTTAAAGCATGGATTGATCTTCAAGAAGCCCTCGACTCTACAAAAATATCTCCAAAATTAGAAAATTCATGTTTAAAATTTGTGCTTTGAATTATACTTAATAAATGAATATTGAAGAAGAAAACAAGAATTGATATTTTATTTTAATTTAACATAACGAGTTTTTTAATTTTATTTTTTATTTTTCTATGTGGAATTTGATGTTTCCATCATAATTTTCTTCAAAATATTAAATCCATTAATTAATAGATGACAAACCGACAATTGCCGGAATAGTTTGATGTTACGCGGTATTGACGTGTTTCATTTATTCCTTTTGCTGAAGACACGTGTTTCATATATAAACCAATAAAATTGCAACATTTTTCACAAATTTCTCTTAACAAATAATATGTATTTTATTTTTATACAATTAATATGCATTTTTATTGGTAGACCCTTCAATTTGTCATTTCTATTAATGTAATAAACGTTTGATTAATATAAGTATTATTATCAATATAAAAAAAATACGAGTTCACGTCTATTGAAGTACATAATCTTCTTATTTATAAATTAAAAAATTATTATAAATAATTCTAAATATTATATTACAAAAAAAAATACGATCAGAACTTATAATAAAATTATTAAGACAATAACCATAAAACATTGTTGAGGATAAATCCTTTTTGGTACATTATTAGTACTACTGCATATAAGGATGAACCATACGTTGTTGTCAGATAGTCAACATTCAACGACACTTATCTCTCCTCCAATCAATCAATAAATAAAAGGGTAAATTCTTCCATTAGTGATTCAAATATTAGCATATTTCTATTTTGGTCATCACATTAAAAGATTTTTCAATTTTGTTATTAATTTTTTTTTATCATTTCTGTTTTTTTCATCTCCGTAAAATTATTAATTAATAACATTTTAATAAATTATTTTAATACCAATTTAGTAATATAATGTACACAGTAAAAATTATTCTTGTTAGTTTAAAAGTTAGTCCAAACGTGCAGTTTTATATATTATATATACTATCACAATAATTAATAGTTACTTAATATTACTTTTGTTATTACCACATAATAATTTTATTTACAATTATCACATAATAATTAGTGTTTTAGAAATAAATTATTTTTCATGTCACTTCAGTACTACGATGAACAATAAAATATATTTTCGATAGCTCATAATTTTTTCAAACTCATATTTTTATATATATTATAGATATTAATCTCTTATTCCATGCACAAATTAAGATATTTTATATTTATGTTTTTAAAAAATTGTTACAAAATTTGTAACATTTTAGAATTGATATGAGTCAGAAAGAAAAAACAAAATAATAGAAATGTTTAATTTTTTACTTTCTTTATATCACCATACTATACTATGATAAATATAAGTTAAGAATAATTTTTTTTTCTTATTTAAACTTTATATTGTCTAAAGAGATCTTTAATCGATATGCAACAACAACTTAATTAAATTGTAAGTACATGAATTCCATGTGATGATCTGATGGTCAAGAGTGTTCGTCGTTTCAGGAGTAACTTGAGTTCGAATTGTGTTTGTTATTCAGATTTTATTCTGCTATTGTAATTCACCAAAAAAAAAATTTTATACATACATATTAGATATAAATAAATATTTCAATTTTTTTTATATTTCGATATGATTTATATTTCCAAATATGAGTTAAACTCAAAAGATAATATACAGCAAACTTATCTCCAACAATTTTTTAAAATGAATTTCTAGTATTCGCATAAAAACAAATATATGATATTTTTACAAAAATCCAAACTTTGGGACTAGAATTTTCTCCCATTAATGACAAGTGTTACAGCCAGTAGCAAAATAAATACAATGAAAAGGACTTGGATGAAGGAAGACCACATTTTAAAAAAAAATGAAAGAAAAAAAAAAAGATCTTTCCTTCCATAATTTTCCATAGGAAACTTCTTGCAGGCTTCGTTACCCAATAATTTGCATTATAAATAGCAACACACCCGTCACTTTGCTTTCATCATAACTGGTTGATACACATAAATACCAAGCTTCAAACATTTCATGTTAATGGTGATATTCCCTTTGACAACATGTCTCCCCTTAGCAAGAACGACTTGCGACGGATTTTCGAGAAGCTTGACAAGAATGGGGATGGCTTGGTCAGCCTGGAGGAGCTTAATTGGTTGCTCGAGGGAATCGGAGTCCAGTTTAGCCTCGAAGAATTGGAGTCCTTAGTGGGAAAACCTTGTCTTGGCTTTGAAGAATTCTTGTTCTTCTATGATTCCATCTCCAACCACAACACCAAGATTGAGGCAGCCATTGATGATGATGAGGAGGAAGAAGAAATAATGATGGTTGATGATGATGATGATGGAGACAGTGACCTTGCCAAGGCCTTCAAGGTGTTTGACTTGAATGGCGATGGCTTCATTTCATGTGAGGAGCTTCAAAGCGTGTTGGTAAGACTTGGTTTATGGGATGAAAAGAAAGGCAAAGACTGCAGGAACATGATTTGCTTCTATGACACCAACTTGGATGGCATGATTGATTTTGAAGAATTCAAGAACATGATGCTTTAATTCCAAGGGGTTCATCAATGTCATGATCACAGTTATCAGCCTTGTTTCCCCATTTGAGTTATCCCTTCCTTTGCTGGCAGCTCTACTGTATATCTATGGTGTTTTTCAGATCCTACTACAACCTTGTACAATTTTATGATTTAGTTTGATGTTTACAATGCATATGTTGATTGTTGGTTGTAATTAAAATTTTATGAATAATAGTAGAAACAAGTTAGAGCGGAGTTTCTTACTTCGAGCTCAATGGTTTATAAATGTGAGCAGATTTATAAATATTTTGAGTTAATTGCACTAGACATCTCCAAACTATGACTTTCATTTTAAATTGTCCCCTGGACTTCAAAACATTCTAATTATACATCAAAATTATCAATATTATATCAATCAAGTCCTTTCATTATTAAAATAGTTAATTTCACCATTAAATTACACGTCAAATCTTATGGGATTTAATTTAAAATGAAAATTTTAAAATAAAGTAAAACCTTGTCACATAACTTTTAAAAGTAAAAACCAAAAATAAAATAAAATCGAAAAAAGAGAGGGTGAGCAATAAAACTTCCATAAAAGCCTTGAAAACCTCAGAATCAAGATTTTTACAACATCCATGTCCACAATATTGATTTTTTTAATTTTCATTTTAAATTATGCCACGAGATATGATATCCAAGTTAACTATTAAATTAACGATTTTAGTAACGGAAAGACCATATTAGTATAACCTCAATAGTTTGGAAATGTAATTAGAATATTTTAAAGTTTAGGAACTAATTGAAAATGATGATCATAGTTTAAGAATGTCTAGTGTAATTAACTCAAAATATGTGAAACTCGTATTTTAGATTTAATCAAGCTTAAGCAATTATATATATGACTTAGATTTGATACATGAATTCGATCCGAATTCAACCCATGAACCAGTTTCTAGATTGACTGATTAATATCCAAATTAACCTAGTTTCTGGACTTGCATATATATATATAGGGGTCCTTCGGTTTGATTCATATTCCGAGCAAAAACTTTATTTCTTAAAAGGATTCAATCCTTTACCCCTCAACGAAAGATTTGAGGAAGAATATACATTCTCGTGATTTGGATCCAAGGACCAATTAAATTATATATAATTTTAGAATTATATTCTAAATAAAAATTGAAAATTTTGAATTATGAAATCACGAAACATAATTTATTTTTTTTCAATTGGATCGATACTTCCAATTGAATAAGTATGAGGAAAAGATCCATGGATAAAGATAGAAAAGTATATATATATAATTTCATTATAGATTTTGTTTATATCTGTTTTTTTTTTACATAACACTTGAAACAACTCATAGTCCCTCCCCAATTAAAAAATAAAAGGATAATGCACTTCAACGCACTCGAACCCACGCCCTCCTGCATTGACAACAATATTTGTACAATCAAACTAAGACCCAATCAACATACTTAGATATAAGTAATACTTTCTTTGGTTGCAATAGCTATTCAAAATATAACTTTACAAGAAAAATAGCTATGAATTTTTTTATGGTACTAGATTTTCATTTTTCATTTAACACTCCGTCTGAAAAGGCAAGCATGAGAGAATCCCAAAAACCCTTTCAAATTGGAAAAATCTCCAAATGACATTGAAATCTCAATATATTTTTCTATATATTTGCCATGAAAGGAAGAACCTTAAGATCCCATCAAGTGGCCCACAATTGAACAGTTCAATCTTTGCTAAAAGGCCTAGGGGTATCACCGGATTCAATTACATAAACTACTAATAAATTATGAGAATAAGTTATATTAGGTTCATTTAAAAAGTATAGGTTTTAGGCACTGATAAAATAGTATCACTGTCATTAAATTTTAAAGATAACAAAATATTATTATATACTCATCTATATCTAATATCTTCTCTAACTTAATTTAACTTTAATCAAAGGGTTTCACAAGGTTAAGTTTGGCTAAACTTTTCAAGACCTTTGACCACCTTTTTGTGGGATTCTTGCATCTGATCTGTAGATCTTTGAGTTATTCACAACGATTTTTGAATCAATTGATTCCGAATTCTACAACTCGAAATATGATTGTTTCCATAAAAAAAATCAGTTTTGAATTAATTGCAAAATAACTTTTCCAACTTGTGAAAATAAATTAAAACACACATATATATATGTTGAAACGTTTATTTTTGAGAAAACAAACAGGTCTCGAAAAATATTTTAAAATTAAAATATGGAGCCACCACCAATCTTTTATTTGGTGTGATCGGATCACCACAAAACGTTTTTAAGTCCGTTTTGAAAAACATATTGGTCTTCGAAATCTAGAAAATAGGTTTGGGAGTCGGTTATGTGTGTAGAAGGATTAGCACCCACATACGCCCAAAATTGATACCACATTGATTATTATTCGGTTTTGATTGTTAAAAATTTGAAAATTCGAGTGAAGTTTAAAATATGTTTACGAGAAAATTGAGTTTCATTTGGTAGTCTTGTTATTTCGAAGTGATCAAGGAAGAAAGTCACGTCCAGTGAGTTAGGACATAACGTTTCGAGATCCGAAAATAACGAGCTTTCCTTTATTGTAAATTTCAAATCTTGAAAAGGGTATTCAATTATTCCATTTTGAAGAAAAAATCGTGCCTAGTAAGTTAAGGCACAAATTTTCAAAATCCGAAATAGAGGAATATTGTGTTGATTTTAAATATTTGTAATTTGGAGAAAATAAAAAAAATGAATTTAATTAAAATATAGAGCTAAAAAAGAGCATGCAAATTAAATACGAGCTATGTAATTAATGATAAAGTTAAATAACACAAAGAACGAACAATTATGCAAATGAATAAATATACGAGAATAAGCATAAGAATAATGAAATACAAAAGCGCAAATAAAAATCAAAGAATAGGGTTAATTAAAATATACGATGAATAATAATTAAGTTTTATGTATGAAAATCGAAGAAAAAACGAAGTCAAAAATGACGTTTTGAAGAGTTTGGGGTAAAAATATGATTTTTGGAAAGTTTAGGGTAAAAATGTGATTTTTGGAAGTTCGAGGGTAAAAATGTGATTTTTGGAAAGTTCGGCGATAAAATATAATTTTTTATAAGTTTGGAGGAAAAAATGTAATTTTGGAGAAGTTTTGGGGTCAAAATGTAATTTTAGAGAAGTTTAAGGGTCAAAATGGGATTTTTAATGAAAACAGAGGCTTTTTGTGCAATAGACCCAAAAAAGTGCCATGTGGTAGCTTCTCAAGCTTCCAGAAGTGAAAGGACTAAATTGAAAATCATTTTAAAATACTAGGTAAATTTATAATAAAATAAAACTTGATTTAAGGATGAAATTAAAACAAATCAAAAAATAGAAAGGACCAATTGCATAAATAACCCAAAAATGGACATGTGGCAGCTTCTCAGGCTTCCAGAGAGTTAAAGGACTAAATTGAAAATGATTTAAAACTGTTGAAAAAATTTTAAATAAATTAAAGATGAAATTAAAACAGTCAAAAAATGCAGAAGGACTGAAAGGGTAAATAGCCCAATTTAAAAACACGCAGATCTTGAGTTGCGTCGAATCGAGTCGGGTCGAAGCTTAGATCTAGCATGAAACGACGCCGTTTTTGGCATTTTTAAGTCATGCCAAAACGATGCTGTTTTGGATAGCTATAAATATGCTTTATTCTTCAAAAAAAATTCATTTTAACACCATCTTAAAAAAAAAAACCTTTTTCCCTTTCAAAAAATGCTCTCAAGCCTCTTCCTTGGCCGGTCATGCTCCAGCCTGTCATCATTCTGCCACCTCGTCGTCGGCGCCGTTAGTTGCCATCCTCCAATTTTTTTTTCTTATTTATTTATTTATTTAAAACCTAGATCTTTCTTTCTTTATTCATTTTTTAATAAATATGTTTGTTTTTCCTTTTTATTTTCTTGTAATGCTTTTTAAAGAAAAAATCCAAATCTAGTTCGATTTTTTTCCCAAATCTAAAAAAGGGTTTCAAGATTTTTATGTATTTTTGCTTTGAGATTTGTTTTGTATAACCTCTTTTATGCTTGCTTCTCTCTTATGAACATACGATCGAAAGAATCTCTTATGAACGTGGAGTGGCTCGATGGAATGTCGTTCACGGTTTCGACGACGGTGGTAGATCGAGGTAAGATCTTTCGGGTTCTTTTTTATTATTATTATTATTAATATCATTTAATATTATAATTATTTATTAAATATATATTGAATGCGTTTTTTAGGAATACTAAATGTCAATAATAATATAATAAATACGTATATTAATATATATTCAGAATATAAAAAGTTCTAAAATTTAAATAACAAGTAAACTGTAAATAAATATCTAATTAATAATTATACCTTAAGAACACTGATACTTGAGTGTTATGAAATTGTTTTGCAATCTGACTTTATGCTTCTCTATTATCATTGTCTGTGTACTCTCTATTCCACTTTGAATACTCTCTGTATTGATTTCTCAAAAAAAAATCAGTACCCTTACAATTGCTTTGAATTTGGTTTTTAAAGTTTTATTTACAATGATTATATTTTGTCTTTTACAATTTGATTATTTGTCTTTTCCTTCTTTGCAGGTTCTGCTTGCAGTGGTGCAACTTGCTGGTGGCGGTGCTGACGTGACGATTCCTAAAAGGGCAAGGCAAGGCGACAGCAGCAAGTTGCTGCAATTTAGGTTTTTTAGAATTTTTAGAGTTTGGGCTACTTGGGCCCTTTTGATTGTTTGGGTCATGAGTTATATTTGGGTTTTAAGATTTTAGGCTTGAATTTATAATTTTGAATTGAAAATTGTATCTTGAACCCTTTTTTTTTAATTAAATTTAAATATAAAATAAATTTAAACTTAAAATAAGTTTAAATTTAAATTTAAAATTTAAAATTGAGTTCAATTTGATTTAAATGTTGAGCCCGATCAAAATTAAGTTCTAACTATATATATATATATATTAAATTATCAATGATTTATTGTTCTTAATTAATCGAGTTGATTTTGAGTTTCATGTTTTTTCGAGTGGCATTTTGATGGAAGGGGTGTGTATAAGGTTAAGTCGAGATATCCTATTGTTCATTATTTATAGGAGGAAAGGGTTAAATCGATGAGAACATGCGCAGCATTGCCATTGGGAGCCCAAAACACTTGAAAAGTTTAGCTGAGAAGACCCAAGGATGGTCGACCACACGTTGGTTAGCTTAGAAAAAAGAAGAGAGAGAGAGTTTGGGTTGGCATTGAACTAGAGAATTCTGATGAAACTTGTTTATATTTATACGTATTTTATCCAACAGAAATTTCGCACCACGATGAGCCGACATAAAGAGATTGTTGTTGAAATGCTATGCAGATGCTACTATTTTTGAGGGGGAATGAAAATGATGGTGAATTCATTAGAGCTATAAAAAGAGAGAAATAAGATTGTTTAGGGTTCTGTTTTTTTCTCTCTATTTTAGAGATGCTGATTAAGATTGGAGTGAAGTGATAGAGTTTGAGTCACTATAACTCAGATTAAAGATTTGATAACCCCATGTAACTATTTGGAAGATAGATAACCAACATACTTTTACACCGATCCAAAGAGCCAAGTGATGTAGAATTGCGTAGGAATCTTGCAGTTTAGTGGAGGAACTGCTGAATTTACTTCCATCTTTCCTTTGAAAAATTGTCAACACAAATTATCAATGGGCTTGACATGATGGACTACCGACTCCGAATAATTGGTTAATTTTAGATATGATACAGTAGAATGATTTTCTTTAACATATCATATCTGTTTTTTTTTTTTTTTTTTTTATATATAATGTCTAAAATTATCTATAAACTTTCCTCAACCCATAAATAGGAGGATAATGAATATCAGTACACTCGAACTCACGTCTTCTTATATTGACAACAATACTCATGCTAATCGAGTTAAGACCAATCGACAGTAAACTGATTTTAAGAAAACACAATACTACCATTTTTATCTACCACGTTAATCAAATTAAATTAGGAGAAAATACATTTTGGAAAGAGTACGAAAATTATGATCTAAAAAATTAGAGACAAATTAAATAATTTATTTATGAAATTTGAGTTAGAATTTCTAAATGTTCATGAATACAAAGAAATTATTTTATCATTCTTTAAAAAAAAAAATTTGAATTAAGGGTCTTGACCAATTTGATTTGTTTTAAGTGTTATTGAAAAGTGATTGATGGGAATGTAATCAAAGAGAAAGTTACTTTATTAAGGTTGAGAGAAAATTATATCCACACGATTAATTAATTATATACTTTTTTAAGAATATAATAATAATTTACGAAATTATCTTCCTTAATTAAAAATAATATTCATACAATTTAATATTTTTCATAATGTTTATTATTAATAAATATTTGTATCAAATATATTTTTCCATTGAATATAGTTTAACATGTAGTTTATTTTTAACATCTTTTATCATCAATTTTTCATGCATGTAATATATATATATGTATACTTTTAAATACAACCAAATATATATCCCAAATGTATATTTTTTATAAACAACACCTCAAAGTCACTATACTATTAATAAGTTTACGTTTGGTTACTCAACTTCAAAAAATTACAAAATGATCACTGAACTATTTAAAAGTTTTCATTCAAATCATTGTGTTGTTAAGTTTTTTTATTTAAAGTCCAACTTGCTAGCTATAAACGACGACTTGACAATTGGTATGGTGGATCAATACTTGTTGACGAGTAGAATAACATACCTTAGATCCAAATCAATCTGGAGGTTAGTGTCGAAGATCGAAGAAAAAAGTAGTTTGAATTTTGATTCACATATTTGTGATGCTTAAAGTTATTTCATGAAAAAACTGAACTGTTAAAGAGAAAAGGCAGGAGAGCTCTTTATTGGTGCAAGTAGTGTGTACAAAGAAAACTATACATCAATGATTTTAATAGTTCAATTACATTTACTCATTGAGCGTTAATTATCGTTAATGGTGTAACGGTAAATTGATATGACACGTTAAATCATCATTTCAAATGAAAATTTTATGTTAAATTATACATATGATCCCTATATTTTTTCGTTTTGAGCAATTTAATTTTTTTTATATTAAAAGAAATAGAGAAGGAAGGAAAATAGAGAGGGAGAAGCAAAAGAAAAAAAAAAGGAAAGTTCAAAAAAAAATTGCTCAAAACGAAAAAAATATGAGAAACAATTGTATAATTTTACTTAAAATTTTTGTTTAAAATTATTATTTATCCACATCAACTTACTATTATACCATTAACGAAAATTAACGATTCAATAACTAAAATATTACAATTAAATATAATTGAATAATGTAATGCGATCATGGGAACCACGACTAGGACAATCCGTACAGTAACACTGTGAGACGCGGAGAACTTAAGCCCACCCTAACTTATTCTTAATAATTATTTATGTCACACTGATTGCTACTTTTCTTGTTTTTTTATGCTTTTTTGCTTTAATATTTTCCAAAGTAAATTGTGATAATGTTTGTTATCTTGTCACTATAATAAAAATATATTTTTTTATTCATCACGATTTCGATATTGAATAAATTGATCTCTTTTAAAGGATATTAGAATAATTTAATTTCAGTTAATTTCAAATGTGTAATTAAGGATAATCAATCACGACATTAATATTTTACGTAAATTCTACATATATTCTTGGTATTATAAAAAGTTAATTCTTAAAATGTATACATTTTATTAATTTAATGAATTTAGCCTGTAAAATTTATATATTCTATTAATTTGATCTCGATTTAATAAATTCAACCTATAATATTTATACGAAATATATAAACATCAAAAGTTAAATTTTTTATTTTATCAATCAAAATTATGTACAATTAACAAAAAACATTATTAACATCATGATTAATTATTTTTAATAACTCAATTTTTAAATTAATAGAAATTAAACTAGAGATATATTTTTACCTTAAAAAATAATTTAAAACGTAGGAGAATATAATTTACAACCTGAACAGCATAAGTCAATTCTTATTTTTTGTGCTTACTCTTTGATAAATTATCAAATAAAACTAAACATAATAACTTTCAATTCAAAAGAGTACGTAACCCCCCAAACGCTGGCTGGTAGGGTTGACTTCCGCCTTCTTATAAAAAATTTGATTTAATTTTTTAAAAATTATAAAAATATAAATTATTAAAATAATAAAATTATATTTTTATTATCATAAAAGTTATAATTTAATTTAGATTTCTAAAAATATTTTTTGATTTCGACCCTACATGTTATTATATTACATCACTGAATTTTATTATTAAAAAATTTAATTAATTATTCTAATTCGGTTAATTAATTTTAACAAATTTATAAAGGTTACCCTTTAGGTATACTTTCATCTTATGGCTTTAAGAATACTAAGCAAAATTTAAGTAAAAAGACAATATATTTTTGTTATTATTTATCTATGTATTTTCTACTCTCTTTATTCATTTTTTAATTTTAATTACAAAATAATAAAATTTGATTATATATTGAAATGTTATAAAATTATATATATTTGGTTTTCATAAAAAATATATGACTTCAATTAATTTTCGGTTATACATTAATCTTAAGATGAATTTATTAAAAAATTTATCTAAAATTAATTGGTTTTTAACAATTGAACAGCTGAATTTATAGATATAATTGTACTTATCATGCATATAAAATTTGGAACCAATCCGATATTTTTATCATATCAATATAAAATAGTATATATATTATTATTTATTGAACGATTGAAAGTCTTTTACATAAAATCAAATAATTAAAAAATTTTAATTTACGTCAAATTAATATACATAATTTATTTAAAAAAATATGAAATATAATAATTAAATTAAAACGCTCCCTCGAAATTAATATATACAGTTAAATTAAAACTTAAAAAGTTAACATTATATTTGAGTTTTCTATAAATTTATTTTAATTATTAATTTGATTATATTTATAAGTTCAGTGACGTGAATGACGTAGAAATTACAAATGATGAAAAAGTAGACAACATTATTGATGAGATTGCTTTGAATCAGAGACGGATTCAGGAGCTGCTGGCAAGGACTTTAATTTTTATAAAATGAAATTATTATAATTTATAAATATTAAATTAAAAATAATAAAATGATATTTTAATCTCGTCAAAAAATATTTAAAAAATTATAAAAATATAAACAATAAAATTATATTTTTATTATAAAAAAGTATACAATTTAATTTTTACACCTTATTAAAAATCACCATCTGTTTTTCTGGTCAAATCAAATTGATAAAGAAGTGCATAAGCAGCCAAAACAATCAAATAGACAGCTGGCCTACCTCATCCCATATTTCTATGAAGATGTCTGCCCTACCTATCTAGATTTCAATGATTTATGGTATGATTTGATTCCGAGCCATGCTTTTGGTACAATAATTTAGGCATTTTGGATCGTAAATATAATTTAATTTTCTTTTATTTTTAATGACAACCACCTACAATTATTCTAGGACTATCTCCACCATAATTACTTTATATTTGATCATTCATCACGTATGAAGTTTAGATTATAATAATATTTAATTACCACGTAATTCGATTAATATTATTATTGTTATTAGTATAAAAAATGAAGTAAGAATTTAAATACGTCCAAACTCATTTTATAAGATTATGAATAATTTTAAATATTTATAAATAAATTATAATAAAATATCATTAATAAATAATTTTAAAAATAATTAAAATCGAAGGAGAGATTTATTTATTTATTTATATTTGCGTAAAATTGAAGTCACAAGTGTAATTATATTGATAAAATGTGGTTTTATACCAATATGAGTGGATCTCTCCCCATTTTTAAGTCTCTATACTCTTTGTATATTTAAAATTTAATCCTCTTACTTTTATTTCAATGAATTTAGTCACTTTACTTTTTTGTTTAAAAATTCAAATCCAATTGTTAATACCATTAAAGTTTTTCTGTTAAATTCTTGTTAATTAAAACTTTGTTTAGTTTGTTACATGGTTACCAAGAGAGTGTTTTTTTTTTTTTTAAAGAAGAATCAAAATGCCACACCAAGAAAATTGACAAAATAATTTAAGGTGACATTGGCAGTTGGATCTGAATTTTAAAATATAAAAAAATATATGCACTAAATTCCATGCAATAAAAATTGGGGGACTAAATTTTCAATTTACGAAATATATAGAGACTTAAAACATATTTTAACCTTATATTTTTAATAAGTTATTATCGTAAATTATTGTCACCCTACTTATTATATCGCAACGACTTTACTTGAATACCATTCTCGATCTAAACACAAAACTACACCTAATTTCATTAGCATTGAAAATCCAACAGCAAATAACACTTAGCATTGCAACATCAACCCCCATCAAAGCTCCAATCAGACAACATGCCCACCCCATAGCACATGCATCTTCACGGTTAAGGAAGACTCGGCGCCCACCTCGCTCAAACGAACGACTCTCCTCGTCCGTTGAAAACTCTACAATTAAAGAAAAACAAGAACAACCACAAATGAACACCAATCAAAATCCTAAGTTAAGGACATCAATCAACATAACAAAGCTGGAAAACTCCACCACCGCCAACCACCGCTACGGAAAAAGAGAAACACAAAGCTGGAATCCCCACCGTACATATTCACAACACAATATTTTGTTCGGATTTGACCTATATAAACAACGAAATACAAAAAAGTAAAGAAGATAGAACGTAAGTTTTACTTGAAAAACTCTTTTGAAGAGGATAAAAATCACGGGCAAAGGAGGTTTCGGTTTTTTATTAAATGAGTAAACAAACAGGAGTACAACATGAAGAAAATAAACCTAAACGTATATTACCCAGAATCCTAAATACAAAAACCTAACTCTCATAGAGCAAACCCGAAAGAGGTACAAAATTATTTCTATAATTACCACGAAAATTTTATCAAAACTCATCTGCAATTACATCTTGTTGCCCCAAAAGAAAAGTATTGTAATACTACATCTTTAATTGTCTTTTTTTTTTTTTTTTTGCCTCCCTAAACAGGAATACAATGACATAGACTAAGATTAAAGATCTAATCATACTAAAATATCCTTGAAATAATAAGAATTTAATTGAAAAAAAATGTATGCTTCCACATTATAATGCAAATCAAAAGATAATTCATCCTTACTAATAATGGAGCTATTCTCTTATCACTATAACATAATATCTAGTTATGCTTTTCAAGAGCCAATGGCATTCTAGTAGGTGGCTACAAAGATAATAGATAAACTTTCTTCTTCTTCTTCTTTTCCACTTGTCGTTTTCAATGTCAATTGCTTTCCTAGAAAAATGGATGTCCACACTACTATGATACTATCTATGCTCTCATCTATGACATATTTTGAACTCTGGTCAAATTCCATTGTTGATCCCTTTACTATGTGAGTCTTCCTCTATCACACGTGTTCAATTCCAATTTTTCTTTCCTTGCCATTATAATTAAATGATCAAATTGCAATTTTGATTTCTTTATTATACTCGTATTTGAGATTTAGTCTTTAAATTTTATTTTGACTCTTTATTTTTACAATGATATGAATTAATCTAAATAGTTAACCTCCTTAACTATTCCGATTAAAATAATGAGGTGAATTTTTTTAAAAACACGTTTTTAATCGCAAAAAAAAAAAAAAAAAAACATTCCGTCGTGATAAGTTGGAATTAATATATATTTTTCATTATAAGTTAAATGGTTGAATTACAGTTTTGATCACTTTATTATAAGAGTCTTCTTTTATCACACGTGTTCAACTCACACACAAATTATTTCAACATGGTAATTTATTTATTTATTTTTTTAAATATATTGGTGTAATTACATGGTAGTATCTGTTCATACTTTCTTAACCCTTTGACAACGCACACACAGGTATTCGAACCCGGGACCTCTAAGATGAACAACATTCTTTTTTCCACTGGAATCACTTGTTGAGTTCTTCAACATGGTAATTTAAAATGTGTATTTTTAAGAAAAAAATTACCCAATAATAAGGGTGTCACTTACAATATATATATATATATTGTTAAAAAATTAGAAATAAACTTCTAATTACACAACTGTACCAAAATTTTGACCATATTCTTGAATGTTAAAAATAATTCTCTAGTAAAATTCGAAAATGATTAGAATATTTGAATTAAATTAAAACTTCAATAGACCTTCCTTCAATGATTTATTTTTGGAAAATACATTATTTCATAAATAATAGTAAGACATCTTTCGATTGACCTAATATTTAGCTCTAATGTTTATTTATTTTGTCATTTTGGTCATTATTTTTTTTCAGGGTTATTTTGGCCCGCAATCATTAATATTTAGTTAAATTATTTGCTTTTTGATAGAAAAATTGACCGAACTGTTAAAATTTTAATGACATTGATGTGACAGCTCACGTGACATTTTACATATACTTCATTGCTAAGATAAATATATTTTCTAAAAGTTTTTATCTTTTAAATATTTTTTTATTTTTTATTTTTTATGAATTATGCGTGAACTGTCACACTAATGGCTACATCAATGCCAATAAAGTTTTAACAGTTTAGTAAATTTTTCTCTAAAAAAACAAGTAATTTGACTAAAGTTTAAAGATTAATGGCCAAAATGATAAAATGAGTAAACATTAAGGGCTAAATTTATCATTATACCAATAAATAATAATATTTTCTATTGGATGAATGAAATCAAAGTTTGGGATAGCCATGGAGTTCACGTCCAAAACTTGCTGCTCCCCACTCGAATGAAATATGTTCACCTCGCCCACTAATTCTAACCACCGAGTAGTTTCTGTCCCTAATATGTCCAATCCATAATAATTTTGTGGTTAAATTATGCTTTAGGTTCCTATTCTCTTCAACTATTTGATATTTAGTCCCTCTACTTGTATTTCAAAAGATTTAGCCTTTTTAATTTTCGGATTTAAGAAGGCAAGTTCAATTGTTAACATTATTAAATTCAAATTCATTACAACATCAGTTTTTTTGCTGCATGACTACCAAAGTGAGTAATTTGTTTATATCAAACTATCAAATCAATTAATTTAACAGAAGAAATTTAACGAGGTTAAGCATTGGACAAAAATTCTAAAATTTAAAAAATATAAGAATTAAATTCTAAATATACGAATAGTACAAAAATTTATAGTATATTTTATCGAAGGACCGTTTCGGATGAGTACTATATATTGTTAAATTAATGCAGCAGTTGGTCCTTCCATTACCATAAGATATTTTTTTCCACAACAAATAGAAATAAAACAATTGTTATTTCACCCTTCGAGGGGAGACAAAGTCCAAATTCTCCTGCTTGGGTATTTTAGCATGTAAAAAACAAAAAAGAATGTTGAAGATACACTTAGTTGCGGGGCATAATGGAGATGAATGATAAATTTTTAATTTATAAAATTTTAAAATTAATAATAATAAAATTGTACTTTAATTCTCAAAAAATTAATAAAATTTAATTTAATTATTTAAAAATTATAAAAATATAAACTACTAAAATAATACATATCATATCTTAATCTTTCATGGATTAAAGTAGTCCAACCTTTGTCACCTCATCAAACAAAAGATTAGAGAGAAAATCACTTAATTACTTAGTATGTGGAAAACAATGCACAAAAGGTGAAGAAAAGAAAATTAATGGCGACAGCTACTATAGCTTTAAGCTTATCCGCGGCGTTTTGTTTGTTTAGGTTAAAGTAAAAGTATCATGAATGTTGATATATTAAAAGTAAGATTATATTTTGTTTTTTATCTTTAAAAAATAAATAAATTGTTAGATTAAAAAATAAATTAACTGATTATTGTACGTCAACATGAGATATATGTGACATACCACATATCATTATTTAGTTATTTCATCAATCACACTAATTTTTAACTATATAAATAGATGAAAATTTTAATATAAAGTATCAATTTGTTTTTTGATCTAACGTAAATGACTAATTTATTTATTATTTTAAGTAGAGGTAACAAAATATAATTTTATTATTTATTCATTTTTTTCACTGTAAGTCCTAAAACTTTATTCTCTTGCATATTCAATAAACGGTGTTTGTATACTCGATACTTGATCCTTAATCAATAAACATTTGATAAAATTTCGGTACTTATCGATACTTAATTACAAAATTTTGAATATTTTTAGATTGGTCTTTAATCATGCTCGAATCTATTAAATTATGTTTGTATACTCGATTTAGTTTATGTTTGGTTCATAATTTCTATCATGCATGCATTTAGAATAACTTGATGATTTAAATTGAATCCAATGTTATGATTTGCGTGTAAATGTTTTGATAACTGTAATAGCATATTGAAACTCAGATCCAACAATCGGACTGAATGAAAAGTGTTACATTTAGTAGTCCCACTTACATCTGGATAAGAATGACATTGGTGTTAAAAATTAAATCAAGATCATAGAGAGATTGATGGTGCTTGTTATATTGCCAACCATACAGGGGTTATTAAGTCTATAGACATGGTCAGGTTGATGTGAATCCACTAACCCGGCGTTAAAAATTAGGGTAAATAAATATTATATTTTAGTTATTTAATTTTAAAAAATTATGAAATATTATTGAATTATATGAAAATTTTCATTCAAGTCATTGGGTTGTTGATGGGTACCGATCCACCGTATTAATGGTTGAATCATCGTTTGGAGGTTGTTAACCGGATTATTTTTTAAAACCCAATAATTTAAATAAAAACAATCGAATAATTCAATAACTTAAATAAAAACTATAGAATATTTGGATAACTTGAAAAAATAAAAACAGAGATAGATTTTACCTATAAAATCCTTACTCAACTTGTGATTACAATCGCCAATAATCGAACGAATTTAAAAAAAAAAAAATCATAGAAGAAGGACTCCTAAAAATGTGGGTAGTTGAACTTGAAGTTTGAAGACTTGTAACTCTTTAAAACCCATAGATTTTATTGTAGCAGACTTGTTTGCAATGCTTCATTACTGTACTTAAAAAGTTTGCATAATTTGGTACGATATTTGTTTTTAATATGATACATTGTGTTATTTTTTATTTAATACGGTATTTGTATATGACAAAAGTTATACATTTTAGTGCTCAATGGTAACGATGTCAATTTTGAAGTATTTAATTTGAGTTTTAAAATTATATATTTTAATACTCATGTCCCAAATGATATATAAAACCTTTAAATAATAGTATAGATGTACCGAATAATTAAAAAAAATTAATTTATGCTACACTTAACATGCATTATCAATATGAATGAAGCATGAAATATGAAATTGAATTATTAAAATATTAATTCTCTAAAAAATTACCATATAATATAGATAATATGCATAGGATATTTATATAGCATAATTGAACGAAAATACCCTAATGCTTTTAGAAAGAACTCACGTTCAAATATTATTATTGTTCTGTCGAAAAAAGATGGTATGAAACTGGAATATCTTGAAAATAGTATCCCTTTTCAATGAGCGCATATCACTTAAATATTTTTATCCTGAAAAAAAAAATCAGATCCAATATGATCTGCTGAAATTTAGGGTAAAAATGCTGAAATGATATGTTTGTATTATCTTAGTTTCATGTAATCCTTTCTCTTGTGCAGTAAACAGTGGACTGCAATTTTTTCTATAAATACAACCATTTGAAGCTGCTTTTTTCACTACACTCTGAAGAAAATCTTGTTTAAAAATTCTTACACAATGAGCACTGCTGGTCAGGTTATTCGCTGCAAAGGTGATGATAAGCTCTCATCTCTTCTCCCTTACCCCAACAATTACAATTCTTCCTTAATTCCCTTGTCTCCTACCTACATATGATCAAATATACCTTTGTTCTTGGTTTGGGTTACATTAATTTCTTTTTTCACAACATTTATAATTCATGCCATTGCATTAAATAGTGTGGTTTTGATTGTAGCTGCGGTGGCATGGGAGGCTGGGAAGCCACTATCGATAGAAGAAGTGGAAGTGGCACCACCCCAAAAGCATGAAGTCCGTATTAAGATTCTCTTCACTGCTTTATGTCACACTGATGTCTACTACTGGGAGTGTAAGGTATGACTGTACGATATAATGGATATTACAACACTTATTTTCTACAAGGATTGTCACTGTTTTTCTTTAATTTGGCAGGGTTACACTCCTCTGTTTCCTCGTATACTTGGTCATGAAGCCTCAGGGTATGGAAGTTAAACCATTTTATTTTTTATGTATTTTTCTGTATCAAAATAATCTTACGATTATAATCATAGGATCGTGGAGAGTGTGGGTGAGGGTGTGGATGATTTGAAACCTGGAGATCATGTGCTCCCAATCTTCACCGGAGAATGCAAAGAATGTCGCTACTGTCTGTCAGAAGAAAGCAATAACATGTGCGAGCTGCTTAGGAT
This sequence comes from Kokia cookei, assembly GCA_039519145.1. Taxonomy (NCBI): domain Eukaryota; kingdom Viridiplantae; phylum Streptophyta; class Magnoliopsida; order Malvales; family Malvaceae; genus Kokia; species Kokia cookei. The sequence goes on along the minus strand of CM076899.1, from coordinate 33,900,686 downwards.
CAACTGCGACCGAGGTGTTATGCTTGCTGATGGAAAAACCAGATTTTCCATCAACGGCAAGCCTATCTACCACTTTGTTGGAACCTCGACTTTTAGCCAATATACTGTCGTCCATGTTGGCCAGGTTGCCAAGATCAGTCCAACCGCCCCGCTTGATAAAGTCTGTCCCATTAGCTGTGGGATATGTACAGGTTTTGGGGCCACTGTGAATGTTGCTAAACCCAAAAAGGGTCAAACTGTCGCAGTTTTTGGACTGGGTGCCGTTGGTCTTGCCGTGAGTTTATTCTTGTTCCACCTATGGTTTTTCTCTAGGCTATTTGGTAAATGTGTTTGATTCACTTTTATCCATATAAATTAGGCCGCTGAAGGTGCAAGGGTTTGTGGGGCTTCTCGGATCATCGCTGTTGATTTGAACCCCAGAAGATTTGAAGAAGGTACCTATCATGGCATCATTTGTCTGATTATTTGTCGTTGTTTCTCACACTAAATACTAATATACTGATCCTATTTCTTTGCCTGCCACCAGCCAAGAGGTTTGGGATTACAGAATTTGTGAATCCAAAAGACTACGACAAGCCTGTTCAAGAGGTGATTGTGGAGATGACCGGCGGAGGAGTGGATCGCAGTGTGGAGTGTACAGGGAGCGTCCAAGCCATGATTTCCGCTTTTGAATGCGTCCATGATGTAACTTAGCTTCTTCCAATGAAAAACTAGACTACCTCTTTGCATTCATTGTCACACACATGTATGCTTCTTTCTTGAATTACAGGGTTGGGGTGTTTGTGTGCTGGTGGGTGTGCCAAAGAAAGACGACGCATTCAAAACTCATCCAATGAATCTACTGTGTGAGAGGACCCTTAAGGGTGCTTTTTATGGCAACTATAAACCACGCACTGATATTCCTATGGTTGTCGACAAATATTTGAACAAGGTAAGGCGATGTCCTGTATACAGATTACAGAATATAGTTCATTTTGGTGATGATTTTGTTGAAATTGTTGCAGGAGCTGGGGCTGGACATGGACAAGTTCATCACACACTCTCTGCCTTTTGCGGATATTAACAAGGCATTCGACTACATGCTCCAGGGTATAGGTCTGAGATGCATGATTCATTTGGATGATTAAGGAAGTGTTGCTGCTGTATGTTTGGCCATCCAAGGATCAAAACTCTAATGTTTTGCCCTACTATGTGTTCTATTTATGTGCCTACTTAAGCTACCTTTCCCGGTTATCAAGAGTGCCTGCCTATAGAGAACTCTCTTTCTCTCTCAACAAAAGAGTTCTTTATATGGAGTTTTATATCATGTGCTGAGAGAATAAGCTCTGTTGTAAAAGCTTGCTTTGTTAATGAAATAAATTTCTATTACTATGAATCCCGTGTCGGTCTGATGGTCATGGTGTTCACCGCTCCAAATATGATCCGATTTCGTGTCGCGCGCAAAATCATTCCTCTAATAATTCACCTCCCAAAAAAATAAAAATGTAATAAATATGAAAATATTACAAATACGATTTTCCAACAAGGCGCACATGAGACTTTTATGCTTGGAAGTTATTTAAATTTGACTAGAAAATTTAATTTAGTTGAATTATAATCAAACAAAGTTCGAACGGTTTAAATTATACTACGAATTGAATTCAAGTGTCACAAAATCTTATTTGAGCAACTCATGAGCCTAATGACAGCCTAATCAAGCATTTTTTTTTTTCATTTCTAATATATATTTTTAATATTTAACATTAATATACTATTTTATTTTTATTATTCAGACAAACTCTAAAATTGGATTTTGATAAATATTTTTAAAAATATATATTAGAATTAAATAAAAATAATATTTTCAAAATTGAGTTTTTTATTTTATATTAGGACATGTTTATTAAATAAAATGCGATTATGATATTTATGAAAAACCAAAAAAGAATTTGAACTACTCAAATATCTATTAAATTTAAAAAAATTGATTTTTTTTTTAATTTTACTCAAATAAATAAATTATTTTTAAAATTTAGAAACTTTAATAGAAAAATTCCTCTTCCAAATCTCTCGTCTAAACATTTTTTTAATCTTTCTCTTCGACTCTCACTAGGGTGAGATCGGTTCAATTCGGTTTGATTTTTTAATTTTTCAAATTATTCATTGTAATTTAGTTTGATTCTCGTTTTTTCATATTAATATTTTATTTTATACTTTTAGATTATTTTGATAAAATGAATTTTTTTTTATGCCTTTTGAATATTATTTAGTAAAATTTCAAAATCTTTTTTATAAAAAAAAATTAAGTAAATAAAAATCTTAAATCCATAAGTGAGATGCTAGCTTAAATCCATAAGCAACTTGCAAATTTTATACCCTTCTTTTTTAGTTATGTAATCACTAGATTGCATTATATAGATGTTAATCATTCAATAATGCAATCTTGACATTTATTTGTCAAATCTTGTAATCGAGAGTCGCAACAATAGATAAAATAATGCGAATAAACTTTATCATCACTACAAGTGAGGTCTCATCATAATCGATGTTTTCTTTCTTCATGTATCCCTTTGTTACAAGTCTAACTTTATAGGTTTCAACTTTTTTTTTTTACATTTCGTTTTTCTTGTAGATTCACTTATCCCTTATGGATTTAATCTCATCTAATAAGTCTACAATTTCTTAAGTCATATTGAATTTCATAGAATCTATCTCGACATTCATAAATTCTTTTCGGGGCTTAAAATCAACATCCTGCATAACATCTTTGTAAGTGAGTGGACCATCGTCTTCTTATTCGATAATTATTATCTTATAAACATTGTCTATAACACTCCTTACCTCAACTAACAACAGTCTCGAGTAAGTGATCACATTTAGATATCCAAGGACGTCATCCAATTTTTGGTCATTCAATCACATGATCAAACATTCAAATATCATCTTTAAAACTCATTTCATAACTTAAGTCGCGCCCAAAATAAAAACCGAGAACTATTAAAATAATTTCGAACATAAAAACATAATTTATAGGTGCAATGGCCTAAATCTTAAGACATTGCCCAAGTTATTGTAACATTTTAGCTACTGACTTGCATTGTCTCGAAACTAAGAGCCTATGTCTCGACTTTGGACCCCTAGAGCTAAATTTTGGATACTAACTTGCCCGTCTCAAGGCTAAAGTGTCATATCTCGAGACGTAATTACAAGAGAGCAAAATCTAATTTTTATAATATAATATATGCTAAATATAATTATCCCATTAAAACATTAATGTATAATATAATATTTATTTTTATTTTCATTATATAAATATCAATTAAGTTTTTATTTAAAGTCATTCAACTACTTAAGTTGATAAGTAAAATTTAAAGATATTTAACACAATTAATTATAATTACTTTCGTTCTATAAATATTAATGATTAGAGGTAATGCGGAAAATGTTAGGGGTTCGCTTCTTTCTACAAGTATTTTGTAACTATAAGATTCGGATAACGAATTGAGATGAGTCTATATGCTCCAAAATTATTTTTTTTCCTACCTAAAACTACCTTGAAATGATAAAAACCACCTTAAAAATAGAAAATAAACGAAAATGACGGTAACAAGAAGCTTTTACTCAAGAACAAGAAACAAATTAGCTCAAAATCAGTGTTAAGATAACATTTTCTTTAGAGTAATCACTTGTCATGAAAGAATAGTATAATGTAAGAATGAAAAGAAATGACCTATTCTTACATGACTAAAAGCATAACCTAGTGGTGTTGCACATGTTGAGAATTCCAAACCTGTGTTGCACATGTATGAGCGGAACCCTTCGCTTGCCACACAAAACACATCTTCCTCCTACTATGTTATCAATGAAAAGGCCTACAAGGCTTCCATTGTCTCACAGCATCACTTAGACAACTTGGGACCTTAGCTGACCATGAGGTCAAATCTGGCAAAGGTCCTGTTAGGGCAAGATAGTTTTGTCCTTGGCTTTCAGGCATTCTCTTCCAGTTGACCTATATCAAAAAGAAGTCAAATTTAATATTTCCATCCAAGAGATAATTTAAAATAGATATCCACACCAACAGTTAAATTCACATCTTTGACCTGCATAAGATTAAAAATAAGCAATAACTTGATTGTGAAAATGATATATGATTCGTGGTTAGCGATTCTCCATATCATATATGACCTTGTAATTCATGCAATATTTTTCTTCTTGCAAGTAGTATCTTCAAATAAATTATTAACTTCAAACTATTTGGTCGTCACCATGATAGTAGCCTGAAACTTGGAACCGTAAAAGAAACAAAGGAAATCCAGGTACTAAAGTCCGAGTTGGACACTTCATGTCAAGTTATATGATAAAGGGTTTTCAGATCTTTCTATCATAGGATAGAAAATAGAAGTTAGAAGTTTCTTTCTGAATATAAATAGCAGACATGAAAAGAGAAAGTGATAGCAATACATAAATGTCTCAAACTCAATATAATATGAATTATTAACATATCAAAATTCACAATTATAACACAAACACAATACAAATACATGAATAGCCAAGTGTAAAATAGTGTAAAAGTTATTCTTTACCATGAAAAATGTAGTAATTCAAATACAGAATTGGAAATTCCTTGGTAAGATGGCTAATGGAGAAGATGCATGAACCTAGTGTTTATGGTAACTCCATAAATACCCGACCTCTTGATTTCATCACCACTTTGAGCAAACACTAAGGTTTTACACCATTTGGTGAGAACTTCCACCACTTCAGCAAAAAATTTTCAATCTATTCCACAACTCAGGCTCATCATAAAAACCTGCAGAAAATGATGTTGTCGCTTTGCACTTGTCATATTGATCCAGAACTGCTCAAAACTATTTGTCTTGAAACTCTCAATTCTATAAATATAAAGATCAATCAAGATTTTGATTCCAGATCCAGACTAATAGCAATATTTATCTTCTCCACAAGCCAATCAAATTTTGAATAAACAATTCTGGACAAAGCATCTCTAGTGTGAGCTACAACATCCAGATCCAATGATTATGAAATGGTCTCATCATGGGTCACAAAAACAACACAAGGACTTCAAGAAACTACACATGAAAATTTTCGACAACTTTTTAATGGAATCGAGATATATCATCCTTAAGTTTAGAATCATCTTGTTCTTGTCCCTTAACAAACTCAATTTTCCTAAATGTAGAATTGAAACCACAAATAGAAATACTGCATCTTGCTCTGTCTGACTGATCCAAACAACATCCATAGCTCCCCTAGTTGCAAGATACTCTTCAAATTCATCTAGAGCATCCACCTCAATACAATTTGATTGTTTAAATAATGAAAAGTTCATGGATTCCTTGATTTTTACTTCTCAACATCCTTTGTTGGTGCAGCGTAGAGCATATAAAAGCAATGATAGTTTCTCTCTAAACTAGACACTTGGAAAATATGAAATCTTTCTAGAAAATAAGTTCTTATTGCAACTCAATGTCCTTTCGATGAAATTGAATTACGACAATTTTGCCTAAGCGACTTGAGTTATTCTTTCTGACAGTCTTCGTATTGCCAAATGCTTCTAGAGCTGGACTAGACTCCAAGAAATTCTGCTCCATAGACTGTTCCAATGCATTGTTAACTCTCCCTCCCATATAGGCTAGATATTTACCAACTCTATTTTCACCACTTACCAAAATTGCTAGACTACTTCCCTTTTTGATCATCTGTCTATAGGCAGGATCCACAACTGCAAACGGGTGTGGGCTCAACTCACCCAAAGTTACGCCTTCGCACTTTTGCATCTCCTGTTTGTCAATTGTCAGATAAATGTCTGTCTTTGAAAAGGATTTATAGCAATCAATATACTTCTTGTGTAGGTATATATAGTTCAATAGCATCAGATCAACATCTTCACTCAAGTGAAACCCAAGTTCACCCAAATATGCTAGCTTTTTGTCATATCATCAACACCACATGAGGAAAATTTAAGGTCTTCGAATAGACACTAGATGTCTTGGCCATAACCTGGAATATGAATGGTGACCAAATGGAATGTATAGCACAAAGCGGTTTTAAGAGGGGATAAAACATCCAAGACTGATGAAGAGCCATTAGATGTGGGATAGAACTTGCTGTTAAGCTATTTTATATGTTCAAACCACCTTTTAAGTGCTTTCACAAAGAATGTGACAAACTGAGAAATGGACCAAATAAATATTGTCCCATATAGCTTCAAGAAAATAATTATTGTTCAGACACTAGGAAAAACAGTCGTGCAAAATTATTAACAAAAAGTCCTCATTTGTACCTCTCATGAATTTCATCCACTAGCAATTAACTTTCTCTAGAAACCACCTCGATTGGAAAAACAGCTTTCAGAAACTCAGCTTTCATGTTGATTGCAAGCAATTGTTCTCCGACAGACTGCCTTACCTTCACAAAGTTACTTGCCTTAAAGTTTTCATGCTTTTTATTGAGCTCAAGGTTGAATTTTCTTAGTAAAGTTAGTTTCAATTGCTTAAACTAAATTGATTCTGTTTACTCCAAAATTATCACTCGTGTTTTCCCTTGAGATATCAAAAGATTTCGGGCTTGCCTACAATCTACACCTTCTGAGGTTGTGACTGTAATTCTATGAACAACTGAAGACATTCCCTCAACCAGATATACATAAACATTTTCACTTTCTTCAGAATAATCATCATACATAGGATCTACTAAATCATACTCTTGCTCTTTCACATGCATTTTGTTACCCATGTTTAATTCAAGGGCATGCACATAAATTGCATGAGACAATTCTTCAATCGCACATCACAACCAATTCTGTTTCTTGACCTTTATTTCCTCTTCCTCAACCTCTATTGCATCAAACCATGGCTTACAAGCAAACCCTCATTAAGCCCTATGATCTAATTAGGCTTTGATGCCAAAATTAGTGTGATTTAGGGAGAAAACAACAACAATCAAAAGAATTAGAGCTAAAAAGACAAGAAAGAAAAACCTTTGAACTCTAGAACACTAAAGTTTGAGTAATAGTCTTATATCAGGAAAACTTTGCTAGTATGTGTAATGTATACAAGATAAGATCTTTGACTTCAGTGTGATTCAATTTCCCTTCAATCTATAGTCAACTTTTTATTTCTTGGTTCAATTTGTAGTTTCTTTCTTGGTTTCCCTTTCACTCCCAAGCTCACGTGCTAATACAAACATTCAAGGATTACTTATCAAGCATGTTAAATAATAAAAAAGAAGCAAAAAAACAAGCATAAGCCAGATAATCTAGGTGGCTTTATATTTTCATTTGTTTTAAACTATTCAACCGTTTGCTTAGATATTAGCAGAAAATAGCATCATCACCCATTCTTACCTAAAAAGCATTATCACTAATCACAAAAATATTATGTCCATAAGAAAGAAAAACAGAGAAATAAACAGCATACTTGTCCAGGAAATGCTTCAGCTAATGCCTTGATGGTAGAATTTTGCATCCAAATGTCATCAATGGATTGATGCTGTACTTTTCCAACCAAAGATGATTCACTGACACCACCACAATTCACCATAAAGCGACCACCAGGCATCAATCTATCACTTAATTCCAACCATATTTCAACCTGACAAAGGCAATTATAAAACATGTTGCAACCCGTCAAATATGGACACGAAACATGTAAATGGTAACTAAAAACAAGGTGGCACTAGGTACAAGTTAGAGAGTGCATTAAATTGTATGAAAGTAAAGAAATTGAGAGAAAAAGGCTAAAAAAATGTTCTCTGTATTTGTATTTCTTAATTTTCTACATAAGCTACATAGACATTTATTGTGCATATAGGAAGAAAAAATCTAACAAGAATAATTGCGAATTCAGCCTATTTACTATATTTTCATTAATCTTCTTCCTTAAAATCAGAGATAGAATTTCCTAATTTATTCCTGATTTTATGGGATTTGGGAATCCCTTGCTATCTATAATAACAAAAAAACCCCTCAAGCTGGGTTGTAGATGTTGATCAAGCCAAGCTTGGAACTAAGAATCTTGAATTTGTTTATTGGAAGAACCTTTATTAAGATATTGCCAACTTGAGTTGACGTAGGAACTTAGAGTACTTTGACACTCCCTTCTTCTATTTTCTCCTGTATTAAATAATGATCAATCTCTACTTGCTTGGTCTAGTCATAATGTACAGGATTCTTAGCGATATTGATGGATGATTGATTGTCACAAAGTGTCTTTATAGAACTGTTGATTTCAACCTTTAATTCCTTTAGTACCCTTTCAAGTTGTATTCTTTAAAATATTCCAAGTGCTATCGACCTAAGTTTTGCCTCAGCACTACTACTGGAGACTACACCTGGTTTCTTGCTTTTCCAGGTGACAAGTTCCCCCCCCCCCCCCTTCCCCCCACAGATGTACAATGTCCAAAAGTTGAGTGTCAATCTTTTACTAAGCCTGCCCAATGCGCGTTAGTGAAAACTTAAAACTCTTGGCCAGTATTTCTCATGAAGTACAGATCCTTTCTAGTACATATCAATTTGTTACCAATACTTGGTAAGAGTACTGAAATATTCTGTCCCTGGCATTTCCTCCTTGTCTCAAGTTGTGAAGGAGGCTTTCAACTTCAAACAAGACCAAATTATTTTCATTATTGGAATACATTTCTTTAACTGCATCCCAAATGCCTTCGGCAATTTCTTAAAGAACAAAATTTTCACCAATTTCATTGTTCCTAGAATTAATGACATTACAATAGCAGCTCCACTGATAAGATCATCTTTTCCTTTTCGTAAATAAACATCATTACTGATTAGCTCTACTGCAAATAATTGTTCCCGTTTAATTTGTGGCTGGTGACAAGTAGTAAGTTCCCTTCAAATCCTCCATTGATGTTTGTATTAGCAGGATCTTGGTTGAATGTGACTTCAGAATAAGTGGGCGAAGTTCTCCTTTTGGTTGCCATGGGAACTTAATAGATAAGAATAATATAAGAATTTAAAAAAGAAAAAATAAAGGGATTTGGTTTCAGAAACAGCTCTGACACCATGAAGAAATGGAGAGAAAAAGGCTAAGAGAATGCATATATTTTTGTGTTTTTTTTATTTCTGACTTTTCTGCATATGGCTATTGTTAAACAACCTTATTTATAGCACATAAAACAAGGGAAAATCTGGAAACAAAGAATCACTAATTACCAAATTCTCCGTTATCATATCCCTTAAAATCATAAACACAAATCCTATTTAATTCTTGATTTTATGAGAGATGATATTATTGGATTTAGAAATCCCCTAATATCCATAATAACAACAATAACTTAATATTGCTTTAAGTTAGTTTGCTAGCTTTCAACTTGATAAGTCCTTGTTCGACCAGGACTAGAACATGGCAATGCATAGTCATTGTATAGGAAATGAAACTAGTCCGATTGATGAAGCGATGAACCTTAGATGTCAAATGAATGATCCAAGCATAAGTTTAGTGATTTATTCACCTTTGCTATTCAATTTAGTAATCTTCACTATGAATTCGGCAAAGGGTAATCTCATAAAACACAAAAGTATTTTTTTTAAATCCTAAATAACACCCACACTCATAAAAAGTAGAGCCAAATGCAAAACTTTCAAAAGTAATGCTCACAGGACTAGAACTATAGCTCTTTATCCCTTATTTTCTGCACTCAACCCCAGCCCTATAATAACTCTATGCAAGCCCCACCAAATTTCCCTTAACTAAATCTAAAAATAATCCCTACAGTCACTACATTTGTTTCATCATTGGCACATTGTACATACCTCTTGCAACTGTGAAAGAACCTTTCCATCAGAGAACAAGTCAATAATGATGCCTGAACAATAATTGTTCATACAAGTTAGCCTCTGAAACACAATCATCTACTCAAGAGAAACTCAGTGCATGTCTGTGTGTGTTCGTGATCTCAAAATGTCAAATACGCATGTTTACGCATATAATTAAAATTGAAATCTCACCAGCATAGCCTGAAGGATTATGTTGTTCATGTGAAAAAGCATCATCACTGTGAACTTGAAGCTGACCACCAACGTCATTACACTTCTCAAGATTGGATAGCCCAAAATATTCTCTTGCTTTATCAATTAACTGTTGTACAAAAATACAAAAAAGGAAATAATAACCATCCACCAAGAAAGTAATGAATTGAGACTGGAATCTTCATTGATTTAAATATTTAAACCCGGAAAATATAGCTAATAAATATAGCAGCAAAGTGCCCACCAGAACAAATGCCACATTATTTAATTGCTTTAAATGGCATAGAAGGAAGGATAGACCATGACTCATAAAATATACAGATCCTTGTTTAAATGAGTCAAAATAAAGATGAGAAATTCAGCTACTTGTAATAATTCTATTGTGTCTATCTAGTGTTTTAAACTATGTTGTTCTAACTCTTCCTTTTTCATAAAGCATCCATGGATGTTCAACCCCACAAATATATGAAAGACGTAGAGAAATCTAAGTGTACCTGTATTAGACACATACCCAAATCCAATACTAAAATCTAAATCCGAGTAATATAAGTTTTATAAAATTCATCAAATAGGAGACTAAGACTTACCGGTAGCTATCATCAATATTAATCATATTTGTAACCGTGAATAGGAAAAGGGAAATCATGAATCAAAACATTGCATGGCCATAACAATTATAGTGTTAATTGGTGAATGTATATCATGCACTTGTCAACATAAGTTTATCCTTACTATTTCATCAATCTCCCAACCTTCAAGCTGCAATGAAGGCCACACGTCAAGCATCAGATGTGCAGCCGTTCCGCCGCCCTACAATATGATATATAGCTTCACAAACAAATTCACTGAATTTCAATTTAACAAGAAAAAGAAATTGCAGGCCAGATGAGATGAAATGTGTTACCAATCCGTAGATTGCAATGGGACCTTCAGGTACAATTGGTGGCAAACTAACGAATTCATCCTAATTTTGAAAAGGGGAGAAAGAAGGGAAAAAAAAAGTTAAAAGAGGGTTCAGAAAAATCAAATTGAACAAGTTGGTCAATGACAAGCACAAAATCAATGGTTTATAAGGTTCAAGAACAAAACAAAACATGTTTAAATTATTACATGATGAAAGAACAAAAGAAGAGGCTTCTTCACAGCATACCCAATATGATCCGGTCCATTTCTCATCACCCTTTTGTAGAACGCTATGGACATTATCTGCATAGGGATTTGGGGATGAATCAATCCACTGTCTAATAACAAATGTTAGAAACGAAAAGAAAAAGAAAAAGCGTACGAGTGGAATCGAGTAGTAGCATCCTAGATTGAGGAGTGTCGACAATGAGAATGTCATTGTATTGAGTATGGATGGCTGTCAGCACTTGAAAGTTTTCTTCTTCTGCTGCTGCTGCTGCTGCTGCTGCTTGTGGCGTTTCGTCTTGTTTTGGATAAGGATTTGGTGGTGTTTCTTCATGCTGACTTGTTAAGTCTGTTTTGGTACAACGATAAGTGGATGAAGAGCGTAATTTGACGGTAGCAGGAGTAGGAGTAGGAGAAAGCGGAGGGAAGAATAATTCAGTGAGAGGGAAAGGGGCCGATGCTATTGCTGTTGGTGTCAACGAAATTGATGACCAAAACATTGTTTTATGTGTGTGTTCGAGTTTACCTGATATGATATGATAAAATATGCGAGGGGGAAAATATGCCAAATGGCCTAATATTCCTACAGTTCTTACATGCATTTACTTGTCGGATAAAATCCAACTGTAAAAAACATGTTTCGACAGTTTTCAATTTTCATCTCTTTCAGAAAAATCGCAAGGGTATCGATACTCTCCATCTTGGGTTCCCTAATGGATGCGATGAGCGGCAACAGTATCAAATGCGAAGCATGAATGACGTTTGCGGAATAAGAAGGTAGAAAGATGCTAAAAAAGGAGGTTGTTAGGGTGATTAAGAGGATATTTCATTTACCAAAACCATCTGAAACGTGGCGGAATGCTCCAAAAGAGAAAGCGGAGTGCGTCGTGATCGGAGCCGGAATCGTGGGACTGGCAGTGGCCAGAGAGCTGTCGTTGAAGGGGAAGGAGGTTTTGGTCCTGGACTCTGCTCCCACCTTCGGAACAGCCACCAGCAGCCGCAACAGCGAGGTCATCCATGCCGGCATCTACTATCCTTCCAATTCTCTCAAGGCTCGTTTTTGTGTGAGAGGAAGAAAATTACTCTATCACTACTGCTCTCAGCGTGGGATACCTCATAACCAGATCGGTAAACTCATAGTTGCCACAGGTACTTCCGAGATTCCAAAGTTAAATCAACTGTTCAATCGTGGGATTCAAAATGGGGTTGAAAATCTTCGGATGTTGGACGCTTCTGAGGCTATCAAAATGGAGCCTGAACTGCACTGTGTCAAAGCCTTGCTATCCCCTGCTTCTGGCATTCTGGATTCCCATTCTCTGATGCTATCTTTAGTGGTATGCCTCTTTTCTTCTCAATTAATTTGGTGATATACTTACTTAATTGACTAACCATTACCAGGATCCAGGGGGAGGCTGAAACTAATGGCGCTACCTTCTCTTACAACACTGCTGTCATTGGAGGTCATCTTGAAGGAAATCAAATGGTCCTCCACGTTTGTGAAACCAAAACACTTGGAAACTGGGATGGGAACACTCCATTGCAACCGGACCTCGTACTTATGCCTAAAATTGTAGTCAATTCTTCAGGCTTGAGTGCTCCCGCTCTGGCTAAGAGATTCCATGGTCTAAACACGGCTACCATCCCTCCTGCATATTATGCTCGTGGCTCCTACTTTATCCTTTCAAATGCAAATTCTACTAGACATCCTCCTTTCAAGCACTTGATATATCCTGTACCAGAGGAAGGTGGTCTTGGAGTGCATGTTACTCTGGACTTAGATGGTCAGCTCAAGTTTGGCCCAGATGTTGAGTGGATTCCTCATGTACCTGATACAACCAACTTCCTTAATAAGTATTCTTTTCTCTTCCCATTCCAATTTTTTTTATGCTGGTTTGGGTGTTATACTTTTTTTCCATTCTCAATTTCATGATTATGAATTTTCTATAGTTCTGTTTGTTTACAACCTATACAAGTTCCATAATTTGTAGATTTGTACTTCTTAAAATAACCAGACTACAGTCCCATGTAGAGGAATAAGTGGTTTACTTCCTTTAAAAGGTTATGATTATAACAGGTGTGATTACTTAAGTTTTGAGAGTAATAGTAGAAGGCGCCATTTCCCTTGAGGGTATATTCAGTAAAACACAAAATACATGCTACTTAAGTTTTGAGAGTAATAGTAGAAGGCGCCATTTCCCTTGAGGGTATATTCAGTAAAACACAAAATACATGCTAGTGAGTAATTTGGATTAAAATCACAGTAGGTTTTGCTTTTGTTTTCTTTTTCTTTTTTTTGTCTGTCTCTTGTTTGCTGACAATGGAAAATATGTCATGCATATCAATTATCCCAGCATCAATAGTTCAATATGTATCATTTGTTTATACTGATGTTGTGCCTTAAATTCTTCCCATTCTACTGTACACTTTGTTTCCATCTCTATGCTAGGTGCTTTTTCCTTTTGAGATTTCATGTCCTCATTGCTCATCATTTTTTTTTTTTGTAATTATATGAAGAGTTGTTATAGTTATTACTTTATCTTTTCTTCCAGAGCCAGCTTCCTTTCAATAACTTTCATTGTTTTGTTTGTGTGTAAACTTAGATTGTCAGTCCTGCTTTTTTCTGTTACAGTGACCAATGTCCTAATCTAATACAGTGGTTGGCAGAAATCTCTTGATGCCTAACTTAGAAGAATATTTATCTCATATTAGGATTCCTTCCATTTCGTTTATGTTTTGGAAGTTTGTCTACTGTCATGATCACATTTGAGAAACTCTTTTTGAGTAAGAAAATTCTCTTGTGCAGTAGAAATTGCAATTGCATCTAACAAAATTTCAATTTAACTTATACTATATTCTCATTTGCTAGTACTTTTTGGACCAAGTCATTTGATTGTGCTATGCTTCTCTTTGCTTTGTTTGATCAAACACACTCCATCTTGTATCCAATTGTCCTGGAGGTGGAAATCTGACTCTTAGAATAAGTTTGTTCTAGAACTCAGTGGCAGATAGTTAAGTAAGTTTTGTTCAAAGTCTTAGTGGTAATCTTATACGTTAAGGAAGTCTGTCCTTCATTTGATATTTCCTTTGTTGAAGTTAGAGGAGCTATACTAGGTATCGGCATCAAAGGTGGTCTCCAAGAATTCTATTGATTTAGTAGTTTCGCTGGTTAATGAACCCTCTTTCAGAGGTTAAAATTAAAATTTCAGCTCATTTCCATTTTATTTCAATAGAGAGGATGAGTTTTCACTGGATTTGAAATAAGAAAGAGAACAAATTTTGTCCTCGAGTTCATTTCAGATAAGTTAACTGCTGCATTTGTTGCATAAAAGCAATTGATTAATCTTTTGCTGAACAGAATGTATGTGCTTGTTTCGTGAAAGGCATTGTCATGTGGTCAAAAACTAAGCTTAGTGGTTCCATTCTCTCAGATTTGACTATTCTGTAAGTGCTGATCGTGTTGCAAGATTTTATCCAGAGATTCGGAAGTACTACCCAAATCTCAAAGATGGATCTCTAATACCAGGTTATGCAGGGATTCGACCAAAACTTCATGGACCTGGACAGTCTGCCTGTGATTTTGTAATACAGGTTTGTTTCATGTATTCTCTTTAATATGGAGTAATAAAACTGATATATAACTTTGTCAAGCGATATGCCTGAATTTCATTTATGGTACAAAGAGCTACTCTTTTTCTTCTTCTTATTAAGAAATACTAACTTGCTGAATTTTCTCTAAGAAAGGAATAACAAAAAAAGAAGTGTTCCCAGATTAGCATTCAGACAATTGTTTATCCACAATTTATGATTGGTGAGAAATGTAGCAAATGAACAAACAACAACCTAGCCCTTCTCACTACTTGGATAAGCTAAATGGACAAGCTTTACCCAATGTACTTTATCTTGAACCACTGAGTAAGAGCATTAAGTTTGTAGTCCTATTTAATAGTTTTACTTCTATTCCTTAAACATACTCATCATAAATAGGGTCTAACATATCCTCTTTTCCATTCTTAGTTAAGTTCACCCTTTGTTCACGACTAGAGTAAGAACTATGGCCATTTTTCCCGCAAGTAAAACAACTAATCTGAGTTGCTGCCATCTTAAGAAGCATTCTGTCCAGCCGACTCCAGCCTTATTTTCAAACCCCAAGTCCAACTAAAGCCTTTCCCTTCTCACTCTTTTCAATATTTCCCTTGTTTCCTCCATCAACATGTTTCTTAAAGGAAGCTCACTATTAATTTTAAAGGTTGTTAGTTAGTTTTAATGCCTCAAATTGCTTCAAGCCCCCTTTTTGCTACTCCTTCAATCCTTCCCTATATAGGCTTTCTTGCACCATACCGTCAAACACGTTTTTCAGCCATTAAAGCATGTTTTCATGTATTTTCAAGGTCCAATAACTAAAAGGCTCCTGTCTCATTCCTCATATATTGGTTTAACCTTGCTAGACAATGAGATCCCATTCATTCTTGTCGCAGCCAATTATGTTTCTTTGACACTAATTTCATCTTCCTTGAACTCTACCACATCCAATGATAGCTTAATAGCAAACCCTAATATCAACCCTAGGAATCTAATGGGAAAATAGTAGTAAATCAGTAGAAATAGGTCTAAATAAACAAGTTAGAAAGAAGTTGCAGCTCTAGAAGTTTCTATGAAATCAAGAAAATGATAAGGATGTTGTTGTAAATATTTTAAAGCTTATTTATTCTTTACAAATAAAATTTTAATCCAACCTCTAGATTTGAATCCTAAAGATAATTAATTATTGTAACCTTGTAATAACAGAAATAGTAATAGAAATGGAAGAAATCCCTTGCTTCAAAATAAACCATATTTATTTATTTATTTATTGCTTCTCATGATTTAAATAAACTTGTAGTACATACATTTTATGCGAAGATAACTGCATATGTTTCATTGGATTATGTTAAACAGTAAGAATTTGGAGGAAAAGCATGATGTCTCTAATGATTTATATGGGTATATATATTTACAGATACTATCAATTCTAAACCTGTTAAGAGTTTAGTGTGGATTTTGGTGACATAAATTTCTAATTTCTGTAGGGAGAAGACATTCATGGAGTGGCTGGTCTTGTAAATCTTTTCGGTATTGAGTCACCCGGGCTGACTTCAAGCATGGCGATTGCAGAATATGTAGCTGCTTTACTTTTTTAGGAGGATGATGGAGATATTTACTGTACATTCAAAACAAACTTGGTCTCTTCCCATTGCTATAGGTAAAATTTTCATTTATTTATTTTTCCATTGAAAATGATTGTATGTTGAACTTGATGTCCAAACTAACAAATAAATCCTTTTATTCGGATAAGATTTTGTTATTAGTGTTATTAGTCTATGTACTATGCGAATGTCGTGGATTTAGTCCATATACCTAATTTGATCGTTTTCTGTCCTTTTACTTCTTTATTTTAAAATTTTTATTTTTGACTAAATGGTAGCTATTTAATTCATTCAGTTTTGTTATTTTCAAAATTTGATGTAGAAAACATATCATCGCAAATGTAATACCATATTAGCAAACTATTTCTACATATTACTCACAGGAAAACTAGTTAATGGATTTAATGAAAGTCATTTGCATCAAGATTAAAATTTTAGAATTCGAGAAATATATCTACTAAGAATGATCTAATTGGAGAATATGGATTGAATTTATAATTTTACGCTTAGTATAGGGCTAATAGTATAATTTAACCATAAAGATTTAATTGTTACTATTTGGTTATGATTAAAATTTCAACACATTAAAATTAACCAATTCGAAAAGTATAAGGACTAAAATTGATCAAATTAAAATATAAGGACTAAATTCATAACTCATGTAGAGTATGGGGACTAATTGTAGAATTTTACACTAAGAGGAGTTAAATAGATTTTTTATTAGGATAAAATTTTACCATAAGAGGAGCTAGTGTTCGGTCGGCGAGTTTCAAGTAATTATTCGATGATCGATACGATGGATTAGTATCCCTCAATGAGTACAAGAACACACATTATATTCAAGCTGATTTGACGATCGATAGCTAAGATCAAAAGAGAAAGCTATTCGAATTTTGATTCGTTAATTCATGATGTTCAAAGTTGTTTCATAAAAAAGACTAAATCTTAAAAGAGGAGGGGAATGAGATGTTTCGATTGGTGTTGGTGATACGAACAGAGGACATACAACGATGATTTTAACAACTTAATGACTTAAATGAAAATTTTTGAATAGTTCATTTGTCATTTTGTAACTTTTTGGAAAAAAAAAAAATCACCCATTTTAGAGTGATTTGATAAACAATGTAAGTTCAAGGGCTAAAAGAAGTGAAAATTTAAATGGAATATTAAAATGATTTTTTCTGTAAAATTGGAGGACCAAATAAATTATTATATCTTAATATTATTGTTAACAAATTTAGGTTTGAAAAATTCATGTTTAAATTTATAAAACTTGGGTTTAAAGTATTTAATATTTATGTTATGGGAAATTGAAATGAGAGGTGTATATATTTAAATAAAAAAAAATTAATAATTGATTATTCTAATAAGATACTAAAAAAAATTAATTAAATAAGTCACTCCAACAAAAGACTAACAGGACATTTGTATGAAAAAAATTTGGGGTAACTAAAATAAAAACGATCCTATTTAAAGTGATTAATAGATAATTTATTTTAATTTTAAAGTGATTAGACTTCCGTTATCATTTAATAGTAGAGTAATCAATTTAATCAATTATTTTTTAGGATATTTAAATTAACAAAATAAATTTTAAAGTAATCAAAATAAAAACAATTCTTACTTAAATTGATTGACGAGATAATTTACCCACATTTTAAACATAAAAGATTATCTAACCATAAATTCATAAAATATAACATCTGATATTGTAAATAGAATTTAATCATAAAACATAATAACCATTTTGTAAATAAAAAAGTTGTAAAGGGCTGCCCTGAATAACTTTCAAATCTACCAATAGATTTGTGATTGCTCCACTAAAGAAGATTGCACTAATCACCCACTTATATAAGACATGATTCAAATTTAAACTCGCGATTGAAAAATTGGATTTGAATTTAATTATTTGTTTATGTATGATATATTTGGGTAATTAGTGTGTCATTGAATTAACGTAGTTGGATGGTTTAAATTGCATTTTTCGAATCTTAACCGACGAAAATTGTGATAATTACGCGATTAATTATAAATAAATTACTCTTAAATTCAATCACTTGATTGCCAACTGAATTAGTATATATGATTTAAGAAGTTATCTTTATACAATAATATTATTATTTTAATTTTAAGACGTGTTTTATTCCTTGTTACTTATGGTTATATGTTACTTTACTAATTTTATTTAAATAATTTAAAATTTTTAATGATGACCGATTATTCACATCTATTTTAACTCACTAAATCAAAATATTCAACTAAATTATTTAGTATTTAATATAAATTATACCAACTTTACTTAATTACATTATATTTATTAATAACTATTTATATTTGGTAAAGATCAACTAATGATGATAATAATTTACAAATCGATCAGATGTAAAGTATCATATTGATTATGGAGCTAATCACAAGCACACGAAGACAATTGGAATCTCTCATATACAACTTATTCAAAAAGCATTTATAGAATTATCAAGTGTGCCTAAATATATCTTATAATCTACCCCATAACAAAAGCAAACCTGCAAAAAAAAAAAAATCAAATTATATTATGTGTAAATGTTGAAATTTAGATTTTTTAGAATCAAGATTAAATTAACACAATGTATAAATGTTGAGAGTTAAAGTTGCTATCAAGCCAATTTCAAAAGTTATCATCGTTAGTCAACTGGTAGAGGTGCTCATGGGCCGAATCTAAGCATGATATTAACATATTTTTTGCTTACAGAATTCTGGCTCGACCCAAAATATGAACTTAAAATTTTGCCCAAACCCATCCATTTTAAGCCTGCCTATATTATTTTTTAATTTTTAAAAAAAATATGTATATTATATTATTTTAATGTTTAATAATTTTATAAATTTTTATTTTTTAATTTTTTATATAGTCATCTTAACATTATTTTAATGTTTACATTAGAGTAGTATTATATATTTGGTATAAAGTTTATTTTTTTAATGTATTCTAAATTACATAATACATAAAATAATATAAACTTAAAAACGGGCCAGGCTCGGGTCTTGAATATTCAAGCTCGAGCCCGACCCATATTTTAAATGAGCCTAATTTTTTTGCTGAAGCCCATTTTTTGAGCTTAATATTTTAACCTAAACCCTCCCAAATTTCAGGTGAGACTTCGAGCCTGAGTAGGTAGCCCCAACCATGAATAGGTCCATCAACTGGTAACCAAAAAAAGAAAAAGTTAAATAGTTGAGTGACTATTTTATGACTTTTCACAATTAAATGATCAATAAAAAAGGCAAGATAAGAAGAATATGTCGATTTTAATCAATAATTAAGGGTTTGCACCTATTTTAAAAATAATTAGAGATATAAGCCGTTTTTGGGGAAAGCGCACTCAATTGGACGCGCTTTCCAAACGGTCAAAAAACTAAAACTATAAATACCCCCCATTTCATTTTTTTCACTCAACTCTCTCAAATACATGACCAATTTTTTAACTCGATTTTTAAAAAAAATGGTCGCTCCTACTTTTGCTTTTATATTCTGATCCAAAATTCCGCATATTTCTTATTCCCAAATAGTAATGGTAATACGAAAATTTAAATTTTGTTAATTTAAATACTGTTAAATTTATTTTATTAATTTTAATATATATATATATATATATATTTGTAAATAGGTCAATAATCGTATTTTGGAGGGCTTCATTCATAATATGGGAAAATCTTCGACTCCTAAAATTTGTGCCTTCTTGCAAGCCGCTGGATTTTTACATGCATCTCGCATGTTTAGGGGCTGCAAACTCGATGTCCAACTAATTAGAGTGTTGGTGGAGAAATGGAGGCCCGAAACACATACTTTCCACTTTCTATGCGGTGAGTGTACAATCACACTCAAGGATGTAACGCTGCAGCTCGGTCTGCCGATGAATGGGCCAATCGTCACGGGAGCATCTGTCGTTGCTGATAAAGTGTCACTCTGTCAAAATTTGTTGGGGAAGATCCCGGACCGATTCGATGGTGGTTGAATCTCGATAAACTAGTTGAAGAAAAATTTCGACGTGCTTCTTACAGATGCAATAGGGAGGCCATACAAAAATACGCCCAAGCGTACATTTTGAGGTTAATCGGGGGCATTTTAATTCTTGACAAATCTCGTAATTTGGTGCACGTAAGGTGGCTTCTACATATGGTGGGCTTCGAGGAGTGTGATAAATTTAATTGGGGATCTATCGTATTGACAACGTTATACCAGGAGATATGTCGAGCCAAGGTTCTGCACGCTGCGTCGATCGGTGGCTGCCTGTTATTGTTGTAGTCGTGGGCTTGGTAGCGACTACTATTTCTAAGTCCCAGGGTGACTAGCCCATACATTTTTTCGTTAGTGACGAGGTAAACATCATTTCTTAACAAATACATAGTATGTAAAGTATTTTTTTATACACTTCGACTAACATATCGCTTGTACAACTGGAACCATGTGCCAAGCTATATGGATGTGCCCGATGAGTTAGAAGATATTAAGTTTTTGTTAGATCAACGCTCGAAACACGAGGTTAGTTACTTATTCTTTCGAACTTATATTGATTACTTTATGATTGGTTATAAAAATTCATACTTATTCTTTCGAACTTATATTGATTACTTTATGATTGGTTATAAAAATTCATACATAATAATATTTATAAATTTGCTTTTTAGTTTGAGTAGATAACGTACGCCGACACCGATATCATTTCTTGCATATCGCCGGAAATGTTGGCTAACAAGCGAATGTGGGACGTGAAGGTGTGGATGGTAGTGTACGCGATCGTAGAAATGCACGGATCTGACCGGGTGTTGCGACAGTTCGGGTAGAAGCAACGAATTTCCCCGCCATCGCAAAACCTGAAGGAGCTGCACAAGATTGACATGCGGGGGAAGGACGACATCAACTGGTCGTAGCGACACTGGGAGTACATTGAGGCGTGGGATCGTAGGATGCAATTCTTACCACCACGCGAAGAATTCTACTCAGCGGATACGGTAGTAGGTGATGAGTACATGCTATGATTCAAAGTCGTGGGCAAGTCATATATGCTAACACCAGAGTAGAGGAGTCAAAAAATTCGACAGAAGAGGCAACGTGGACTCACAGCATCGTAGGAGGGGACGTGGTCGCACGATGGGTTCATCATCTATTCCAATAGATGATGCACCGCATGTGTTCACGGTATATCCTCCTCCAGGTCAGTTCCCTCCATTTATTCTCGTACAATTACCTAACCCCATGTATTTTCACAAGCACCACTGCACTAAGGAGCACCGCTGCACGTGGTGGTTTTTCAATTCATGCAGATACCTATTTCGTGCCACAGACGTCCCTCGTATAATTCATCCCGATGCAGATACTGATGCCAATGCAGATGCTAATACCGATGTCGAGACAAACACCGACTTATGCACCGTCATTAAACGATGATACTGACGCTGATGTCGACCTAGCAGTCGATGAGGGTACCTTTTTGACGTACTCGGTACCTCATGGTTACAGCCCTATAGTGAGTCAAACACCACGCGCATCGTTGTTTTACGTTGGTGGATTATCGTTGCAACGATCGGACCAGGGAGTAGCTGATACACGACGGCAAGCGAGGACGACGACTAAATCGACGGACGAAGAAGATAATGACACTGCTTAGAAGGCCGAGGTAAGGCCGTATTTAGTTGATGACTACAACGATGAGGAAGTTTACAAGCCCACACTTCCGAATACACCTTCAGATGCACCTCAAGTTGTACCAGCAGTTCCACCTCTGGATTACCCTGCGATTGTACGACCCGTGGTACGCAGAAATCCTTCGCGCAACCGTCGTCCACTGCCTTGCAAAATACATTTTTCTTGACCACCCGATTGATTCAAGCCGATTGATTGAAGTATTTTTTTAATTTTGTGAAGTAAAAAATTATTTTATTAATAAATATATCGATGCTTTTCATTCATACAATATTTTTGTCTTTATAAATTTTACGATGTAAATAAATAAATAACTAAATAATTAAAATAAATAAATAAATATATATATATAAATAAATAAAATATTTTTAAATTTTACGGAAATCTCATCCAGTTGAACGAACTTTCCTCAAAAACAACTTATTTCCCTAAATAATTTTAAAACCGTAAACCCCTAATTAAAAAAATCAAGATACTCATTATTTTTTCAGTTTAACCTTATAAATTATAATAATAACCATGTTATTTTCTAAGATGTTTGTAAGCACAATTACAAATAATATATATATAAATTAAATATAATCAGACATCACTAAATACAATACAACAAAATCAAAATTTGGTAACTACTAATATAGTTGAATCTCGTGTATTAATTTGATGGTAAAAACTGTTCATCGCCTCAAATATAACTTAAGTTCAAATCGCGCTAGTCACTATTTGTAATTAACTAAAAAAATTAAAATATTAAAAAAACAAAAACTAAATTAAAATAAATCTAAAAACATCTCATTCCATAGTTTCAACTTTGGTATTATTTATATGGTTATATTACATACTATTTATGAACGAAGCCGTTTGTATCCAATACGGTCAAAAACACGTGAACATAAAAACAGTAAAGCCAATTAAAATATAATAAAAATGAGGTGGCAAGTTTTTATTGATTTGGCCACGGAGTTCGCACTCACACATTTCTTACTTGAACCCACGAAAATCTCAAGGCACTAAATCCCAGATACACTTCCCTTAAATCACCAATCACTTTCCTAATCAGCTTACAATGACAAACCTCAACCAATAATAACCCTCCACGTAGGAAATCAGCCACACACATGAGCGAGTATAATTTCAGCTTACTACTCGCGAGCGTGTTCTAGCAACTTACCTTTCTTAACTCCTTAAAAGCTCTGTAAATCTAAGAGACAAAACGGACCAAAAGGAGGAAAAAAAAAGGTGAAGATATCATATAGCTTTGCGATAATGGCGAGAAGTGTTTGCGTGTGGTTTGCCTTGGCTGCAATTGTATGCTCTTTATCGGTCATTTCTGCTGAAGAAAGCAGTGAATCGAAAGAATTTGTTTTGACTTTGGATCACTCTAATTTTACTGACACTGTTAGCAAGCACGATTTCATTGTCGTCGAATTTTACGCTCCTTGGTAAGCTTTTTCATTTGTGTTCTTAAAGTGCATGCAATGAGTTCAGTAGACGATTTAGAATTCGAGGAGTTTGTCTTATAAATTTTTAAATGGTGATGTTAAATCAGATATAATTATTTTTCTGATGATTTCATTTTCTTGGAAATGATTTTCAATTTGAGCTTAAAGTGCATTCAATGAGTTTAGCGGACGATTTTTTATTTTAATCTGCGTTCTTAAAGTGCATGCAACATATATTATATAATTTGAACTCGCAAATGGAAACAATCTGTTAATTCTAATTTACTATTGAAGCAGCGAGAAATTCTCATAAATCCTACTTTCTCTTGTAACTAGCATGAAAATCCTATTTTGTTATCTAAGCAAAGCAAACATGATCCATAGTTGACAACCTACAGGCTACAGATATATGATCTGTACACTGATTCTTTAATTTAGCAGTGAAATGCTTCCGTTGCGAGAGATTTAATTTAATTTTACCTGTTTTTCAATTTATATTTTTTTATGGTTTTCCTGATATACCTTTTTAGTGTTGTTTACCTTCTTATGACTAAATAATCTTCTTTCCTTGTACTCTTAGGTGCGGGCACTGTAAGCATCTTGCTCCCGAGGTAAATATTAGATTCCCCGAAAAGAATTGATTTTTCTTGATAATTTATACGTTTAAATGGCTGCTAATGATTAAACTTGTTGTTTGTTCTCTAGTATGAGAAAGCAGCATCCATTTTGAGTAAACATGATCCTCCAATCTTTCTAGCTAAAGTTGATGCCAATGATGAAGCAAACAAAGATTTAGCAAGCCAATTTGATGTCAAGGGTTACCCTACGCTTCAAATTTTGAAAAATGGAGGAAAGAATGTTCAAGAATACAAAGGTCCACGTGAAGCTGATGGTATTGTAGAGTATTTAAAGAAACAAAGTGGCTCTGCTTCTGTTGAAATAAAATTAACAGAAGATGCCAGTAACCTTATTGATGACAAGAAGATAGTAATTGTAAGCTCTCTGTTCTTTTGTTTCATTGGTTTTTCATCACAAAGATTAGCTGATATGTATATACATGTTTTTTTTTTCTAGGTTGGGGTGTTCCCAAAATTTTCTGGGGAAGAGTTTGAGAGTTTTATGGCACTCGCTGAGAAATTGCGTTCTGATTATGACTTTGGTCATACTTTGGATGCTAAACACCTTCCCCGTGGTGAATCATCAGTTGTTGGCCCTCTTGTTAGACTTTTCAAGCCTTTTGATGAACTCGTTGTTGACTTTAAGGTGCATTGAATGTATCTATATCATCATTGGAATACAACTTAATCTAAGTTTCTGTTGTTTATGATTAGCTATTTTACTGAAGTTAATTCCTTACAGGATTTTAAACCGGAAGCTCTAGAGAAGTTTATTGAAGAATCTAGCATTCCTCTTGTGACTCTGTATAACAAGGACCCAAGCAGTCACCCCTTTGTTGTGAAGTTCTATAACAGTCCCAATGATAAGGTAAATTCAAAAATCAGAAACTAGAGTGCGACTGGAAATCATTCCATAAAAAGTCTAAACTACCATATAAAAATTTCTATACATCCTTTTAAGTTTGTCTACTAATATGACTTCTGAATCTGGGTAGGCTATGTTGTTTGCTAACTTGAATACTGAAGGATTTGATTCATTGCAATCAAAATATCGTGAAGTTGCGGAGCAATACAAAGGAAAGGGCATTAGTTTCCTTTTGGGAGATGTTGAGGCTAGCCAAGCTGCCTTCCAGGTTAGTCTCTACTCGAAAATGGCAACATGTTTAATGCCTTTGCTAATTGCTACCTTAGTCTAAACTTTTCTGTTGGATGGAAAATAGTATTTCGGAGTTGAAGAAAGCCAAGTACCTCTAATCATCATTCAGAGTGATGATGGGAAGAAGTATTTTAAACCAAATTTAAAGGCTGATGACATTGCACCATGGGTGAAGGATTTCAAGGTAATGAATTTGGCATAATGAGATATACACTCTTAGTGGTTGTATTCTGTTTTCCTCACCAAAGTACTTAAACTGCAGGAAGGAAAAGTTGCACCGTATGTGAAGTCTGAACCTATTCCCAAGGAGAACAATGAACCAGTGAAAGTGGTGGTTGCTGACACCCTTCAAGACATGGTTTTCAAATCAGGGAAAAACGGTGCGTCTATTAAGTTTTTTGCTTTTATGCTTTTTACCCCCTTATGATGGATGCTTAGAATTGGTACGGTATTGTATTTATGCAGTTCTGCTTGAGTTTTATGCCCCTTGGTGTGGACATTGCAAAAGATTGGCACCAATCTTGGATGAAGTTGCCGTCCATTATGAAAAAGATGCCGATGTTTTGATCGCAAAACTTGTAAGTTTTTATTGTATATTTCAGTGTATAGATTCTATATTTTTATACTAGAAAATGGTTTAAAACCTAAGTTGCTCACCATTACAGGACGCAACTGCAAATGATATATTGGATGAGAACTTTGACGTGAGAGGTTACCCAGCTGTCTACTTTAGATCAGCTAATGGAAATATAACTCCATATGAGGGTGATAGGACCAAAGAAGACATTGTTGACTTCATTGAAAAGAACAGGGACAAAACTGTCCATCAAGAGCCGCTCAAAGATGAGCTCTGAAAAGGCCATGGTGTAAGTTTCTTGTTTACATTTTCTGAAATAAAAACTCTGAACGGTGTTGAATGGTGTTTTTGTTTTGGCAGGGATTTGAGCAGAGACAAAGATACCCAGTTTCATACAAGAACCACTGTGGACTTTGACTGAGCGATGATGCCTCATCTGCCAACTTGCTCTCCTCTTTTTGTTCACTCACTGTAGCCGCCGCGGCTGTCCCCTGTTTTTTAAATATGAAAACATGTGTCGATGAATAATGCAGGATCTGTAGCCCAACACAAATTCGAGTTACATGAATGAAAATCATCTTGTCTGGGGTAGGATAATGTCTTGTTGGACTTCAATGACGTGAAAAAATTAATCATATAAATATAATAAAGAGATATATGATAATTATTTGATAGTTCACTTAATATTAAAAATAATAAATAAATGAATATATATTTTTTTAAATGGTAACAAAAAAAATATTTAAATATCAAAATAATATATATATAATTTAAGTATCAATTTTGGGATTAAACTTTTTTTTCAAGTCAAATAGTATATTTTTAACACCAATTTGTGAATTAAGCCTATTTTTAATATCCTTTGACTACATTTAAAGAAAAATTATCTCGTATAAAAACTCTGTAAACAAGCTGAAAGTCTTACACGTGTTAGGAAAAAGATTAAAAAATAAATATATAAAAAAAATTAGGGATTTCACAAGCTATGTGATGGATTTTTAGGTGAGGTTAAAGAATTTCCATGTTTGAATATAAAAATAATTTAAATATGAATAAATATAATCTTTAAATTTACATTTTTATCATTTTTATCTTTATTTTCTTTGAGCTAAATTTAACTTGAAAAGAATCAAATTATTTCTTTTAACAAACGATAGGTAAGATAATTTACGTGCTAGCATAACGATATTTATTTTATAACCTACGTCAATTTGAGCAAATTAGACTTTTGTAACTTGTGCTTGGGCTGCTTTGTCAACTTTAATTGCAACATCATCCAAATATTAGTGGTGGATGCTACCTTTTCCATCTGATAATGGAACATCAAATTTCCACAATATGGTTGCACAAAGCCCTCAGTTTGCGAAGCTTAACAGTTGCTGGTGTCAATACCGGCAGACCCGTAATCTCATCTCCCTACACCCACAATACCATGCTATCTTCTTTGAAGAGCCACCAATTCATTGAGGCTTAGTTACTAAAAAATGCAGCTCCCCATATTTGAACCCAGGACATCCTACACCTATAAGAGTCCTTACCCAACCCAGACTCCTGGCTCATATTTGGACATAGGTTGTGGATGTATTGTATGGAAAGCTTTTAAAGGAAAAAGTCTTATAGCAATATAGCCTACTCATGTATCCAACACGCACCCCACTCCAGTCCAGGTTAGCTTTTCGGAATCAGAAAATGGGAATGACTCCATAACCGTTGATGCTTGCCCATGACTTCTTCAAGTGCAACGTAAAACAACTCAAAAGCTACATTCTTCCATTTTGAATACAAAGTAACGATTTGTCTTATAGTTCCAGTTATCGGGGTGGAAACAAAAACAGAAAAGGACGGGCTCCCATCTCACAGTTACTTGACAGACCAAAACCATACATCTGATGTTCGTTATTGATGATACAAAGAACAAGAACATGATGCATAACAATCGGTACAACTAAAATATATTTATGAATAAATATGAAGAGTCAAAAAGTGGTAACAGACAACAAATAAAGTGAATGAATGGAGGGAACTTGAAGTTGAAACCAAAGACTAGAAGCTAAACCTTGATCTGACAAATGCATTTATATCTACATATGATCTTTAGCCCTTAGGCACCAATAAGATGACAAGTTGATTGGGTCAAATAAAAGGTTCATGGTAGTAATATAAAACAAAAGAAATTGAAGTTCTATCTAGTCCTCCCGGGTTGTTGGATGGGAAATAGAAATCATGTATCAATCTGATAAAGAAAAAAATTCGAGTTCGAGCATAGAAGACTGACCAGATGAAACGCCACAGGTGTATTAAGACTTGAGCCTGAATCTTCAATGCAAGTATTTGTGCATATGGAGATTGTTGTTTTCATGAGAATTCATCAGCCATACCAAATCAAAGAATGATTTCCATATGCAGATGGGATAAGGCCTAGAATGCTCAAATTTTAAGCCCTTTCACTTCTCTATCTCAGTATCTTCTTTTTCCTTGTTCTTGGCTTGTGAGTTGTTTTGCATTTCAAGTAACTTCTGCTGTTCCTCTGTCTCTTGAACTGTAGCTTCACTAACAGTTTTGGGCTTACTGCTTGTCGACTGCTGATACATAACACCACCTAGCATACAAATCAAGAGCCCCACAGTCCCCACGAAAGTCGAATGTTTGTCCCAAATAACCAAATTAATCACAACTGTCAATAGCTTGTTAACTATACCAAGAACAGTGAACCCTGTAGCAGAAATTGCCCTTCGGCAAGAGAACCCAAAGAAAGATATGGCCAACCCAAATAAACACGATAAACCCACAGGTAGAATCACTTGAAAAGAATGCCAATCTGACTCATCCGAGATTTCATGCTTTATTTTCTTCAACTCCCCCATTATTAGTAGCTCAAGAGGAAACAATAGGAGAGCCTCAAGATTATTGTACAGTACAAGACCCCATGTATTTAGACCAATAGTCATTACCACATGCTTTATGTAAACAAAATCTATAGACATACTTACCAAGTATGCAGCAGCCCAAGTATAGGCAGTTAATGTGAACTGGTAATCAGTAAGAACATAAAGGACACTGCCGCCAAAGATGGTGCCTAATGAGATCCATGTCTTCAGTGAAGGCCAAGGTTGGCTCAAGAAAAGGGTCTCTCCAATTGCAACAAATATAGGAACCGCTGATCGGAAGACAATGAAAGTGTCAACATTAGCATGTAGGAGGAGCTCACTGTTGGTAAAGAGAGAGAGGTAAAATATAATGGCTGCAGGTAGGAACCGCCACATGGTCAGAAGGTCAAGTCGATCATGCTCTAGGACCTTAAACCATCCACAGAGAACTACACCAGCTGCGCTTGTCAGATACTGCAAAGCAGTTAGTGCCCCTGGATAAGGAAATTTCATTACAGCCCATTTGTTGATGATGGAGAGAAGAGAAGCTGAAATGCAGTACCCTGCCGCTACTCCATAGACAGATACTTGCTTTAGTACAAAACTATAACATGTTTCTTGGGCATCACCAGAGGGAACCAAGACTTCTGGACCACGGTCAGCAGGATCCTCCAAATCCTTAGACATCTAAAAACAAAAAGACTACAAGTTTATTACTAGGTCTAGCTATTAGCAAGCATATATTGTATATACATGCATTTCACAGGCCCTGAATATGCATGCACCAATCTTGGCTGCAAGATAAACATGCATAAAAAGTGATATTTTCTCCAATTGAGGTCTAAAATCAACATAAATAAAAAATCAGTTTCATTCTATTAGGAAGCACTGGAGTAGAAATGAAATATTGCAACATATTGAGCAACATTTTGGGTTATAAAAATAACAATCAGACTCATCCACAACCAAACAAATCTCTTTTGTTGATAAAATAAATACTTAAAAGTTGCTTTCTAGACTGACACCAACCTACAGAAGGAACTTTGTAGCTGAAAGGATTAGCAACAGAAGGTCAAGTCATGGGAATAACCATTTAATATAAAAATGTTAAGAGTTGGAGACACATGCAATTTGGTTATTAGTAAGACTACAAAACAAATCAAAATCAAGACCAATATTGAATGCATCAAATTTGGAAACAAGCACTAAGAAACTGATAATGATCTAAACTAACCAATTTTTAAGATTAAAGTCCAAGATAAATAGCCAGAACCCAAGAAAATGCCAACCCTGAAGCAGACTAGGGCTGCCAAAGCACATCTGTTAGATATACAACTCAGTTGACTCATGGCTATATTCAGATATAAACAGACAGATATATTACTCTACTACTACCATGGGCAGCCTCTTGCAGGTGAACCAAGGAATGGCGTGGGCAGGATAACCACAATTTTGGGTACTGATACTCAAACCTAATAATATTTCATAATACCGAAACCAATAACTACCTAACTAATTTTTCAATCTTGTCACCTAAATCCCACACAAGTTAGATAAGTAAAATGTCTGCTAAATGCCTGAACCTGTTAAGTACCCAAAATTTCCAACACATCAGTTCAACAGAAAGAATAAACAGATCAAGAAAAGTCAATAAATCAAACTCTTCAATAAACTACATCAATATCCTTCAAAGTTCAAACAGAAAACAAAAAAGAAAAGAAAAAACTGAAGCTAAGAATTGATGCGAAGAAAAAAATGTTCAAGCTGATAAATAAGAAATAAATGAAACAAACATTAGGCATACAACGATCTGCAATGCTCCTCAATCACAGTGCTCAAACAGCTGGCATTGTGCCAGCTTAATCTAGCCCTGAGAGAGCACTGCAACACTACTCTGCTGCATGATTGCAACTGAGAAATATGGTGTATGTCACTAATACCAACTGATAATAACCTTAAGAGAATCACATCCTAATAGCTAGCTACTAGGGAAAAAGGTTATACCTAAAAAGGAAATCTCATACTTCCATAGGGAATTCAAAGCCCCGTACCGCCGTTAGGGACGTAACAATGAAAAAAGGAAAAAGAAAGGATTGCACAAATAAAATGTAGATTTATAAGGAAATAAAGGCAGAAAAAGTCTCTTTCATTGTATATTTCATCAAAAGAAAACAAATCTGAGAATCGAAAAACATCTTTGCTTAAGATTATGGGCTGGAATGGCTCTGGATAATATATTGACAGAATATAAAAAAAAAAAACCCACAAAATAGAAACATGGAAAGATAACAACCCAGATGGAAATCTGAAAATTTAGAACAAAGTGAAGTGAAGTAATGCAATGGCTCAATGAAAATGAAAGAGCATGACGGTTTGAGATCAGTGGAACACAGGAATGCAAGAGGAAATCGAGATTTATAGAAGAGAATTATTTACCTGGGAAAACCGGAAAGGTTGAATACACTGCGTAGATCTTCGAAGTGCTGGTAGCTACTTGCGTATCTGGTTCTTGCTTGTTTTGCTTTTTACTTTTATTCTCACTTTCACTCGTTTTCTTCTTTCATTTTAAACGGTGATGTGATGTGAAAGCTGGTTAAAGATTAGAGCCGGCCCGGATTTGGTGCCAGGAATGATAAAGATCCGGTTCGGTTCAATTAAATTATTATTTATCTTAATTCGGTTTGATTTTTAGGTATATTAATCTTTTTTAAAATTTTTGATAGATTTGTTTTGATAAAATTAATTTTATTTTATTACTGTTTTTGATAAAAAAGAGAAAATTATAGATCAACTACAAAGAAATAGTAAATTCATAAAGCCAAGTTTTGTTTGATCAGTAAATTCTGAAGGTACTTCCTGAAAGACTGTTGACCAAGAGGAAAATCTTTCATCAACCCGTCAAAGTATGAGCAGCAATATTTGGATCCCTCGAAATCTTCTGAATGTGCACCTTCCAATCTCTTTTACAAAGTTTCTGATTTCTTAAAATCAAGCTCCTATTTATCTGTTCTTGGAGTTCGCTGTCAAGGACCCTCATCAGCTAAAGCACAACCAGATCAAGTCAACTGAAGAACATCATAAATTGCCCATAACTTAACCTGTTCAACATTACATCTACCAATATTTCGTCCAACCCCACAAATCCATCTACCATGGTCATCCCTAGCCACTGTCGCCGAGGAAGCTAAGCCCAAGTGTGGATTTCGTGCCCCATCCGAATTCAACTTAATAAAACCTCTTGGTGGGAAATTCCAAACTCGATCCCGAGTGTGACCTCTAAGATTTCCTTCTGAACAAACTGACACCTCTTTAATGGCTTTGCCCAACACCAAGCTGACTGAAGAACATGCACCGTACTGAACTGCTCTCCTTGGAAAACACCGAAATTCCTTTGTTTCCAAATCTTCCAGCATAGAATGCCGAACAAGGTTTGCCAATCAACATCATTGAGGACCATGCCAAAATTTATTCCCCAAATTTCCGGACAACCAAGGTAACAAAGAACAGGAGAAAAATCTATTTCTTAGTCTCAAAGGGATAAGCTGCTCCCAAACTTCTCTTGCATTGCAGCAATACAGGAGGACATGTAAAGTTGATTCTTCAGCACCATCACACAAACTGCAAGAGGGATTGTCAACCATACCTCTTCTGCAACGTTCAACATTAGTGAGTGAGGACTAACCAAAGAAACTGTCGAATACGCTGAGGGCCAGCAAAGGACCATGCAAGCTGCCATTTATTGTTCATCGGTTGAAAAGAGTCCTTCGTAAGAGTGTTGTAAGTAGATTTAACAGTAAAACTACCATTTGTAGACCACTAAGAAATCAAAGAATCAGATCCTACTAAAGGGCTCGGTGCTGGAATGGCTGCAATATAAGAAATAATGTCATTATTCAAGTAATGACCCAAGTAACTCCAATTCCAGTTGCCATCAGCATTCGTCACCTCCCTGAGATCGACTTATAGAAACATCAATCATCGTGGGATTAATACAGAAATTAATTAATGGACCAAGCTCCACAATCCAAGAATCAGTCAAGAATTTGATTAGAGTTCCGTCACCCACTGACTAAGCAAGACTTTGACGAACAAGAGGTCAGACCTTAACAAGAGATCTCCAGACAAATGAACACTGACCTTTAGAAATATCTCTAGGAAGAACATCTGTAACCTTATATTTAGCTCGAAGTATTCTGACCCATAGGGCACTCTCATCAGTAGCCCAAAATTAAGCAGAAAAGCCTCATTCTGCTCCTTGAGACGTCGAAGACCAAGTCCACCGTTGGAGAACAGTTGACAGCGATCAAGCCACTTGACTAAGTCTGGTTTATGACCAGTGACAGACTTCCCCCAAATAAACCCTCGGTACTTTTAAATATTATGTGATATTTTTTTTAAAAAAATCATAAATATTTTTAAAAATAATAATTATTCAAAAATTTTAAATCATTTTCAATATTTTGAATATGAAACATATATTTCATATCATAAAAATTTAAAATAAATTATATATTAAATGAAAAACAAAATTTAATTTAGTTTCGGGTGATCATAGTTTTCGATTTTTTTTACTCCACTTAACCAACCCCTCTCAATATAGTAAAATAATTCATTTTTTAACGATATATATTTCTTAAGTTAATATATGCGTATATTTTTGGAAGGTATAAAATTTTTTATTTTCAAGCCCTCCTGGAATCGAGGAGGAGACAAGAAAAGACAAATTCCGGTAACCCCTCCCTTATCCAATGAGTGTTTGGTAATCAGAATTTTATATTAATCTTAAAACTCATTAGGTAACGTTTGGTACAATAAAAAATAATCACTTTTAATAATTTAATTAGTTGGAAATTTATTTCAGTGTTTGGTAATTTTATTAGTTTATAATAAACATAAAAAGAAGAAGAAGAAGAAGAAGCTATTACATGCTTCCTTTTTCTTACTTCTTGATTTTCTCTACTACTCCCTCGAATTTTTCAAATGTAATTTTTTCTTTATTTTATATTTTATATGCATATTTAATCATCTATATATTATATCATTTACATATTATATTTATTCTCTTTTCTTTTGTTATATTAATTGAGAATTTAATTTTGTTATAATATTTATGAATTTTTACTAGCAAAAGAAAAAAAAAATTAAGGTTTAACCATTTTGATTGTTTTCAAGAATGAGTAAATGATTGGTAATATTAAGGATGAGTATTCGATCGAGTCGAGTCAAAAAATTTCGAGTTAATCGAGTTGACGAATCTTATTTTAACATCTGAACTCAATTTGAAAAAATTTTCGAATCGAGTCGAGTTAACAAATTCTATTATTTATACTCAATGTTGCGTTTATATAGACCGGTTATTTAACTAATAGATGAAATACAAAATTATTTAACTATATAAACAATATAATAATTTTTACTTTTAACTTAATGGGTAAACATCTATCAAAACGATTTAATTTTACTTTTTATAATTATTTATCTTTTAACTTTAAAAAATATAAGCATTTATCAAAATAGTTTTGTTTTTTCTTATTCGGATTTTCGAATAATTCGAATTGTGTAATTCATGTTCGAATTAAACCGAAAAAATTTATTTTTTATTTGAGTTATCCGAATAACTCGATTAACTCAAATAACTCTAACTATTTAATTTAAAATTTAAAATTTTTATCAATTTTTTTTTACTCCAATCGGATTTTGCTACATTTAGAAGTAGAATAGTTAACACAGGTGATAAATTGAGTAGTTGGGGTGGTTTTCTCTGACTCTTGTCTTTTTCCCCTGCTCTCAATCTCTCTTTCTCTCTCTTCTCCTTTTTCACCCTAATCATTTCTGCTTAAGTTTTTCGACTGTAGCACTAAGGTCTCAAAAAATTTTGGTAAAGTGAAACAACCAGAAACAGGCGCTGAGAAAGAAACCATGTCTCAAGAAGATCAAGATGAAGAAGTTGGGAAACTGGCCGTCCGCCTAGCCAACGCCGTGGTACTTCCAATGGTCTTAAAATCAGCCTTGGAGCTGAACATAATTGACACAATTTCAGCCGCTGGTGACGGCACCTTTCTGTCACCTTCCCAGATTGCGAGTTGCCTTCCCTCCCAGAATCCTGACGCACCGGTGCTACTAGATCGAATGCTACGCCTGTTGGCCAGCCATTCGATTCTCAAATGCTCAGTAAAAGCAAAGGAAAAAGGAGAAATTGAAAGGCTGTACGGTGCAGGCCCACTATGCAAGTTCCTTGTTAAGAATCAAGATGGAGCGATTGCCCCTCTCCTTTTGTTGCACCATGACCAAGTCTTCATGCAAAGCTGGTACCATTTAAATGATGCTATACTAAAAGGAGGGGTTCCTTTTAGTAAGGCATACGGGATGACAGCATTTGAATATCCAGGAACTGATCAACGATTCAATAGAGTATTTAACCAGGCAATGTCAAATCATACTGCTTTGATAATGAGGAAGATTGTTGATGTTTACAAAGGGTTTGATGGGTTGAAAGTGTTGGTTGATGTGGGTGGGGGGATTGGGGTTGCTCTCAGTCTTATTACTTCAAAGTATCCTCAAATCAAGGGCATCAACTTTGATCTGCCTCATGTTTTGGCTGATGCACCCACTTATTCAGGTTCTATACCAATCACTCCCTTTTACCTCTTGAACAGATTTCTCTGAAATCTCTATGAAATTATGGGATACTTGGTAGTCCAATCTGATATGAAGCTGTGTTAATTTAAAGCATTCCCATCGCTGGGAAATGCTTTTAGTTGTGCTGTTTTCTCTTTACATGCCTTAACAGTAAGCACTTGAAACCACAAGCAAACTACAGAACAATATCATTTTCTTTCTTGTTTAAGTCTATCTAATTCTATCTGCTATTAATTTATGATAAAACAATTCATCTGAAATTATGTTCTGCAGGGTAGTTGGCAAAGATGACCAATCCCACATTGCTAAGAAATGAACAAGTTAAAATGTTTATATGTAATGTTCGTTTATAGAACTTCATGTTTCTAGCTTATCTAAAGTGGGATATATATTTGAGGATAATCACTTTGGTTTGAGTTTAGTGGTGTAATTATTTTTTGACTTGTTGTATCTTTAGAGGGAAACTTATAGCATTAAAGAAAGTGATTACGCATCTTGTTCTAAAATTTTCTTTCTTACCTCACATATTTTTCTAATAATATAGGTGTTGAGCATGTTGGAGGAGATATGTTTGAAAGTGTTCCAAAAGGTGATGCAATTTTCTTGAAGGTAAGCCTTTATCTCCTATAGCTTAGCAAATGGAGAACTTTTTTTTTTCTATTTTCTTATCATAATTGATAAATGCAGAAATTGTGAAATCTATTTAGCTTAGTAACTTTATGGAACTTGCAGTGGATACTCCATGATTGGAGTGATGAACATTGCTTGAAGCTTCTCAAGAACTGTTGGGAAGCTGTCCCTAATGGTGGGAAAGTGATTATTGTGGAATCTATCTTACCCGAGGTTCCCGATAGCAGTGTTTCTTCTAACATTGTCTATGAACAAGATCTATTTATGTTAGCTCAAAACCCAGGGGGCAAAGAGAGAACCCTAAAGGAATATGAGGCCTTAGCTTTAAAAACAGGTTTCTCTGGCTGTGAAGTAATCTGCTGTGCTTATAACAGCTGGGTCATGCAGATGCAGAAAAGGGCAATTTATTGAAGTTCTATTGGAAACTTCCATTTCCTTTCATCTACCCCAACAGGAGGATTCAACATAATGTTTACTTTCTATAATGATTGATAATATTCTTGGGGTTTACTCAAAATTACCTTCTGTTGCCTGTACTTTTAAGTTCTGCAGCTCTGCTGGTGATGATAATGATGCTAAAAGGAAAATTCTAAAAAGATCCCGAGACATGCATATTTATTTGTATTATGAAATTTCTAAAAAGAAAAAAAAGCGAACAGTACTTATTATGTTCTATTTATCATTTTACTTCTTAAAATTGTTTTTAGGATTAAATGATGAAAATTTTAGAAAGGAAAAGAAATGAACCGTGCTTATTATGTTAAATAAAAACAAAATCAATGCTCAAGGTTTGAGTTGGTTATTACTTTTTATACTTTTTTTTCGCTATTTTTCTTTTTACTTCTTGAAATATTGTAGTTCCATATAGCAAAAACATGATCATTGTTGCAGCTGGTTTGGTTGACGTTTGGGCACCAAAAGGGGCTGAGACTTGAGAGAGGACCCTGAGGGGCCTACGGACTCCTTGGACTTTTTGGTGAGAGGAATGATTACTCTCGTAGTATTTGAGAGAGGGGAGCAAGGTGCGCTCCTCAAGGATGGGGATCTAAACGTCTTGGCTCAAGGTTTTTAAGGGAGAGAAACTATAGGAGGTGAAGGGAGCATGTAGGGTTTGAGTAAGGAGTTAGGCGTTGCAAAGCCTTAAGGCGTGAAGAGGCCTAATCTTGGGGTTTCTGAGTGACTTGTAGACATTCTTGAACTCCTCAAACTACTCTTAGGGTGTGAGGGTCTTGTGGCTTATGATTCCGAAGTTACTTGGGCGTGAGATCTTGGTGCAATGGAGGCCTAATCTTGGCGTTTCTGAGTGACTTGTAGACATTCTTGAACTCCTCAAACTACTCTTGGTGTGAGGGTCTTGTGGCTTATGATTTCAAAGTTACTTGGGCGTGAGATCTTGGTGCAATGGAGGGCTTGTCTCGTGGTTTGCATGCAGCTACCGTTTACGGGCAACTTGGACTCCTTTCTTGAACTTGCAAGAGGGGAACTTGGTGGCAACTTGAGAACCAGGTGTTCCGCTCCCATTGGAGACCGAGAAAGTGACAAGTGTTGTGCTCTTATAGGAGGCTTGGAAGGTGGCCAGGGGGTACATAAGGTGCCTTCTTGAGAAAAAGCAGACGATCTCTCCTTGGTGTGGGCATTCTTTTCTTCATAGGCTTCTTCTGATGAGGCATGGGTCATCTTATGGGCTGCTAGTGTTTTATTCCCCAACATTCACACATGTTGAATAAGTATATTAGAATTGAATCCCACATCCCCGAAGTATTCCTAGTAATACCATATTTCCTCCAAAGCAGTTGGCATTTATAGTATACCTATATAAACACATCTGTGTTCCTGATATTATATTTAGTTCATGCCATGAACCACAGATTCAAAATGCATGGATTTATGCACCTACTTACATTTGTTATTGAAAGGGAAGTTCTTAGCTTTCAGATAGGCAGTAGAGATTCAATAAAGTTACCAAACTCGAACGATATCAATATCAAATGCAAAAGCTATTGGATACATACAAATGTTACCAAAATATATTACTTGCAAGAGTACACCAAATTATCATTTGGTTGCAAGTAGAGTATATGCCACGATCAAAGGGAGATGTTGATCCAAATAGTAGATTATCTATCAGCATAATCACAACAACAAAGAGATGAAGGTATTTAGATATTGGATCTCAGGTCTTCTGAGTACAATAGACTGTTCCAAGACGGCTTCCGTGGAAGAAAAGTGTCCTGAAAAAGAGCAAATCAAACATATGATCAAATGTATAGTAAAGAGTTCTGAACCATGACATAAACAAGCACCAGCACCATATGAGAACAAAACAATTCAAAGCGATATATATTTCCTCAGTAGAATGGTTCACTATGATGTCAAAGCATATCCAAAGGCGCCTAATTATCCCCAGGATTAGATAATTCCAGCTTCAAACCTATTTAACAACTTCGGGAAACCTATTTGTAAAAGGAAACTGTTGAAGAAGATTAGTTACAAATCAAAAGCCAATTACTGAAGGAACTGCATCATCCAAAGAAGCACAACATTGTTGACAGAAGAGTGAGCCAATGTCGCTTTTTTGCAGACACCAGGAAGCTCACAACACTAAATGCATCATAAGACTTGCTAACCCTGTTCTTCAAATAAAAGAATCATGGACCAAGCACTTGAGTTAAATAATAAGACTTGCCAATCCGGCTTCCAAAATAGCAGGGTTTTACCCTGTAGTTTAACTCCAGAAGTGCAACTGATGTTAAACATAAATGACTATCATTAACAATACCACTTCTCGAAGTAGAACAACAACCCTGTTTTTTTTACTCAAGCATGGGATACTTTAGCCACTTTGTTTAAGAAGCAAAAGAGACCATTGCTTACAATCATATAGTATTTAAGTATGAAAGAGGATCATGATCTAGCCACCACATACATAAGATTTTGCTATACAGATCCCCCTTTACATAGATTTCAGCTTCAATTAGTCATTTGAATTGCTTTGATCTGAAGATAACCAAAGGTAACATAAAAATGCTATTGTTAAAGCCTATGACCGAAATTGAATAATATCTCGAAGAAAGCTTTTGAATGGAAAATGGCAATTGGTTTGCATCACCGCTTGGTTCAAATGAAAAGGGTACTTCATGTCTGTTTTACCCTCAATGAAAACTAATTCTTACAGGGTTCCTAAATCATACAAATACAGCAACAGCAATCAGAGTTCCTAAATCATACAAAATACAGTAAGAGCAGGCAAAAATTTCAGGGTTCCTAAAAGATTTGAGAAACCCAGGAGGGAAAGTCAACAATCAAACAAAAGGCATGAAATGAAAGAGAAAGGGAGAGAGGGGACTAACGGAGACATAAGAGCAAGAAGGGATAATAGACAAAGAGTGAGAGTTGGCATGATGGAAGGCAGCAACACAGAGATGAGAAGCCAATCCCATGCCTCGCTTGGAAGAAGGGACAAA
Source organism: Kokia cookei (assembly GCA_039519145.1). Lineage (NCBI taxonomy): Eukaryota > Viridiplantae > Streptophyta > Magnoliopsida > Malvales > Malvaceae > Kokia > Kokia cookei. The sequence goes on along the minus strand of CM076899.1, from coordinate 33,861,315 downwards.
AGTGTGGATGATGTCCATCACTTTGCCATCATGTCTTAACACGTATTCTATGTAGGCTTTCTTGTCTTCAGTCTCGAATCTCCTTTGGGTCTCGTTCCACACTATCTTAGGCGCCTCCGGGGAGGTTCCGGTTGCACTGCTCGCTGCCATATCTCGCTAAGTGTTCTTCCGATCTGGGTCATTTCATTTGGTCTTATATTACGCGCGTAGATACCAGACTGCCCCTTAGGTCCAAGTTGGGCCTTGTTAAATCCCATGCCACTGGGGTTACAATGGTTATGGTAGATTTTTAGAGATTAATTTTTTAATTAATTAATAATTTTAAAATTTTGGATACTTTTTTGTTTTGAGAATGGATGATTTAAAAACTTCGAAATTAATAACTAAATAAATTAATGAATAATTCTTTGACAAGGCTTTAACAAATTTTCTTCTCAATCACGAAGGTTATAGCATTCTCCTGAACAAAATAAGTAGTATCGATGTTGCACTTATACCACCCCTCAAGTGGCCTCTCCCATTAAGGTGGGGATTGTGCTTTGGTGGGAATTCTGTCTCCATACTCTAACGAGAGTCATCATGTCATGACTGGCAACGCAATGAGCTTGATTCATAGAATTAAAAGCACCTTAGTTGATGGATATGTAAGACTCAAATGAGAAGTGTTGGTATAGAACATGTTGGTATGTGGAGAGACTCCAATCCTCACCTTGAGGCTTATAACCTACCTACTTGAAATCATGGTAGCTATTAAGCTTAGGTTTAGGCTACCATTGTTACAAATAAGTGGGTTATAAACCTCAAGTTGGTGATTCAGATCCCTTTGCACGCATTCATATGTCCTATACAAGCATTCTCCCTTGAGTCTATCAAGTCCAATGAGGCACTTTCGACATTGTGGGCTAAGCTCATGTTGGATCTAGTGCTTTAAGTGTAGTATATTTATTTTGCATATTTGTATTTTTCGAACAATTTGGTTAATAAAATAATCCATTGTTTACATTAATATTTTTTTTGTATAATGTCCTCAACAATTTTTGCACGCAAAGCAAAATGAAAACGAATATTTGCTCATCGGTTATCTAATGTTTAACTAATAGTAAGTAATATTATATAGTCGAATTGTAATACGAAAAGACAATTTGTATTAGTAGATAAACCTAAACATGTTCTTAGTCTAATCGAAAATTGGCAAATCAATTAAAAGACTAGTATGTCGTATATGAAGTCCAATTGGGGAGATATCTTGTTTTAAGCAACGAATCGAATAACTCTCAAAAGATAAAGACATAGATGTGACTGACTAGAATGAGAGTATATTGGGTAGGACCCAAGTAGAATAAATCTTAAATCAGTTTATGGGTTTCTTCACTTGTAGCATTCATTGTGTGTCATACTTAAATCTTGTGTGGATTATGGATTATGTATGTATGACTTGTATATTTTGATGTAAGTAAAAGTTTGAGTTCAAATAGATAAGGAACTGAAAGTCGGTACGTTGGATATACGACTTCTACAGTGTGTAGCATCATTCATAATAGTAGAATTCATAGTCCAACTAAAGGGCAAATGATACTCTCATCGGCATTACATGGTAGATAAAAAGTAAACGTGATCACGAATCATTTGTCTTTCTAATAAATGACTTAATTACTGTTGGATAGTAATGACTTTTCATGAAGTATGATATAATGATTACTACAATATAAAATAATATTATATTAGAGAACGAATTTATCTCAAAGAGATTAAAGATATCCTATAAGAGTAACACACGTATGACAAGCTCATTGGACAAACATTGATTAAGTAACTTTCATAATGATATGTAATTAGGGAGAACTCAATCACGATACTATAGTAGAATGACTTTGTGACTAATTAATAGGCTAAAAGCTGAAACTTAGTTATAAATCATTTGAGTCCTAATTATATATGTTCAATCGGTCTCTCCGCTAGCTCGTTAAAACCAGAAATGAATTGCATGTGGAACCAAATAAACAAAAATGAGTAGAAATTATGAAGTTAAATAAATGGGTCGAGTTCACAAATTTGCACGTTTTGTCGTTAAGTATAGAAATGACTTGAGAATTAATTTAAGTATTCTAAATTGTTATTTAATTAATTATAATTAAATTATTGAAGTTCAAAAATAAAATAAAATTAATTAATCATTATGAATTAATTGAATATAAAAATTAAATATATTTTCTCATAAATTGTTTCATAAAATTGTCAAGAATTTAACGGAATTTAGAGTTGAAATAGATATCGAATCCTTTTAAGAAGATGGAGGCAGCTGCTTATAAGAAAAGGTGAGAAAGAGGTAAAAGTAGGGTTGAAAACAGTGCAGTGGATGGAGCGTAGTAAATTTGTGCATGAAATTATCTTCTACCATAAAAACATGTAAGGAACGACGTGGGCACTCTCATTGCCCATCACCACCTCTCGCACCACATCCACATCTCCTTCCTTTTATAAGCACAAATCTGAAATCCCAACCATTAATCTAAAAACAAAAGGAATTTTAGGTTTTGAAACCAAATATATACTTTTCTTCCCATCACAAACATATCTCAGAAATTTTAATCAATGGCTCAAACAATGCTGGTAATGTCAAGTACCAGCGTTTCAACCAGCCATGTTGTGAACTTGAAGAGAGACCACCCTTTGCTCCATTTTCAAGCTCAAGGGTTAAAGCCCAAACCCTTCTCTCATTTCTTATTCAATCCACTCTCGAACACTGTTCCTGCTTCATCATCTAAAGCTTTCACCACTTTTGCACTCTTCAAATCAAAGACCAAAGCAGCTCCTAAGAAGGTAATTTCTTTTATATTTCCTTCTGGGGGTGTTTTTTCTTTTTCAATGAGTGTTTAAGTTGAACTTGAACTTTAATCTGTTCTCAAATTTTGTACTTTTGAAGGCTGAACCTAAACCAAAGCCAAAGGTTGAAGATGGAATCTTTGGCACCTCTGGAGGGATTGGTTTTACCAAGCAAAATGAGCTCTTTGTTGGTCGTGTTGCCATGATTGGCTTTGCTGTAAGTAATTTCCTTTTTCAAGCAACCAATATTGGTTACTTAGCACTTAAACTGGTCTAAGTTTTATGCATTTTCTTGTTAATTACCAATGTTGCTTGTAGTAAGCACAAGAACATAGGGGTTATAGTGTGCAATTATGAACTATGCAGGCATCCTTATTAGGTGAAGCGATAACAGGGAAAGGAATTCTATCACAGTTGAACTTGGAGACAGGAATTCCAATTTATGAAGCTGAACCCCTTCTTCTCTTCTTCATCCTTTTCACCCTCCTCGGAGCAATCGGAGCTTTGGGCGACCGAGGTCAGTTTGTCGACGAGCCTCCTACAGGCGTTGAAGGGGCAGTAATCCCTCCCGGGAAGGGCATCAGGGGCGCATTGGGTCTCAAGGAAGGAGGTATTTTATACATTGTACAATGAATCACATGCTGGCACTTTATTAAAAAGGAATTTAAAAATGGTTTGTGGCTTGCGTTCATTAGGTCCATTGTTTGGATTCACAAAGTCAAATGAGCTGTTTGTGGGAAGATTGGCTCAGCTGGGGATTGCCTTCTCATTGATAGGAGAAATTATAACAGGGAAAGGAGCACTAGCACAGTTAAACATTGAGACAGGGATTCCTATCAGCGACATTGAACCCCTTGTTTTGTTCAACGTTGCCTTCTTCTTTGCTGCTGCTATAAATCCTGGGACTGGTAAATTTGTTACTGATGAAGAAGAAGACTAGATTTTCCCAAGCAATTTGTAATTAAAGTCTCATACTCTTCTCTCCCCTTTTTTTCTCATGTCCCTTCGTTGGCGTCAATGGATTACATTGCTTTTTAACAAAAATAATCTTAGATTGTTGCGGCAAAATAATGAAAATATCTAATGACTTTCAACAATTATGAGAACATGAATTTGAATTTTTGGTAAGAATGAAATGCACACATAAACTAGCTAGAGTTTAATTTAATACAAATATCTGAAAGATATAGAAATATAGAACCAGTATATTTAAATTTAATTTGGTCCGTATTTTTATATTTGAAATAAATTGACTTTCAATCTTTTGTTACTGACATGATAATATTTTGTTTTGTTTGTCATATTGATAAATAATTTGAAAATTAAAATATATTAAAATTACAAAACAACTTTAAAAATTTTTAAAAATTCAAAAAAAGTGAAACAAATAAAAAAAAAAAGCATTTTTTATATAATTTATAAAATTAATTACACCAAACACCTCCCAAGTATGGATTAAAATTTAAATTAATACTTAAAAGTTTTCAACATTCAAATTTAATCTTTAAACTAAAATAGTGATTCAAATACAATAAAAATACGATGCGTTCATTTATAATTAATGTAAAAATAATATGAGGATGAAATATAATATAATATAATATAATATAAAAAATAAATTAAATGTGGTGCATCGTTCATCCACACTCATACAGCGAATGAGGGGAAAATTCGCAAATAGTAAAACTTGCATCAACCGCCCAAAACCCACATTCGCAATTTCCACATTTTTTAATAATAATAATAATAATAAAAAAAAGCAATGCTAGCGAATATAGATAAGAAAACCACAGCTAAAGGCCAAAACCCTCAAATTGAGATTTGTTGAACTGTTAATTTCATTTATTTTCCTAACTAAAAGCCCTGAAAATTGAGACGTTCAGGCGTAAAATTTCTTCCTTCCTCACCCACCTCAGCACTTATTTACTAAAAACTTGGGTCTTTCTTTAGCACCGTCATCCTCGTCAGAGTTGTTGATGATTTGTGAGAAGAAGAAGGAATAATGGAGAATTCGGGTCTTATGAATCATATTCAACACCTCAATGGAAATCTCCTTTATTCCTTTTCTCCTGCTTCTCTAAGACATGTAACTTACAGGTTTCTGGGTATCCCAATTCCTTCTTTCTTTTTTCTGTTCTTTTTTTATTCGATGTTTTAAGATTTTGTCATGAGATTATTGATTTTGGGTTTTTTTTTTTTTTTTAAATGATGGGAATTGGTTGCGTTGACTATGCCTAATTGTGTTAAATAAAGTTTCTGTTTTTGCTTTTCTTTGTCTCCATTGATTGTAAACCAGGGGACTGGTTTAGTTAATAAAGTGTTCATTATTAACTGCTGATTGGAGTACAAAGCTGAATTTTGAATGAGCTTTTGATGAGAAGAAAATATTTATGAGAATTAAACAAAGCATATACAAACATTACAATCTTCCAGAGATTCTGCTAATACATGGAAAGCTTAGTAAAAGTTTAAGCATATATGTGTCCTAAACATACTTATCTGTCACACACATCCAACTCCGAAAAACCTTAATTTATTTATATTACAGGTTTATTAGGGTGCTAGTGGAATGAAATGTTTATTTATATATTATTTTGCATTTATGGTAACTTCACCTCAAATTCCCTGGCTTGCTTCATAGCTGGTACTTCATAGGCATAGTAATGAAACATCTGAAGATTCAATTTTTATGGTTTGTTGAGTGATAACCTGATTTCCTTAGCTCTGGTAGCAACCGCAAGTTCGATATGGGCTGTTTGACTTAGATTATCAAAGCCAGGTTATGAACTCATCTGGGAATTTTGTTTTTTATTTACTTCTATTTGGCTAACTGATCAAAAGCCTTTTAGGATTTTTCCTATTAGTTTAGCTCATGAAATTGGAATTGACAAATTCTTACAGTAGTTGACATTAAGATTTATAGTCCTAGTATTATTCAAAAAAAAAAAAAAAAGAATTATAGTCCTTGTAATTTTTAGTTCTATTTTTTTTTTTCATGAAATTGCTATGGGTACTTAGAAAGAGTCGATTAGCAGAAAAGCTCCTTAGATGCTTCCATCATTTCAAATTATGATGCCTTCCTCGAAAACTCGTCGAAATTCTGTCTCCCTCTCTAAAGCAACATAAGGATAACTAATGTAAATACAGAACTGCAAAGTCTCTTTAGTTTCGGACACTGCATAATAGTTTTCTTAGCATTACATTTTTCTGAAGATATAAAATGATCGAAACAATTCTTTCTTGCAGCTGTGGCTCTTGTGGGTATGAGCTAAACCTGAGTTCTTCTAGTCGAAACACCGCAACAATTGGCTCCAAATATGGAAAGTCTATAAAGCGAGGGATTATATCATTCTTCAGTATAGATGAGAGTAGATTTACACAAGTTGATGAGTTCCAATGTGTTCCTTACTTTTCAAGGCATTCTTGGGGCTTGTTCCGCCATAGAACTAAGCTTCTTTGCCGCAAGTGTGGCAACCACATTGGAAATGCTTATGCTGAAAAAACTTCAGGCTACCCTCTTGTATTAGACAAATCCAATTCATCCCCTAGTAATGAAGTTTCTAGCCGTAGAAAATACAATGTTAGAATCCGTGCCCTACAACCCTCGTCAGCCCAAGAACTTGGTACTCTGCATTTTATGTGATCATATCGTTTATGGTCTGCCACGTGCATTATACTGAGAGTTACCCTGTGTGGTTGTTGTTTATAGCTTGTTTTGAGTCATTCTTTGTTGTTTGTCATGGTAACTCGTGTACATAAATTCTGAAGGGAAAGTAATTTGGAGTGTTTGTTGAAAGAGTTGAGCAAAGTATTGCGACTACCCAAACTTAAATGTAATCATATTCATGTAATATCTTTTTGAAATGAAAGTATATTTTGGGACATTGAATTGAATCTTGGAATTACTTTAGTATTTTGGCTATGTTGAACCATGTGATGGATATAGAGCAGGTCTTCCTTTCTCTTCTCACTTTTTTCTTTTTTCAGAAAGAAAGGCCTGTTGAAACACGAATTGGTCATTGGAGACAGCTTCACAGGGAAGTGTGTTTTTCTTTAAATAAAAAAAAAGGTTAAAAGATGCTATTAGTCCTTGTACTTATCCATAAGTTGAGATTTAGTCCCTATAAAGTTAAAAATTCAATCATTTTGCTTTTTCAATTTAAAAATTCTAGCCCAGTTATTATCCGATGCTTAAGTCAACGAGGGACTCAAGGAAATTTAGAGAGGGAGGACCGAAGTAATAGCTAGATGGGGAAGAAGATGAGAATAGATATCTAAGATTATATCTTACTTAGATGTTGACTTTAAGGCTAAACAGTGCATGGAAATGGCTAGTTCTCATTGTCCTTTGTCGTCTAATTTCGTAGGGCAACGTGCGAACTTGGCGGGACGTGCCAGTGTCAATCTTTCCCCGGGGAGTGAAAACTATGGATAGTTTGCGGGCAATTGGGATTTGTCCTTGGCAATGTCTTTAGGCCTCACGGGCCCTATTTACCATAGGTCGGTATAGGCAGATTATAAAGTGGGTTCTTTATGTTTTTTCTAAAGGATTTATACTCAACCTTTTGATTTTGTATCCCAAAAGATTTGTTTAATTTAAAAATAATTTTAAGTTGATTTCATGTCAACACGTATTTTTACAGTCACATGAACGATTTCACATATGATCTCGCAAGAGAGTATAAGTGTCCCTTCTACGAACACCTAACATCATACGAGCTCGATATGCGAATCGTGTAGAATTTGACCCAAACCCATTCGGGTTGTGGGTCAGTTATCATAACAATTGTCCATAAGAAAAATAAAGAATTCAAGCTTGAAATGCAAAAAAGGGTGTTAAAGAAAAAAAGCAAAGTTTTGAAAGATGCATTTGTCTAAAGCTTTTAACGCCCTTTATATAATTTTGGATAGGAGTCATGAGTGTGACAGAACAAGGTGCCTCTTTTAAAGTTCAGTTTGACTTGAGAAAGGCTAGCAAAAGAAAAGCCAGTTCCAAGCCCTAGTGGAGTAAAGCCTGGCCTAGCCCTCCCTTCGGCTTCTTGAAACCAAACAAACTAAAGCTGCTGCCCTTTAAGGTCACCTCTAAATGAAAATGTTAATTCATTGTTGATTGAAATGAGTAAAATGGAAGTTGAAACTTGGACTAAAATGTTAACCTTAATGTATACTGTATTATATAGCCACTATTCAATATTGACTGAAAATATCTAGTGAAACCCATGATTCTTTCATCATCATCTTCTTCTTTGATAATGGCAGAGATGAATGTGGGGCGGTGGTGGGGTTAAGATTTGTGTCTTGTCATTTTCGACTACTCCATTTTAGCCTTTTCTCAACAGCACCATTGTGATCCTGACTGCACTGGTCCCTTCGCTGGAGAGAGTTGCAATTTGGGACAAATTATAGTGAAGGGTCTTTCTGAACAAAGGGGCCTGATTGGCCACTTTGCACCAGCTTAATGGCTGGCATGTGGTGGCAGAAATCTCCATGAACAACTATGAAAATTTTCAAGTCTGTTACGGTATTTTCGATTACCGACTCGAAATCCGAATATAACTCAAAATATCGACCTGCAATCCATCAGATGGATACATTAAGGACTCACAGAGAAGGCTCACGAACACCCAAACCGACGAAAACGTGTTAAATCTAGGACAATATACGTGTCAACATGCATGGAGCCTATCTAAGATGTCACTCCAATAAACAGTAATCATGTCACGTAAGTACCCGATTATCCTCATTAAAAAAACACAGCAAAAAATACTCAACAAAGTCGAAGAAACATGTTAGGGACATTAGAAGATTTGATGACTATACACAAAACAACTCATGAGATTTGAAGAAGAAAATAAATGTTAAAACATGCCTTTGAACTTGAAATCTTTTTTTTTAAGCTTCTTTTAATGGTTGAACAATTTATCAAGTTTTCTAGAACCAACAATATGACATATTTATTTTAATTCCTCAGAAGGAACAATATTCAATATTCTCTCCCACCAAGACAACAATAAGACAAGTTTTAGCATTATATTTTCGGGGGGCATGTTGCACTTTGGCCCTTGTGAAATTATGCTGCAATGTTACTCACTTTAGGCACATGATATGGGGACTTGAAAATATACAAATATATTTTTTTTTTTTTGTATTAGGAATGTGGCTCGGTGTAAACAAATAATCCTTTTACAGCTGGTTCAGTTTATCAGAAAAAGAGAAAAGAGTATAATAGAAGCAGCAGCCAAAGAACTTTAGACCAAAGCATGTTAGGGTGATAAAGCATATTTTGACTCTTACCCTCTCAATTATATGAGAGCCCCAACACACACGCACAAGTTGGCATGGAGGAAGATGAAAAGAAAAGCTTTAGGTGTCCCTTTCTATACAAAACATGTCTTCATTCTTTGGTCCACTTTGTCAGACTCCTTATCCACCACCCCTTCCTTCTCATCACTTTCACTCCTTCTACCTTGCTGGATCTCTTCCACCTCATGAGCTGGAATAAGTGGCCTATCCGCTTTCGCCACCTAAGCGAAGCTCCTGGTTTGGCATGCTCTATCACACTCTTATTGGTATCCTTAATGGGGTTCCATGACATACTGCAATGCTCAAGAGAGACCTTTGAAACTGTGCCTTTGTCCCATGAACCAACACCATTCTCTTCAAACTTAATTGAGATAAAGGAATCTACAAAAGAAAAAGAAATTTTGGGCACTCAGCAAGGGATTCAAAGGATAAAGTAACTACTTTTATGGTAAAGCGTATGTATTATAGTACATCCACCAAATTTTGTAGCTAACAGTGAGTGCAAAACTAAAGCAATGTACAAAGCATAGCCTGAAAATAGGGGAAAATAATGTAAAAGGAAAGTCATCTTTACTAAAATTTTATATGGTCAGAACATGAATAAAATCATAGGGTTTATTATTTATGGCATTCATTGTTTCCAAACTGATGTATTTTTCAATCAGTATAAAACTTTTTCCATGATTTTCCCCATGTAAAACACACATACAATGCTATGTTGGGAAACTGCTTACTTTGAAACATACCTACAGCAAGCAGAAGGAAATAGGAAAAAAAAATTGTTTTCCAGTTTTACCATATTTTGACCACACTTTTTTCACTACCCAAACTATAATTTTAAACATAAAAGAGTAAAGACAATACATGCATGCATGTCTTTCTCATATTATGTTTTGATTTAAGTTCTTTTTTTTCCTTTTTGTTGATGGGAATTCAAGAACAAAAATGATACTGTCTTTGCTTGAAAAATCCACTTAAGGAAAAAGGAGGAGCAGAGGGGAAGAAATTAAAAGGGTATTACCTTCTTGACTGGTTGAAGCATCATGAGCATCAGAATTTTCAGATTTGCAATGCTTGAACTCAAGGCGATTGAGAAGTGAGCCTAAAGCAAAGATCTTGGGGAGGTTAATGGGAGGTTTCTTTACTGCAACACCATGAATTAATCTATGGCTGCTTTTGCAGGTGGAGGATGAAGAGCGCTGGGCTTGCTTTGAAGCTAAGAAAAGAAGTCTCTCATTTAAGCACAGAGGACAAACCCCAATAACAACTTCTTTAGGATGGAAATAGCAGCATGAATTGTCTTCCCTATACCCCTTCATCATGCTATGGGACTCCTACTGTACAAGAAGAGAGCAATTAGAGGAGGGAATATGAAAATTCCTTTGTAACACATAGAATGAAAGAGTTGAGTTGGTGTGTGATAGCTTATAAGTAAGGATTATCATGAGATTGGTCCCACCAACACACGGATTTGGAGAATATAATAGGTAGGGAGTAGGCAGACAGGGTTTTTGGATAGCTATCCATCAGCTAAGTTAGGGGCATTGATCTACTCTCAAGCACACCTAATTTGTTTTTGAAAAAAGAATATATGTTTTAACTTTGTAAAGAAATCCATGGTTGAGAGAGGAAGTTTAGGTTAAATAGGAGTACTGAAGAATATTGTAAGTTGCATGAGGTATAAATGTTTTGTTTGGATAAAAGTTTAGGTTATTGGTGATGGTGAATAGTGAATAGATTGCTTAAGAGGGAAACACTCGATGTTACAAGAAAAGGTTAAAATGAAATCTTTAAATCACTTGTATATTTAACCCACCAATTCAAGCTCTTCGAAACATTCCAAAAGTGAAGAAAAACCGATAATTCTATTATGTTCCGAGGTTATTTTCGTTTCTTCTATTTTAATGAAGTACTGTCACGTGAAACGTCTTCCATAAAAAATCTCTTGAAAAATAATCTATTTTTAAAGAAAATTATTTTTGAATGAGAATTATTCCTGAATAAAGATTATTTTGACATATTCTAAATGTGAGTTTCTCAATAAAATTATTTTTAGTATAGATTATATGAACAAAAATTTTTTATGTTAATACTTTTCTTGAAAATGCATATTACAAATAATAATTCTTCTTAAAAAACACAATTATTTTTAACAAAAATTATTTTGAACAGTGATTGCTCTGAATATAACTATTTTTAAAATACAATTGTTTTAAATAAAAATTGTTTCAAATATAAATTTAGAAACAACATGCTGCTATAAATAATGAGAAGAACATAATATTTCTTCTTTTTTAAAAGAAAAAATCAGAAGAGTAAGCAATTGTTTTTAGGAAATAAACATAAAACAATATACTTTTATGTTTCTTTAAATTTGAGAAATGTTGATCTCCTAAAAAAATTTAGGAATAGTAAGTTTTTTTTTTCAAAAATTTGAAAATTGCATATTATTATTTTTCTTTAAAATAGTGAGAAGAAAATTGTTAATTTGATGGATTGAATCAAAATTGTCAAGAAGGGGTGAATTGGCCTTTTAAAATTATAGAAAGAAAGTAGAGAGAGTTGAAACAATTTGACACAAAAAAATTTAGAGTGGTTCAGCCTCAAATGCTTATTCCACTACCTTAATTGTTCACCACTAAGGATTTTTCCAAATCCACTATATTTGTAGAACCTTTGAGGACAATGTTTAACCTTACAATCACTTCTATCTAAATCTTATGTCTCAAACTTTCTCAAAGAAATACAAATTAACAAACAAGAAACAATCCTAACAAGACCGAATTATTTGCAAATTAAGCTCATAATACAAAGAATATATACTTGAGTAAAGAAGTGAAAGTAAAGCTCACAAGTGTATGAAAGAAAGATGTAAAAATTTAAGCTCTTGGGATGTTTGTTTGAATATATTTACTTGTAATTGCTTTGTTAGTTGTTGTAGGTCCTTGAAAGACTGTATTTAAGCCCTCTAATTGATTTATAACCGTTGTGGTTGTTGGAGTCATCAATAGAGCCGTTGGGATGAAAAACCAGAGCATTAAAGAGACCTGCAACTTCACGTATCGATACCGTACAAAAGGGTATCAATATTTTTTGCATTTAATGCAAAGTCAGTAAACGTTGGGACCATTAAAAATCGACCCCTCAACAAAATTATTGGTACCTTCTCAAAAGGTATCGATACCTTCTAGGGTTTGTGAAAAATAGAATGTTTTTTTGGTATGTTTTTGAGCCATGGTATCGATGTTTTTCAGAAATTATCGATACCTATAATTTGGTATCAATATTTTTTCAGGTGTGTCAAAATAGAATGCAACTTTGATCTCGATTTTACAAAGGGTATCGATATTTTAGAAATTATCGATACCGAACCAAAAAGTATAGATACTTTTTGGTCTGAAGCTATTTTGACTTGTTTGAAAAACATTTTGAAGTGTTAAAATGATTTTTGACTTAGTGCAAGCATTTTTGACATGTTTAAAATCATTTTAACTTGATTTGAAAATTGTTTCAAACTTTTCTAAGAGTTTAAGATAGGAGTTAAATTTTATCTCTTAGATTTTAAATTTGAAAAATAATTTTGTCAATTTTAACTTGTATTCAAAAACATTTTAATTTGTTATATCAAAATATTTTATCAAATAAAGCTTAGTTTAACAAGAATGTTGTTGCATTTCACAAAAATTAGAGAGCCATTATTATTCTCTAAATATTTAGGAAAAAGATATTTGTAACACCTCACACTTGATCTGATCGTCGGATCTGAATATGTGATGTCACACTACGTCTCTAAAACAGCTCGAGCTCCTATAACATAAATATATTCAATTCAATCATCAAATAATTCATATGCATGCATTTGTACACTTATTGATTTCATTTCATCAATTTACGAGGTTATACGAGTTAATTTAGAGTTAAGACTCGAATCAAAACTCAAATATTAAATTTCAAATTTATGTCTCGAGACAGGAGTCTCCATGTCTTGAGATAGGTCATAAATTATTTTGGGATATTTATCTTCAAAGCAACATGTCTCGAGACACTACATGTTATGGCTCCAAGCAAGGTCCTTTATGTCTCGAGATCAACCTTTCATGTTTTCTTATTTTTGCTTCGGTGTTTGAATGTCTCGAGATAAGGGATTCCTATCTTAAGACTTGAAGTAGGAGAAAATATATTTAGTTTCGATATTCTTTTGTCTCAAGATCAATTGTCTTGAGACTATACAGATATACCTTGAGACTTTAGACTCTTGAATGCAAAATTTAAATGAAATGTGTTCTAGCAGTCTCAAGACATATTCTTTCTGTCTCGAGACTCAATGACCAAATGATTAAAATCTTGCACTTTGGAGTGTCCAAAGCCTAACCAAATGAACTTAAACATATCTAAAATGTACCACAAAACATATTCATCCAATTAACCTATCTAAACATGTTCAAACATTACCAAATTATAACCTTCAATACATCATTACTAAACCAACCCATTTACACATTCAAACTCACATAATCAAGCATAATTAATAAGTAATCAAAAGATAAAATTCAACCAATACAAAATTATAGGTCACTTATTAAAAGTATCAAAACTAACTTAAGCAACAAGTCGACCAACCTAAGTACATACCATATGACCTCAAAACATATAAATACATACAAAATAAGATTGTAATGACTTTTGAGCTAAGATTGAGATTTAAATTCTTGATCGCAACACTTTTACATCTTTTATCCGAAATCTGCGCACGAAAACAAATAAATTTATACACTGAGTAAAATATACTCAGTAATGCTAACATAATTCGAATTCAATTATAATCGTAAGTAAATCATATAAACAACTACCTACCGAACATAATATATTAGTTAATAACTAAATCGTTATCAATTTCATTAGCATGTATATACCAAGGAACCAAATAGCTCATTATTGTATGATCATATTCATTTCATTTAGATGCTCGTTTACAATATATGAATTTTGATGCACCATCAGGGCATTTGCATTTGATTAATCATATCAAAATCATATTTCATACAAGCATTAATATCTCATTTCAATTATATATGTGTACAACATGCTATTTTTACATTTTTGGCCCTATTAATCAAATCGGATATAAAAATAGATACTCAGATCAATCCATCATCGCACTAAATACACACCCAAGTGCTAATTGGGCATAAGTGCATTGATCCCACCAACTAAACTATAATACGCTCATATTTTCTGAATATTTGAATTGGTGATACGTTTCTCGACCCCCAAGGTATTAGAAAACTATTACAATATATACAAGCATAGTGTTGAATCTCCCACCTATCAATATGGACCCTATGGCATGCCAACTATACCCGTACTCTATCTGACATTGTTAATAATGCAAATTCCATAATCAATCGTCATATGGTATTAAACAATCATAAAAATATACAAATCACATATTAGTTATCATAATCACATAATTAAGTATATACATACCTTTCAAATATAATCATATCGATAGTTTACTATTTTCGATCATTTGACAACTCAAGCATATACATTTAACTATTTAAGGAACTCAAATTTTGAGAGCACAAGCCAGAATATCTATTCATCGATGGCTTTGGATTTCCCTTGGTCATGGGATGGTCCTGCATCGTCTTTAGCTATGAAATTAAATCTGAATACAAAAAATTCATTAATCACACAATTCAAATATCAACCAATACATTATAAACATGAATGTATTTTTATTAGATTTAGTCTCTAAGCACTCTAATATCCAGAACATTTGTTACTCAAAATTTTACCCAGTCGAATTTAATTTTGGCTTTATAAACATAGTATGTGTACCTTCTGCTACTATTATTTATTTTCAAACTTCAAAGTTTACATTTCTTACAATTAGATCCTTAGTTACACATAATTTAATTATATAATCCTTGCTTAATCCTAGTCTAATTCAATACTTTTCACAAAAATTCAACATAAATAACTATAATCTTAACCACTATTAACATGCATGGGTTTTGAACATTAAACTTCAATTTTCCTCAAGTTACCATCAATGAAATTTCATCTAAAATCTTACTAATTCCTCAAATTAACTCATGGGTGTTTAATGTCTATTATATTTTAACAAAAAATCAATAAAAAATCTATGGAAAAACTTACCAATTTCCTTGGCAAGGTTTGGGGATGGTGAAAAAAATGGTATATACTTCTAAAATATTGTGAAATCTAAAAATTTCACTTGTATTGCACCAAATATTTCCCATTTCTTTTAATGAAAAAGAAAAAAGAAAATATTAAGGTTGGATAAGCAACTTATTGATGTCACCACTACATTTGTTAGAGAACATTTGAAGTAAAATTTACTTTTTTTATATAAATAGCAAGCTCTTTCCATGTTTTTCTTTTTAAGAAACACAATAACAGAAAGCAATAGTTTGTTCTTCCCAAATTTAGTGAAAAGCAATTGCATGCTCTTACCCAATTTTTTTTAAGGAAACACAATTGCATGTTATTCCTTAATTGATGAAGAAATGCAATTGCTCTTCTCACTTTTTTTTTTTTTAACAATTCGATTTTTAATGGTGTCATAAAGATCAAGTTTTTGAATTAAACTAGTAAATAATTAGAATAAAAAAATTACAAATCAAAATACGGATTGAGATGGTTGAATTATTAAGTACTATAAAATTAAATCAGTTAATAAAATTATACAAGGATTAAATTGACTAGTGATTTTAAAATTGGTAAGTATCTCAAATGGCAATTACACAAAGGTAAAAATAACCATTAAACCATTCTAAAATTACTAGAAATATGTATATATTATAGTTATGTCGGTTAACAAAATATTATAACCATGTGTTGAACTCTTTTTCTTAATCAATATATACACTAAAACAATAATAAAACTTATATAAATAATTTGATAAGTAATAGACATAAAGTTTATAAATATAAACTTGTTTTGCTGAAAATTTACAATTCAAAATGAAGAAAAATTTGATTTCTCTCAAAATTCTGAAGTTTGGATTCGCTCAATGCTTTAAGTTCAACATTGTTCAAGATTGGAGACACTGAGAAAGGCCAAATTTCACATCAAGTCTTAAATAAATTTAAAATATGAACTTTCGTATCATTTTCAATCTATGAAAATTACAAGATCAAAAGTTGGATGTTTTCTGACGCTCAAGTTTCCACTGGCCTTCATCTTCTTGTATTTTAATTAATCAAGTATACTACAACCGAATTACTAACAGAACCTCAACAAACATGTATACCATAAAAATAGAAAGGATAATTACAGATGGTGACACTACGATCCATTTTTACAGCTAATATATAAAACAACACTATATATAAATATAAATATATTATATAAAAACCAATCGGTAGAAAGGGATTACAGGCAGGAATGAGTAAAATCAGTTGCCATTTCATTTGGTCTTTCCTCAGTAACTACACCTTCCGATTCCACTTTATACTTTCCTACTCCGTGTTCTTCTTGCAACCTAAAACAAAACCCAATCTATCACACCAGTATATTCAAAAAAAAAAAAAAACCCAATCTTTTATTTGACAATATTTTAGAAAATATGATAACATGTCCTTGGAATGAAAATACTAAGAAATGGTCTTTCAAGATTTCCTATAATAGAAAGAGAATGGAAGAAAATGTATAAATGGGGCACTTACAGCATCTTCATCTATATTTGTAACTTCTGATACTGACGATGAATTTTTGGATCTCTCTTTCTTTTTCTTCTCTGGATCATAAAATTAAATATCACAAAAGCCCTTAAATGACCGACACATGTAAAGAACAGGCAAGAGTTACAAAGGAGAAAAAGAAAAGGCAAATAGGTAATAAATGCAACAGATAAATTACCTCTGCAAGCAACCTTACTCCCCTCCATATTTAATTGTGTCTTAGACTCTTGCCTGGCATCACTTCTTAACTTATCAACTGTGTCTTTGACACTATTGAGACCAGAATGCAACAAAAGGAAGGCAGAAAACAGCAATGAGGAATAAAATCCATAAGTTTTGATTTGTATATCTATTATAGCTTCAATAGTTATTCAGCAAATAAACGTTCTTCAGAGTCACAACATCTAGACAGTAAAAAAAACAAGATAACTAACAAAGGCTACACGCAAGATAAGTGTTAATTTATCCGGTTGCCTCAGGAAAATCAGAAACAAAGTTTAATGAAAGGAGAAAAGTAACAAAGTTGAGGCATTGCTAAACAACAGTAACAGTTGGAGTACCAAATAACTAGATTGATTTGCATGATGAAGTATATAAACTTAACAAAAGGAAATGATGCAAGCAATATGTCCAATACTAATTGCACGAAGCAATTGAGTGGGTGGTGGAAAAAGCAAGATGCATGTCATTATAGTCGATTTGTTTTACAGATCAACTCACCATTGCCGCAAATGCAAGGTGTTTTGCTTATCTGATGGTTGAACCTCCTTTCATGCAAAAAATGGACAGAACAAGATTAGCAGGATAAAGTCACAAAGACAAACAATGAAGGATCAGAAAGTGATGCTGCAAAAATCACATGCTTGGATGGAAAATCATGTAGGATTTAACAGCAATAAAGTCGTCATATTCTGTGAACATTCTTTATTTTTGTTGCTGTTTCTAGTTTTCAGGGATACAGGATTATTTTGCCAATAACTTCTTGGCCTGCTGGTAATCAGCCATTTAAGGCAGCCACCATATCCAGGTTCTACTGCAACACCCAGCCCTCCTCCCAAATTGGCTAATTTGCCGTCAATTAATAGTCAGAATAATAGAATTTAGAATTAATTTGAGTTCTCTAGTCAGAGGCAAGATCAAATCTAATTCTAACTAGACTGGCATATTTATGGGACCGGACACAATCCAATTCCTCTAGATCTTCAAAACACAAACGTATGGTTAAGTCAACAGTTCAAAGCTCAAAAGAAAGACTCTAGCTTTCACACTTACCCTCTCTGTCAAAGAACAGTTACTTATTGTCTCCCAGCTCTCACTGTCCAAGCATAATATTTCAACTTCCCCACTATCACATCTAATCTGTCAATTGCACGGAAACAAATTTAATCAAACCAATTGGATTGTTTTACCCTTAGCCAAGCAGAGTATGTCACTCTTTCAATTGAGTTTCTTTCCTTTTTCTTTCTGTGTGTGGTGTGGAAGTGCATTAATGCACTTATATCACATTTTATAGCTAATTAAGAAAGTCAACAATAGTAAAACAAACTCTTTCAGAAAGAAAATATAAATAAACTGAAAAAAGAAAATATGAGAATGAATATTCAATTCAAAAACAAGAAAACCTATTACTTCTTGAAGACATTAGAGACACCCAAATAAATAAAATCAACAACTCCAGTTAAACTGAATTTCTCACATAGTTTCCAAGCAGCATCTAAAATTTATATTACAGAAAAAATACTCCATTAACTAACAATAGTGCAAGCAGTTACCTTGTGAGTGTTGTCTTCTGGGTTAAAGTCATCCACAGTGCCCGAATAGAAACTGAAAAATAAAGATAAAATAAAATGAAACAAAACCAGCATATATTGCAAAACTTGCAGAAAGATCTATTTCCTTCGACTTACCAGCTATCAAAGGTAGACCATACTTTGATCCGCTGTCCAATTAATACCTCATTTCTGGTACCTGATTCCTGCTTAGTTAAAAAGAACTGTTAGTCATTGGTCAAATATATATACGGGCAAAAAAGCTAAACCTACAATTAATGGTCTCAGAGAAAGATATTACTTTTGAACTAAAAGGAGCATTGAACTTTACCTTGCAATTATTGGAAGCCCCAGCAGTGTGGCTTTTAGCTGCAGCAACATTTCCGTCCGATCTTTCAACTTTCTGAGTTGAAACTTTTGATTCCATCTGAGAAGGTTTTTGAGTGAAAGAATGTGAAGAAAATGACTTCCCTTTTTCCAAAGCTGATTCCGAACTGTTAGATGCACCATATTCCTGCTCATTAGAATCCTTATTGTGTGATCCAACAAATCCCAGTGCATCTGGAGGAACAGCACACCTTCCCCTACATCCCAAATTGACACCCTGCCTTGTAGATTTCTTATGCACTTGATCTGCCCCACGAGTTGAAAAATCTTCATGCTTATGTAAAACCAAGATAAAATTGTTATCCTCATGACACTTGCGACCACGTTTACGAACAGAGCCAACTGGCTGAAACATAGATGCAATCAACAATCTCCAATTGAAATACTTGCTTGTGATTGTGTGTATGTGTGCATGCATGGGCATATGAATCAAGATAGTGAATACCGCATCGGTGGATACACAGTTTTTCTACTACAACTAATACATATCCGTACCAATCTATTTCCCTATATTGTTTCGGATTTACCGACATTTTGGAAAAATATTTAATATATATAAATTATTTACAAATATCAAATAAATAAGATTAAATAAATTTATAATATAAAATATTCATCAATTATATAAAATACTCATCAATAAACTTCACAAATAAAACTCATTCTTCAACAAATTCAAGAAAACCAACGAAAAAAACAGCATCCCATACGTTAAAAACAAAGTCCATACAAAATCATTCCATACTAAACATATAAGATGAAAGTTCCATACAAACATACACATGAAGCTATAATCATGAAGCTTTTAGAGATATTGCCTTTTCCCTTTTTTTCTCTAGTTTGTTTTATAAATTCATTATTTTAACTTTTTCTACTTTATATCATAAAGTTTTAAGTTGGTAAACTTTAAAGGCTAATGTTAAAGTTTTATTATTTATTACCATAAATGGTCAAAAAATTAATAATTTTATATTTTTTAACATTATAAATGCATCAATCAGTGCATAATGTTTCGGCCAGGTGAAACAAGCCAGGGCAACTGGTACAAGCCAAAATTTTCACCAAGGCAGAACATAGAGTTCATTGTTCCAATTTTCTACCAGAACAACATATATTGGCTGATATTGCCAGAACCGATGCAGAATCAACTATCTTTGATATGAATGGCATTCAAATATAAAATTCATCAATATATTAATCATGACAATCCTATATCAACTTCATACACACCAGAGAGATTTGGGACTTGAAAATGTGAACGACCCTCTCAACAAAAGTATGAGTAAAAGATTTCCAATTAGCCTGCATAGAAGAACTAATTAGAATTCAGGTAAAATATTTTACATTTAGAAAAAGAAACATGTCATTGGGAACTTGCCTCTTCATTTTTCATAGGAGTTATTTTATAGAGTGAGGATGGAAGCAAAATCTTTTCTGGTCTGGGTAAAGAGGAGATGCCTTTCTGATAAAATGAATTTACAGCAGAAATTCCAACATCGGCTAGAAAGTGCAACCTCTGCATTGTAAGAAATAGCCTTATTATTCACAAAGCATCTTGTTGCATTGAAACAAAAAACACTATTCACCCATAAAGGATATCTATAAAATTAAAAAATATCTCACAGGTGTTCTCTGAACATCAATGGCATCCTTTGCTCTCTTAATAGCACGAAATATATAATACAAATATAAAGCAGCAACGTTAACAATATCCATATCATCATCAACGTTATTAGAGCTGATTGATGTGTGTAAGAAGAAAAGAAGTGGACTGCAAAAAGGAAAAAAATTAACATCATCAATGTTGGCAAATGCACCCATGTTCAGTTTGAGGTAAACCAAAGTTCAAAACTTGACTTCTGAACAACATTTACCTGCAAAATTGAGCATATATTGCTTCATCCTGACAACCCTCAGGTGGGAAGCCTTCATCATGCGCAAGCAGATGGATCAAGAATACCGCCAAATATGCTGGGTAGTCCACAATTGACCCTCCCTGCACCATGGATGTTCGGCGTATTTGAGCTTCTCTATTGTATTCCTTGATAAACTCCGCCAAGTATTTGAATGACTAGAAGAGCGAATCCGCTTGTATGAATTAGTAAAAGAAAAAAATATAAATTATATTGCAAGATATATTAAGAAAAAGAAATGCATACATGCTGTCGATCCTTGAAGCCATCGGCAGTAGCCAGAGTAAAAGCACAAGCATATCTTATAGGTATAACTCGTTCCTTCAACAGCTTGTACGTTTTATCAAGAAATGATAACCTGACAGAAGAAGAATCATCCTGGAATAGGAGAGGAATAAAAGTAATTAACCAGAAATACAAGGATGTAACTTAAAATGAACAATTACTAACAATTCCAGGAAAATTGAAAGCTGAGGTATGCAGGAAGAAACATGAAAAATGAAGGCACACTTTAAACAAAGTATATTTTTATCTTTTATTATTAAGCAAAAAAGGTTAAAATCAAAAGGCATGTTTTACATGGTTAGCAATAGGAGTTTGCAAGAAGTGCTTAGAATTCAAATTGCTAGATCAAACTACTTACCTTTCCCATCAAAATTGTGGAGCGAAAAATATCTGGAGATATATGCAGGTCCCATCTTCTAGAAAGTTGAAGAACAGATTTTGCAGCAGCCAATCTTATATAATCCCTATCACGTGCACTGCATTAGAACATAAAGCCAATGCCCAAGCAATGAGAAAAGGTTGCCAATATTCTCTGAAATGAAATAATCACATAAAACTTTGCAGGTGCCCATCTTCATTTTTAAAATGTAGGCTACTCTTTCAAAGAAAAGACATCTTATACACTGTGATTGAGGAGTCAGATTAATTTCAAAAGAAAACTAATGCTTACATTGACAGCAGTAATTGCAAAACCCTCGGAATCTTGGTAAAAAATTAGTACCGCCAAAGACTCTTAGTCAAATAATTGTTTTAATATACAATGTTAAACATGTCAGGAACATTCTCTTACCAAATCAAAATCCATGTCTTAAACTTTTTGGAAAGAACAATGAAAAGAAAAATATTAGAAGATATACCAAAGCAGACACCCAGTGTTTAGAACTTAAAAAGACTCCATCCTGGAGGTCTCAAGTTATAATCAAGGGAAAGGGGACACAAAGAATGGAAGAGCGCTACCTCCCTTTGTGTAACACACACACTCTCTCTCTATATATATATATGTAATATAGATGTCAAACTGTAGAGCTGGAAATAGGTTAGGAAGATTAGTTCAAAATCCCTTAAATTGAGGGATTTGATTAGGATATTATTTGATTATGATTTACATTCCTATTTTTCCATTTCTAATCCCCTTTACAGGTACCATGTATTGTGAAGGTAGATGAATAAGAATTTCAAAAATTTTCTCCTTATATTCTCTAACATGGTATCAAAGCTTTAGGTAATTTTTTGGAGATTTATTATTCTTTCAAGAGCAGTCGTCTTCATTGTTGCATTCTTTTTTTGTTTTTCCCCTCCTATTTCAACCTTCATTTCTGCACTACAGCCCTGTTTCAGCCTTCATTGCTGTCACTATAGTAATATTTCCACTCGGGTTACATGGCTCTTCCTCCTTGAACAAAAATTTGATGTTAGCTTTGTTATACCTAATTTTCACTCAACGATTCAAAACCATTTTGAAGTTGGAATAAAAAGCTTTAGGATAGAAAATGTAAAGCTTATTTCAACAAAATTCTGTCACCATACTTCAAATCACAAAGCATTATACATGATTCATCATGTGTCAATACACCTCGGCAAAAAGAGGTAGCTGAGAGAAAAAATGAGCATTTATTCAACACTATCCATGCTTTTGTTCTTTCAAGAGAACGTGTGTAAGTCCAATTTTGGGAAAACTATTCTTAATGCCACATATATGATAATTTTTTACATCTTTGTTGGTGTCACCTTCGCAAAAAATACCTTTTTTTATCCAAGTCCTATCTTAAAAGGAGACTTCAATGATGGAAGATAATATTTGTGAGTCCTTTGAACCACTTCAATCCCTCGTTGAACACGCAAGCCCTCTAAACCTATCACTTCCAAATCACCTAATTCTTGTATTGTTGAAATGGAGCCCTTTGAACTTATCACCTCTAAGTCACCTAATCCTCATGTTGTTGAACTCAAGTCCTTTAAACCTCTCACTTTTGAGTCACCTAATTTTGCTTCTTAACCTATGTCATCTCACTTCCCAACTAGTGTCACTCACAATCTTCCATAGTTTTCTCAAGTGTATTCAAGCAGAAAGATTGTTCTAGAACTTGCACAAGTTCAAGAATCCAACTTAGGCTTTAGAAATGAAATCACAATAAGATCTAACCCATTTTACACAAAAATTGCTGAAAAATCTATTGACCCAACAAACGACGTTTACCTCCCTATTGCTGTTAGAAAAGGTAGCAAAGCATGCACTAAATGACCACTCCATCCACAACCTGTCTCCCTTAAGCGCCAATCACCATCCCAAAAATAAATCTATTGTAATTCTAAACATCATTACTACTCCTAACCCTGTTTTTGATGCACTGTTTCTATCATATAAATAGAATGCCCTCTCATGTACTGTATGAAATTATTCCCGAACATACACCTTTAGTGTACTCTACCCATAAGAAAATTCAAGCAGTCAGCCTTCGTTCACATCTATGCGCAAAATAAAAGCAATTTGGTTCTAAAGTTAATCAAATGTATATTTCTTAAGTAGTCATCACACCATACTCTAGTGCCCAATTTGAACCTAAGTCTTATCAAGTTATCTGAGTCAATTCCAAACCCAAACATTATTAACCTCACTCAAGAGCCTATTCCAAACCATACTCAAGTGTCTATTCTAGAAGACCAAAACCTCGTACAAATAAGAGGTATTTGGCCCAAACCATGAATCTAATGATTAGATTCAAGAATCACAAGGTAACATTGTTTTATCTTTTCCTAAGGATAGAACAATAACATTAAGGAACGAGAAACGGGAATGTACAGAACATCCAATTCACAAATTTATCTCATATGCAAAGTTGTCACCAAATCACTTTGCCTTTGTAAGCAATCTTGAAGAATTGCGGATACTTAGTACAATACATGAGGCACTTGAATTTCCTAAAAAGAAGGCAATTGTCCTTGAAGAACTACAAGCTTTTGAGAAAAATGGAACCTGGAAAATAGATCTACTTGGAAGGATAGTGAGATGTAAATGGATCTTCACTATGAAGAAATGCAGATGGGAGTATAAATAGATTGAAAGCCAAATTAGCTGCAAAGGGATTTACTCAATCGTATGGGATCAATTATCAAGACATTTGCTCCAATAACAAAACCAAACATGGTAGAGTGTCCCTCTCCCTTGCTGCAAATCTTGACTGACTCTTCTATCAACTTGATGTGAAAAATGCTTTTATCAGCGAAGCTTTTGAAGAGGAAGTTTATATGAAGATAATGCCAAATATCAATGAAGAACATAAGAGTGCAATCAATCTTTCCCTGTTTTTTAGGTTTTCCAACTGGTACTAAGTCCATGAACGATTCAACTGAAGAAAATATAGATGAAGTTTATAGAATTCTGAAGTACTTACAAAGAACAACTAGCTGTGGACTATTCTAAACAAACTAAGAGATATGGACTATAATGATGCTGATTAGGCAAGGTCTATTAAAGATTGAAGGTCAATGCCTAGTTATTGCAAGCAATTGTTTTTCATTGTAACACCATGGCAGAATTTTGAGCATTAAGTCATGAGATCTGTGAAGGAATTTGGCTACAAAGGATTGTAATTGAGCTACGGGTTTCAACCACTGTCTCTACAAGTGTGCTGTGACAATCAAGCGATTCTCAATATAGCAAAAAACTTTGCACATCAAGATAGATAAGCATTTTATCAAAGAAGAAATTGAAATACAAATATATTGCTAGAGTACATTCCCACAAGAAAGCAAGCTATAGATACCCTAAAAAAAGCACTTATCAAGAAAACATTTGAGGAAATAAATTCCAAGCTTGGCTTGAGCAACATCTACATACCCAGCTTGAAGAGGAGTGTTGAAATTTGAGAATATGATTTACTCAAAAACTAATTTACGTGAAAGCAACTTTTGATTTTGTTTCTTAATTTTCTATCCAACCATAAATTAATTTTCGTTTCTAGCTTTCCGTCCTTTAGTTTATTTCCTACTTTATCTCAGAGATAGTTTCCTATTCTTAAAAGATTATTAGCTATGAAGGTGTTGTATTTCGCTGGTTTCTTCAATCAAAATAATCAAATTTACATTATCCAAAATCTTCAGTAACTCTATGAAATAGTTATTTAATCACATTTTGAGCTAAACACGACCTAAGCTATAGACTTTTACGTTTAATTTTATTATTTTTTAGTCGAATTTATTTCCTTTAGGTTTTCTTTCCCTAATTGTTTCTATTTTACTTTAGCAAATACCTAACTGCAGCTTGTATAGTAGGATCAAAAATCAAGTCAAAGGAGATCAAATGTTGAGTTTACAAGATAGAAGAGTCTAACATTTCACATGGTTGGAGCCTAAACATTCAGAGACAAAGTTGCAATGTAAAGAGAAAAAATAAGGAATCGAGAAAATTTAATAAGGACAATGTCCAAAACAAGCATAGTAGTGCTCCACGTGTATCTAAACATTTCAACGCCAGATCACTACAATGTTTGTATCAAAGGAAACAGTGCCCTATGATGTCTTTTTAAGCAAGGTTTCCAAGTTTCAAAAAGTTTTGTGATTCCTACATTAATAAGGCTTTAACCTTTTGTTTTTACGACCTCTTAAGGTTATTTTAGAAGTAGTTAAGCATGTTAAGTTCAATTTCAAAAGGAGAAGCCAAACAAAGTTGCAAGAATCTAAAGAGAAATAGCAATTTGGTGATTCAAGCATGACAACCTTCTACTTCTCTTTTCTCTTTTTTATTTCTTTTCTATTGTTGATGACAGTGGAACTCCTTTGCTTTGAGTTTTATTTATTCTTCAAGAACTAAATGAGTTTTCTAGAATTACAATGGATCTTGAATTTTTTTTTTTTTTTTTTAATACTTGATTTCTTTTCTTTATGAATTCGAGATCTTTGTCTAATTTTATATTCATAAATCTAAATTGATTAGTCATCCTTTCAGACTGATTTGGGAATTCTAGGTGAAGCTTGGAAAAAATAATATCAGACAAAAATTAAACATAGCATCAAGACATTTAATTAATTTCATGATTGATTTGTTGATAGAATAAAGATGCCTATTAACCTTATGCAATCAAAATTACAATCCATTTCTAATCCTTCATTCTAATGTTAATTCCCCCAGACATTTAGCAAGTTAGGAGTATAGGTTTAATTGCAAGTCAAAATTACGTATAAATTACATTAGAACTCTAGATTGACTTCTCCATAATTAGGAGAAAGATTGAGGGATTACAAACTGAGTAATGTTTCAAGTGAAGTTGTGATCCTACATTTGCATTACTTTATTTGTTAATTAATTTTTTATTTTAGAATTCCAGTACTTAGTAAGATTTAGGTACTAAGCCTCGCGGGAACAATCGTAAATGCAACAACACCAGTTAGACCTTACTTTAGGCAAATTTATATTTGTTTATTCAAATAAATGAACAAATTAGACAACAAGCCAAGACTGAATGTTGGTAAGTTCTAGCGATTTTGGGTTTGTGAACAATCTTATTTATTATATAAATCATGTAAGGGTCTTTTATATTCACTAATAAGCCAAATGCAAAAGTGCCATTTAAGGCTCATTAACCAAATCACACTAATAGAACAATCACAGACTTTTGAAGCTAGGCTAATTGGTCCTATGTAAAAGTCGTCAGATGGGATCTAACTCAAACAATATTACTCCTTACTCTCCACCACACATAAAGACTTAAAATGTCACTCTATCCCTTCCTCATAATTGGCAGGACCAAACTCCCTCCCACAACATAAATACATTTCCTATCTCTTCTTTTCTTTTCCATCTCAATAAGTCCACAAGTGATATTCCAAAAAGGCAGTGATTGTTTTCAATCAAGGTAGAATAATTTTCTCCCTAATTCTCCCTAAACTACTCACTGAATAATTTGCTTTTCTCATTTTCTAATTACAACTTATTACTAAGTAGGACAGAAAACTGCTTGCAGTGACCTTCACATTTAAAGTAGACTTTCAAATCATAAGAGCTATAATCTATTTCCAATAACGAGGGCCAAGAAGTATGAAGAGATGAAGTAAAGATTATTCCAAGCGGAGGTAAGGCAATAGACAATGTACATCTTTTAGAACGCACCATGAGATGATTTCATCAAGCACATCCTCTTTCTGGAGCATCTTCAACAAAGTGCCCAACAATGAATTAATTTGTCTACTGATCTGCGACCCTCGATGGGGCAAAAAACTCTTGACAAGCATCTTAAGCCCATAAATCTGCAAAGGATTGTCATCAAACTAAATTAGCCATAAAGACCTACCAGCCAGTGAAATAAGATCTCCTAAGTTCATCATATCATTGTTGTAGCTTCCTTTCAAAATCTAAAAAATTATATTAGAGCACCTGAAGCTTAAAATATAAGCCATTGAATCAGAAGTTGCTTATTTCTACAGTCTCTTTGGTTCTTTCAAAAAAGAAAAAAAATATCTAAATGCCAGCTTTCTCTAGAAATAATCTGGATAGGAACAATCAAAAATGTTCTTCACGAGACCATCATATCTCAAGATCACAGTGACTCAGAGTTTAAGAGTTAAAGCAGTTTAGCACAAGTGGCAGTTTACTTAAAGCAGCCGTTGACCAATATACAAAATGGCATATCGGCTAATCTGCTAGTTAAAAGTTAAAGTTAGAATGCCAGACTTGCACTCATCCCTAACAGCCCTATTGGACTTTTTATCCACGCCAACCACATGGTTAATTCACTATTTAGAGAAAAGTGCTACAGTAACATTATATCCTCCCAATACCCAGGAAAAAAATTATCTCTTTGCAATATTAGAAGTATGATTATATAATGTTTGGAATCCATCATTGCTGCTTCAGAGAAATACTAAAAAAACTGAATGAATTGTTTAATGATCTCAGCTTGCTAATAATTTGTAAATTGAGGAAAACCCTTGTAACAAACTGTAGACAACTAAAGTGATCACTACCATCATTATTGCCTTAACAAAACTCACCCACAACTCCTCTCAGTAATAATTTTCTTGTATTATGAAACATGATAAGAATACATTGTTTGGTCTGCAAGCTGAACCTAAGTTGCTCTCAGTCATTTGATCACCATATATAATTATTTAAGACTTCACATAGGAAAGCTCCCACTTGACACTAACCTTTAATTTGCAAGTAGTACAACCAGAGCTATCCTCAATGACTGAAGGATCATCCAATGACTTTGCCTTCAGAGATTAAATTTCAAATTAGTCAGCACATAACAACTACCAAAAGCAAATTAGATGCTCCAGCCACTAAATTCTAGGAATACAAAGTAAGCAGAAATCAGTTACCTGAAAAATATTTTTATACACATATTGCGTAATTTCTTTATCATGATGTTCAAAAGTTGAAACAGAATATTGGGCTATGCAGCCCAATGACTGCAAAACCGTTGCAGTATTCCACCCACGATGTAGAGAATCCACAAGTTCCTGAACTTGAACAGATAAAATCATTGTCATGGTAATCTAAAGGGCCCTGAAACACATCAGTCAGTGCTTTGAAAATATAGCCGTTTTTCTCTTTTGCTATAAAAAAATTTGCAAAACACAGGTTTTTTTTAAATCACCACAGGCCTCTTCAGCCTTGAAAAGCACACAAATTATGTACAACTACAGACCAAAATTACAATCAGGCTTCGACTCTAGGTTGGCACTTCTGTCAAATGCTTTAGTTAAGGACAGATACCAACCTAATTGAAGACCTCCTAAACTATATTGCTAACTTGACTTACTCTCATGACCATATAAAAGGTGGTAGATGACATTTAAAATTAAAGTAACCAAGGGAGAGTGGCCAGTAATTGAATGTAAAGTTGAAAGAAAATTTACTAGCCCTTTGGACTTTTTATCCACTAAAAGACAACAAAATATTAAAATTTATGATCCCACCTCCCATTTCAACTTTTGAAGTTTGGATGGGTATTTGGAGAAGAGATTTCATTTCAATCAAGGTTTCCAGTAGTCAATAAATAAATTTACTTGTTTAGGTATAAATAAAAGAAATTTTCAAAATTTAGGAGGAATTTCGAGAAGGGATTAGAGCACCTCAAAATTCCTTTGAAATTCAAACATGAGAGGTTTTCAAATCTCCTCCAAATATCCTCACTTTAGGCCTCATGGTCCACTATAAAATGCAAAACTAAGACATATCTTTTTATTTAACCCTAATACATATTTTTTAGTTTTATATTGTAATAATATCTATCCATTTTTACGAATCTAGCAATACTCATTGTAAATTTTTATTTTTTTATTATCATTTTTCATTTACAATTTCTTTTATCTCATGAAACTCCAATGGCCTAAATTTCTTTCTAAGCAATATTTATTCAAACAGGACAATTACAAATGCTAGCATTTTGAAATGATTTCATTTCAAAATTCTTCAAAATTTTAATACTTTCCATCCAAATGCACTAGAGACGACAACATTCAACTTCCATTTAACTGATGTTTACTAATGCGGCTCAATAAATTAGCAAGTAACAAAAGAACAGTTAGAGGCCTAATCTTTCAGGTTATTGGTATGAGTTTACAAGTTTCTAAATTTAAAATAAAGATGTGTCTATTTCTTGTTTTCCTTTTTCACATCTTCTTCACCTGTTGTGCCAGGCAGACATCCTCTTTTTCCATTTATAAGGATATAGTAAATAAATAAAACCGAGATAAGCACACCTCACATAATTCTGAGAAAACATAAGGCTCAGATACATCTATTAGTGAAGCAATTGCGGAAACAGCATATTTTGACTGAGGGCGAGGTCCCTCAAGACAGATCTTCTTCAAAACAGGGTAAAAATCACTGCATGTGAAGGACATAGATAAGGAAAAAAGTGAAAACATGGTGCATAGAACCCAACAAAAAATTTTAAGGATGATTAGAATGTCAGCACAATAACTCAAGAAACTTGCAACCTCCCAAACTAGTTTGACATCAGCTTGCTGTTTAGAGAATTTAAATAAAAATAAATTGTTGATAAATGTTAAATCCCTACTTCAGGCTACAGATTGTATTTAAGGTTGTGAAAATCAAAACACATCTTTCTATCAGAGTTCTAACACAAATATCAAGTGCAAAGCTCTGAAAAAAAAGGTAGAAAGTACCTAAATTTAACAGAGATATGAGGTCCTGCTTTCACTAAAACTTGAATGATCTTATCATGAATCAGATACTTCTTTTCAAACAACAAGCGTAACTCAAGTTCTGAACCCCTCATGAGTGATGGGAAATTGCTGATGATAACCTGTATCACGTAAATGTAATTTAAGAAAAATTGAAATCTATAAAAAATCAATCAAATTCATGTTCATGCAGGACATAGGCTTTTTTAATTACCAAACACCACTATACTAAAAAGCAATTCAAAAGTTAATTTTCTATCATGGCACTACTTCTCTGTCCAAAATTCACGCTTTGACATTTCTCCTTAAGAAGTACCTTCAAGATTAAGTTTAGAAAAAAGTCTAGTGTTTCTCTTACTGATTGATGTTAGTACTGAAAAGAAAATCTTTGATTATGAATTTATGATCATAAAATGTAAAGGAAACAAAGTGGATAGCTAGAGTCAAAACAAGAAAGACCAGAAAGTCTTGTAGCAACATCATTACTATTTCTGCATATAAATTTAAACAGAAAATTTCAAGTAACCATTACTAGCGTCACAAATTCCAATTAAAAAATAAACTTCTACTTGAGCATGATGATGCATGCCAAACTTCTGAGTGCAGCTCGCCTTTTAAAATGAAGAAAAAAAGAACACCATCGAGGTTCAATTAGAAGCAATTGTTCTTACCAGAAGTAGCTCAATAGAAAAGGCTTCCAAATGATTGCTTTCCAACCCACCACTGGAGATAAGATTGAGAATGCAACTGACATGCTCGGAGTCAAATATATTAAACAAACATTTCGAGCAGAGCAACAGCAAAAACTCATAGTGTGGATGTTTATTCCCTATCACTTTAAGGAATTTATCCTGAAAAGGATAGGTAAAATTTTGGTCAAGTTATAGAGAAGATTAAAGAACAAGAAATACAAAGGGGAAAACAAGGGAATATAACATATTATACTTAAATTAAATGTTTAAGTAAGTTTGACAACATGTTCATCAACAAAAACAAGTCAAACCTTCCTATTAACCACCAAACAAGTAATCACATGCATACAGCACCCAACAGCATATGACTCAGAATACTCTGATGATTAAACATGAACTGATCCATTTAAATCCCACGCTTCTACCCTAATTAGCATTTTTTTCAAATTCTTGTACTGAAAACAATATATGACAAAAGTGTGAATCAAAACAAGAGCCAATTTCTGTTTTAAGTATGTCATACAACGCATCAACATGGGGTTCTTCAAGTGCAAAAATAGACCTCGACACAGAAAGGAAAAGATACCTAACAGAATCAAACTAAGCTCTACCACAATCAGAAAATTGGGTGGAGAAATCTAGCATAAAAAATTTCACATCTTTGTTATTCGATAGTCATTCAGGTGCTTCTTCAAAAGACATTTTAAAGCAAATACTTCTTTTCTCCTAAGTATCATTCACTGCATTGTCAATCCTCTTACTTTACGTAGGCAGTATTATAGAATCATCTAAACATGTGGAAACCAAACCTGACAACCTTATTGCACCATGCGAAAAGACGCAAAAGTACCCAAAGAAAAAATGTGATTTTGGAGTTTTTATCAAGTAAAGTACAAGGAACAAGAAAAACAACGCACTCTTACGGCCACAGCACTTTTAAGTGTCACTTCATCCAATAACTGACCCAGTGAAGAGAAAATTTTGTTGTCCTTCATTTGACTCAACTTATCAAAGCACTCTTCAGCTTTGGATGGGTCTGGGAATGAAGCTGACATTTTCACAAAAGAGCTTCTCAACTTCTTCTGCATATCCTCTGAACTAATCTCCTGCAATAATTATTTATCAGCTATATTAATCAAACCAAGCAAACAGTAACTTGGAAGAACAAAAATGTGTCACACACGCACCCAAAAGAAATAAAAATAAAACACACACATTAATTATACATACCAATTATAATAATGTCATGGAAAGGGAAACGAAATAACATCAATAAGAAAGTATTCTGCATGCATGCATGCATATATCTTGACTCTGGAATGTTTACATGCATTTCTAGGAAAGAAATGAATGGCAAAATGCCAAAGCCATGACCAATAATAATGCACACCAGAATAAATATTTGGATAGGTAATGGTTGCAACATAAATGCAAATATCAAGTAACACATAGGCCTTTTACAATTAGAAAGCAATAGTCATAGGAGAGCTGATACATAAAGCCCTCAAAGAAACATTATGACTTTCCAGAAAGCAGTGCAAGCAATCTACCTTCTCTTTCCATCGTAGGGCCAAATAATTCCGCATTTCAGTTTGCAACCTGAAAGCATAAAGAGATGGTAATAAAGCATATGCCACCATCACTCAAGCAGTAATTTAATATAAATACCTTTTTTTCTGAGATAAAATAGCACTAAGGGCCTTCACATGCGAAGGGCTGAAAAGAGAAAACAAGTGGATCCAGTGCCTTGTCCTCTCTTCAACAGGAAGGAGAATAGGAAACAAATCCTCCGCAATAACAAGTTCAATGTTTTGGGACCTAAACATCAAATTTCACATTATGAGAGACAAGTTTTGATTTCCTTAGCCCAAGTGCAAATATGCCTACCTAAATTCTTTGCAATCTTTATCGTAGCAAAGCATCAACACTTTGCAAGGAATCTGCTCAAAGTGATCACATATTGTGATGTGCCCTTCTGCACACTTGTTACAATAATCTCGGTATACTTCCATCACTTTCTGCAAGGTTTTCTTTCTAACAGAAATCTGCACAAGAATGGAAAATGAGTGGTACACAGCTTTAGGAACATTCTAATCATACCAATATCCTAAAACAAGCTTACCTTCTTATCCCTAAGTCTCTCTGTAAACTCAGATACGAATTCATGTGAAGTATATTTAAGGTTAGACCTGGCAATATCACAGGCAACAATCACTGCCTGCATTCTCACTTTATCATCGAAGTCCAGCAGTCTATCTTTAATGGCAGCTGTTGAGTTCGCAAGTCAGAGATAGAAAATAAGTATCAGATTTGAAGGCTATGAAAAACAAAGACATGCACAATAACCAAGGAATTTATTACGGAATTGCTTACGGAGAAGTTCAAGAGATTCTCTCCCTGAGGGATTGGCCAAGTAACAAGCTTTAGCACATTGTAGAGCAGTAACTCTAACTTCTGAAGATTTATCAGCAAATCTTTTCAAAAATTCTACAAAAATAGCATGGTATCTTTGCGCAACACGGTATTCGGGACGTAATAGAAGTTTTCCAATTAAATTAACAGCTTTTATTCGCACATCAACTTGATCAGTCTGTAGATAGACAATGTTATTTCAACAATAATTAGAAACAATTTTCAAAGTTAAATAGATTAGAGCATCAGAGACATTTTGTAGGGGAACAATTAACAAGAGATCGTAATACTAAATCCAAACAATTTAATCAATATGAATAATAAATAGAGCCAGATCTTATGAGGATGATGTACCATTAATTCTTGGGTCAAACAAGGGATGATAGCATTAAGCATCTCAGGATCACACTGAAAGATTTTTAACACAATTTCATGGTAGAATTCTTTGAGCTCGCTATCTACAGAATCTCTATCCAAGGAGCAAGATGTCAAAAATCCACAAACAAATGGCTGAAACTTTTCTGCACAAGTTCGGATAACAGAGGCAGCAAGCTGAGAAGCTGCGGAAGTTGCATCCTACATAACAGACATTAATGTAAACAAATATTCAAAATTTTCACCTTTATATGCATAAATGGAAAAATCTCATCTACCACGAGCTGCCGATAATCTACAATATGGTATTAGTATGATATGTGGAAAATGATCCACAACCATGCTACTGAAGTAAACACTAATAAACAAAAAATTTCAGCTCTATTTGAATTGCAAAATAAATAATCACAGTATTCTTCTTAAGTAACTATATATGCAATATTTTGAACTTGAAAATGCACTACAATCAGAATCAGAGCAACCGGTATCAGAATGCACCATCAGTTGCAAATAAATTCTATGCATAATCAAAGGCACAATGACAAGGTGATGTCATTTTACAAAAACAGTATCTCAATCCTAAGAATACCTTGAATCATCAAAATCTCAAACGAAATTAAAATCCCAACCTGGTGAGCGTAAGCAACAGTCAAGCTTCATGACATCTGACAAGAGATTAGAGTGTCTGACCTAACAATGTAAATAAGAGGTTTCTGACCTCTGCCACCAACAAATCCTATTCAAAAAGGATACTTTCACACATTCCCATGCCAACAAATGACACAACTCCTACTTAAATGAGAAGGCATCTAGGAAATAGAGAATGCATATCATATATATTGACAAATTAAATCAATATCAGTTCATATTGCCTCCTCCAACAATGCATAAACCCCTTTTTGGCTCAAAGTTCTGGTACACAAGTTAAATACAGTCTTGCTTGAACCAAAAAATAAAAGTCTGCCAACACTCACCTTACTCTCCTGTATGAGATTCCCCAAAATTACATCCATAAGCTGGTGGGATACTTCCTCATTTAGAATATGAGTCATTATAGACAAGACATCATTGATTAAACTCTGTTGATGGTGATCTCTGCCAAGAAAGAAAAATGACATTTTACTATCACGGCATATACAAAATGGTAAGTCAAAACAGTAAGAGTAGTGAAGCAATAAACAAAGGAGTCGAAAGAAGAGGCTCACATGCTGAGGCATTTAGTAAATGCTCCACATTATACAATGATTGCATTAAAAATAAAAGAATTTCAGAGGTAAAACATTTCACTAACATTCAACTAGGAGAGATAAACATGTAAAATTCAAAGTACCAATAAATTTAATAGCGGCTCTCAAATTAGAAATAAATTAATAAAATCTGCATGGTGAGCAGTACATGAAAACATTAACAAGTTAACTTGGGAGGCAAGTAGAACAGTAACATTTATCAAGCATATTTATCATGACTTAAAAGATTAGTAGGAAAAACAGTAACATATTCTCAACTTTAACAAAAAGTTAGTTTCAATTCAGAGACACCTAAACCATGACAGATTAAAAAATATATAGGCCTTGTAGGTTAATCTTGTATGAAAAAGATCATACAGAAGGGACTAAGTTAATTTAAGGTACAACTGTTGATGCAAAATTCAAAGCTACAATAAATAATGGAGGCTCCAATGTCAGAAATAAGTTACCAAAATCTGAGTGGCAAGTAGAACGTAAAAAAGTTAACAGTTTACATTAAAGGCAATGATAACTTTTTTCAAGTATGTTTTCATGAATTAAATGATTGGGAGGAAAAACTGTAACACTTTCTTAACTCGAGTTAAAGTAAGTTCCAATTCAGAGGCAAATACAATGAGATAGATTGAAAAATAAATACTCCTCGTAGGTTAATCTTGTATGAAAAAAAATCATACAAAAAGGATTAAGTTCATTCAAGGCACAATATCTTACAATTTGTTTAATTAAAAAGAAAAGATTATTAATTATCATATTTATACAGGAAGTAAAGAGAGAAGAGAATCTGACCTCACAACAGAGAAGAAAGTCTTAAACATTTCAAGAATCAAATCATTGCAACCGATATCCAGCATTATCACACAACATTTACATCGAGCAACAGTCTCCAATATTTTAACCCTCCTTGAGAAGAATGCACTTGTAGTATCAGCAAGCTCCGAGAAAATACTGATAATGAGTTCAAAAATGTCCTGAAATGAAAGAGTTTGGACTCTTGAATGATAAAAAGGAGGGAAATGACAATGGTGTACAGCAATAACAAAAAGAAGAAAATGTTACCCTAAGATGTTTATCTTCAAAGGGAGGTTGAGGTGCCAGGATCCGAAAAAACTCACTGACACAGATGGCCACCAAAAGTCTAACATCTTTATCAGTATGGTTAGATAAACCGTGCTTAACAACAGAATTCCTCAATGGCTTCGTGGCTGCCTCTAGTTTTCGCAACACTCGTGCCTTTGCAGCAACTTCTACTACAGAAGGCTGCTCTATTTGTGACAATGCGCTCACAACTTGCTGTGAAAAGAATTTTCAGCCACATGGAAGATCACACACAAGTTTTTTTCCTCAAAAAAATTGAATTCCATCAAAGAAGCTCTCAGGGAAATACTTAATTACGAAATTTTAGAGGAAAAAAGTAATTAGTAAATTTAACTAAATAAAGCATGATCTAAAGACATTGAACTATAGAGCCAAATAAACAAATATATATTCGATAGAATATTAAGACATATTCGACATGTTACTCATTCAAATTTCGAAGTAAATCCATGTTCGTAAGTAACAAGTTAATCAACTATAAGAATATCAGCACCTAACCATTCACTGTAAACACTCCATAATCAGTGGTATTAGACAATCCTAGCGACTTTTTTGAGAAAATTTACTTTGCCTTTTCCAAAGAGAAGAAGAAGAAGAAACTTATGCTTACACGAAGAGATTTGACGAGGACATCTTTGTTAGGACGAGCGAGCTGGCCGAGTTTGGTGCCGATTCCAGAGATGAGTTGCAATGTGGACTCTTCCATTTAGGGAGGAATGCTACAGAGAGGTTTGATAGGGAAAAAAATAAAGAAAAAGTTCAGTAGTGGCATGGAGGTGTAAGGATGTTGAGGGTTTCTTTTTGGGAGGGAGAATTGAAGAAACGAGAAATGGATTGCCTCGGTTTAAGGGGGGAGAATCCCGCCTTCCGAAGCGCGTGAACGTGACGCGCTGAGTCTAGGTTGTGACTGATGATGATGAGATCCGACGGCATTGAATGCATTGACTATGCCAGTGCCAGCCCAGCCCAGCCCAGCCCAAGGTCCATACCTTTGTTCGTGGCCGGGTCGATTGTGGCGCCTTTGTTCGTATTCTTTTATTCAAGTTCGTCTCGATTTATAAGCGATTCGATTATACCGTACACACTACCAAAAATATATGTTACAAAATTGAGTAAATTATAAAAATAATCATTTATATTTATTTAAGTTTACGTTTTGATAACTAATGATTCATTTGTTACAATTGATAATTAATATTATTAATTTGTAACATTTTAATTATTAAAACATTACTCAAAATTAAAAATATTATGAAAATTTAATGTGACACAAATTATCCCGTTAAATTATGATGTAAATTTCATGTAATCTCTTTTTAACACATAAAATAATATATATATTAATACTATAGATTTTTTTTTATGCATGTGAACCCTGCCACTTTATTTATTTTTTTGTCTCCCGGTTTTCCCCCTTTTTTTCCATTTTTTTTCTTCCCCTTTTCTCTCTTACCTAAATGCTCTCTACTCTCTCTAATGGCCAAACTCCAAACTAAAAATCCATCAATTTCAGCGCCGGTCATCGTGTCGATTGTCATTACCAGTGATTGGCAAAGCCCAAACTTCACCTCTAAACTCATTTTCTCATGCTCTTTTTGAATATATCTTCCATTTCATTAATCAAAATGAATATTTTTATATTTAAAATAAACATAACGAAATAACTTTTCATCATCATATCGTCGTTGGTCATTAGATTGACTTGTTTTTATAGTATGTTGCTCTTTTTGTTGAGCTCATCTTTTCCACCATTTGGATTGAAAGATAAATGCTCGAAATGTCAGGCATGGTAAATTCAAATAAGTCTCTTCAATTTTTTTACCTTTTACTTTCTTTCGTTTTTCTTTTAATGATCCTTTCATTGATTTGCAAGTCATTGTTTGAACAAAAGGGATTATCTTTTACTCTCTCTTTTTTAATTTGATTGTGTTTATTGGTTTTACAAATAATTGGTTTTGGGGTTGGTAATGGGGTTTGGTTCTATAAAAGGATTTACCGTAGTGGTGAGAATGGTTGAAGTGGGACTTGGTGGTGGTCTGTTAGGTGTGTGGCAAGAGAGCTTAGATTTAGAGTCTAAGTGGTGTTTTTTTAAGGAAGGGGTGATTGTAAGTGGTGGAATGGTTCTAGCAATTGAGAGTAGCTTAGGTTGATGATGATTGTTGAGGGTCCGAGAGAGAGCTAAGTAAAATGTGATGGTGAGAGAGGTGAATCACGGTGAGATGGTTTGAGGTGATAATGTCGGTGGTCGGTTTAGCCGAGGGGGATGGTTAGTGTTTGGGAGCTTTGTGAAGAAAGGAATGAATAGAAAAAAGAATGAAAATTAAATAAAAATGAAATAAAGCAATATAAAAAAGTGATAAAGGTTAAATTTAAAAAAAAAAGGTTTAGATTACATAGAGGTTAGCATTTTACAATACAATTTATGTCACGTCAGAATCCTATAACACCTCTAATGTTGGATGACATTTCAATGATTGAAATATTACAAATCGATAATATCAATGATCGAATCATAACAAATTAAATATCAATGACCAAAATATAAATTTAATCAATCATAAATGATTATTTCATAATTTACCCTACAATATTTTTCATACATCGGCTTTACAGAATATATTAAAGGAACTGAATCCCTGTCAGATAACCCTAATTACCAAGCACAAATAATATCGCAGCACGTGTTTTTTCCCGAAATACTGCAACACCTATCTTAGTAATAGTTTGAAAGTTTAACCAACTGTACCTTGTCCTTCCCTAGTCTATCTGCCCATTCATTCCTTGTGTTTTTATTCTTCCAGGAGCTCCTATTAGCTGATTCTTTGTTGTCATCGTAGCGTGGGTCTAGAAATACGGTATAATATATTTAATTTATTTTTTTATTTCAAATTATAGTATTATTTTAATATTTAATTTTATTATCATTATTTTTATATTAATCATAAATAAACACACCAATCATTCAAATTCACTTTTAATTAATTTTGACTCTTCTCCATTAACTACCATAGCATTACCTTCCCGTCCTCGTCCCCAATGATCACATACTCCTTATGCCTTTTTTTTTTTTTTTGTTTTACTTTATGAATAAGTTAACTAATTTTGTTAATTTATTTTTAAAAAATTAATGTATATTTATCATTTGATATAATAAATAATTTTAAATGATTATAAAATAATGAATTAAAATAGTCATACAAATATTATGCTATATATTATTATTTTA
The DNA here is from genome assembly GCA_039519145.1 of Kokia cookei. Classification (NCBI taxonomy): domain Eukaryota; kingdom Viridiplantae; phylum Streptophyta; class Magnoliopsida; order Malvales; family Malvaceae; genus Kokia; species Kokia cookei. The sequence continues at coordinate 33,821,925 of CM076899.1, read as the reverse complement.
TTAAATAAAATTACAATTTCACATATTTTAATAATTTCATAAAAATAAAATAATTTACAACTTTCATTCCCAATAATGATAAAAATATTATTATTTCTAATCTAATATCTTTAATAATCATTTTCTATTTTTACATCATTGCTACAATCGCATTTGAATCCAAATACACATCTCACCGTTATTTTTAATCTCATTATTACAGTATCTTATTTCATCGTTATAGTAACCAATCTCCCCGTCACCGTTGTTTTTAATTTTACTGTTGTAGAATTTTATCTCATTGCTACAATAATCAGTCGTACCGCCATCGTTATTTTTAACCTCACTGAAAGCAAACAAATCGCCAATCGCACCCACAGTGCATTGGAATCTTTTGTATAATTTTGCTTTGGTTTTCAATCTCACCACACCATAGATATTTGGATAGTTGTTTGGAACCCTTCCAGTGACACAAAGGTGTTACTCTGGATAGAGATTTATTGATTGGTGCTAAAAGCTCCAGTCCACCAATTAGCTTTCTAAAATACAAAATAAATTTCATTTTTACCCTTTCTTAACTCTCAAAGAATATTTTTTTGGGTTAAATATAAATTTGGAATCCAAACTTGTTCACTTCTCCCTAATTGATACTTATAACTTTTTTATCTTAGATTGGTACTCGAATTTTTTTTCGACAACTAAATCGATACTGAGTCTAACGTCGTTAAGTTTAGGACATGTGGCGAAATAAGATTATAACACATGGTATAAATGATGTCATGATGATGTCATAATCTAGAAAAATTTAAAAATATATTTTTTTCTTTTGACTTTTTTCTCTCGTCTCTACTTTTATTATTCTTCTGCAGTTTTCAACCAAAAAATAATTTTTATTTTCCAATATCCAAAAATCCCAAATCTTAATCCCCAAATTCATTTATTCTTCTTCTTCTTCTTCTTCTTTTTCCCTCCTCAACCCAAGTTGTTACCTCCGTCGTTGGCGGCAGTTGGCCTCCTTTATTTTATTTTTTCTTCTTCCTTTGATGAACCTTAGTTGTCGCCGTCTAAACTCCAATCGGGCACAATTAAAAATGTACTTTTCACCACCTCTCTTAAGCCTCATTCGATGTCTTTGTGAGGGCAATCAACTCGAATATTGCTTCATCTACTCCTTGGTAAATTGTGAATAACGTCTTATTCTCTCTTTTATTTCGATCTTTAATCTACTCATTGTCTTCTTCCAATGACTTATCCTCCTCGTAGCCATTTTCCACTAGGTTTCGTACATTGAGAGAACCTAAAAATGCCTTCGTTTAGATACTTCACATCCTGTAGTTGTTCTTTGGTAACTTGGGCACTTTTGATTAAATTGAGTTGGTCGAAGCTATGGTGTAGTAGCTATATTGGCTCTAATACCAAATCTGTTTGTATCAATTATACATAGGTGCAAAAAATGAAATGTAAAAAATAAAATAAGGAAGAGAATAATGTCACAAGAGAGAGAGGGGTTTTTTTTTATATTCATTCAAATTCCCAAATTTGATAACTCATTTGATTATATATATTAACTCAAATGGAAGCATTTAGAGAATCCGTTAATTACTTCTCCTATTTTAAATAGTAGTAGACTCTTTGGATTCTAACGCAACTTTAGTTGTCAACATGATTTTAATCTCACCACTATAGTAACTAATCTCATCAGAGGAAATCTACCTATTTAAAGGAGGCTTTATCAACAACATTAAGACAAATCTTCTTTTCTAGAAAGACTCATATGGAAGCCTAGATGGATCTTTACATTGTTTGGTAGTTTCGACTTGCATGTCATTGTCCCTACATTAGCTAATAAGATAAGAACCAAAGTATTTTTATGGGAATTTAAGATTCTTCCTTAAGGGAGTGAATTTAGCCTATAGGGTTGAATCTTTTAAGTAAATCTCATCCCCCACTTGAAATTCCCTCTCAAATTTGTTCTTGCTGACATGCATCTTCATTCTCTCTCCTCCTCTAGTTAATTGTTTACCAATAACTTGTTGAGTTGCTCCATTTCCTTAAGAATTTATTCTGCAGTAGAAACCCTTACATTGAAACTAGCCATATAAAACCTTGAAAGGTGTCGTTCCCAAAGCAGTATGGAAGCTTTTATTGTACTTGTAACAGCTCGTCTTTCAGTGGTGTCAGAAACAATGATTTTGGGAATCATAAAACCCGACGAGAAAATTTTTATAATGAGTGTTTAAATTAAATAAATCAATAATAATTTTATATGAAATTTTGAATTGACCAATTTTAATTATTGAATTAGAAGTTAGTAAGTGGTTTGGTTCAAAAGTCAAGTGGTTTTAGAAAATAAGGTATCGGGACCTCGTTTCTGAAATTAAGGGCCGTAAATATTTTTAGTAAATATTTACAGTCTTATTATATGTGAATTGAAGTTTGGTTGAGTAATTTTGATGATTAATTGCTTAATTAAGGAAAAATGAGTAAATTGAAAAAAGGGGTAAAAGTTAATTGCTATTGATTAAAAATAAAAGAGACCAAAGTGATAATTACACCATGGTCAAAATGTCCAAGCGGTGGAGGATATGATTACCTTCCACTAACTTTTGGAATATTTATTCCTTTAGTCCTAAGTAGTTTAAGGTTAAATTGAAATAAAGTTTATTTAGTTGGATTTTAAAATAATTGAAGGACCAATTGTGTAATTGGACCCTCCTTAAATGACTTAATAATAGAAATGAAGTGAAATTCTTTAGATTTTGGTAAATTGCTATTAAATCCTAATTAGATGAGGATTTACTAATTAGTCTATTTTTTTATATGATCGGGAATGGTTTAGAAGTCACGACTTCTATATGTTAGGTTGTAAATATTAATTATTAATATTTACGAGGTCATTAGTATTGTATTAAAATTTGGTTATGAAATTTAATCGTTTAGATAGTCAATTAAATGAAAAGGATTGAATCGTAAAAGGTGCAAAAGTTGAATTAAAATTATTAGGTATCAATTGGAGGTTTAGTTGAAGCACCTAAATGATAATTAAACCACCTACTATGTATATGGACGTTAAATTGCTAATTTCATGAAAATTAATTAAGGGTAAAATAGTAAATTGCTAAATAAATGGTTTTTAAACCAAATTAAGAAAGAAACATGTTTTTTTTCATCTTCTTCTTCTCCAAAATAGAATCGAAACCCTAAACACCATGGGAGGGAGCTTCGACCAACTTTAGTTCATGGGTTTGGTATGTAAATCTTGCTCGTTTTTAGTAATTTTTATGTTTTTGAGTTCGTATTAGCTTAATCTAGCTAACCCGGGGACTAATTTGTGCATCTGTTAAAGGTTATAAATTTTTCCATTGATGAATGTGTTGTTTCTTGAAAATTTATTGAAGTTTATTAAGCTTGGTTGTTGGATTTGATTATTTTGTAAAGTAGTTTTTGATGATTTTAATGTTAAAGGACTAAAATATTAAAAGAATAGATTTGTAAGGACTTGAGGTGAAATATTGCTAAATTTTGGCTGTAGAAATGCTTATAATCATTCGGAAAACTTGAAATTTAAAAATAAAATGGTTAATTTGCAAGTTTGAGCTAAAAGACTAAATTGAATAAAAGTGAAAAGTTAAGTGTAATTTTGTAAAAATACAAAAAATGCTTAATTACATCAAATGATTAAAAATTCATGTTGATTTAAATAATGAAATGAAATTATTGTAATAGATCAAGATCGTGTTCCGATCGTGGAAAAGGAAAAATTACGGATTTGCCTATGAATTTCACTTTAATTGCAATTTCGTATGGTAAGTTCGTATTGTTAAATTCCAATTTAAATTGCATATTTTGTACTTGTATACAATTGCTGTAAATTTAGAATGATAGACGGAAGTGAGGAAGACGGGAACAAATGAAAGGAAAAGATAACGGGCTTTTGAGCAGTAAATACAAAAGGTTCGATGACTATGTGTCTTCGTGAGTATATGAATCCTTTATGGATTATGAGGTTCGATGACTATGTGTCATCGTGAGTATATGAATCATTTACGGATTATGAAGTCTGATGATCATGTGTCATCGTAAGCATATGAATCCTTTTTGGATTATAATGTGTCATCGTGAGTATCAAATGAGAAATGAATCCTATTACAGATTAAAGGCCCGATGACTCCGTGTCATCGTGAGTTACCAAATGCGAATTGAAACCAACCTCAGATGAATACAGCTTACTCCTCTTGGTTAAATTTTAGATTGTATAACTTTGAAGTTTGGTAAACCTATTTAACTCTATGAACTTGCTAAGTTATGAAAAGCTTACCTGTGAAATTGTTGTTGTTTTGTAGATTCTATTTTACTGCTTGAAGATCGGATCGTCTCAAAGAAATCACACTATCTCGGGAGCTTGTTCGGTAAACTTTAAATCACTTGGTTATATGGCATGTACTAGGATGGTGTTGTCCTTTATATTACTTATTTGGGATTGTTGGATTCCTTGATATGATCTTAATGGAATATTTTTTGCTTGTTCAATGTGAAATATAGACTTTAAGTAATGTGATGCATTAGGATCGTGTTACTTAAGTTGTTTTTTGTGTAATGGTTAAATAGCATGGTAACATTTTGATGAATGTTTTGATAGATATTCTTTGTTGTTATGTGAAGCATTAAATACCAATATGAAATATTTATGTAAGTATGATTTTAAGAAATTGGTAAATGTTGTGGACTATTGTGAAAACTTGGAAATTTATGTATGTATTTGACATCTGCATACTTGTTTCGGTAGTATTCTTGCTTGTATCGATAGAAGTACAAAGGAAGTGAGATGTAGGTTACTGACTTGTGTTGTTTCGGTAAATGCAAGATAAGTATCGGTAGTCTATGAACTTGTATCGGTAGAAGTTGTAGAATAAAACTTCTTAACTCTCTAGAGTTTTTAGTATCAGTAGAAGCATGATTTGTTTCAGTAGTTGTGTCACAAGTATCAGTAGAACCATTTTGAGTATCAGTAGAACTCTGCACCATTTCTAAACTATTTTTTATACTTGTCCAACAGGTACCGGTAGAAGCCTTCAAAAAATCATGAAAATGACCTTTTTGCCCTTGTTGAGTTATGATTATAATTAATTGATGATTTATGACATGATATTAAAAGATGGACAATGATAAATGAATAGAAAGACACCAAGACCCTGACCGGTGACGATTTCAGGTTTTGGGTGTTACAGTACTCCCACTCAACTAGTGATGACCATTTAATCTTTTTCTTAGGTTAAAGAATACACGTGCATTTTAAGTATTACTTTAGACATTGATTAAGTCTTTCAAATTAATTGAATGATAGGTTGTTGGCATTTGCATGATAGTTCTCACTGGTTCACAAGCTCCTACCAAATCATACTTGTAAATACTTTATCCTTATTTGTAATGATGACTTTAGATGCCTCATGTAGCTTGTACACTTCCTTTAAATATAACTTAGATGCATCAACAGTTGTATTGGGATGAGCTAATGGTAGGAAGTGAGCATACTTGGTGATTTGTCTATAACAACCAATGTGTAACTATAATTTTGTGATTGTAGCATGACTTCAATAAAATCCATTGTCTTAACATCTTTATTATCGTTAAGATCCATCTCAATGTATTTATACTCTCTTCTACTGGACTTTAGACATCTATACTTCATGATGGATATGTACTTAATACTTTAGCCTACATTTTCCTTAGGATCCTCATGTTTATGTTGTCCAAGGAAGTATCAAAGGTCATGTTGAATGTCCTATCTGATTAGAAGATGACTTCATCATTAGTTGAATACATGTCTCCATTCAAAAAAAAAAATTTGTGCCAAGAATCGATCCACTATCTTGAACCTACCAAATAGTACATTTCAAATATTACAAAAAAAAACTCTAACAATTTGAACAAATCTTAATAACAATGATTCTAACAACCTTATCTCTAACTTACTATGATGGCACTCATATACAATAACATAATTTCCTTATACCATACACAAAACATATTCAATAAATGGAATAATAATAATACCATAACATTTGTAACAAATTCAACATTTCATAATGATAATGATACCAACAACATTAACACTAACTTACTACAATGACAACCATACACAAAAATATAAATTTCTTAGATCATATGTGAAATTTATTCAATAACTGGGAAAACAATAATAAGATAACATTATTTGCCATATCACTAGCTTGTGTGTTATGAAAAATTTGCACTTAATGAGTTCCTGAATCTTTACGCCTATTGGAATGTTTGTAATAGGACTATGGAAGAGAAGATTTTAAGAAAGTTGTACGTTAAATGCTTTTTTTACATTTCTTTTCTAATGAAATCGTTGAATTTATAGGAGATAAAAATAGGATCGATCAATTTAACTATACCTAAAGTTAATGACAATCAATGTCAACTTCACCATTAAAAAATATCAATGAATTTGGCACCTGTAATAATCAAGTTTTGTTCCACCATGTCAACTTCATTCTTGTAATTGCGAAGTACAAGATTCTTAAATGAAATTCTAAAAAGTAGTCATTAGGACCTCGATATCCACTTATGTTGAGTTAATTGAATTGTTTTTCATCTTTAGGGAATGTTTGGATTATAGATTTTACACATATTATTAGAAAATATATGTATTTCTATAAAAACTAAGGTAAACTATAAAATGGTCATCAAACCATTGCATTCCTTCTATTTTGGTCATTGAACTATGAATTTTTCCGGTTTAGTCACTAAACTTTTAAAATCAAATATTTTGGTCACTCAAAGTTGATTTTGACTTTTTTATTATCTAATAAAAAATTTAGTCCTCCAATTATTATTCATTATATCAATTTGATTCTAAATATAAAACATTAAACAAATTTAGCTCTCAATGTTTACAAAATTTGTCATTTTAATTTGAATTCTAAAAAATTAACATAACTTTATCTATAACTAAACAATCCATTTCCTATAATTTTGTCTTCTATTTGAAGCTAAAGATGGCAATTTGAGCTCACTCTTTTTTTTGGATATTGAATTTTGTTGTTTGGTGATGTTCTTATTATAAGTTGGTTGGTTGGCTGTTGTAGCCTCTGTCCAAGAATTGTAATCAATTTTGTTTCATCAATCATAACCTTTTAAATATCATTACTATATGATGCTATTTTCATTCCTTTTCCCCCTTTTCCATGTGTTGAATTGATAAATGGGGTGTATAAAAATAGTCTATGCCAAAGACGATGTTAGGAAATTTATATTGGAGTAGGATAATATTATAAAATTTTGAAACTTAAACCTAAGATTTCTAGGTTAAGAGGCTTAAATTATTAAGGGTAAACTACAAAAATAGTCACTTTTGTTTGCCTCAGGTTACATTTTAGTCACTTATATTCGAAATGTTACGTTTTAGTCACTTATGTTAGTATTTTGTTACAAAGTAATCATTGTACCGTTAAGTTCCGTTATCTCCCTAACGGTAATCATACGTGGCAGTCCAACTAGATTTTAAGTGCCAACTTCAATTCCCAAATGGAATGAGAATAAATCTTTAATGAAATAATTTTAATTAATTAAAATTTTTAAACCCTAAACCTTAACTGTAAAAATCCTAAACCCATTTCTACACACCTCTCTTTTTCATCTTCATCTTCATCATCTTCTTTTTCCTTTTTTATCCCAATATCTTCAGTTATAAATCTGTCTCAAAGCTTGAATCTTTAAAACCCATTAACCTAAAGATTCAAAGATCCAATATCTTCTTCCCATTAAGTTTATTTGAGTTAATGAGTTTTAAGGATTTAAGTTTTGAGACAGATTTGTAATTAAAGATGTTGGAATCAAAAGGGAAGAAGATGGAGATGAAAAAGTCAAGTGTGTGGAAATGAATTTAAGGGTTTTTCAGCTAAGATTTAAGTTTAAAAATTTTAATTAATTAAATTTATTTAATTAAAAATCTATTCTCATCCCATTTGAAAATCCAAGTTAGCACTTAAAATCTAGTTGGAATGCCATGTAGGATTATCGTTAGGGAGATAACGGAATTTAACGGCAGAGTGACCACTTCGTAACAAAATAATAACTTAAGTGACTAAAACGTAACATTTCAAACATAAGTGACTAAAATGTAACATGAGGCAAACAAAAGTGACTATTTTTGGAATTTACCCAATTATTAATTTTCGTAATGGAACAAAAATTAATTTATTGAATATTTTATAATTAAGACTAAATTGATAAATTTTGTAAATTTTGAAGGATAAATTTATTATTTTTTAGAATTCAAACTAAAATGACAAGTTTTGTAAACATTAATGACTAAAATTATTGAATATTTTATATTTAGGATTAAATTGATATAATGCGTAAATATTAGAGGGTTAAATTTTTTATTATTTAGATCAATAACAACAGCTCAAAATTACTTTGAGTGACCAAAATATTTAATTTAGAAAAATTTAGTGACTAAATTGAAAATATTAACAGTTCAATGATCAAAATAGAACAAAAATAATAATGTAAGGATATATATATATATTTAAATATAGTTTACCTAAAAAGTAAAATATCATTATAAAGTAAATTTTAAAATTTAAAAAAAGGATAGGGACAAATTAGTCTTTTTAACGGTAAAAATGGTAATAAAGTTTGAAGACTCCAAGATCGAGAATCTGACTTGTGTTGTGTGTGTTCACTTCATTCCAAATTTGTCCCCTTCATCTCCACGCGCACGCACTCTCGCTCTCTGCTTCTTCTTTGCTGTCAGCCATTTTACGCCAAAGAAACCCAAACCCAAACATTGTGACTTTCTTTTTCTCAAGTTTAAAGAGTGGTGCTGTTTTTGTTGAGAGTGGAGGGTAAAACTTAAAACCCAGCTGAGCAAACCCTAGCAACCATCAACTCCACCCATTCCATCCTTAGATTGGATAAAAAACTTCTTCTATTTGTTTGAAATTCTCGTTTCTTACTGAAGGAAAGAACCCCATCTTGCTACTTTGAGTAGCAAAGCAAAGCTCACTCGGTTCTTTTACATTTTTCCACCACTCTGTTTTACCCTGCTCTTAACCGAAGAGGAACAAGCAAAGAAGCCCCTCCAATCCAGCAACCTTACAATGCCTAACCGAAATCCCACTTTTTTCTCCTCCTATGTTGCCTTATGCTTCATGATTTTCTCAAATGTAGCTTTGGTAACTTCAAAATCAACCATCGAACCCTGTTCAAACTCCGATTCCTGCAACGCTTTGCTGGGATACACTCTCTACACTGATTTGAAAGTGGCGGAGGTTGCTTCCCTCTTCCAGGTTGACCCCATTTCCATTCTAACAGCTAACGCCATCGATATCTCTTACCCTGACGTCGAAAACCACATCCTTCCTTCTAACCTCTTCCTCAAGATACCTATCCTCTGTTCCTGCGTTGATGGGATAAGAAAATCCGTTTCCACTAAGTACAAAACTCGCCCACAGGACACACTTTCATCCGTTGCTGACTCGATATATGCTGGTTTGGTGTCAGCTGATCAGATCAGGGAGGCTAATTCCATTTCTGATCCTTCTGTTCTTGATGTGGGGGAGAACCTTGTCGTTCCTTTGCCTTGTACTTGTTTTAATGGGACTGATAATGGACTGCCCACCATTTATCTATCCTATGTGGTGAAGGCTGTGGATACTTTAGCTGGAATTGCTGCCAGTTATTCCACTACCATCACTGATTTGATGAATGTTAATGCTATGGGGAGTACTTCTATTAAGGCCGGTGATATTCTGGCTGTTCCTTTATCAGGTACTTTTCCATTGCCTTGTTTTGATGAATTCTGCAATGCTCAAATCATTTTATGCTAGCTATGTTTTTGTCTTGCGTACATTGTAGCCTAGGATACTAGGATTAGGCTTTTATATAATTACTGCAAATGGTATTGCTATATATAACCTTTTTGTAGTATTATAGTTTTTGCATTGATGAGTTCAAGTTGGTGGAATTGAGTAGTATATTTTTATGCTTTTGCTTTGTTTATGTCTGTTTCCTAAGGGCAATGGAAGTTAAGTGTTGTTTGTTTCGGTTCTTGCAGCTTGTGCTTCAAATTTTCCTAGATATGCCTCAGATTATGGATTGATTGTTCCTAATGGGAGCTACGCTATTACTGCTAGCCACTGTGTCCAGTGCAGTTGTGGGCTCGGGAGTTTGAAGTAATCGAGCTTTTTCTTAGCTTATTAGTTGTATGATTGACTTTTCTGCTTGTGATTGTTCGTTTTCCCTAAATCTAACAGTACTGATTGTGTCGTACAGTCTGTACTGTATGCCGTCTTCGTTGGCTGTTTCTTGTTCAAGCATGCAATGTAAAAGCAGCAATCTTAAGCTGGGGAACGTTACAGTGCAACAAAGTACTGCTGGATGCAATGTTACTTCTTGTGCTTATGGTGGTTATGCTAATGGAACCATTATCACTTGGTATACTACAGCTTTTACTTGCTTTTATTAACGGTTTGAGAAATCATCTGTGTGTTAAACCTTGTCTTTGTTCTGCAGGTTGTCATCAACTCTTCAACCTCGATGTCCAGGTATGAGTTTGTAAAACCTTGTGATTCCAAAACGCACCAAGACAAGCAATTGTTTAGTTTTAGGGTGACTCGCAGATTTGAGCTTCCCCCCAATCTAATACAATGTGAAGTTCTTATCTGGTTTTGTTTATCAAATCTTTTTTTGTCTAGCATGTACAAATACAAATAATGATTTATTTATTCATCAGTTTGTTACCTTCATTGCTGGTGCATTTTTAAAAGAAATGAAAGTTTCAGCTTCCATGACAGCACTTATGGCTTCAAATCTCGAGGAGCTGAACATGAGCAGTTTCATGTTTTGATTTCACAAACATTTCCAGATGGTCATAGAAGACTTCTTGACTGATTTAGATTCCCATTAAATAATGCAGGACCGCAGCAATTTCCTCCCCTTGTGGCCCCACCTACTCATGTAACACGGGATTCAGCTTTCGCCCCAGCACCTGCACCCCAGTCAGATGGTGGTACCACAACAACTGTGCCTAAGACAGTGCCATCTACTGGGTCACATCCTGGACTTGGCCCAGCAGGTGCCCCTATCGGAAGTACATCTGATGCTTCGACTTTGGTGAATTCGGTTGCTGCTGTTCCTACTGCACTTATGATTTTTTTGCTTATCAAATTAATCCCACCCTTCTCCTTGTAAGTTTGCTCCTTGTTTTGAAGGTTTCTTTCTTTTTGACCTGTCCGAGTTGTGTATTGTATGTAACTTTGCCCATGATTGCATTACAGTATGTGCCGTGAGCTTTCAAATTGCACTTGTAAGTTAATTTACTTGATTTCTACTCATTCAGTGCAATTAATGGGGAGTAGCCTTCTTTTCTGTTTCATTAAATTTTTGCTAGGTCTAGTCTTTGTTATTGCTACAATATTAGTGGGGAACAGCATAAGAGAATAGCTAGTTTTGAACCTATCGGGTCTGGTCTTACTGATTCACCAGAGGATGTTGCTTAAAAATAAACTGGACAGTAGGTGCTAAAAATCTGGTTTCAAATCCAACGTGTATACGTTTTTCTTATCAAATATGGAAAAAAGTTTATATTTTCAATCTTTTTACTTTTTACCCTTCCAATTTTTCATCTTTTCAATTTTTTTTCTACTCTATCAAAGTGATGCTTAAAATTCCACTAGGTAAATTTGGTATCCGAGTTTGACTTCAAGACTCAATTTGGTATTTGAGTTTTCTCCCCTCCCCCCATAATTTGGTACTTGAGATTGATTTCAAGGTTCAATTTGGTTTTCGAACCAAACAGCAGCATTTGACCCTATAACTTTTTGACATGTTAAACATTAAAACTAAACTTAAGTATCAAATTGGTAAAAAAAAATTCAAGTATCAAATTGAAAATATGTATGCTATCAGATTGTAATATTTTAAAAAGTTTTAGGCTAGTGTTTGGTTTGATGGCATGTTTTTGGAATTGAATTGAATTGATTTCTTACAGAAAAGAAAAAAAAAATTGGCCCTAGAAATTGTATAATTCGAATCTCTTCACTTGTCAAATAAATAAAATATAGTGACAAGATAAGGGGGTTTGTGGGGTGAAGGTCTTAAGGCCCGAGGTTGTAGCGCGTTACAGATCCCCATTAAGCACAAAATTAGACTAGGGTTGCGATTGGGGGTGTCGGAGCGGAGCTCTTGTGGTACGAAACATATTGCGTAAGTTGAATTTGTATAGAATAATAGGGTTTTTCAATCTTATAAGTAATCGAAATTTTTTTTTGTATCATTCGATTTTTAATTTTAGTGAATTTTTCAAGTTTTTCGATTAAAAAATGCGTGTTGATTTTTAAAAATGATAAGCAGAAAGATTTAGCCGTTGCTAAGAATATGGAAAGCAAAATACTAATTGATCAAATCTCATAAGGTGACAACGCCTGATCATGTAAACTCTCTCTCTCTCTCTCTCAATATCGCTTGAGATAAATATGACATAAATGGCTGATATACTCCAGACTTTTAGAGGATCTCTCTGGAGAAGTAAATAAAGAGTGGCTTGATTTCCAGCAACAGTTGCGTCAAATAAATCTGAAGGATGATACTGCCTGAAAGGTTAATTTAAGGCACGAGATCATCAATTTTATATTATGGCAAAAATAACAATAATCATCATGTTGCTGCTCCAACTGAGGGTAGTTTAGGGTTAACCATGCACCAGATAGTGAAGATTCAAAAACCTGAAGCATTCTATATAGTTTGATTAAAGCTACCAACCTTCTCTATTCTGGAACCATATTTCTCAGCTTCTTCTTCCACAAACTGCATGCGGAAAATGACACATATAAACACACGTACATACGTGTGTGTATATAGGAACAAATGATCAGCCAAGGTATGGAAGCAACTGAATCGTATGTATGTATGTATGTGTTAAATTTGATGCAAGCGCACCTGTCCAGTGACAGTATATAGCCTGTTATACCAACCATTGGATGCCATTCCAATAGCTGAAAACAAATGTCTTCTACTTTCTCCTGGATTTTGCACTGTATACTCAATATAATAGAAGCCTGATAAACGGATAAACAAAACCAGTTAATTGATCAAGGAAGAGGATGGTCTTGCAATAATTATAGTAATATATATGTATATACCATTAGCAGCTTTGCAGTCAATGAGTTTTGCAGCCACACCAGGGGGCCTTTGCCAACTTCTGTCCAGTCCACTAACCTACCGGAAAAACGCAGTTAAACAAAGCATGGTTAAGCAAAAGCTCCAAAACCAAGAAGAAAAGAAAAACCGTACCAGAGTGTCTGCAAAAGCATCAACTTTACCGAAGGATTCCATTCGAGTAAAATCGGGACCAAGCCCCGTGATGGCAACGCTAACTGAAGCAATCAATTTTAGTTTGTTGCATATGCAATCGCAAACCTGGAAATGGATATGGGAAATTAGTGCATGTGAGCGAGACTAGCATTCATTACCATTTGAGTTGGCTTCTTCTTCTGGATAGAAAGCAGTAATGGACTTGAAATTATTGGGTTCACCAGCTCCCACTTGCCAATCTACAACAGCAACAAGTAATCATTTCATTTTACAACCACTGAAATGGATATAGGAAAGAGTCACTGACCTTGCGGAATAAAAATCTTGAACTTATTCTCTTCATCAGTATAAACTCGGAAATCTTGTGGCACATCTGAAAGAGAGAGAAACAAGATAAGATCAAAACTGAGAACAAATTAAGACTGAAAAAAGAAACAAGTAAAATAATGAACAGGGTTACCAATCTCTGCGACTGCAATAGCAGTAGACATAATTAATTGGGGAAAAGAAAAAGCAATAAGAGGCGCCTGAAGTATAAATTGTCTTCTTCTTGTTGAAGTTGCATGGCCATCGTCTTCCTTCATTTCTTCTTGATTTTGCTGTTGCATTTGCAGGCGCTGCACTCTCTTGGTATTACTATTTAGGGGAAAATGTAGTAATCCTCCTCCTCCTGATCAAAATATTACCATGAAATCAATGGGGTAACCAAAAATTAAAAAAAAAAAAAAAAGGAGTGTATGTAGCAATAGCAGTGCTCGTCTGGTACACCTTTCTTTTTCAAACATGGTGAAATGTAGAGGCACCAGGATGAGGAGGCCATTCTCTTTTTTCTGCTTTTCCAGGATTTTATTTTATTTTATTTTTATTTACCAAGTATATTTCATGTTAGTTTTTATATGTCACGGCTTTCAGCTTGATTTTTTCTTTTTCTGTGGTTCACAAACAAATCTTATCCGAAACTCTACAAGAAAAGTTTATCGCCCACAGGACACGCTTTCATCCGTTGCTGACTCGATTTACGCTGGTTTGGTGTCAGCTAATGAGATTAGGGAGGCTAACTCCATTTCTGATCCTTCTGTTCTTGATGTGGGGGAGAACCTTGTCGTTCCTTTGCCCTGTACTTGTTTGAATGGGACTGATAATGGACTGCCCGCCATCTATCTATCCTATGTGGTGAAGGCTGTGGATACTTTAGCTGGAATTGCAGCCTGTTATTCCACTACCATCACTGATCTGATGAATGTTAATGCTATGGGGAGTACTTCTATTAAGGCTGGAGATCACATTGTATGTACTAAGTAGACAAACTTTTCTAGCATCAAGACACCTTCAATCAATTAAAGTACGTAAGCTCTACCGTTATGTTGAATACTTTTGGTGTGACATTCTGTGGGAGATGCCCGAATCACCTCCTCAATTCGTCTTTGTAATCGAAAGCATATTGATATTCCAAACATTACAACAAGGACCTGCATAAATTAAACTAAAAAAATTTCCCCTTATTGGACACCTGTCTATTAAAAGATTGCCAGAAACGCTACATTTTTTAACATTATTGTCGCTTGGTCGCATGAGAGATGAAACATGTAGGTTTTGTGTCTTCATCATTTAACAAGAGTGAAGACGAAATATGAAACGAAACTAAAATTTTCAATTTGGCTAGCGTGATATAGAGGTGTTCATGAGCCGGGTTGGATCAGGTATAAGTATGATATTAACATATTTTATACTTGTCCAAATTCGGCCCGGCCCGAACTATGAGTCTAAAATTTTGTCAAAACCCGTCCATATTTACAAAAGATTAATTCAAGCCCATTTTAAGCCCACCTATATATTTTTTTAATTTAAAAAAAAAAATATTCATATTGTTTTATTTTAATATTTAATAAGTTTATACATTTTTTATTTATTGAAAATTTTTATATAGTCATCTTAACAATTTTTTAATGTTTACATTAGAGTAGTATTATATATTTAGTATATGTTTATTTTTTTTAATGTGTTTTAAATTAGATAATATATAAAAATAACATAATATAAAGTATTATAAACTTAAAATGGGTCGGGCCGATTCGGGGTCGAACCTTGAATGTTTAAGCTCGAGCCTGACCCATATTTTAAACGGTACTAATTTTTTGCACAAGCTCATTTTTCGAGCCTACTATTTTTATCCAAAACCTCCTGAATTTTGACCAAACTTTCGAGTTTGGATGGATAGCCTAACCCATAAACAACGTCTGTTTAAACAAGAAATGATTCTATTGTCATCCAAATTAATTTCCATATTACAATAAATTTGAGCTTCAAGAGAATACTCCATTATTGCTACATCATGACCTACATGTCTTTCTTTTGATCTCAATAAGAGAATAATCGTTACAGAGAAAAATCAATAATTTGATTTAAGAAACACTTAAGTACATAAGATGTCATAGAATGTAGAAAGGAATGTTTTGAATTTTCCGTGAAAATACCATTTTAAACTGACTATTTATAAGTTTTAGAGTTAATATTTCAATAGATTTTTCAAGAAACTCAATATTTGTGAGTGCCTATATCAATTTAAATAATGTGAAAAAAATCAATTCAAATAACAATTTAAATAATAATAAAAAACTTTTGAAAACACACAATTTAAATAATCGATGTAAAATGATCTCTTTTCATGTGCTCTCAATTTTAATATTGAGTAAATTGATTCTTCTCAAAAAAAATTGGAGTAATTTAATCTCTATCAATTTCGAAAGTGAGCAACTAAAGACAATTAATCACAACGTTAATGTTTTTCGTCAATTTTACATAAATTTGACTAATATAATAACAAATTTAGATCTCATAATCTATACATTCTATCAATTTGGTCATGGTTTAAAAAATTTAGCCTCCTATATTTTTGTAAATGTGTAAACGTTAAGGCTAAATTTATTATTTTTTTAGAATCAAGATCAAATTAACAAAATATGTAAACATCAAAGGTTAAATTTATTATCATACCAATCAAAACTATGCACAATTGACAAATTACATAAATTCTAGTGATTAATTGTCTTTAATTGCTCATTTTCAAAATTGATAAAAATTTAAATTGCTCTAATTTTTTTAAAGGAGACTAATTTACTCAATTTCAAAATGGAAAGGGACTCGAGAAGTCTTTTTAATTAATAAATAATAGAACCTAACAAGTTACTCTAGTGGAAAAGAGGATATTATTCATTCTAGGAGTCTCGGGTTCGAGCACCTATGTGTGAAAGGTGTGTGTGCGTTGTCAAAGGGTTAGAAAATCTGAACAGATATTACCATGTAATTACACCAATATATTAAAAAAAACTAATAAATAATAAAACTAATAATCACACATATTCTCGTCTTAGATGGACATCCAAATTGACATTTAAAACCCATTTGGATTGCCACATTAGGTTGCCATTAGAGAGGTAATGAAGCCTAACGGAAGAGTGATCACTTCGTAACAAAACGATAATATAAGTTACTAAAATGTAACATTTCAAACATAAGTAACTAAAATGTAATCTGAAACAAACAAAAGTGACTATTTTAATAATTTACTCAAAAACCAAACAAATTCAATTATAGAAGAATTAAAAAAGGGTCAGAGAGAGTCAAAGCAAGTAACAACGCTTTAAACGAAACTGGTCGACGGTCTTAGCAGAAACGGCATTTTCGGACACGTAAACGTGAAAACGACAACATCCAACCCCCCTCTCCCCCCATATCTCAAGCCCCCGAAGAAAAGTTCCATTTTTTACCTTCATCAATGGGCGGCCATGAAGCTGTGGAAGTTGCCAAGACCGTCCTCGAAGTCGCCGACGTCGCATGGACCGCCATGGAATGTAGCCACCACGTCCACCATCACCATGATGCTGCCCACAATTTTCACAATTCCGAGCTTCAAAAAGAATTGGAAACCCTAAAATCCGAAAATCGGCGTTTAAGGAATCAACTGGAACAGAACCTCAAACTTCTCAATAATTTATCTGAATCTCCTGTTCTGTTAAACGATTGTCCTCCTGACGTATGCAAATTTCAATCTTTTAGGGTTTTTTTTTTCTGTGTGCGTGTTAAATTTTTTTGGTTCTAATTTCTGAAATTAATTGCAGCTCTATACTCGGTTGGTATCTACCGTAGATTCTAGAGACTTTTTGACGCGACTCAAATCTCTTAATGAATCCAATACTAAAATTGAGTTTCCATTCAAGGAAGCTACAGGTTCTTATATACTAAATCTCTTAAGTTAATTATAATTGTTTAATAGAGTAAATTATGGCAGAGTAATGCTACTTTTCTCATCATTTTTATATGAACTATTTGCACCTGTCAATGTTTAGGAGTTCATAATTGGACTTATAAATTATGACCTCATCTGATGGGGTAAATTTCTCCTTTTATTTTAGGAATGTATGCATTGAATGATCAGGTAATATGTTTTTTTTCTTAATTAGGAGATGATATACATTCAGCTGAAGTTCTGATTAACGTTGACCAAAAAGATCCAAGTTGGTGGGTATGGGTAACTGATGAAATGGTTCCAAGCAATGTTGAAGAGTGGAGTGGAATTGATGATGAGAATTACATTGTTGTTAGCGAAGAGCATGTTGTGGATGGTGTTGCTAACTTTATGGCAAAATGCATTTTGTCGAACCCTAAAGCTCAGGTTTTTAGCTACTTGTTTTGCATTTCTCCATTCGTAATTTACTATATTTACCGTGTTCTTATGTTTGTTTTGTGATCCTGATATTGCAGACTTTGACCCCAGAAGAACTGCAGAAAAGTAAGTTTGCTTCATACTGTAATTATGCGTTCAATTTCCAGATGTGTCTTCCACTTTACATGTTTGGTAACCTTAATGTTTAGACACTTCAAAAGTGGTTTTTTGTTTTACGAGTATGTTGCCTGACATTTTGAAATTCGCTGATGAATTTCAGCAGATAGCATTGGTTTCCATTGAGTTTGTAACTAATTAGCATGCCTCTTGCCCTATTCTTCTAACCAATTTTGAGTATCATGTAGCATTTACTTACTATGATGAGATTTATAAGCAGCTATGCTGAAAGCATTAGAAGGTGTCGGCAAATTGGAGAAGGTTTTGAGCATTTGGCATGCTGGAAAGATGTTCTATACATTGTCAACTTGGGGACTTACACTGGCTGGGTACGTTCTGCTGTTCCTTCTTTGTTTTGTGTACTTGTAAATCACATTCCATGCCCTCAAGGTAAAAAAGAATGGCATGCTTGTCCTTTATTTTTTGAGAGGATAGGCTTGCGTAAACTTTGTGTACATCGTTGAACCTTGATCCTAGTAGCAATGCTTATAGATCCTCTTTTAGGAAGATCAAAGTCCAATATACATTTTGCATGGATGATTAAATCAGTTCTGATAATTTATGGAACCTGCTTCGATTTGTAGCAGGTGAAAGACATAAATGGCTCCTCACACCGACACATCTTTACTTTTTTTTATATCTTAGCAAGTATTTTATTTGTTGAAATAACTATGCCTTTCATATATAAACCATGTAAACTCCACACAGAAACATTTGATTAGTTATCTTGCGAGTTAAATGCAC
Organism: Kokia cookei; assembly: GCA_039519145.1. Lineage (NCBI taxonomy): Eukaryota > Viridiplantae > Streptophyta > Magnoliopsida > Malvales > Malvaceae > Kokia > Kokia cookei. The sequence goes on along the minus strand of CM076899.1, from coordinate 33,803,018 downwards.
GCAATTTATTGAAGTACTGTTTGAACAAACTTATCACCTGTTATACTACAGCATAGACCTGGGATCTCTAAGTTTGCCTTTACTACGAAACCATCAATAGTATTTTCTTTTTACTGCAAAGTTGTATATATTTAGTGTTATGGAAGATTGGTACCCGACAGATGTTCTCAGGTGCCACTAGATTTAGAAAATCGAGAATTTAAACACGGTGTGCTAGGCTTTAGCCATGTCTGTATTTAGTTTCTAATCTAATGAATTAAACTTTTATTGATCGGTATTTCTGTGACTTGGACAGGTTATATAAGAGCCGTACTATAGTGAAACTTGCTGCAATGGGCATTCACACAACTGGCAAAGTTGTAATGAGGGTACTATGATAGCAGAGGAAGAAAGTTATTGACCAAAATAAAAAGTGGTCTATCTGAACGGTAGTGATGCAAGGTTGTTCAAGTCAATGTGGGTGTGAAATGTAAATGTTGTGAATAGATACGGTTGTATTTGTACCATTTAATGGATAAATTGTATTTACCATCCCATGCTTCTTGTTGATAATTATTCTCTTTTGAGCTCAAATTATCCCAACATGGGTGAATCAGTGTTAAAAAAAAAAAAAAAAAAAATCTAAAAATGAAGGCTCAGAAGAAAAATACAAAGAACTTCAATTTTCTACTTTCACTTAGTTTATCATAATTAAAGATTTTCCTCAATACATTAATTTGTACTTTTTAAGAACAAGCATTATTTTCTAGTTTCGAATGTCAAGTAATTTCTCACAAATTCATAGATGGACATATTTCATCTAACCTTTCAAATTCATGTACATTCATTTATCATCACCATTCATTATTCACATTTCCATCCACCATTTCAATACCGTTTCTCATCATTTGTCATTTCAATAACAATATATTGCTTTTACTATTTATTTCCCCATACTCTGACAGATACACAAATCAAACCAACACATCAGTTTGGCACTCAGTGCCTCATCGAATAAATCCGAAGCAAATAGTTGTGCCCAACGCTATAAGTAAATTTGACACTCGGTATCTCATCGGTTAAACCGAAGCAAATTAACACCTAGTGCCTCATCGACTTATAGTCGAAGTAACCTTGAACTCTTCCTATCCTATGGCATGCCAACTATATCCGACTATTCCCGAACAATTAATAGGTTATTCATTTTATATTCCAATACCAACCAATGTCTTAATTCACATTTACTTTCAATATGTATACATTTATTCAACATATATAGCAACCACAATCATTTCAATACATATTTAATTCTCACATTTATATAAATATACACATTTTTCAAATATACTCAATTTAGTCCTCACAATAATCAATTAATTCAAATAATCTCAATGGAACAATTCTCACCATGTATAAATAATTCAACATTCAACAATTTATAAGTTAATTCAAATTATAGAAACACAAACCATGAACTCCAAACTATTTGTTGACGATTTTTTTTCCTTTCTTTTTCAAGGAACCTGAGTTGACATTAACTACGGATTAAAACAAACATAATATTTCATCGATTGCTAAGCAATTTCACATTTAATTGAAAATTTGCACAACTTTTGTATTTTATTTAATTTAGCCCCTAAAATCGTGACTAACATAACTTCCACATTTAAACCACAAATCTTATGTCGAATTCTCTAGGACTCCTATAAGACTTCTTATTTCTCAAATACACCACAAATTTCATAACTTATGCATTTTAGTTCCTGTTACACAAAACCATCAATTAGCTTTACAATTTAATCCTTTTGTAATTCTAAACTTAAAATCTATCAAAATAACACCTCAAGCTTCAATTATTATACAATGGTAACATCTTAAAACTTTAACAGTACCAAAAATTACAACATTGTTCGACTAGCTTATGCTTTAAGAATTTCGAAAACATAAGAATTACAAAAAAAAGGACTAAATTGAAATAACCAAATTGAAGCTTGAAACCTATGAAACCCTTGTCGTTGGTCCTTCTCCCTTTTATTTTTGGTTTAGAAATGTTTAGGATGAAAAGAGAACGAATTATTTCTCTTTCAATCCACTAGATATAATCTTTTTCTTTTAATTAAATTTTAATTTATTTTATATTATAAATAACTAATGTTTATATAATATAACATGCATTATACTTGGTTAACCGGCCATACACTCATATTTTTAAGGTTTATTTTCCATTTAAGTCCCTTATATTAAATTCTAATTAAAAATCTTTAACAATTCACATTTTTATCACTTATGAGATTTAGTCCTTATACTAAATTTAAGCACCAATCCGACGAATTTACCTAACCAAATTTCAATTCACTTCTAAGATAATTCTGTAAATATTTAATAAAAATATTTACGAGTCTGGTTTATGGAAATGGGATTCCGAAACTATACTTTCTAACACCATTGACTTTTAGATCGTTACTTTCCTCCTCCTTATCCTCCAATTGGGCCTGATAGGATTGCCTGGCTTCGTACCTCAACGGGTTCCTTTTCCATTAAAAGTGCATATTGGATGTTTAGGGAGAGATCCTAGAATCCAAGAGTAGTGACCTGGAAAATTGCTTGGAAGTTTCAAGGCCCTTAAAAAGTTCGCATCGTTATATGGCTTCTCCTTAAATAATGATAACTCACTAATGTAGAACGAGTGAGGCGAGGGATTGGACATGATAGCTGTTATTTGTTTTGTGGACATGAATCGGAGGATATTTTGCATGTGATTAGATATTTGTCCCGCAGTGATAGAAGTATGGTTGCATGTTATTCCGTTAAGTCAAAGCAGTAATTTCTTCTCGGATGATCTCCATGAGTGGTTAGCTTCAAATATTTAGAACCCCTCGAGGCGGACCGTGGGAGAGGTAAATTGGTCTTGCCTTTTTGGTTTGCTTGCTTGGCCTATTTGGAAGAATATGAATCTTTTCACTTTCCAGGGTGTAACTTGGAGTCCCTTCGAGATTGTTAAAGTCTCTTATGGTTGGGCTAAACAATATGACTCAGCTCACAATGAAGACTCGTTAGTGCGGCCTGAAACTAGATTTGAGAATTCTTTGTCAGGTAATTGGGTCTATTTAAGCATTGATGGTGCTGTTAAGACAGACTTAGGAACTGCATTAGCTGGGGGAGTTTTATGTGACAAAAATGCAGATCGGGTTCTAGAGTACAAACATTATTTGGGGCAGTGTTTAGTCTCTAATGCCGAATTATGGGGTATTTTGGATGATCTGGTTCTTCTCAAGGTTGTGGGTACCAAAGGGTGACAATTCAAAGTGATTGCTTGGACTCCATTGGCAACATCGAGTCCTGCTTTGATCAAGCGTATCCAACAACTTTTGATGTATGTAGAGCACTAGCGTTTACGACATGTCTTAAGGGAGGATAACCAAGTTGCTAACCATATAGCTTTTTTTAAAATGGTCTCGGACGAGAAAGAGGGTTTGCAAGTGTTCGACGATCCTCATAAGGAGATGCTAGCAATCCTTTACTCTGATAAAGTAAGTGGTGTTTTTGCTCAATTAAATATGATGTAATTTAACTATTTTATTTCTTTTCACCAAAAAAAAAAAATTCAAGAAAAGTAAAATTTACATCACATTACACGTCAAGTAATCTAACAACAAAAATAAAGTTAGCATTATGCACTCAAAAAAATTATAACCTGTCCTAGATTCCCAAAAAAAAAAATGATCCACCCCAACAATTGATCCGAGGAATTAATATAACTTTCCATGCATGCTCTGTGGGTTGTCCATGCCACCATGGTTGAAAAGTTTGGAGCGTAGATGCGCGAAAACCTTCACCAATTTCCCCCGTACTTATCATTCAACTCGTCAAAAGCTATAACCCAATATTTAAGTCATTAGGAATTACTTTTTCCAAAAGCGAACAACTTTGTACTCCGTATTGAAAGAAACCCACGACGAAAAGCTTTAACTCATTTCTCTAAACCTTAAAAAGAGTGAATTGATGTCAGTCCACAGCTATTTCAAAGCACTTACACATTGCCAGAATTTGATTCTGGCTAAGTGTTTCCAATGCATTTGAACAAATGGTGACCCTTGATTATTTGAGATGCCAGTCCAAATCCTGGAACAAGTTTAGCTGTTTGATTCCTATAGTTTGGTTTTCACAGTAGATCCTTTTTGTTATAGCATCTGATGAATTTAAGCCAAAGAAAAGAAGTAGGGAAAGGGAATATTTGTACAAAAATATAGGCAAACTGCAACGGTTCATCATGGTTTTTACTTCACCAACTTGAAGACCTTAGAGTACAAGCAAAAAGATATTAAGTAAGCTAGAAATTATTTGTCTTTGAGATGGAGAGAGATGAGACGGTTTACATAGTATTTTCTATCGCTTGGGGAGTGCTAAAGCAATCAGTTACAAACAATGCTCACATCAACAGTACTGATTGCTTTAGCATTGTTTGTAACTGGCAATTCTTGCAGGCCATTGCTTTTCTCATCAGTTTCTGTGTTTTTCCCGTCTTTGCTTTTACCCCACACCACAGCGTAAAGCCCTAAGACTATAATAATGGCTCCAAGTATGCTGAAATCAAACAAAAATGAGCACTCAGAAGAAAGAAAACCAATGCAGAATCCACTAGATGAATAAGATATCTAATTTGTTTAATGGTTACTAAAGCCACAAAAAAAGCTACTTCACAATGCGTTCTGACATTATATGCATTAAGTATCTCTAATAATCATCCAATGTTTGTTGAAGATCAAAGCTCAGTACCTTCCAAGGTGGAGTTTTTCTGCTAAAATAATGGCCCCTAGTGCAGCAGTGATGATCATACATAGAGGACTAAAAGATGTTACAAATACCGGTCCTCGTTCCCGGATCACGACTCCTTGCACGTAATACGTGATTCCAGAGCACACTACTCCCTAATCAATCGCAAATTTATGTTAAATGGTCAAGTATACATGTGTCTGCTTGGTTTTTTATGGGGTACTTACAGAGTAAGTTGCAGCAAGAAGCCTTGAGTCCCAGCCTATTTTCCAGGCACTCAGGTCACGGACCATAATCAGGGACACTCCTGCACCTTCCAACATTCCCATGAAACATATCCAAGCTGTAAGAGAGAGTTCAGCCGGGTACTTCTTCAATGTGAAGGACTGAACCAGAAATCATAACCCAATATTAGCTCATAAATAAGTTTAATCAACTTTCATTTTTTTTAGAATGTTTTGACTCACTTGCAAAATAAAGAAGCTTGACCAGCAAAAGACGCTTCCAAGAAGCATTATTGTTCCGGAACCCCGGTGTTTATCTGCAGATTCTGTGGTGGTTCCATGATGTGTAGCTCCTCCAGACTTGACAAAGTTAATAATGGGACCTTTGTACAAAGTCATCACCATTGCTCCCATGACTGTGACTGCAGTTCCAATAATCTTTGCCACACTTCGTATCTTCTTCACATTGATTTTCTCTAACCTAAAGAACGATAAATGCCTTCAATATCCTATTGACAGTACCAAAACCAAGTGTGTGGATATACAAAAAACTAAATGGAAAAAGAATAAAGATAATGGAACTTTGAAAACTATTTGAGGTGGTGCATATTGGTTTGAATATTTCACCTAAAAATCATTGCCATTATGAAGGTAACAGCAGGAACTATGTTAAGGAAAGCCGACGTATATGTTGCTGATGTGTACTTCATTCCCAAAAAGTATAAATTCTGGTCAAGCACTGGCCTGTTTCATCAAATCAACAACATCGATTACACCTTTGCATTCCTGGTTTGCAGTTGACAATATTCCATTTTCTTTTCCATTGTATCATATATACATGTATGCTAAACGAAGAAAAATCATCATCTATGCATGAATGTGTAAAGCCTTTTTGAATCGGAGATCATAAAGTTTCATAATCAGAAACCATATATATGTATATATGTGTGTATGCAGGTATTTACATATGTAGAAGCAGTTTGGATACATATGGAGATACAAAGAAAGAAGAGTCTTAGAGCATTACTCGATGAAACCGAGAATGACAATCCTGAGGAAGACAGGGAGGGTCATCTTTGGCCTTACTTTCCTGCAGAAAGAAGATGTAAAGCAGTGATAACTAAGGTTAAGGGTTTAAGAAATTAATATTATGAATGTGGGGTGAGATGAGTAAGAGGGTATTCTCATTTTACATGCTCACAATCTAGTGATATTGGCAGGAAACTCACTTGTCCCTCAACTCTTAAACCAACCAGGACCTCTACGTATAGGAGTTTTTCCGATAATAAAGCCTTTAGGGAGCGCGGTGAGTGCTCAAAGAGGATAATATATACTAGATTGTGAACACAATGTGTGATCTAAGAAAATGAGAGGGAGAAGAAGGGGGAACCTTTCAAGAACAAAAGCAAAGGGTGCAATGACAACGGTGGCAGCAACATGACGATAAGTAGCAAGGATGAAATTGCTCATGCCATGCTTCAAAGAAACCATGGAGATTATGTACATCCCTGCATATCCAAACTGCAGAGACACCATTGACAGGTATGGTTTCACTTTGTTCAACATATTCCTCAAAGCTGCGTATGGCGTTTGGCCTCCCATAATCTTCTCTCTCTCTCTCTCTCTCTTTCTTCTCGAGTACTTACTCGCTCTTAGGTTGACACACTTCTGAATGAAATGCAGCCTTCTTATAGACAAGAAAATGCAAAGACGTGGTCAAAGGCTTGCCACGGAGGTTATTGGTCTTGAGTAATCATATGTGTGGATTTTAGTTTGGTTATTAGGTTTTAGTCTAAATTATTATACTAGTTTGATTTTTCTTCATGCTTACTTAAAAATGTATTTGTATTTTGATTATATTATGTTTGTAATTTTTTATTAAAAAATTTATTTACATGATGCTTTTCAATAGGTTTTATAAAATCATAAAATAGAGATATTATTATATTTGTGTTATTAAATTTAAATATTGTCATACTCACGGACGAAATAAAATAAAATTTATTTAATAATGAATATAAGTAGAATAGTAATAAATTTATATTTTAATATTATTGAATATGTGTTGATTATTGGATTGTAGTTTTTAATTCTTTTATTTAAAGATAATATAAAGTTATGAAAAAAACAAAAGTGTCATAATAATAATATTAATTATAATTAAAAAAAGATATTTCTATAATTTCATAATTGAGTTGATGATCTAGTTAATGGTAACACCAACTCAGTGAAATACTTAAATAATAATAGATTTTATCACACTCATGATAACATGTCCAATTGGAAGCGCTTTCCGTGCTTTTTTTTTTTTTTTTGACAATGTACTGAAAAAAGTCTTATGTGGAGCACTTTCTCCCAAGGAATTTCAACTCCAAACTTTTAACCACTCAACCATAAGATATCCCAAGATTCTCGAGATTTATTTTTTTGAATCTATCTCAATTTTCGTAAATAATGCACTAGAATAAAATAACTCACCGAGCCTATTTGAATGTTCGAAAATAATGCACTGTAAATAATGATTGAACTTCAGTTGTATTAAAAAAATTCAAAAATAATTAAAATTTAAAACTTAATCAAATATGAGTAGTTTGAATTTCGAATTATGATGTGAATTGAATTTTGCAAATCGAATAATTAGAATATATGGTTGGTGTAAATACGATGCTTCTAAACATCGAATTAAATAATTGTTAATTTTACATCTCAAAAAATTTAAAATTAATTTAAAAAATAGTATATAAAAACAAATCCTAAACTTTAAAATCCAAAAAAACCCAAATCCTACTTTAAAAACACTAAACCCTAACCCTAATTTTAAAAAATAAAACCCTAATTCTAAAAAACCGTAACACGAAGAAAACGTTTCTACTTGAAAATATTTTTTGTAAAATCGATCTAATCCAATAATTTAAAAAAATAATAATAATAATTTCACAACTTTTTTAATTTCGATATTTTTAAGAAATTCAATCCTCAAATCGAATTAGAACATAAACCTATGCATAAACTTAATTGAATGAGCTCAAATAATTCTTAAAATTTAAAAGTGAAATCCAAAAAAATTTAAGAACTTGTAATAATATGAACTCCACTCCAATACACTATATATATATATAAAAAAAAAAAAAAAAGCAAAAGAAATAATGCATTATTTTCCAATAAATGTGTAAAAGTCCAACAAGGCACTAACTCGTAACTCGAGCTCTCACTCTAGTTCGGATTCCCCTTATCCATTGAACCCCAAAACAACCGCTCCTTCCAGAACCCACTTTACTTTGTTCATAGAATCACAGGATAATAATCATAATAATAATAATAAAGGACGGATCACTCCTCCGCTTTTGCCTTTATTTATTGATTTATTTGGTTTGGCCAGTAGGGATTCGATTCATTGACCACCAATCATTTTGTTGTTAAGTGGGGATGATGCAAATGCAGTGCTTTCCTTGTTTCCTATCTCCTGCTTATAGGGTTTTGGTTTGGGTGCTATGACTCTGAGTTGTGTCACCTCCATTTCTAATATCATTGCATTCTTAAACTTCCATCTTGCTGCTTTGAAAGCTCAGTTTCCTTTTATGGAATCATAGTCCTTCATCTTGTCATTTAACCTCCAATGTTTGCATTGAAAAACACCACTTAATTCCTTTTCTCCCCTAATCGGTTAAATTATATATATATCGTTTTTTTTTTTCTTTGTTAATTGGTCAGATAGGTCGGTTTTTTTTTCAAGATTTAAAGAAATGAGTTGATTTTAAAGAGAAAATATGAAAGCACGTCCAGTTCAGTTAGACGAGCTTTTGCTAGTATGTCAGAAAAGTGCACCCAGCTCGAAGTGTTTTCTGAAAATATTAAAAAAAAACGTGTCCAGTTGAACGTGTTTTTCCTAACATGTCGGTAAAAACCTGTTCAACTGGACGTACTTTCTTACCAACTGTGTAAAAAACGTACCCAATTCGACGCACTTTTCATACTCTCTTCCCAAAATCGATCTATTTCCCTAAATCTTTAAAAACGATCTATTTAACCAATTAAAAAAAATAATAGCATATATAAGTAATTTACCCATCAAATTTGGCACAAATTTGGAGTATGAAAGCTTTGCTTGTGTGATAGTTTAGATGTATGAGTTTGATATTATACTTTATCGCTATAAAAAATGGAGCAAAAATTCTTGATTTTATTTAAAATATTCATTTCTAATACCGAGTACCATGGACGGCACAAGAGAGTTGGCAGGTGCCTTGAACTCCACTCAAAAATGGAAAATTTAATACAATAATAAAATTTTGTTTTGACCTCCAAAGAAAACTATAATTTAATTCTAACCCATCTTAATATAGAATTGTTATAATCTAACCCTTTTCAAAATTTTATGGCATCCTCACTGCATATCACCATCTTGTGGACAAAAAAATTTGTTAAAATATGAGTGGGGTGACTGAATCAGAAATATGCAAAACTTCTGTTGTATTATTAAAGGTAGAATATAAACTTCCCAAAGAAAAAGAAGCTAAAAGATGATCTTTTAATATATTAATATAAATAATAATAATAATAATGATGATGAGTATAGAAATGCATAGGGAGTGAATGCAAAGTTGGTGCTTTCGGGTTTGGATTCCAACATGAAAATAAGGTTGGTTTGGTGGAATCCCACATATAATATATCAATTAGATCAGAAAGTATGGTATGAAATTATGATTTTACATTATTTTTATTCTTTTTTAATAGGAAAATGAAAATTCAGATTTTTTTTCTCTGGTTTTCAACTTTTTTCTTTTGAATTTCAAGATTTTCATTTTTATTTGAATTTTTTTAAAGATGAAAATACTGAAATTCAAGATAAAAATAATGATGTGGTATTAAATTATTGGAAAATGAATACAGATTTAATTAAAAATCTTATCTTTCAGCCTCCCTAAATTTTCTACTTTTAGTTTATCAAAAAAAAAAAATTCGACTTCTAGACGTTGAGGGAGGGATTTAGGTAGCAAGATAAATTACAGTTCAATTAAATTATATAATTAGTCTTTATACTTTACACAACTTTTGGAATTGGTCTTTTCACTTTAATTTTAGTTTTCTAGGCCTTCTATTTCACATGTTGGTAATAGGGGTGAAGATTTGATCGGGTTAAGTCGAATCAAGTGAAAAAAATTCGAGTTAATTGAGTCAACGAATCTTATTTGATCATTCTAACTTGATTTGAATTTTTCAAATCAAGTGAAATTATTCGAGTTGAATTAAAAAATTAAACATTTCAAATTAAAATCTTGTCATAGTATAATTAATTTCATATTAGAGTACATAAATTTGAAACCATATATATTTGAATTTAAAAAAAAAAAAAAAAGATACATTAGCATGATAAACTTGAATCATTAATTAACTTATTTAAGTTTCAAAATTATCATTTTAGAAAACTTTTAAAATTTAACTTTCTTTATATATTCTTTATAATTTTTTTATTTTTATAATTTTTTTAAAAAATATAGATTTTGAAATTTTTATAAATACTTTGAATTTTTGTTGAGAGAAAGATCAATTTGTTCATTTTAAAAATTGAAATGGACCAAAAAAGTATTTACGCCAATCTTTTATTCGAATTGTAAAATGCAATTCGACTCAAACTCGAAACTTAAATTATTTATTTAAATTAATTCGATTGACTCAAAATTCAAATTATTTTGACCCTATTAAGAGTTTCAGTTGACCCTGTTAAGGATAAAATAGAGTTAACGACGAGGGAACATAGATGATCTCGAAGCATGCATATCATCGATAAAGCTCAGTAGCACAGAACAAAGCTCAATAAAATTTTATTCCCTACAAAACTGCCTACAGACTCATCACTTCACCTCGAAGGCACCTCGCATGCCAACCAACATGAAGGCGACACCTAGCACCAAGTTGCCTCACGATTGGCTATGAAAAGAAGACCACTCCTCCATTTGTGCACACAATATTAGCTTTGCATTAATAGACAAGAAAGAGAAGCACCTTTCTCTCTCCGCCTTCAAATTTTCTTTTCCCAAAGATTTGGGTGGCTAGCTTTAATACAATATGAAGGGTTTCGGTTCCCAAAACTTTCTTTTATCAAATTTGGATACCTAGCATGCTAGATTTAATACAAAGTGAAGTGGTCCGACCGCAAGCTTCTTGTATCAAATAATTGTAAATTACCATACTAATAAATATTTACGTCTATAATTTTTTTTTTGTGGACATCGTCAATTCAATGGCTTAATTGTCGTAACTTTATTTTCGTATATTTGATGTGAACTCTCTTTCAATTAACTTTTTCTATATAATGTAGTGGTTATAATCAAAAGAAATGTTTCTATAAATGAACTAATTTATGTTTATTCAATTCGATTCAATTCCTCCTTAAAATGACTATAAGATAGCTATTGATTTATCCAATCCCAAGTGATTCGATCTTATACATGCTTAAGTAGTATCCTCTACCTTTTGGACTCTGTTCTTTTTCAAGACTAGGCTCTATGCTTTTCTAGTTTTTCTTCCTCTTTATAGATAATTATATATTTTTTCCGAATAAAAATTCCAATAAGAAAGGATTATATGAAACTAAAATACCATGTCAGCATATATCCCGTTCCGATCGATCAATGCCAACTCATCACTTTTTTACATGTCATTTGATACATCAATTACTACAAATTTTAACCTATTCTCCCAATTAACATTTCAATTATATTACAATATGTTTTTAATCCACCTTTTGTATTGGGTTGATTATTTATTTGTGTCAAGTTATAGTAAAAATTTGAAGATTAAAATATACTCTAAGTCTTTATTGAAATTTAGTTTTCTTACTAATCATGATTTTTTCTTTGAAAAAACACTTATTCAAATTTGTCATGATAAAATATTTTTTTTGTTGGAATAGTTTTCCTAAAAAATTGATGTTTGCATTTTGATTGAAATAGTTAATAATATTAGTTATTTAAACTAACGACATTATAAAAGTAGAAGGATCAAATATGTAAAAAATATTGAAGTATATAGATTAAATTTCAATTCAAGATAGTCTAAGGGCCAAAAGAAATGAGAAGTCATGTGTTAGTTTTTAAGACTCTTTGGGCATTCAAATTGTATATAACTATTGAAAATTTAATGATATTAACTATTTGGACTAATTAATAATATTATAAAAATATAAAGATCAAATCACATTAGAAATTATATCTCAAATTTAGGCATAATACAATGATAAAAATTAAAATTTAATCATTTTTCTAAAATGGTCAGTGTACCCACGCGTCAACAAATGAATTGCTTTGCTTCAGGTAAATTGATAATTACTTGGACCAATTTAATTAAAAACAATCTTTTTGAAAAGTTTTAAACTTTTTATGAAATCAAAATAACAAAAGATTGTTGAACTCAATAAGTGGTTCCAATGGTAAATAATATGAAATTTTCATATTTTTTGAGACTTTTATTTTATATATTTTTAATCTTTTTTAAGAATTTTTGTGTTTTCAAAGAGTAATGGTAAAATTACCCAATAAAGTAAGGGTTAAATTGATAAAAGCGGTAAAAGTTGAAGATTATAAAAGTTATTCTATCCTTTTTAATGATTGCCACATCAATTATTAAAGGATAACATTGGACGAGTGAGAGGATAAGATTTTCAAATAAAAAGAAAAACATCAAAACTAAAGTATAAAAATTAAATTTTAAAATTTATAATTCAAAAGATTACAAAGAATTCTAATATATTTAATTCAATATTAATTAATTTTGTCAATAAGATTTTGACTCTTTGAAAAGACTGAAAATTTTAAATTTTAATTACTTAAGTTTAAAATTTATTACATACAATCCTTTCTCTTTTCTGTGAATTTTAAAATTTCATCATATAATATGTCATTTATGAGTTTTAATCTGCTTAGTTTGGATTTCTTTTTCATATTCTAACACATGTGTATACAGTAATAATTGTTGGAATATGGATATCACATATATATTAATAGTAAATACGAATTATTTATTGTCATAAAACATTAATCCAAATTAAAATTGATTTAATTTTGTTAAGACATTTTAATAACTAATTTTTAATCGATGATGTGCTGATCAGAAATTAAAGTTGATGTACAAAAGTTTTATATTTGGGTTATAGTTTCTAAATTACACACGCGTAACTTTTTTTAATATCTCATCTTTAAAAAAGAATGAGTCACCTCTTCGAAATTATCTATGTGCTAATTTGGAAGATCAAAACCATAAGATCTGAAGATTTCAAGAAATCGATGGATTCAAGTATGTTTCCGCATCTAATTTTGTTTTTAATATATTATTGATGATTTGACATGATAGATCTCGATTTGTTAAATTTTATATTAAATCTTATTTTACGATTCCAACAATAATTCGATTATAGTGATTAGAAATTTATATTTATACGCAAAGTGTAAAGTTTTAAAAGAATAATTATTAAAATTTACCCGAAGCTAGGGAGCAAAACTCGATTCGAATAGAAAATTCGAATTATTAGAATCGAGTTATTCGAGTTAAACGAATCGAGTTAAATTTTTTTCGAATTTCGAGTTCAAATCAATTTGAATTTTCGAATTCGAATAACTCGAATAATTTGAATAAATCGAATAAAACTATATTATTTTTAATTTTAAATTTATATTACTCAGATCCCAATTTATTTTACCCCATTTTCCCCCAAAGCTTAAACCTTTTATCTTACTCAATTTTTTTCCCTAAATGTTAAAACTCATCCGTAAACTAAACTCAAATATTTTTAATTTTTTACCTTTTAATTTACCCAAATATAATACCGTTCTTACAAAAAACTCATAAAATAAACCCAAAATCAATTTTCTCTTCTTAAAAATAACCTTAAATTAAATAAAAATATTTTTTTTAAAATTATATAAAATTAAACAACACCAAATTATTTTTTTTAATTTAACTCGAACAAATATATTTGATTCGATTCGGTTCGAATTCTATCTCACTCGACTCGATTCGTAACAAATTGAATTAAGATGATGAAATAGGATTCAAAAATTCGATTAACTCAAAATTTTTTTATTCGATTCGATTGAACACTCACCCTTACTCGAAGCAACATATTATTTCAATAGGGGAACAAGTTAACCGTCATGCACCTGACGCCACTGAACCAAGATGTAAATAGTCTCACGCCTAAAATTCGTAACAAGAACGTATTAATTAATCCTAGTGTTGACACTGTCCAAAATATATTCCAAATTGTGATTCCATGACCCAGCGCCCTGCTTTTTAGGTGAAAATATGTTGGCTCAAATCAATAAAAAAAAGATTGAAAAGAGGTGTGGATTTGTTGGAACTGTCCTGATTGGTGGTTTTAGATCTGAACTAATTGGACAGTGGTTTCCATTTTCACCTTTGGAAACAATCCGTTAGTGCAAAGTTCATGATGGAAACAGAGGGCCCCTGGTGACGATGAAACCAGTCTCTTTGAGCTTATATAACCGGACGGTAATATGTGATGTGCTATGTTTATTTTATTTTGTCAAATAAGGCTCGTTTTTAATTATAAAAATAAATAAAATTTTTAATAAAATAATTAATTTATTCTTTGATATAATGTACAATAATTAATTTATTTATTTCTTAAATAAAAAAAATAAAATATAATCCGACTATTAATACAAACATCTCTAACCCGTATTCACACACTGATATCCTGAATTATTATTTGTAGTGCACAATCTCACAGCCCCACTCTGATATGGCAGTGTTGAGATAATGGTTAACAAAAGCATTGTCTTGTTTAACTAGAAGCATCGTGGCAAAAGTTAATCATTACCACTTCCATCACTATACATACATACATATAGTATATGTACGTGTAATTCCCCCAGACAACTCTTTTTTACTCAACAAATTGATGAGAAAAGCCTAATGGAAACGCTTTTAGGAGCATCTTATACTTTCCACCCTGCTCACCACTGTGAAACCATTGGCAAGCGGCTCTGAATAGAGATGGTGATGGACAGTCCTTGCTTTCACCCCCACATTATAGGATCTATTCCTCCTATGATCCTACATATATAGCGACATGAAAGATGAAAGTATGAGCTACTGAAGAACAATTACCTCTTAGAGTTTTTCCCTTTTCTTTCTTTGATTATGCTTCTTGCTTGCTTAAAGTTTATTCACAGTGCAACCCCCACTGGTTTGTCTACGTATAAGACAAAAGAAGAATGTAGCTCATGCCTAATTGCTGAATTATGAATCACAAATTCTTCTTTAAAATAATGCACGATTGGTTTAAAGCAACTTTTATAATGGGCAATTAGGTATGATAATGGACCAAACTTGTCCACGTTGCTCTGATTCATCACATCATTTTTTAGCTACTCATGGATCGTTTCGGTATAGGATAAGGTTCTCGGTTTTTTTACACAATGTTTAGAACTACTCATAGTTCTTCTCCAATCTATAAATAAGAGAATAATACGTTTCAGCACACTCGAACTTACGTCCTTTTGCATTGATAATAATATTCATATCGATCGAGTTAAAACTCAATCGACCCAATTAATTTATTTATTAAATTAAAATATATTGGATTCAAAGTTGATCCCAAATTCATAATGGAAATATACTACCATAAGTAGGCTCATCTCATTTGTAGAAACTGGCTGCTTAAGTTGCATTGGTACGGACGGGGACTAATGGTTTTCAATTCTCCATGATTATATAATATGATCTGCCTTATCTCATTGGTTTGGCCATTATTATATAATGACATTTGACTCTCATAACTTTCACATTTGTAAATTATGATAAATACTATACTAAATACGTTGGTAAATCTTGGCCTGCAACGGAGCTTGGGTTAACAATTATTTCGAGGTCAACAAAATTTAATTCAAAAAATGAAAAAAATTGAATTTTAAGTTAATTAAATTGAGTTATACAAGTTATTCAATTTTTTTTTGAGTTAATTCAAATAAGTAATTCGAGTTTGAGTTGAGTTGAACTTTACAATTTAAATAATTCGAATAATTCGAATAACATATTAGTATAAATATCTCTTTGGTCCCAATCAATTCTAAAAATGAGCAAATTGATATCTCCCAACAAAAATTACAAAAAAAAAATTCTAAATAATTCTTAAAATTCAAAAATATTTATAAAAATTTTAAATTATATATATATTTCAAACTTTAAAAAAAAAAAAACTCCAAAGAATATATAACGAAAGTTAAAATTTTAAAAAATTTCTAAAATAATAATTTTGCAAGTTTATCATACTAAAGTATTTTTTTTTTCTTATTTTGCTTTAATTTTTTTAAATGTGTATGGTTTCTAATTTATGTGTTTTAGCATGAAATTAGTTATACCGTAACAAGATTTTAATTTAACATGCTTAATTTTTTAATTTAACTCGAACAATTTCATTCAACTTGGCTTGAATTTAATTCCATTCAACTCGATTGATTTTTTTTTTCAAATCGAGTTAAGATGATAAAATAGAACTCGTCAATTCAATTAATTCAAAATTTTTTACTCGATTCAACCGAACGTTCACCCTTAACTTTTCATATTAAGGTTTTGGTTAAAATGTATTAAGTAAAAGGTTACCAAGGTAGTGACCTTCACTTGACATGCTGATATGATCGGATTCTTACGAATGACGTTATGATTAAGGAAAGCCTAAATTAATAAGAATAAATCATGAGTATAATCTTCAGAAGAAAAGATAGTGGCATTCATAAATAGTTAATTTACAAAAGAAAATTTAACTTTAATTATATCAAGTAATAAATATTTTAATATTTTAAGTAAATAAATTTAAAAGACAATATAAACTTGCAAATATATCATAGTATTGAATTCAAATATAATACGATACAAAAATAACTAAAATATCATACAAATTTATTAACTTGCAAATATCAGTATAAAACAATTATAAAGTTATTATATATATATAAACTGTGTATACATCATGAACATGAATTAAGTTAAATGTTCAAATTAGAGTCAAAGTTTTAAGGGGTTGTTAACATTAGGACTAAACCTTTCAAAATATTCATATAAGAGTCTAAGTTATTATTTGAACACTTCAGCAAATGTTAAATTTTTATTTGATATTTTGAAATATTCAATTCTTATTTAAATAATTTCTAACAGATCGAACTTGAATTTATACATTTACCCAAATTATTATAAACTAAAATGAAATATGAAAACGATACCAACTTACACATTCTTCTATAAATAAAATCATAATAATAAATTATATAACATAAAAAGTGATTACAATATAAACTTAAAAATAACATGAAATGACTTTATATATATATGATAGGTGTGATCCTTCCAAATAATGCAAACAAAGCACTTGAAAGTAATACAATATTAAACGATAAAATATAATATAAACACATAGAATTAATA
The DNA here is from genome assembly GCA_039519145.1 of Kokia cookei. NCBI lineage: Eukaryota > Viridiplantae > Streptophyta > Magnoliopsida > Malvales > Malvaceae > Kokia > Kokia cookei. The sequence goes on along the minus strand of CM076899.1, from coordinate 33,785,600 downwards.
ATAATTTAAACACGAATAAATGAATATGTAAAAAAATATATAAATTATTAACATTAAAAATTTATTTAAAATGTCAACAATATTTTGGTCTAGTGGTAAAAGAATTATATTGTAGGTATGAGAGTTTAGGTTTATTCTCAAAGTAACTTCATTCTCCTACTTAGAAGGGTTTATGGATCAAGTCGGATCAGGTTTGAGTCGAGTCTAAGCATAATGTTAACATACTTTATATTGGTCCAAGTCTGGTTTGACTCGAAATTTGGGTCTAAATTTTTTTCAAATTCATCTATATTTGCAAAAAACTAAATCAAGCTTATTTTAGGCATGTCCATATTATTTTTTAAATTTAAAAAACATATATTTATATTGTTTTATTTTAATATTTAATAATTTTATATTTTTTTTATTTATTGAAAATTTTTATATAGTCATCTAATATTTTTTTAATGTTTACATTATAATAGTATTATATATTTAGTATATATTTATTTTTTAATATTTTTAAATTACATAACATATAAAAATAACATAATATAATATAAAATATTATAAACTTAAAATGTGTTGGGTTGGGTTCGGGTCCGAATCCAACCCATATTTTAAATGGACATGTTGAAACCATCTCTTTTTTAGGAAAATGACGGGTCTCGAAAAATTATTTTAAAAAAATAATAAAATAAAATAATGGGAGTCGCCACCAATCATTTATTCGGTGTGATTGGATCACCACAAAACGTTTTTAAAAAACGTTTTGAAAAACAAGTAGGTCTTCGAAATCCAGAAAAACAGATTCGGGAGTCGGTTACGCATGAGGAAGGATTAGCACCCTCATGCGCCCATAATTGGTACCGTATTGATTATTTTCAGGTCTTGATTTTAAGAAAGGTTGCACCTAGTAAGTTAAGGCGCAATACTTCGGAATCAAAGATAAGGAAACATTGCCTCGATTAAGGGTATTCAATTATTTCGATTTGAAGAAAAATTGCACCTAGTGAGTTAAGGCGCAAATTTTCGAAACCCGAAATGAAAGAATATTGCCTCGATTTTAAATTTTTTATAAAAAAAACAATTTCGAAAACAAGCATGCGAGTTAAATATGAATAAACAGTTAATAATAGATATTAAATGCAAGGTAAGATAAATTAATTGCGAAAAAGAATACAAAATACGAGTGCGTAATAATTTAAAATTAAATGCAAATATTGATGAGAAAGAAGAATGATGCAATCGGAGTTCAAAATGAGACTTTTCGGATTCCCGGGGGGTAAAAATGGTAATTTTAGATTCCCAGGGGTGAAACGGTAATTTTGGGAAAATTTGAGGTTAAATGGATTTTTTTGGACATCCGGGGGTAAAATGGTAATTTTAGGAAGTTTTGGAGTCAAAAATGGAATTTTGGGAAGTTCAGGGCTAAAAATAGAATTTTTAGAAGTTTTGGGGTTAAAAATGTAATTTTGGAAGTTTTAGGGTAAAAATGGGATTTTTAGAAGTTTGGGGGTAAAAATGGGGTTTTTGGAAGTTTCGAGGTTGAAAATGAGATTTTTAGAAGTTCGGGGGTAAAAATGGAATTTTTGGAAGTTCGGGGGTAAAAATGGAATTTTTGGAAGTTTGGGATTGAAAATGGGATTTTTGGAAGTTCGGGGTAAAAATGGGATTTTTAGAAGTTCAAGGGTAAAAATGGGATTTTTAGAAGTTCGAGAATTTTTGGGAGTTAGGGGGTAAAAATGGAATTTTTGGATAGTTTAGGGACCCTCGAGATAATAAAACCAAAAACAGATGACACGTGGTAGCTCCCAGGCATCCTAAAGTCAGAGGACCATTTTGAAAACCAAAAAAAATTTCTAGGGTAATTTTATAATTAAGGTAAACCTGATTTAAGGATTAAATTAAAATAAATCAGTAATAAAGGGGGACCATTTGCATAAATAAGCCAAAATCATGACACGTGGCAGCTCCTGATACTTTCAAAGGGTCTAAGGATTAAATTGAAAAGCATTTGAAAATTATTAGGCCAATTTAACATTAATTAAAAGTACGAGAAGGACCTGATTGAAAATTTTGGAAATAAGCGGAATGACCAAATGCATAAATATCCCTTTTCTCAAAAACACGCGGGATCCTAAGTCAGATCGGGTTCGATTTGGGGTCGAACATGGGTAATAGCTCAAAATGACGTCATTTTGGGGTTGAAACGACGCTGTTTTAAGGGCTTATAAATAACCCTTTTCAAAGAAAAACTCATTTCCTCCGGCCTTTTGAAAAAAAAAACCTCAAAAACCCTCTCAAAAATCCTCTACCCTTTTCTTTGGCCGACCATGCTCCGGCCAGTCGGACTGGTGGCCGTCCATCGCGCGTAGCCACCACGCGCCACGGTTCGCGCCGCGCGTTATCGCGCGTCGTCGCCGTGCCTAGTTACGCGCGCCGGCCAGGCCATGTTTCCGTCGGTGCGTTTCTTCCCACGCGCCACGCGCCTCCGTCGAAGGTAAGCTGTCCTTGTTTCTTGTTTTCCTTTTTTCTTTTATGCTTTAAAAAAAAAAACAGAGATCGGGTTTAGATCCGGTGAGATCAAACCCTGATCTTTCCCTTTTTTACGGTTTCTTAAGAAGTCCCTTTTTTATTCTGTTACTTATTAACCTAAAGAATTTTCACATATTTTCTTTGTTTTCTTGCAGATCCACGGACAGCAAAGCATCAGCGAGGTTCGGGGTTTTGCAACGGTGACAACTCCGAGAGCAAGTTCCGGTGATAAACGTTAAACAGAGATAAGTCCTTTCATATTCGTTTTTTTTTTAATTTAATTAATGCCATTATTAATGATATTATTAATATTATTATTATTACTATTAATGCTATTAAAAACATTTATTATATATATACTTATTACTCTTTTCGAAGCAAATAATAAATAAATATAAACGGTAACAGAGGTACTTAATGCTGGCATTAATACGTATTTGGAGACCAATAGGGTTAGGGACTTAGAACATAAACGGCAGTAAACAACAAATTAGAAGTACCTGGATGGCTTTAATACTTGCAGACTTTGAAACCCTTTGGTCTATTCTGTTTGTTATTTGTCTCTTCTTATTTCAGTTTGGTAAGGTGTTTGCCGTAAAGAAATTTGCGTATTGATTTTTGTGTGTATAAAACCAGGTCGTCCCTTTTACAAGATTCTTGCTCTGGCTTTTATAGCCATGTTTACAATCATGCTATTTTGTTTTTATAACATAAATGCATGTCTTGTTTTTCCTTTTGCAGGTCGGCCATGGCAGCGGCGGTTGAAGCAGTTGGTGGCAGTGCAAGTTAGGGCTGAAGATGGTGACAAGTTGCTGATGATGTGGCGGCCTCTGGTTGGCTGAAGGGGAGGCAACAGCAGCAACACTTAGTGAATTCGAGCCAAAGTTGTAGTTTGGGTTTTGGATGTAATAGGTTTTAGGCATTTAGACCTTTGGTTTGTTAGGATCATGCCTGTTTAGGTTTAGTTTTTGGGTTATTTGAGTTTGGGCTCAATTGGGCTTTGTAACTTTAGACAGTTAAAATAAACTTTAAATTTAAATTTATAATAAACTTAAATTCCAACTAAATTTAAATTTAAAATAAAAATAAATTTAAGTTTATTGGACCCAGGCAAAATTGGGCTTTAACAGGACACTTAATTTTTTTTGTTCAAGCCTATTTTTCGGGCTTAATATTTTTACCCAAACCTTCCTAAATTTCGAACGGACTTTCGAGCTTGAATAGTAACCAACTCTATGAACAAATCTACCCCTACCTTAATTATAAAAAATTATATTAATAAACGTATAATATTTAAAACATGAAAAAAACACAAAAAATCAAAACATAATACTCTTTTTAACTTTTTGCTTTTTCCATTTCCCTCCATTATTTTCTTTCTTTCCATTCCATCTCTTGCTTTACTTCTCTCATCTCAAGTCTCTTTTATTTTTATTTTTTGTCCTTTTGTCATTTCCCTTTCTTATCACCTCAAAATCCAAGAAAAAGAAAATGGACAAGTGTCAATATTCTAAGACCATTCATCTAGTTATTATATGTTTTATTTAATTTTTGCTATTTTCTTTTCCCTCCATTATTTTCTTTCTTTTCATTTCATCCTCTTGCTTTAATTCTCTTTTCTCATCTCATGTCTTCCTTTTTGTCATTTCCCTCATTTCATGTCAAGGAAAAGAAGAAGAAAAAAAAAACAGGTGTCAATATTCTATAACATTCTTGATTTTTTTGCAGTTATCCATGTATTTAGTTTATGATTATAGATTATAGATTATAGATGGAGTCGCCTGTCAACAACTTTTTTTTTAGAGATAAAAGCTAATTGAATGTGACAACACTGATGCTATTGAGTCTATTTCGTCACAGGATGTTACTTCGTATCTTGTTACTAGTATTAAATGATTGTTGAGTCGTCCATGGCACGTTCGAATTAATCATATAGCTCGCGCAAATGATATGGTGAAGGATATAATGGCTAAGGAGGTCAAGTTGCGACCAATGGGTCTTTACATTTTTTATCGACCTCCTGAGTCTGATGAAGCTACAATTGCAGAAGAGGTTATGGGCACCGATAGTATGCTACAATAGTTGGTTTTCTTTCGGCCTAGTTTACCTCTAACAGTGAATAGAGTTTCATCTAGTCGTGTATCTTGACATAAAATTTTTAGGGGGCTTGACATGTTTATGGGCCGAGTTATCCGTCCAAGTCTAAAGACCCGCTCGAAATTTGAAAGAGTTTGGACAAAAATATTAGGTCCGAAAATAGGCTTGAGCAAAATAATTAGATCCGTTTAAAATATGGGTTGGGCTCAAACTTGAACATACAAGGCTTGAACCCAGTTCGACCTGTTTTAAGTTTATAATACTTTATATTATGTTATTTTTATATATTAATGTAATTTAAAAATAAACGTATACTAAATATATAATACTACTCTAATGTAAACATTTAAAAAATATTAAAATGACTATATAAAATTTTCAATAAATAAAAAATTATTAAATATTAAAATAAAACAATTTAAATATATATATATTTTAAAATTAAAAACTAATATGGAAGGGCTTAAAATGAACTTGAGTTAATCTTTTACAAATATAAGCGGTTTTGAGAAAAATTTTAGGCCCAAATTTTAGATTGGGTCAGCTTGGGAAATTATAAAATATGTTAATAGCATGTTTAGGCCCGACCTAAACCCATCCAATCCCGATCCATGAACACCTCTAAGGGGCGCTAACTAAATTTTTTTAAAAATTTTGAAGTTTTTAGTGAAAAGTTTCAAAAATTTTAAAAGATTTATGAAAATTTACAGAAAATATAAATTGAAGAATCTAATTGAAACTTTTTAAAACTTTCAAAAAATTTTAAACGCTAAATCCTACTTAGGATCTGCCTCTAATCATATTCACAAAGACTAGTGATAATCTTATCACTTTAATATGTAGCATAGAGATTGCAAAAGAAAATTAAAGAAAAATAATATAATGAGAATCTAGTTAAAGGTAAAATATCAATTTTTATTTATGAGTTTGATCATTAATATAAAGATAATTTTAAATATTTTATGGTAAATTTATTATAGTCATCAACAAACGCCTAACAAACTTCTTACTTTCGTGATAACCAAGATGAACGCGATTAATATTTCTTTTATCCATAAATAACCCTATGATGAACACCTAAGATTTAATTTAACCTAAAATTTAATTTATTAATATCATTAAAAATGAAAGAGACCCAATTCTAACAAATAAATAAACAAATATGACTTATTTAGGCTAAATCACTGGAATTAAATCCATAGCTTATACCCATACTATTCATCACAAGTATTGAAATAATTAAACAATTACAAATTTAACAATTTTAATTAACAAGGCAAATATTCTAATTTGTCATATACAATAATAATATTCAATAAACCTGAATATTTGTAATTAAAATAGGAAATATGCAAATACTAAGAACAAAGAAAGATTAAGATCAAATTATTTTTTACAAATTTGAAGAATTAAAACATCAAAAATCAAGTTGACTAAAAAGGAGTTTAGTAATTTATAAAGAAAAAAACAATAAAATCATACTTAATGTGGCTATCTATGATTTAAACCTAAAACTATATATCTATAGGCCATTTTGGGAAACATTCCTGATATTTTTTAGGCTTCAAGTTATGAAATAAATATGGTTAGATATTTTAGTTCCCAGATTGTGTATTATGGGCCTAAATCGGAAGTTCTATAGTAAATATTGAAGTGGTGTCAAATTAAAAGTTCAAATCCTGAAATCTGTCAAAAAATTAATCTTTAAGCTTATTTTTCTCTAATTCTTTTACTTAGTTCGTGAAAAATCAAATGAAAATAAAAATAAAATAATTAAAAACTCAAATAACACGCTTCAAAGGATAAACCGAGATTTATGCAATTATCGATAAAATAATTTAGAAGCGCATTTGAAATTATTGATACGTTGAAATCCTTAAATTTTATGATTTTGATATTCTAGTTAGCTCATAAACATTTTAGAGAAACGACTTCTTTTAGGATGGGATGTTAAGAAAGTTGATTATATGTAATTTGAGGATTTTAACTCTAATGTATAACTTTTACGTAACTTTAATTTCTAATTTACCCACCATCAATTAGAAATTAATGAAGTAGTTTGTGCAAGAACTCGACTTTACTCAAGAGAGATACGTGTTGTTTTATGATAGCTACAGCACTATTCATATTGGTAAAAATTTAACTTTTCATGCTCGCTCTAAACATATTGTTGCGCAGTGAGTTGTTAGAGCTTGAGAAAATTCACATCAATGATAATGGTGCGGATGTGTTGATCAAAGCTTTACCAAAAAAGAAGTTTGAAACTTGTTGCTTGATTACTGATATGGCGAACATTCTCACAGAGTGGGAGGGAAATTTTTGTTAGGTTGTGGGTGGTCTCACTATGTGGGAGCCCACGAAGAGTGTGTGGCTAGAAGTCAAAGAAAAAAAAATGTAGGAGAGAATAAATGTTTTTACAGAAACAAACCTTTATATTTTCTTCGACTGGAGGTTCATTTTGGTGTCCGTTGGAGTTAATTTTTTAACATTATCTAGTAAACTTGAAAATCTTTAATGTGCATGGCTCGATTTTTGCTTGGGGAGTACTACAGCTTTTGGGTTTCGGCTTTCAAAGTCAATTTGGTGATATTCTCAACTTTTCTCCTAAAGTTTGCTCGAGATAATTTGTGATAGCCTTGTTTAAGTTGTACTCTTTATTGGCTTGGTTGTGATCTTGTAATAAGACTTTGATTACAGTGGAATTTTTGGTAGACTTTCAAAGTTCCGTAATTTTTACCCTTCATTTTAAAGAGATTTTTCACGTAAAATTTGTTTATCTCGATTTATTATTTTTACTTGTGATATTGTGATTTATTTGAATCGATTGTTGTTGAATATGTCGCAATTATCGTTTTACTTTTTCAAGAATAAAAGAATCTTGATTGTGTTACTATTAGGTTTTACCATTTTCTTGATATTCATAAAAAAATACGTTTAAATTAATTTTTTTTTCAAATATTGGGGTTTAAAATGGAAAACATGAAAATTGAATTTTAAAAATTAGGTTTTACAATTTGATTTAAAAAAAAAAAAATTAAATTGAATGCAGATTTATTTTGCTTTGGGCTAATTAGCATAGACTCACTGCTCATGGGTCATGGCTGGTTGCCCAAGCTTGATGTACAGCCCATCGCACGTGCATTTAGGAGCCTGGGTCTGAGTTTGACATTGAAATGGTGACCAAAGGCAGTAGCGAAGCCTGTGGGGCTGGCCCGATCTCCTAAAATAATTTTTTATTTATTTAGATCCTTGTAATTTATAAAATATTAAATTAAGGTTCTTCCAAAATGATAAAAAAATCTGATTTATTTCATTAAAACTATAAAGATATAAATTATTAAAATAATAAATTATATTTTTATTATTGTAAAAATATACCATTTAATTCTCTTTTCAAAAAAAATTTCTGACTTCATCCCCGAGTCAAAAAAAAAAAAAGAGCTTTGGGCTCTTTAATTTATTTTCTTTTTCATACAAATGTATCTTGATATGTTACTCTTCTAATACGCCTGCACATTACGATTGCCATTGATTTTTAATGTTTTGATTTATATTTTTATATTTATATACTTTGGCGAGTGTTATTGCATGATTAATTTCGTTATTACTTAAATTTATGAAGGTTGCTTATGATATTTGGTATTGATTTAAAGCTACTTTAAAAAAATAATTTCTGGACGACTGTTGGGTACCTTGGGTAGGGCGTCATCGAACTTTCTTTTCGGGTCGCGGACAACCTGATGATCGATTGAAGGTGTGTGACTTGGTAACAGCATCTGGAGCTTGGTATTGGGTTCGGTTAAACACGCTTCTTCCTGGTTCTATTGTCTCTCGTATCACTTCCATGGTCACTCCCTCTACTGCATCAGGTATGGACAGACTTGCTTGGAAAGTGGATACACAATTCTGATTTTTCGACTGCGATTACTTACAGGAACATATCTCATCTAGCAAATGCGGAATCTTCCAATAATTAGAAGTTGATATGGGGACTTCAAGCATCCCAAAGGATTCGCTCCTTCCTTTGGTTATTATGGCAGCAGAGGTTGTTAACAAATGTTCAGAGGATGAGGCACCACATGTCTACTGAAAGTGTATGTACTAGATGTGGCAATCTAATGGAGACGAATTTGCATGGCATACGGGATTGCTTCTTTTCGAAAGCAGTTTGGACTTCTATTCTACCATTTCCCAACCACAGCTTGTTTTTCTCCTTGCCTCATGATAGATGGTTGCTGGTAAATTTGAGAAACACTAACAAATGGAGAGAGGAGTTCGAACGCCGTTCTTTATTTTCCATAGTTTGTTGGCTATTATGGAAAAATCGTAACTTTTATATTTTTTCTAGTAATAAAAGTTGCGCCCAGGATATTGTTGTTATAGGTACCACATGGGCACGGGGGTATCTGTAACATCCGCGTGCTTGAAACCGGATTTGGAACAGTGATAGAGTACAATTGAGAATTAGAATATATGGTTGAATTTAGAAATGTTTGGAGAAATTAAGGATGTATTAGTAAATGTGAGAAAATATGAAGAACTAAATTACAATTTATCCAAATTGAATTATGAGTCATCATGAGAATTAGATTGATTAAGGAGGGGCAAAAGAGTAATTTGGTGGAAGATATTTTTGGAGGCAAAGTTTTGGGTCAAAGTGTAAAGTTGAAAGGCCCAAGGACTAAAAGTGCAAATTTACCATTTTTATTAAAGAGAAATATTTTTGAAGAAAAGTCTAGAGAAATTGAGAGATGAAAGATCAATTAAAAGATGAGAATATCATCTTTTTCATAAGGCTTAACCGTCCATGCCTATTCTCTCTCCATCCAACTTTTATTTTTATTCCAATTAGATCCTTCCACCATTGTTAAGCCCTCCAAGCTTCAAAATCTTCCATTTTCTTTGAAATTTCTTTAAGAAAGGCATAGAGGAAAGCTAGTAGACACCTTAATTTCCTTATAGAGTCCACTTTGAAGTGTACAAATTATGGTGGCTAAATTGTGAAAAGTGAAAGAATGTGCAAATTATGACATTGAGGTAAGTGAAATGATGAATACATGAAAGATAAGTACTATATGTGTTTGTGTAATTAAATGTTGATAATTAAGTGAACTACTATGGCGGAAATGACCAAGTTGTGAAAAAGAGATGAAAATATAAAATCTACCATTGAGGTAAGTTGGAATATGAAAATGAATGTGTGTTATAATGTCATTAATGTAAGTTAAATGTTACATGCAAGAAAGGTTAGAAATTTTATACGCATGAGTATTTAAATGTTTGATAAAATTAAGCAATAAATAAATAACCGTCTATTAAGCTTGTATTGCTTACTAAGCCTTCACCGGCTTAACGCGTTTGTTTTAACGCGTAGGTACAAAATTACAAGGAGTAAAGTCGAGTTCAGGGACCTCTCATCACATCACATAATCCTTTGGAGGACTCCAAATATAGGTATTTATTTTAAAGGAAATGGCATGTACAATGGTACTTGTATGAGTCCTTAATGAGTGGGAAAAATGTTATCTCGAATGTTATGAATTATGAAATGAAATGATTAGTATACGATATTTTGACTCGAATGGTCTTAAAAGACATCGGTTTTTAAAGAAAATTTTTTGTTACTCGACTTTCTGTGCCGTACTGTAATGTAATGCTTCTATATTGGGTTTATACGTATAAACTGAGTATAGGGGTGTTACAGTATCTCTCACAAACCATGAAAGGAACCCTTCCTTTCCAATCGACACAAGCGAATTGTTGGACGCCTCCCGATCTAGGTTGGGTTCGACTGAATGTAGATGGTGCTGCGTCCCTTTTGGAGGATATTGCTTCAATAGGAGGAGTTTTTAGAGACTCAAATGGACACTTGTTAGGGAGTATTCATGGAAGCTGCACAAGGAGATAATTTTTTGTATTGAAGCTCGAGCCATCCTCGAAGGCCTTCATATAGCATGGCAGAAAGGTTTTAGGCAACTTGAGATTGAGTGTGATAATTCTCTGCTAGTGGAATCTTTGCTTGTAGGAATTGTTGCTAATAGTAATATAGCAGAACTACGACTAATTCATGCTTACCTTGTGAGATATTGGAAGACAAGAATTCGACATATACCGAGATGTCAAAACAAGGTTGGTGATCAAATGGCAAAGTGTATCTACGACAACGCATTAGGACTAATGTTATTCGAGCATCCACCAAGCTCGGTCCAAGAGATATTAGTGTCTGATATTTCATCTTCCTTTAGGGATATGTAATTTTTATGTTTTCGCGTAATGCTGTTATTATATACTAAAAAAGATTAAGTAATTGAATCGTTAAGTTGATAGATTTGTCTCAAGCTAAAATAAAGTCATTAAGTCAATAAATATCAAGTTATTTTTAAAAAAAATATTTAGATATTAAAATTAAGAGTATTACATGATTAAAATTAAATCCAAATATTATAATTATTTTGCTTTCTTTCTTTGTGAATTGATTGAATATTAAAATTACATGATTAAAATTAAACACTTATTCATGTGTTATATAATAGAACCTTAGATCAGAGGCTTAGTAATAGTCAATTCTCATAAAATTTTTGAGAATTTTTTTTGAGTATTTTTAAAAATTCATTCGGATTTGCTTGAACAATTTGAGTGTTGCCACATTGTTCTAACTTGAGATAAAGACGTATTTTGGGAACAGTATTTCTTGATTATCGATAGATGAGAAATAAACTATTCTTAAGATAATTTCTATGAAACGCCTAGCTTTCATAATTTTAATTTTTTGGGTAAATTACACCAACAGTTACTCAACTTTGATTTGGGGAAAAAAAACTTTGAAAATGTGACAAAATAGTCTTTTTTGCTGTTTTCATCACAGATGTCACGAAACAGTGACATGGCAGTTAACGAAGTCTTTATTGTCATCTTCCATCTCCCCCTTTTCTTCACTTGCACCATCAATCCTTCTTCCTTTTTATCCTACCACTTCTTCCTCATCTTCGTTCTCCTTCTTGGCATCTTCTTGCTCCTGATTCTCTTGATTTTCTTTTGATACTTCCTTGGATAACTTTGACTTATCCTTTTCTTTTTTCCTCTTTTAAAACATGTTTCTCATTCCTTTTCCCAGATTTATGTTCATGAGCAGGTAAAGGCAAAGACCCAGTAACCTTTTTCTCATCTTTTTTTCTTTAAACTATATTCAACCTTCTTTTTGTTGTCATTTACATCATGTTTTTGGAACTGGCTCATAGAGGGCTTCGATGTGGCCAAGAAAAGCTTTGGTCCTCTAATGGTGGGTTCTTCACCACCCACAAGAATCTTTGCCCACTACTCTCTATTAGAAACTGAAATATAGTATAAAATTCATTTCTTGAAATCTATCAAATATAACAGATCACAAGTCCTTATATACTAATTACAGAGGACAACAGATTAATAACCACCTGTAACAAACTTCTAACTAGCTAACCACTTATAACTCCTAACCATCTGCAACTACTCTATATCTGTAGTTGCTAATACTCTTTAAACCAACAACTATTTCTTTTATTTGTTGCATTGAAAATGAACCCGAGCTACCAAAACAAAGAAACACTATGCTTTTACTAGGTCATGAGTCTAGCCACTTTAAGTAATGAGGAACATCGCTGTCGTCTGCAGCGGATTAGGCAATGAAAGGTCAAATGCAACAAAAGGGAGGCGTGGGATATTCCGGTATGTAGATTCCATCGTGAATAGCCTTTATGGCCTTTAACTCGAGGCATTCGAATGTGTTGACGATGATCCCAGCTAAATGGGGAAAACAAGTGGAGTTGTTTAAGAAAATTTCATACCACTCATTGCGTTTGAGTATCAGCGATGGCATATGTGAAGATGGAATTGGTAGGACTCCGGGGATGTCGACAAGAACGTTGAGGTCTTGAAAGTTTTGAGTAAATTTGTTGTGAAGGGTAAACAGATAAAGTAAAGAAGCAAGGGAACTGGCAGCAACAGTGTAGAAATAGTAAGCCGAAATGTTCAGATCAGAGACGATTTTGAAAGTGAATCTGGTGCAGAAGAAGTCGAAGATAACAACGTTAAGTGTATAGTTGTTGGAGATGGTAAGAAGGGTGTGGCGGAAGTCGGGGTTGTTGAGGCGAATGACATGGAAGAGAAGGGACAGTAGTTGGGTTGAGGGAGGAGGGAGGTCGACGGCGGGAAGGTAGTGGAAGGTGATGGAAGGAGGAATGGCGGAGGAGGGAGTTGGGAAGGGATAGAAAGAAAAACCAATCATCTTTTTTTTTTACCCTTTGACTACTTGTCCAACGTGGCAAGCTAACTGGCCACATCAGCTAGTGAATTTACCACATCATTGTTCCCGTTAAGCCCTTAATAGAAGCTGTTAATCAATGATTGTTTTATCACTTTTCGATAATGTTAGTGACTGTTTTTTCACATTTTTAAAGTTGAATGACTGAAATGTAAACCAGATGACTGTTTGTTTACTCAAATCAAAGTTGAGTGACTGTTGGTGTAATTTGCCCTATTTTTTTTATTTCTGAATCTAACCAAATTTTTTTTACAACACATTCTTCTACTCATTTTCATATAAACATGCCTTTTTATTCTAAAAGTCTTCATAAATGGTTCAATGATAGCTAATCGTAACACTCCTTCAAATAAAAAAAGAAATGACAAAAGAGCAAAACTCTAGAGTTGACAAGAATGAATGGTCCTAAGGAAAGATGGATAAACAATTTAACAAGTGGATGGAAATGGTAACAAACCTAGGAAAAGGTAAAGAGGATGCAAATGAAGAGGTTTCTTCTCATCAACACTGCATGGGGAGAACATCTATTCATTGGTTGGGATGATTCTTGATCTGTCGTAATTTGATATGGAAAATTAAGCTTTTTTGATATAATTAAGGTGCTTATTCTCAAGCAAAGTAGTGTCTTTTTCGTAGTTTTTCTTAATTTTTAGATTTTAATTTAATAAGTGTAAATTTCTTATTTTTACTCATTTTGTGACCCAATTTGGCTGATAGTGCCATTGGTGGCTTTAACGTGTGGTTGAGTGGTGTAACGACGTGTTATAGTTTGAAAACAAGTGAAAATGGCACCAAAGGAAAGGTATTGTGATACCTCTAATAGACTTGAAGATTGGAGACCACCCTTCAGCGATATCGCAATATCCACCCTCAAAGAAGATCCTCAAGTTCGAAACTGATCGGGGTATCTCGATATCCTTTTCTTGGGTATTGTGATACCGATATCGTGAAAGGACAAAGTTAGACAAAAATGATAGTTTTTGTCCACCCAATGCACCAATCACACAAGGCCCATGTAGGGGCAAATTTGGCAATGAAATTTCATTAGCCATTAACGTTAAACAACCAATTTTGGTTGAGGAGATGGAGACAAATATTAGTTTAGTTTTTAGCTTTAGTTTCTTTAGGTTTTTCTTTTAGTTTTTTTATAATTTTTTTAGGGTTTTTATTTCCTCTTCTCCTTTCTTAGTTTTAGAGTTTATTTTAGTGCATTTTCTTCTTGTTCTTAGTGTTCTTATAGTTAGGTAAGTTATTTATCACTGTAGCTTAGGTTTACTTGTACTTTTAGTCATTGTATATTGGTTGTAAGACATTTTCAAATTTAGTTTAATGTATTTTAGTTTTTTTTTTTTTTTACTTTAAATCCTTTAAAGTTTGTTTCTTTTATGTTTAAAACTTTAGATTTCTTGTTGAATGCTTTTAGTTTCATGTTCTTTAGGTTTTCTTGCATAAAAATCTCAACTTTTATATTTTTTTTAAGCTTTGCTTTCATGGTTGCCTTACTTTTCTTTTCTAAAGTTGTTAGTTGTATTTTCAACATGAGTAGTTAAGCCTTTAAGAGGGTTGGTCGATAAAGATATAGTGAGTTAATTTTTGGATGAAGGACCAAATCGTAAATTGGATTAATTTGAATGAACCTAAAAACTTAGTATTGATGGACCGAGACCGAGAGATAATCTTGTTGCGCATCAATTCGTTAGTCCCAAATTACACGATGAGATCGAGAGATAAACCATACTAATTTGTCTAATTAGATAAAATTGAGATCTAGAGATAAAATTGAGCCACTTTAGTAATTTAAGTGATTGAAGTCCCTCATTCGAAAATCGACAACCCACACTGACCACTGTTCGTCATTTCTTGGTTAATTTCGTTGTTTTGCATTGTTTACAATTTAGTCCTTAGAGTAGCATATTTAATTTCCTTGCAACATTTTTTTATTATGATTTTCCGTACTGTAAAATCGTACCAGTAGCAACTTAGACTCTAAAATGCGCGCTAATTATTACTCAATCACCATCTCCTTTGGGTTCGATCCCTTTAAATACTTTATATTTCATTGGAACTATGAATATTACAAGTAACACCGTTCGCCTGCAATATTAAAGAGCATGCATTGATACGAAAGATTTTTTTACTCAAGTCTAATCACCCCTTACCAGGAAGGAAACAAGTATATTATTTCTAGGTACACTCAAAGGCCCATATTATGACCGTCTAACCAAGTGCAACAAAAAAACGACATGGTTTTATTTGAAGAGATAATTGAAAATGCCATCAAAAGTGGAAAGATATAAAAATGGAATATGATTAGAGCGAAGATAAATTCAATTTTTTAGAATAAAGGTGGTGAGGTTCGAGCAATTATTCATGGCAAAGGCCCTCCGTCCTATTTCCTATGGAACCCATATCCATGCATTAATCATATTACCCAAATTGGAAGTACGCATAGAAAATCAAAGATTTGCAAGAAATAACATTGATCAGAAAGAACCGGTACTTAACTAAATAAAACTGTCTAGTTTTGGGGCCCTCTGCCACTACCAGTTTCTCTTCACTTCACTTGTCAGTCTCCACGCTTCGAGTGCCAAAACTATGCCCAGTCTTCGCCTTCTTGCTCTCTTCTTCTTCCTCTTCTTCTCAGTTCATTCCCAAGAAGACACTCCCATAGCTCGATTCCGTCGTTACCTTCAATTCAACACCGCTCATCCTAATCCAAACTACGCTGACCCCATCTCTTTCCTCATATCCCAGGCCAACGCCATTGGACTCCAGGCCCGAACCCTTGAATTCATCCCTTCTAAACCACTTCTCCTTCTAACATGGCCTGGCTCCAACCTTTCTCTTCCCTCAGTTCTCTTCAATTCCCACCTTGATTCCGTTCCAGCTGAACCTTCCAAATGGATCTACCCTCCTTTCTCCGCCACTCTCGGCCCTGACGGTAAAATCTACGCGCGCGGTGCTCAAGATGACAAGTGCATCGCTATGCAATACTTGGAAGCCATTCGCAACCTCAAGGCTAAAGGCTGTACTCCTTTGCGAACTGTTCATATTTCTTATGTTCCTGATGAAGAAATTGGAGGGTTTGATGGGAGTGCTAAGTTCGCTGAGTCCAAAGAGTTTGAAGATCTGAATGTTGGGTTCGTTTTGGATGAAGGGCAGGCTTCTACTGGTGATGAGTTTAGAGTGTTTTATGCCGATAGGTCACCATGGGGACTTATAATAAAGGCTACTGGAGATCCAGGGCATGGTTCTAGATTGTATGATAATGGGGCAATGGAGAATCTGATGAAGAGTGTGGAAGTTATTACTAAGTTTAGGGAGAGTCAATTTGATTTCGTTAAATCTGGGGAAGCTATGAACTCTGAGGTTATTTCGGTTAATCCTGTTTATCTAAAAGCTGGGATACCCTCCCCAACTGTGAGTGTCTAATATTTGTGTGTTCTAAACAATAATTAATGCTAATATGGACTCATCAATAGTGCTAATGGTGGGGAGATTTGTTTGTATGCAGGGATTTGTGATGAACATACAACCTTCTGAGGCAGAGGCAGGATTTGATCTTAGGTTGCCACCTACTGCTGATCCTGATCTTATCAAGAAGAGAATTGCTGAAGAATGGGCACCTGCTAGAAGGAATATGACATATGAGGTAAAGGGTAATTTACGTATGCATTTGTGATGATTTTGAATATTGATGGTTTTCAGATACATTATTATTTTAAGCAACTAAAAGTTGATTGTTTTGATTTCATTAATTTGTTTCTAGACTACTTGCATTATTTTGGTTTTCTATTCTTTCAAGAAATCTGATTAAGTGAAGTATTCTGCTGAATCTAGCTACTGGCTGTTTACTATAATTGAACTCAAAGAACCTTAGCTTTAACAAAATGCAGAGTAATCAATCCATTTGTTAATCATTCCTAACTTGTTTTGAGTTGGCATGTATATTAAGAGTGTTAAAGAATTTATTCTTATATCCAGAATCATGTGATCAATTGTTTTCTTTACTGCTGCAAACGCTATTTCTGTACTCAACTTGTAACATACATGATGCCCCATGATTGAGCGGTAGAGCCACCGTTTATGAATAGAAGCATTGCTAGGAACTCTCCTTTCTAGCACAAGAAGAGCCAAACTCTTGATTCGTAGAACTTATAAGCAAAATTAAGGCTTTGCTTGGTAAAATGGGAAGAGAACTGGAAAGATGAAAAAATTTGAGGGAAAAAGTTGAAGGATTAAAAAATATAGTAGGAAAGATGGAAAAATGGAAAGAAAAAAATCTGAGGGACAATCATGCTGATGTGAATCAATAACATCTAATGGTGCAAAATTAAAGTCTCTTTGCATTTTGACTTTTTTTCCTCTCAAATATGTGCTCACAATGGTTTTCAACTATTGATTGGCTGTTTAACAACCATGCTTTGCTTTTCTTAATTCCGAGTGCCTGCTCGTTTTTGTGCTTCGGCATTTCCTATTAGGATTGGCAGGCATAAGCCGAGAAGGACTTAATGATGACTGATGCCAATTGCTATTAAATTATCAAGTTTACACTGCCAAGCAATATCATCTGCAGATGTTAGATACATTTTTCTGTGGTGCTAATTGCTTTCTGATTTGGTAGGTAATAGAAAAAGGACCGATAAGAGATTATCTGGGCCGCCCTCTAATGACACTGACAAATGATTCCAATCCATGGTGGCCTGTTTTCAAGCAAGCTATTGAGGCGGCTGGAGGAAAACTTTTGAGGCCTGAAATTTTAGCTTCAACAACTGATGCACGGTTCATGAGACAAAGAGGAATTCCTACTCTTGGTTTTTCCCCAATGACAAAAACTCCCATCTTGTTGCATGATCACAACGAGGTTTGACTAACTGCAAACATATCATCATTTTTCTTATTATTAGGCATCATTTCTTTTCTCATCATGGTTGTGTCTTGCAGTTCCTGAAAGATACAGTGTACTTGAGGGGAATTGAAGTGTATGAATCTGTGATAAGTTCTCTGAGTTCCTTTAAAGGAGAATCTTATTAGATGCTTTCAACTGGTCAATAATTGATCACGGTTGCAGTGTGTCAGGGTAAGATCATTCATCTTCTACTTGCTGCTATTTTATAGTATATAAACAATATTTGTTCTTTTGGTAAGTAACAATATCGAGTCTTGTTGCTGTGTACTTTGTGTAAAATCATGGTTTGGTTTCTGTAATGTGCTGGCTTGAATTTTATCAATATAAAGCAATCAGTAAGAAATCCATGTGATCGGTGACCACTAACAATCTAGACTTGGTATTCCAAATACCTAAATAGACTCCTTTTAGCCTTGAAACAAGATGTAGCTGACATTGTTGAATGATCGGAATTTAATGAAAGCATGAATCTCATCTTAGAATCTATTTTGCTGTTGGAGTGTAGGTTCAACTGTTCATGAGTTCTATTGTCCTTTGTCTCGCCATTTTTCTAAATGAGGCTTAGATTTTTTTTTTTCGGAGTTCATATGCATACTATTTGAGTTTGTTTGGAGTCGACTAGTGTTCTATTTTGTGTTGTAGAATATGTATTTGGTATGTCATATAGATGTCTTCTGCATAAAAACTCATATATCCCGAAATCAAAACTTCATGTGCGGTGTATGCTTGCGATGTAGGAAATAGAACAAGTAAGTAGGGAGAGAGAATGGAGTGTGAAAAGAGAAAAGTCTGAAGGAATGTGGGAGTCAGAGGGGAGAAATAGCCAGAAACAAGAGTAACTAAGGCATCTTAAAGATAGCTTGGAAAAGAATGAAGAAACTGATTATAGTAACTTATTATTTCAATTTAGATTATGTTAAGGTCAGGACTCACAATCTGTTTGTCATTTATCAGTAAATTAACTGAATTTCGAGTCGAGTCATTTTGAGTTCAGATAATTTTGGTTCTCACTTCTGGTGTTAGCCTTTTTCATAGTATCTGAAATCGGAACCATTTCAGGGTTAAAATGCTTCATGTTATCCGCTTCTGCATCAATTCAGATCGAAGCAAATCAGATTCTGGATAAGTCAAGTTGCATCACCGGTATGTGATTTACAAAAAGCTTTGGTTTCCTCCATAGCCGTTCATGCGAAAGACACTGAATGACCTTTATATGTTTTGAATAAGTGGGGAAACATTCAATAGATTGTCATGAACAGTTGCATAGCAGTAAGTACACTTTGCAATGGAATGAAGTACACTTTGGGAGAATCATATTTAACTTTGGTAGATCAACATTTTTCATGGCAAATCCTTTTGTCCTTTTAATTCGTCTCCCAACCACTCTATGCTTAGATCCTTCATGAGTTCTGAAGATATCTTTATTGTTTAATAAAAAATGTATGATTTAAAGCAAAAGAACATTACCTCTGGAACAGTGGATCATGAACTAATCATTACATTTGAAGGTGAAACTACAGATGTTAACCTCTGCAACACTGAATTCCAGCTAAAACTAAACTTCATCTTAAAAATGAGGCAGCTGAAGGGATAATCATCAAGATGCTGATCTCATGCAAGCTAGATTGTGTTGTGTCAGTGAGAGGGCTGACCAGCACCGCAACTTTTAGAAGATTAAAGGAAGAAATAAAGAAAGAAAAAGAAAACACCGACATTCACTCATGAAGGTCTAGTTAAATATTTGTTTTGTGGTGGGTGTGGATGTTTTAAAATTGTTATGTATACAAAAATAGCTTAATTCACGATTTGAATAGACGGTATGTTTATTTGCGGTTAGTGTAAATACAGCGATGATAGTGAAATTAGATATTGTAACAATATTATAACGTGAAATAAAAAGTAAACTAAACGTATCGTATCACATCATCTATTCAAACGCACCCTAAGTTTTTCCATGAATGAAGAGGCCCTTCAACTTTTCTCCATCAACAGTTTCTTTCTCTATCAGAAGTTGAGCCATCTTGTCAATGTGGGTTGTGATTATCTAGCTTGCCCTTGAATACACAGTGAAGAACATGAAAGAAGGGAAAGATGATAAATTATGGGAGGAGTTTGATGGGTGGAAGGAGATGAAAGAAAACATGGAGAGGAGTGAGTTTTCAACGGATATGTATTTTTATTTTTATTTTTACGTCATAACAAATTAATATATGTCAACTATATAAATATTGTTATGTAAAAAAATTAATTATATTTATTATTGCCAAGTTATTTGACATCTTACGACTGTTAAAACAAGTTTTTGACAATGATTCAATTAAAATGTCCTCACAAAATAATATTTGACAACTGTTAAATATTGTTACGTAAAAAGTTTGAAAATGACAAAAGTTGTCGTAATAACAACTTTTCAATTTGTAAAATCATTGTCGTTACATATGTATTATACTTCATTCTCATAAGTACGGATGGAACTCTTAAACTCATGATTAAAATACGAAGTGAATAACCACCCCACCCCACCATAATCTCATAATTATTATGGGTTACTCGTACGTTTTGCAATTTTTTTGGATCAAAATCAGGTTATTCAATTTCGCAATTACATAATTCAACCAAAAAAAATTGTCAATTACTCAATAATTGAACTCACTCTTTCTTTTAATATTTTCAAGGTTCTAACTTTATTTGTGAACGTGATAAATGTAGGGAGCTATGATTTTAGACACTATTATATTTTTTTAGAGTTCTCAAAATGTTTCGAATTTTTATTTCTTTGATTTTAGAGCGTTTAAGTAATATTTTGGATATTCTTTTTTCATTTATTACCTTTCTCAAAACTTAATTCAAAACAAAATGTTAAATATTTTATCTCGGGCAATTTTATTTTTGAAATCATTTTCCTAACTTCTATTTTCCATACAGTGACCAAGACATTCATTAAAATAAATATTATTAGCCAATGAATCTCTGTGGCAAAGCATAATACAAGGTTGGACTTTTTCCGTACGGCCAAAAACAAAATCTCAGCAAAAATGGTAGCATACAAGAACTTGGGTCTATCAATGGGTTGCAACCCCTGTTTCTCTACTGCATTTCCCCTTTTTCCTCTGCAACTTGCCCATATCTATGATGCAAATAGATGTTGTTGAACGGCATATTCAGATACTTGTAAACAAAAAAGGGGGTTGTAAATACATTGTATATATATATGTAAGCATTACGTTAGCCATATCAGTCTGGATATGGTGGTTGTTGCAGATTTGACCCTTTCTTTTCCTGGAAGTTTCTCCATCCAAAAAAAGGATAAGAATTCAATTGTACTATTGCAAGTCCTTAACCCACATGGATGTTGCCTCTCTATCATCCAACATACTTCACCACCTTTGTAAAATGTAAACCTTCTCAGCACATTCGCCCATCCCTTTACCCATTTCATATTCATACTAAGATGGACTTTGGTCCAGTTGGCTAAGCCAGCCTCGATCCTCCATATCCTTATTAATGCTAAAAAATTTCTTTATTATTTCATTCTCACTTTCCTCAATACACCCCGTACGGATTTGTTGTGGTAGAGTACGGTTTGTCAATATGCCAGTTAAGCAATCAAGCAAAAGAGAATAAAATCTTATACATTTGATGAGACTTGAGATGGGGAAGAAGCATGAATCTTCATTCATTATTCAAGTTTATCAATGGCGTTGAAATATGAATCTTATACAAGTTGAAACATATATTATTACACGGCAACTTCTTCCTTCTGTATATAAAAATAGAAAATGAACTAACCTTCTCATTTCCAAGAAACTAAACCCTTGTTTCATTCCTTAATTTCTGACAATTTTAAGATTAAAAACACTGTTCAAGCATGTGCAGCGAAATTATTTTAAGTTGCATGTGCTTATTGCAAATCTGATCCTGCCAGCACCATCAGCGGTACTTGATTGAATAATAATTGTTACAATACCAAAGGTGTTAGTGACTAGTTGTCGCAGTTCACACTATGGAGGACTTCACAGTTAGAATGGGAGCGTGAATGGTGCAAAGAGTTGCTAGGCTTATGGTTGAGGAATGCCCCAATGACACCAGAGTAGAGTTCAGTACTGAGTGCTTGTTTGGTGTTTTCCTTGGAGGAGGAATGTATATATGGAGAAGGGCTTCAAGTAGGCTTCTAGCTCATGATGACTTTATCGTAAGATCGATTCAAGGTCATACTATCTGAGTATATGAAACTGAGATCATCAAATGAGATTGAACTTAATATGACAGTCGTCGTTAATGGTATTACTAGCTGAATATCTTCTCAATTCATTCTTTTATTATTTATTATTAGTGTTTTCGCAAGTGTAAATGAGCAGGATGGGAAAGAGAGCAGGAAGAAGCAAAGATTTGTACGGGTTGCCGATACTATTTCTTTTTCCCACATGAATTATCATTGGAAACAGCATTTCAAAGCGTGTACTGTCTGTCACTGCCCTTTCTCGTTATGAAACTTTATGTTATCTTTTTCTTAACACTTGTACGTATCCAAAACTATAAACTTCTTGACCAAAATGGAATTTCAAGTGCTTTACTCTTCAGTAGAATGTGTATTCATTTCCACACTATTGCCTTACAAACAGTTTCCTTATCTTCTGCCTTTCTTGACCAATGCCCATTTGCCTGACAATGTCTACAAGACCAAACACAAGGCACTAAAATTTGGCTCGTCCCATCCATATACGTGTTTTGGTCCATAATCCTGACATTAGAAAGGGTAATTTGTCCCCCAAAAAGAGGTTGAAACGCATGTGCATCCCCACGACAGGCATCGAGCAATTTGTAGAACCCCAGTGAGAAAGTTGGGAACAAAGTCAATCCATGCATGCCTAAGCAGAAATTTGAGTTTTTTTTTTTTTAATGTTTGCATGAGAACTGGTGGCCAAGAGACGCGGTTTCATAGCTGCGAGACAGAGCAGCAATAGCTGGCTCTGCCGGCCTTTATTATTATTATTGTTTCTTCTCTTTTTAAAAATTTATTACATCTGCAATCACTGTTTTGTTGTGTTTCTTTTCATATCTCAATTATAATTGAATATTAATATGAAAAAAATATGTCTAACATTCTCCCTTAAATCCATATAAGAGCAATTATACATGTTCTACTTGAAGTTTTTCATTTTTCTACCTATATAAGATATGACTAACAAAAAGTCTGGAAAGTGCCTATGAAGAATCCTATGTTTCTCTCTCCTCCATTTTCTCTTAGCCATGACATGAACAGTAAAACATAATAATAATAATATAAATAAAGAAGTTTGCTGGGTGTCAACTGGGGTGGGAGGTGGCTTGCTAGGTAAGTCTAAGAAACTCTGCAAACAGCCATTTTAACTTCAGTTTTTAAATAATATTTCTAGTCTTTGATTACTGCATGTCTGCATGTGGAGTTCTTGAAGTGCATTAAATCCAATTCAACTGCCATTTCCATTAGAAGTTACGGCAGAGCTATAGCCATTGGGATGTGGAAATTCAATTGCAGACGTTGAAGCTGATGATTTCTTTCAACAAATGAAAGTCTTAAGGAATAACTTTATGATGTAATGTTGAATGTTTCAAAAATGGTTTCTAGCTGTAATTTGTCAATGAACATAAACTATTTGACCTCTAATCAACAAGTAGGTTGAGTAAGATGTTTGCAAATTGACATTTCTCAACTGCATTTGGTTTAAAAATATTGGGTAAATTACATTATTAATTATTAAATTATGGATAAAATTTTGTTTTTATCATTTAATTAAAAAAATGTTACAATTTGATCACTATACTATTTAAAAATTTTAATTTATGTCATTGCGCTCATGACTTTCTTCATTCGCAATGCCTGCACTAATCAAAAACTTTATCTCATTTTCTTTTTTACAGTTTAGGCTTTTGCTTTCATGAAACAGCTTAAAACATCACGAATCAACAAACCAAAATCAAACAGTTTTTTCTCCAATCTCCGACATTAATCATTAGATCGACGTGGATTTAAGGTATATTCATTACCCGTCGACAGATATTTGATTCGCCATATCGATTATCGAATAGTCACTTAAAGCTCATTGACGAAACTTTTTTAAAAAAGAAACTTAATTGTCCGGTAAATTAAATAATTTTTTTTAAATAATTTAATAACTTAAATGAAAACTTTTGAATAATTTAGTGATCAAATTATAATATTTTACTCTACGAGCCAGCCATGGCCATAGAGCAGGAAAGTGATATCGATTTTCCATTTTTATAAAGCTTTAAAATATCTGTCTGTCAGCCATTTCTATGTTTTTTTTTTAATTATATATTCATATATGTGGAGCCATAGTGATTGATCAAGGGATCTTCCAACTTAGAAAACTTAAGCCCCCCATCCCCCATCTATAAATACTACCCCACATTCATCTCTTTAAAAGAAGAAAAACCAGAAGCATTTGATCACACTGCAAGTCGTTCATCATCAACTTACATTCATCTTTTTTTCCTTGAAAGTTTGTCGTGGCAATGGTGAAAAGGGATCAACAAAAGATATTACAAGCAGAAGCATCAAAGCAAATGACACCATCATCATCATCATCATGTAAGAAGAAGTACAAGGGTGTAAGAATGAGGAGCTGGGGTTCTTGGGTATCAGAGATTAGGGCACCAAATCAGAAAACAAGGATTTGGTTAGGGTCTTATTCTACACCAGAAGCAGCTGCTAGAGCCTATGATGCTGCACTGTTATGCCTTAAGGGTTCTTCAGCAAGTCTCAACTTCCCTAACGCATCCCTTGATTACATTCCTGATACCATTATGTCCCCTAAGTCAATACAAAGAGTTGCTGCTGCCGCAGCAGCCAATAGTTTCCCTGACAATGGCATTAGCAGTAGCAGTAGCACCACCCCACCAGTATCTCCTACACCATCCTCATTAGTTTCTTCCCCATCAATGGCTTCTTCACCGTCTGATCAAGTTGATGATGTATCACTGATACAATCACTTGAGTCTATTTCCATGATGGAACCATGGTACACCTCCTTTGATGACCTACAATCTCCAAAGTACATTGATCAAATGTTCAACTTAGTCCCATTTGATCCACCGACAGTGATGGATGATTTTTATGAGGAGGAATTAGGCGATATTCGTCTATGGAGTTTTCCCTAAGGCAAAGTCAAGGGATTTAACCATTCTTTTTTTTTTTTGTCCATTCCTATTCATTGATGATCTTCAGTTGTTGCTTGAAGATGTTACTGACAGTGACATATATTTCATATTAAATATTTAATTCAAGTGTATTTTTTAGTTGAGGGAAGAAGAAATGCCACATGGAGATGAAAACATTTTTTTGGATTCTCCAATGGGGGGTTTATACATTCAATTTATGTATAAATTATGCAAGTGTGTCATATTCAATGTTATCAAAGATCAATGGAAGAAATAAGTTTGGAAACTGTGAGGGAGACCCCCAGTTTATATGGTTTATTATGGTTAGAGATGAGTAAAATTATTATGGAAACAAGTATTAAGGATCGTATTAAGAGTCAGATTGTATTTTATCTCTTTCACTTAAAAAAATGAATAAATTAATTAGTCCATATACATTACATCAAAGAGTAAACTAATTTTTCTATTAAAAATTTTATTTATTTCTGTTATTAAAAATTGGTTCTTATACATCAGCATGAAGTGCTCGTAACATGTCATATGTCATTATCTAGTTATCTATTAATCACATCAGTCTTTAATAGTACAAATAAATGAAATTGTTAACAAAAATAATCAATTTGCTTTTTAATCTAATGTACAAAGATTCATTTACCCATTTTTTAAGTAAAAAAGATAAAATACAATTTAATTCCGAATACATTTCTAATTAAAAAAATTCACAGTTGATACTATCTTCCGCAAGATCATAGTAATTTCTTCTCTAGATTTAGATGTTGTTAACTCGTTCATGACATCCCTTTTCAAGTGTTTTGGTTTTTCAGGACAAAAACTGACAATCTTTCATAACTGAGCATGGGTAACAAGTAATTTAAGATTTATTATTATTATAATTGATTGCTATAAAATTTTAATATCCTTTTATATTTGCATATCAACATAATTATACATATAAAACTGATTAAGAAGCAACATAAGTGGTGAAATGGGATTATTAAAAAAAGGATACATATGTGAGTGATGGAAGTATTAGATAGCATGGATTTAAATGGATGGTACGATGTATTTAGTTTACTTTTTGTCTCACGTTACAGTTTTTAATTTCATCATCACCGTTGTTTTTACATTAAGTGTAAGTGAACGCATTCCATCTAAACCCACACCCAAGGCAAATTACATCGAGCATTATCCGAGTGTGTTGTCCTGTAGTGGAATGGAAGGCATGGGTTCCCATCCCCAATTGTTTCTTTTACATTGTGTTTGGTACTCCCTCCCTGGTTCATTGCTTTCATCTCTAAACTGCTCATGTCTATTGAGAGGGACCCCATCTCTTCTGTATTCAATGTATGGGATATTGGGGTCTAAATTTTGGATCTTTGGTCCCACTCAGACTCTGTATAGATGGAGTTGTTGTGGAAGTTGAGCAAATCAAAGTTCTCTATAGGAAAATTCTCCGTTTTTGAAACTCGCAACATTAAATTTAATCTTATAATATTTACGTGCTATTCGAAGAGATAAATAATTAATCACAAAATATGTTTCATTATTATAAGTAAGAATCAAATCTTCAATTATATGATTAATGCACGATGTGAGTAACCATCACGTCAAACTTTGTGTTTTGTTGATAATTTTACTTTAATTCGTTTATTCATGATCGAATAACTTGTTTAAATAAAATAATTGTAAGAAACGTAAATTATAAAAAATGATAGAAATTTGTAAAAATTATTAAAAATGATAAAATTATAAATATAAAAAAAATCTAAAATTTTATATATAACCTTGATTGTAGTTTACCCTCTCCACCTATTTCATCACCTCTGTTAATCTTTTCAGAGTCATCATTGTTGATCAAAACATATATAGAAATCAGAAAAGAAAATGGTGAAAACCTAGCTGAAAATGCTTGCACTATCATTGTTCGCGATAGCACTGTCATTGACGATATTCAACGTAGTATCAGGTGATGAAAGGACGACTCGACTAAAGTTTTCTCACTTGGTGGGGGTTGAGGAATAGATAGTATCAGGGACAAATTCTTTTTAATACTTTTTTCATATATTTTAAACTTGTTTTATAATTTTTTATAATGTTTTTTAATTTTATTTAGAAAACAATTTATATTTTTTTTATATTTTTGTAATTTTATATAATTTTTTTGTAAATTCCTTTTATTTTTAATAATTTTCTACAATTTCTTATATTTTTATAATTTTTAATTTATAATAACTCTTATAATTTTTTATAACTTCCTATATTTTTTATGCTTCTTTTGAAACTTTTAACATTTTTAAAGAAAAAAAAAGTAAATTTTTATCATGAGGCACAATCCTGACATGATACATGAAAAAAATAAGTCAAATTAAAAAACAAAAACCCTTACATTAACAATTAAAAGGCTTAATTGATAGGATTTTTTACGTTCAAATGCTCAATTAGATACAACTTTTTTCGAAAAGACTTGGGATGTGTTTAATAAACTGAAAATTTAAATGCTGAAAAATTAAGTATTGAAATTTTATTACTAAATTTTATAATTGTTGAATTTATATTAAAAAATTGTTTGATAAATTAATAAATATAAATACTGAATATAATTATATTATTTGATAAAAATAAATATTGATTTTTAAATTTTTTTTTTAATTTTAATCTTATTAATATGATATTTTATATTATTTTAAATTATTTTGAATAAAAAATATACGATAATTTGAATATCTCGTTTTTTAAATAACTTATTTTAATTTTTAATAAAATAAAATCAATTTAATACTTTTTTTATCTCTTAAATAATAGTTACTTATCTTATTTAACACTTTTATATTAAATAAAAAAATTAAAATTTTCTATAATTTATCAAACACACCCTTAATTTTTATTTTGAAAGTGTATAGGCTCTAGAGGAGCTTATGGGCTTGGCCTTGATATAATATTATTATACTTTATTCTTACCTAAAGTCGGTTCAATTCAAAATTTGAATTTAAAATTTTATTCAAACTCATCCATATTTGTAAAAGATTAACCCAAGTTCATTTTACGCTCGCTCATATTATTTTTAAAAAATTTTATTTTATTTTAATATTTAATAATTCAGTAAATTATAAAAATAGTCACTTTTGTTTGTTTTAGATTACATTTTAATCACTTATGTTTAAAATATTATGTTTTAGTCACGTTATCATTTTGTTACGAAGTGATCACTTTGCCATTAAGCTTCATTACCTCCCTAATGGCAATCCTACGTGGCAGTCCTAATGGGTTTTAAATGCCAACTTTGATGTCTAGCTGGGAAAAGAATAAATTTTTAATTAAATAAATTTAATTAATTGAAAGTTTAAACTAATTACAACTGAAAAAGAAATACTCAATTGAACATCCAAGTTGGCATTTAAAATCGATTTGGACTACCACGTAGGATTGTCGTTGGGAGGTAACGGAACTTAATGGCAGAGTGATCACTTCGTAACAAAACAATAACGTAAGTGACTAAAACGTAACATTTCAAACATAAGTGACTAAAATATAATCTGAAACAAACAAAAATGACTATTTTTATAATTTACTCTTAATAATTTTATACATTTTTTTATATATTGAAATTTTACATGGTTATCTTAATATTAGTTTAATATTTACATTACAGTAGGGATGTCAAATGTGCGGGGTGGGTGTGGGGGTGCTCCCTCCTCACCCATCACCACCAAGAATTTTCATTTCCATCCCTACCTCGTGACTCGCTGCGAGTATAAAACCCAAAACCATCCCTGTCTCACGACCCGCAAGACTAAAAGCATCCCTGCCCCACCATCCATGTGCGTCCTTAAACTCACCTAATCCCTGCTACACCCGCCCCGTGACCGACTTCATATGATATATTTATAAGTATCAATTAAATAAATATAAACCAATTTTTTTTAAAAAAAATTATGAAATATCTGTCCTCCGGACTCCCACCACATATGTAACATTATTACAATTGTCACCACTTAAAAAAAAATGAACCCTGTGTGTTGGCCTAAAGGTCAAGGGTGTTCATTGTCCTAGGTGTGGCCTGAGTTCGAGTCGTGTCAGTTGCGTTGTTGTTAGGGCTTTGTCCTCATTATGTAATTCACAAAAAAAAAAATTCATCGCGACCCTTTAATTGGTAAATAAAACGTAATTTCAACACAAGTCTAAAAAATTCAGAAAATAAAGTCCTTTCATAATATCTAAATATAAACAATGTCTCAAATACATCATAAATGTCTTCAAATGCAACACAAGTGCAAAATTAAATACAATTAAATTAATAAAATACTATTAAGATAATTATTAAATTAAATTTTTATAAATATTTTTTTTTTAGATATGCTTATTATTTCATACAGGGCGGGTGGGGATGAGGCGGGTACAAGGTCATACCCACGCTTGACCCACCACCCACGACGGGTCTAATTTTTGTCTCTATTCTCGCTCCACCACCCGTAAAACTTGTATCCATCCCCGCCCAATTAGGTGCGAAGTGGGGCAGGACCCCACGAAACCTTCCCCACTAATATTCCTACATTAGAGTAGTATTATATATTTAGTATAAGTTTATTTTTTTAATGTGTTCTAAATTGCATAATATATAAAAATAACTTAATATAAAGTATTATAAACTTAAAACGGGTTGAAACGAGATCGGGCCTTGAATGTTCAAACTCGAGCTCGACGGGTCTAATTTTTTTGTCCAATCTCATTTTTCGAATATAATATTTTTGCACAAACCCTCCCAAATTCTGGCGGACCTTCGAACCTAGACGAATAGTCCGACACATGAACAGGTATAATGGACTGTTTAGGCCCTTAAATTTATTTTCTTTTGTTGCCATAGCAGTTTTTATAATTTATAAAATTTTAATTTAATTTTTTAAAAATTATAAATATATATACTATTAAAATAGTGAAATTGTAATTTAATTTCGATCCCAAAATAATTTTTTGATTTTGCCATAACTCGCTTCGTTTGCTTAGGCACTTCTACCGACATGAACGGACTTACATTAGTCTAAGATCTGTGTAAGTTCATTGTACACGATAGAAAACAGATAGTCCCTTTAAAAATTATAAGATCAAGCATTTATAATTAATTAGTTTTGGGTTGAATCAATTGGACATTGTGTTTCTTAAAACAAGTATTTGAGATAGATGATGAAACTGATGTTTTGCAGCTTTTAGTGATTTTACAGAGTTATTTTGAAGTGAAAAGCTACCTTTAAAACCCTAAAGAATACAGCAACGATGCGACCTTGATTCAAGTTCAACTGCCGGAAAACATAGTCAAACAAGATTTCAGTGTCTATACATAGCAATAATATATGATTTACATCAATGGCTGCATCATAAAAGTCTAATTAGCTAAGCATAATA
Source organism: Kokia cookei (assembly GCA_039519145.1). NCBI lineage: Eukaryota > Viridiplantae > Streptophyta > Magnoliopsida > Malvales > Malvaceae > Kokia > Kokia cookei. The sequence continues at coordinate 33,755,222 of CM076899.1, read as the reverse complement.
TTTGTTTCATGATCATCTTTGCACAATATATATTGCATGTGTAAAATGAAATCACTTGGAATTAATTTTCATTACCAGGAGTGCCGTCAGTCTGTGGGTTAATTCTCCGATGCCTCCGATGGAAAGGCCATAAATTACTAGCCAGTTGCCTAAGCCTCCAACATCTTCTACCGTCGTTGGAAGAAACCTCGGGTTCGGAAAAATAGTTACTGCTAGATTGTTCATCGGTGCTGCTAAGCGGCAATTGTTCATCGGCACTGTTAACCGGCAACTCAAGACGGCAAACAGGGCAAGAATTGTGAAGCCTTAACCAAGGCACAACGCAATCACTATGGTATATATGTTTACAAGGCAACTCCCTTGCCTCTCCACCAACCTTGAATTCCTCCTTACACACCGGACATTGCGAGTCGTCGTGTAGATGCGATTCCATGATTTTTACTGTCGGGATCGCCTGGATAGTTGACTCTGGAGTTGGGGGTACACCTGGCCTGTCATTTTGTGTCAGTTGCTCTATCAACTCATGTAGTCCGGTTCCGAAAAAGAAGTTCCTTGGATCAATACCAGGGCGTGCAGGGATTTCATGTGGCAAAGTTGGTTCAGCTTGGGGTAGGCTAAAAGAACCCGGCTGCCGAGCAATAATCCAAGTCCTAGGACGACCTAAAAATTCAGGTTCTGGTTCTCTATCAGCAGTTCCATCTAAACTCCGGCTTCTACGCCTACGAAGATGCTCCCGAGGCAAATTTTCACCTTCGGATTCTAGCAAATTGTTTGGACGTCTCAACCAGCGCCTGCCTCGAGGTTCTTGGTTATCAGAATTACCAAGATCGAATAGCCTGATTGGAGGAGGACACATAATAAGAGAGAGTGCTTCCAACAGACGAGCTTCAGGGGATGGATCAAAAGCAGTGAAATCAACAACCATCCTAGGCCTGTCAATTTCCATCTCGCAAACAAACCTACCAGAACATCGAGGGCAGACAACCTCTTCCGGAGGATTCGTAGAGGCAATCCGAACAAATTGATGGCACTGGTAGCACCAGTATTGCTGGTAGTTCCTCCCAGGAGCTGCCCCATTGGCCTCATTGGCCCCATCGACCCTAGCTCTAGGTGGGCTTAGAGACATGTTCTTCTTTTGGTTTTCAAATATTTTTCTTTTCTTTTGATTTATTTGGGTAAAGGTTACGAAACCATCATATATATTATTGTACATGAACCAAGATATGCAAAAAAGTATGGCTTTCAAGGTTGCACAAAGCAATTCTGTCTTTTTGGGTTTTTCTTTCTTTTCTTGATGTGTGTATTTATGGCTTTCCAAGGTCTTAGCTCATATTGTCATCCTACATGCAAAGGAAAGGATGAGAAAAGTTTTTGAAAAAGGGTTTTTGTCATTGGAAGGTTTTCCAGCCTTTGGGGTTATCATGAAATAATATTTTTGAATTTCAAGGAGAATTTATTGGTTAACTTCCCTGGAAAGAGAACAAACACCATGTTAACAATAAACTAATTAAAATTTTAAGTACGTTGGTTATGTATTTATTCTTAGTTACATAAGGAATGAGTGTGCTTGCCCCACCCCTCAAGTCAAGTGCAAAATTAATAATAACTGTCCAAATTTTTTTTTTTGATTTTTACAAGTCGAAAATTTTTTTATCAACTTTTAAGAGCCAAATTTTTTTTTACCTGGGGCCCTAAAAATGTCAAGAACGGGCTTAGATGGTATGAAAAATGTGATCCATATCAAAACCCCATTTATCAATAAAAAACAATACATCAATTGATGTAGTGGTAAATTGGGTTCATAAGAATTAATTAAGCCTAACATGGTTTGGGTGATTTGCAAGTTTAGTTGTAGCTAGACCTGATCATGGGTCGTTCCACCCGACTCGACCCAAATGTTTGCCCGAAAAATGAGAGGGTTTGAACAAAAATATAGGCTTAAAAAATGAGGCCCATTTTCTAAACGGATCGAGCCTCGAGTAAGTTTTTTGGCCCGAGCCAGAGCCCGGCTCGACCCAGCCCAACACGAATAAATTAATCATTTTTAATAAAAAATTTATATTGTTGTTTTGGTGTTTTTTTTTTTTACTGTTTTGGTTATTGGTTTTTACTATTTTTGTGTTGTTTTTTTTTATTGTTTTGGTGCTTTTTTTACTGTTTTGATTATTATTTTCGTGTTATTTTTGTTGCTATTTTTATTGTTTTTAATGTTGTTTTGTTGTTATTTTTGCTTTTAAACAAATTTATTTATAAATTATATACATTGATGTAATTGTTTCTTTCTCCAATTTCATATCACTTTAATTCTTCCTCTCCAAATATTTATTTCGCTATTTTCTCTAAAGTGAAATTAAAATACGTTTTTTTTTTAAACAACAGCATTAAACGAACACATCAAAACCAATCAAACCCATGCAGAGGAAGCATTATTCGACAACAAAATCTCTCGAACTGACGTAGGGGGTCTTTAAATAAAATTAAATTCAAAGAACTATTAGACTCATACTTAGCCATTCGATCAACACTGCATTTTGACCTCTCAAAATGTGACGAATTCGTATCCTCCAATCCCTATTAAGTAAATTGTGAATTAAACGTAACTCAACTAAGGTACTATTGACAATGCAACCCACCAATAAACACTCAACAAGTAGTGCATTATCATATTCAATTTCTAATCGTCCATAACTACATAGTCTATAATAATAATAATTAATCAATTAAATAAATAATTATATATATTATCTATAGTATTCACACAAATAAAGAAATAAGTTTGTTTGGGTTTTTGGCAAATAAGATTTTGACAGTGGGATAAGCCTTTATGAGAAAATTAATTGAGCCTTCAAGCCCACATTGCTTGCTTGGGAGGAACCTTTTCTCGTCTCTTATTTAAATAAAGAATGAGTGTGCTTGCCCCACCCCCCAAGTCAAGTGCAAAATTCATAATCACTATCCAATTTTTTTTTTTAATTTTTACGGGTCAAAATTTTTTTATCAACTTTCAATGGTTTCAAAAACAAAAATTTTATTAGTTTTTAAGAGTTCAAAATTTTTTTTACCAACTTTTAAAAGTCCTAAATCTTTTTTTTTTTTTTACTTTTATTATTTTACCTAATACTCAAAAAAATATAAAAAAAAGGGCCCTGAATAGTATGGAAAATGTGATCCATATCAAAACCCCATTTATCAGTAAAAACCAATACATCAATTGATGCAGTGGTAAATTGGGTTCATTAGCATTAATTAAGCCTAACATGGTTTGGGTGATTTGGGAGTTAATTGTAACTGTGTAAGGGATGGGGGGTGATTTGGGCAGACCCATCATCATGAGCAGAAGAAACATGGTCTTTCTGAGTAGCTGTTGTTATTCTCCTATGAGACTTGAAGAAAGAAGAACCAGAACCCTTTTTCTATTTTTTTTTTCTTTTAAACAAATTTATTTAGAAACTACATACATTGATGTAACTGTTTCTTTCTCCAATTTCATATCACTTTAATTCTTCCTCTCCAAATATTTATTTCGTTATTTTCTATAAAGTAAAATTAAAATACATTTTTTTAAAACAGCAGCATTAAACGAATATATCAAAATCAATCAAATTCATGTAGAGAGAGCATTATTCGACAACAAAATCTCTTGAAATGACGTGGGGGTCTTTAAATAAAATTAAATTCAAGGAGCTGTTAAGTTCATACTTGGCCATTCGATCAACACTGCATTTTGGCCTCTCGAAATGTGACGAATCTTTATCCTCCAATCCCTGTTGAACGAATTATGAATTAAACGTAACTTTGTTAAGGTACTATTGACAATGCAACCCACCAATAAACACTCAACAAGCAATGCATTATCACATTCAATTTCTAATCGTCCGTAACTACATAGTCTATAATAATAATTAGTCAATTAAATTAATCTATAGTATTCACACAAATAAAGAAATAAGTTTATTTGGGTTTTCCACAAATAAGATTTTGGCAGTGGGCTGGGCCTCTACGAGAAAATTAGTTGAGCCTCCAAGCCCACATTGCTTGCTTGGGAGGAACCTTTTCTTGCCTCTTAGCTTAGCCTACTTATTATTTTCATTCACATTTGTAAAATGAGATTCTACTATTTCTTTACTTTGGGTCCTTTACTCTTTATTTATTTATCAATGGCTCCTTTACTTTTGATCATAAATTTTCTACTAATTTTATTTGTTTATTATTGTAGTTTAAAAAGTTCTCTTAATTTTACTTATTTATCTCACATTACAATTTTGAGCTCATTTAATAAATTTTATTCTTTTATTTATTAAAAATTTAAATATATATATATATAATTTGGTCACTGAACTATTCAAAAGATTTTATTTAAGTCACGAATTGTTAAAATCAATGCTATATGACTTTCTCTGTTAACACTGCCTACACCAATCGAAATCTTTCTTTCCCTTTCTCTTTTATATTTCAATTCTTTTTTCACGAAGCAATTTTGGATGTCATGAATCTGTAAACAAAAATTCAAACAATATTTTTCTTCTATCTCTGACACTGACTATCAGATCGACTTGGACTTAAAGTATGTTTTTCTACTTGCCGATGAGTACTGATCCACCATACCGATCATCAAATCGTCGCTTGGAGCTCGCTAGCGAAACTTTAAAAAAAACTTAATAGTCCAGTAATTTAAATAAAAACTTTCGAATAATTCAGTGATTTATTTTTTTACTCCACTAACAATCGAAAGAAATGTGTAATCATAATTAGACATTATAATCGCAACATGTAATTATCATATATCTAATTACTTTTATTATTAATTAGAGGGACGTGGGTTCGAGTGCGCTGAAGCGCACTATTTTCCTATTTATGAGTCAGGAAGAAACCATGATTAATTCTAAATATTATGTAAAAAAAAAAAAAAAAAAAACAGTATCTAAACTTATAAGGAGATTATTAAAAAAAATATCTGAATAAATATCATAGAATAAGAAAGCAAACCCAATTTCTAAATTGTGAAATAAACGCATTAACATTCGTGAAAACAGCAGGTCGTAGAAAAACAAAAGAAATATAGGTTGCAAAATCTGAAAATTTTTTGTCGTCCTGCCCGACTCTTGGTGAGTTGAAGTTGAATATATTTCTTCAGTTTTGGATTTTAATTTGTATGAACAGAGAATAATCCTTTTTGAATGTGACTGACAACGTTGTTCCTCTTATCCCCATCTTCAACCACTAATCTGTATGAACACAATTGCTCTCTCCTACCCCATTGATTTATTTGCGTATCTTTTTCCAAAGCTTTTCTCTTATCAATCGTCTCTATCAAACACAAAATCACAAGATAAAAGATGTGTTTATAGGGTTCTAAGATACTTCAAACACAGATTTAAATGTTATTGTAGACTTTTATAATCAATATATATTAGTCATTCTCAAGACTTATAATTGGTATTCGGTACTCTTGATTATCAACATTAAGGTGACATCAATATAGTTTTAATTTTATATATATTATTGTGGTGAAATACAAAATTTTTTTTAATGGTGATGAATGAAGCTCAAAATCTGTTTAATTTTGATGACACTTTTAGATTAACAATTTTTTCACATTAAGCTAATTACGAAAATAAGTTTTGTTGAGTGTTTTTCTGTTTGTCCTTTCAGATGGGTTAAGTTTGTGTATTTATATGATATGGTCACTGTTTATAGATGTGATATGCTAGGTAGGTCTTCATGTATGATGACACGTACCCTACCTTAAGGTTAACATGTGTATACTCAAAGTGGATTCGTAGACATAGGGTTCGCATCATGTATAGGCAAACCCATATTACGCGTCTCCATCTTGGGTTCGTCTACACTACGCATATGCGAGCATTACGCATATACGAACCTATACGAAGTGTGGATCAAAACTCGATAAACTAACAAGTCAGTGGATTGATAATAGTGAGTACGATAACAAGTTTACAGAGAAAAAAAACTAGTTGTTATTCAACATTATGTAAAACTTATTCTGGTATGTATTGATATAGTATATTTTAATGTATAATTATATATATGTTAGCGATATTAATTACTGTTTAATTAGTCTAACTAAGGAGTAGTAAGTTTATTAAAGGTTGTTGAGAGTTAGTTCATAACAGTTAAAGTGACTAGTAGGGGGTGGATTCAGTTCGATTTAGTTCAGTTTTTGGATAAAGATTGAGCTGAATGACTCCATTCGATTTTTTACTTTTAAAACTAAAATCAAAACTATATTGAGAGGAAATTGAAATATTTAAAACCGATAATTTCGATTCGATTTGGAGGTTTTTTTCGTAAAATTTGGTTTTTGTTTGTTAAAAAAAAAGAGAAGAGAATATTATCTTGTTTTGGACTAAAAAAATTTTAATATTGAAATTCTTGTTTTTTTTTTTCCACAACAATCATAATACATGCTTTAAATTCATTTATATATTTATAAATTTAACTAAATAATTAAATTAATATCATAATCATTCACAAAATCATTTAAAATTTTATTTTAAGTTGATATTAAGATGATAAATTTTTTAAAGTTGTTAAAAGAAATGATTTTATTATACAATTCAGTTCGAGTTTGATTTAAGATTTTGTATTATTTGATTTGAAACTCCTTGTCTCTATCATTGTCTCTGTTTTACAAAGCATTAAAATTGACGTTGTTGTCAACTAATCAAAAACCAAAAAATGAAATAAAACGAGAGAAAATTTGAAAACCTTAAGAATTGTAACTCATGTATTGATATTTGTTACCTAACTTCTCTTATTAATACACAATGCTATAATTACATTTAATAATTTGAAATGTAAAATAAATCATATAATATAAAGATAATGTGATAAACACAACAAAGTAAATTTAATACTCTTCTACCAAAAAAAAGTGAATTTAATACTCATCTTATTCATATTTAATGTTTTATTATTTATAATTTAATAACTTAGCAAACTATTAAATATAATTAATTAAAAAGTTTCAATTTACTTCAAATTTTAAACCTTAAAAATATCGTTATTTTTATTTTTATTTTATTACCGTTGACTCAAAGATCTATTGTTGGCTCTTCTTTATCATGTAATTGGGTGTGCTTAAATACATATGGTTCTGTTAGAACTAAGGATGTGTTTACTGCAACTGAAGGGTTAGTGCGTGATTGAAAAGGAGGTTGGATTATTGGTTTCAGTAGATATTTGTGAAATTGTGCAATGCTGTATGTTGAATTTTGGGATATTTTAGATGGGTTGAAACTTGTTTTGGATCAGGGTTTTGAATGGGTTTTAATTCAATTTGACAATCTAGAAACTATTAATACCATTTAAGATGAATTACTCGAAAATTCTAATGCCGCTCTAATAAAGAGAATTCATAAATTATTGAAACTTTTAATACATTTAAATCTTCAAAATATTTTTCGAGAAGACTATAAATTCACAAATAAATTATTAAAATGATACGAGACAGAAAAACTAGATTACGATCTATAAAAGATACCTTTAAAAGAGATTATTTTAATGGCTTCCGTTTGAATTGAATTTACTTTTCCAAAAAAAAAAAAAATTATGATTTTTCAATCATAGATGGCAGGCATATATAGGCTAAAAGTATACGTTTTTTGTTTTCCTAAACTTTGGTAAATGATCCAAAATATCCTACTACCATATGATGGAAATATGACAAGGAAAATGCGTTTGGTCATCATGGCTAGTGGTAGCTTGGTTCATTAAAGTGCATTCTAATATAATAGTCAAAGCCATTTTTTTATTCATAGAGTGCTAGTGTTCTACTAGAATTTGTCCATCCACCAAATTTTTAATTCATCTTTCATTATTGTTAGGAATTCAATATTGTTAGGAATTGATTCGTATAAACAACGTGATAATAAAAATAGAGGATAACGAATACATATATTTTACGTGGAAAATTTTCAGAAAGAGAAAAATTATAAATAAATGAGGCTTCGATTTTTTATTAAATGAGTAAACAAACAAAAGCATAATATGGAGAAAATTAATCTAGATGTACTAAACGTACATTATTCAAAACCTCGAATACAAAACTCAAAATCTCAAAGAGCAAACTGATAAACAAAATCTCACGGTGCACTAACAAAAAGGTATAAAATACTCTTCATAATTACCATGAAATTCTCACAAAAACTCATACGTGGTTAAATCTTATTTACCCCGAAAAAGAGTCATTTTTTTATTTGCATATCAAAACAATGATACAAAACCCCTTTAAATAGACTAAGATTGGAGTTCTAAAATAATTAAAATATCTCTAAAATAATTAAAATTTAACTAGAAAAATATAATAAAGTTCTGTTGAGAGAATAACATGAGACATCCCACAAACACTAACTTAATTCATTTGATGTAAATAAAATTTGATAATAGTGACAAATAAGATTTAATAATATATTCTTAACGTATGAAAATGATTCCAACTTAGTAAGAATATTTAATTGAGTTGACATATAATATTTAGGGAGGAGATTGGAGATCTCATCCCAAGTGCTTGAAGTATGAAATCGAGAAAAGACGAAAAATGAGGCAAGGGGCGATTGTGGAAACCGAGTGAAAGGGTGACCCTTCAACCTTCCAAGCACCAAAGGTTGTTTAAATTGGGTCAATATAGGGGCAGCAGCCAGCCATGCACCTCACGTCCGCGGCCACTGCTCTTTCTAGTTTCCACTGCTCACTGGACCCACCCTTTCATTCTCTCAACTCTACCTTGTGTTTTTAAATTACCTACACATCTGTGTCCTGTACCATCATTCAAGAGAATCTATTTTGCTTAAATCAACAAGTTTTCGGTGTAGCCGTAAAGTATTTTTCTCGAATTTGAATTTTGAATCTGATATTGTTGGATAGAGACACTGTCCGACTCCTTAAATTGGATTCTAAATTTTTAAAATTTATAAATAAATACATGGTAAAACTACATTTTAACCTTTTAAAATAATAAAATTTTGGTTTGATATTTTACAAAATTATAAATATATAAACTATTAAAATGATAAAATTTTATTTTATCTCTCGTAAAAATATACAATTAAAATCTGATTCGCAAAAAAATTGTGAAGTCAAAAAATTTTTTGGGGCGGAATTAAATTATATATTTTTATTATAATAAAAATACAATTTCACCATTTTATTATTAAATCAAATTTTTATTATTTTTGAGAGGTTAAAGTGTAACTTTATCATCACTAATTTAAAATTTTATAAATTATAAATAACCTAAATGAAAAATTTTCCATTTTAAAAAATTGAGGCCCTACCAACCCCTAAATCCGTCCCTGTTGAGAGAGAAAATCATGAACTCAAATATCAACCATAAAATAAACATACCAAAAAATTATTTAATTTTTTTTTTCAATCTCTTGAATTAATACATTTAGCTAAATAGTTGACTTGAGAATAATTATTGCTCAATAAAAATACCATGCCATATTATTGGATCCACACATTGTTAAAAATATAAAATTTTAATTTTTTTAAGTTTATAATAGAATTAAAACTAATTTCTTTTTTTGTTACATAGACATAATAATTGATAACTAAAATAGTCGAACAACAATTTGTAAATTTAGTAGACATTTCCACATAAATTTTATATTATATATATATATATATATTTACAATCTCAAAATCATATTTTTCCTAAGTTCCACATAAATTAAATTGCACCATTATAACAATAACATGTAAATTTAGAATTAAAAAAAAAAAAAAAAAAAAAAAAAAGATTTCTACTAATTAACTTAAATTTTTTTATGGTATCAGATTTATTAATAGATATACTACTTCTCTTCAATTATTACGTCAAATACAGAACAATCTTACAAATTAATGCAGGCTGTACATTAATTATTGAATGCTTGCTTAATTTCATCTACCTGATTGGCTCAACAGTGAGTAAAAAACAAATTTATGTATATAGGGGAAAAAGGAATAATACAGGGAAGGAGGGATATAAATTATAAAATATATACATAAACAAACTTTGGTGATATCATATGCACTTCTTTTAATTGCTCTAAAAAACCAACAAAGAATCCTTAACGTCATAATTCATCTTCTCCAAATTAGGCTGCACGGCGAACTGAATCATTGGCGGCGGCCCACAAGCTAAGGCAAGAGTGTCGTTGGAACCCACCGGGATATGCTCTCTCAAGATGCTTTCGGTTATGAAACCCAAGCTATATTGCCATCCTTCTCTGATTGATTCTTGCACCACGTACCATACCTTCAACCGGTCATGCTTCTTAGCCCAACCATCTAGCTCTTCTTTCAGCAAAATATCGTCTTCGGTTCGGTTGGCATACACCACGTACATCTCTGTTTTGTCCTCTGGGTCTTTCAAGATTGCTTGGATGACTTGATAGATTGGGGTGATTCCTGTCCCACCTGCCAGCATAGCTAACTTGTTGGCAAACTTGGGTTTGCCATGACCCTGAAAGTTGCCTCGACCTGTATATTCAATGTGACCCAAAGGACCCTTCACGTCTAGGGATGAACCTAGTGGGAGTGAGTCCAGATACTGTGACATGAGCCCTCCATTAGGGAATTTTGGGTGTACCCCTTTGAAATAAACCTTGACCACTAGATCAAAGTGACCTACTTCATCGATGGCACTAGTCGGGGTGTAAGCTCTCATGCAAAGCTTATCATCAATGGTGGCACATAAAAATATGTGCTTTCCAACGGGTAATCCGAGCACTTGATCTTCGGATGGCAATGCAAATCTGAACACGCGGACGTCATGGGAGATGGATGTTTTTTGGATGAGTTTGCATGGGATTTTCTCTCGTGGAACCAGAGCTACTGGTTTTGTAGGCACAACTTCCTTAATAGGAGCTAAAAAGCTCATTACGTTGGATGCCCCATGCACGGAAGTATTAGGGGATGAGGACGACGAGTCGGACGCATAACCCGAAGTGGTCAACTCACCGATTCGATAATCTTCAAGCAGTTTCTTGGCTTTATCAGAGTGGATAGCATCAAATTCTTCAGTACAATCGGTTCCAGCATTGATCAAAATACTGTCAGTGCCACCAGGATGATCCTTAAGGAACCGAGTGCAGTCGTAGATGTGACAGTGGACGACGATCCAAGCGGAATCAGCAGAGTTATGTTTCTTAACCTCAGACATTGAAAATGTTTTAGAGGCAGTGTTCATGAAAGGAGATGAAACACTCTTCTTTAAGGTGGGGTTCGCATCGGATATTGATTTTTCAAGGTGGCGTTCCTTAGCCATCCATCCCCCGGTTTGGTTGCCTGGCAACGTTGGGTGCTCGAATACCATACCGATTTCTCCTTTGTGTGGCTTGCAAACGTTTGTTTTTACTCGGAACCAGCAGTTGTTCATCATTCCCTGTTACATTATCATTCATTCATTACTTACTGAACTTAATTCCTTTGAATAATATAAACAAGCTTAGTTCCAAAAACTGTATATATGTACCATGACATTCCATATGAGCTTCTCGGGTTGGATGTTAAGCGTCTGATCCCAGGCTCGGACCGCAATTTCCTTGGCTCCCAGCAGATCAAGAACCTCAACCTCCAAGGACCAGAAGCACCAGCACCAGTACTTTCCATATTTGTTCGGTTGCTCAGGGTGGTCCAGGGTACACACTTGCCATGTTTCTCCACCATCCATTGTTACCTCCACACGTGTCACCTTCTTCCCACCCCCTGTTGTCAATTCATATATAGAATACTAAGTCAATATTCCTACAGCAACTTAATCAAAAAGTTACCAAAATTTAACCAAGTAACCATATAAAAAGCACGTTTAATTATGCAAGTACCTTACTAACCACGACTCTTCTTAAAACAGCAAAAAAGACTAATTCCATATTGCCCACTTACATGCATTCCCCCGCACACAAGTTCCAATCCCACTTTTTTCCCCACTTAACCTTTAACTCTTGGTTTTTGCATTTGTTTGTTTGTGTTGTGATGTGAAATAGAAATTGCCAACTTAACTGAACAAACCAGAGTTGCCTCTTGGAAATCTTACAGGCTTGGCATTCAAAAACCAGCAGCACTTTTCCCTAAATGATAAGGGAAACAAAGCAATTGTATCTATCCTATAACCCAATCTTAAGGAAATTCAAATGGACTTGATGTAACATTGTAACTCGAGAAATTCTAATTACTAGAATCCCATCATTTTCTTTTCTTTTAAAACAATTTTAAATTTATTAAATATGAATTTTCTTTCTTTATATAGTAGAAGACAAAATATCCAATTATTTATCTTTTATGCACTAAAATCTATACAGGCCTTCCAATGGTTTCCCATCCATCGGTGAATCCTAATCTAACAAAAACGTAAGTAGGAAGGCATATATCAATAGATACTTAAATCTTGTCTTTTACGTACCCACATTTCTTTTACGTCATAATGTACAAACTTAGATTTGGATCGGAGATGAACCCAAAAATATAGAATAAAAAAAGTAAAAGATTCCCTTCGAACAAAGGAATCTGTCAAAGGAACTCACCCGAGTATGCGTAGCCCCTTAACGTATATGGCCTTTGAGTGGTCCACGAGTTGATCGGCAAGATCTCTTCATGACAAGGCATCGTTATCACCGAGTTAATGTTCAGCTCATTGATGATATATTCCGGCTTATACCACCAAGCTTCAAACATTACATCACAACGTTAGCATTTCCCTTATTATATTTTTACTGCTCTGTAAAAAAAGAATAGGGGTTATTTATTTTTACCTTCTGCGTTGGCTAGCTCGGCATCAACATGAGAAGGAAGAACTCTGTTATCTTTGTAGTGATAATGATTGTCTGATTCTTGTGTGGTAACGATAATTCTCTTCAGCCATTTCACCATTCGTCCACCGATGAACCCTGGGATGATCATCCGTACCGGGAATCCATGATCTGGAGCTAAAAGCTTACCATTTTGCATGTAAGCTAAGATAATATCCCGAGAAGGGTCCATGGCGAACTCCTTTTTTATGCTAGTTCCATACTTGGAGCCACCGCCTCCTGGTAAATCTTCAGCCCCTTCGAAGCACACATTTAAGGCACCATGTTTCTTGCTAAAGATCCCACATCGTTTGAGCACGTCACACAATGGAACACCTCTCCACACTGATGTGGAAATCCCAGCTGCTCCCCAGTTGAAACCTATGGTTTGTTTGATCATGTTTTGTTCTTTACGTCGATTCCCAGCACAAACCAGGGTAACCGGGAAGTCACGGCTTCGAAACTCGTTAACCAGTTGATCCATGGTTAACTTCACCGGTCTTTTAACTAAACCGGTGACTTCAACGGTCCAGTCATCCCAAGAACCTTTAGGGACTGGACCATGGTTACGAACGTAGTGAAGAGGAACAGGAGTGATGAAACCATGGTGCATGAGGCGGTTCAAGGGAGGTTCAGAGTTGAAAGGGTGTTTGCCAGTGAGACGAACCATGGAAGCGTTACGCTCGACCCAGTTATCGGCCGTTGCTTCATCTCTAGGGTCCAAGATGGAAGGTTCAAGCTCGTTACCGGACTTGATAATCAACTCTTTGTAATGCCCGTTCATCTCATTTCCTTCATCATCACTGGAAGAGTCATCATATTCATGGTCGATGAAAACATGTTTGACAGGGCGGTGGATTTGGGTACTTGGACCGGGCTTCAACGGGACAAAAACACCGTTCAAAGCCGGTTCAAGGCGCCTGAACTGTCGATTATCGACGGAAGCCGCCATGGTGAAGAGTTTCTTGGAAAAAAAAAAAAACTACACTTTCACTTCCTCTCACTCCCTTTTTTTCTTCTGTTGGAGTGTTTTCACTGAAGGAAATTGAAGGAAGTGGGATGGGGGTGAAGTCATTATATAGGCTCTTTCGGGGGCTTTGTTGGTAGAAACTTGTCGAATAGCAAATAGGCTCTATGTTTTACTACTATATTTTTTCTAATTTTATATAAATACTAAAATAGAGACACCTCTATGTGGTGGTCATTTGTTTTGTTTTCTTTCATGTTAATATATATATTTTTTAATTATAAAAGCAACAATATGATTAAAGTGATTCGAGTTCAGATCATAATTGAAACGATTCAAATTCAAATCATACTTGAAATAATGAACATCCTGATTATCAAGTTCATACACGAAATTCTAAATAAATAATTTTTAATCAAAGTAAAAATAAATTGTAATACATAAAATGATGGTTGAATTTTTTTAATTTCTGAAGTAAAGTTATATTTAGTTAATTTAATTAATTAATCCCGTTTGTAGAAATAGGGAAGCTTCATCGTTAATGTAGCATATGCTTTATAAAAGATTTGGAAAATATATCTCTCTCGTTTTACATTTATTACAACTATAAGTTAAAATTAACTGTATTTAAATCTTTCAATTTTTTAAATTAATTAACTAGTAATAAAACATCCCCTAAAGAGCTTAGTTCACCACTGTTTAATTTTAATTTCTTTTTGAACATGAAACTTAAGATTAAATTACCCTAAATTTTAGTAGGTATAAAAACATTTATTTATTAAAAATGTAAAGTCTTGTATCTATTACTAGGGTTCATAACACCCTAAAAACTACTTTTAAATAAATTTAAAATATAAATATAGTTTTGAATTGATAAGTTACTTTTATATTTTAAAATAACAACTTAAATTAAAAAAAAAATACTTTTTTGGTAAATAAGGAGAAGGTCGGTAACATTAACTATGTCTAAGTGTCACTGGGCTAGAATTTTAGTCTTGCAAATCGCACGGTCTTAGGCGATTTCTTTGTTTCAAATATATTTAAATCAACCTAACTCTCACAAAAGTGAGAATTTTCATAGAATTTCTCTAAGGCACTGAATTCTAACGAAAGCAAACTCAAACCAAAAGAACAACGAAGAACAAAAAAGCCAAAGGAAAATAATGCTCGCAAGATGTTTGAGTAAATGTTCTCAGATATATATTGAACTATGAATGAAGTGATTAAAAATAAAGGGGGAGGCCTCTATTTATAGTTGAGGTCTCCCAGAATCAATGGTACAGATTTAGTTACATCAACGATCAAGATTAGAGCCTATTTACAATTGAGAGTCCTAAGATATTTAAACTCTATACAATCTTATCCCTTTAGGATTTACACTATTTACCCTGGTAACTCTAGTTTTACCAGAGTGTTTCACTAGGCCACCAAGGCTTTAAGTAGATGGACTTCTCCACGGATTTCACGAGTCGAGCCAATTCAGTTGGGTTAAATAAGACTCATTTCATTAATCGACCTTTATGGGATGTTCTTTGCGTAATTGTCAAGGGCTTTGATTTGCGGCCCGTGACATTCTCCCCCATCTATTCTTTACACGTCATCGTTGCGTCTTCGAGATGGCACTAGTTTAACTTTCCTCGGGACTATCTTGATGCCTTAGCCAATTCTTGACTAGCCTCTCTCCCAAGTAGTCCAGCCCCTCGAAACACTTGCCTCAACTTCCATCGTCTCCTAACTCAAATCGTTTCTCTCCTTTTTAGTACTTCTCGTTTGCAAGAGTTCACCACTCTTACTTGACAACATTGTGACTTGCCTCAATCGAGATCTGCTTTATCCACACAAATAGGCTTCGTCACACCCACTTTGAACACTGGGTTAACTTTGAGTTTTACTACTAACTCTAGTTTGTAAGCCCCTTGGCCTAGCTACTTCAAAACATTGAAAAGGCCTCTATGTCCTTGCCAAGCCAACGAATCAGAATAAAAAAACTACAAAAGTGTTTGAGATGTACCTCACTCGTTGCATTTACTCGTCCCAATTACCTAGTTTGCATCGCTACTTTACCCCCAAAGTTCGATGCACAATCCACCTCCCTCATGTGGTAACCCCACTTATAACTCAACAGGCTTCATATTAGTTGTTGCCCTTTTAGTATTCCCAAGGTGGTCTCCTTAGCACTCTGATCTAAATAATAAATGTTTTTCCTACAATGAAAATCCTCGACTAGTTGGATTGCCGATAATACATTCGTTTCGTCCTTCATGTCTTGACTCATTGGCACAACACATTATTATTGTCGAGTATCTAGGATGCCCATATAGTAAAAAAAAAAAAAAAAAAAAAGAACATTAATCCAGTAAAGGAAATTCAAGCCAAGAATGAAATTGTAATAATCTAGATGAATTACCTCAAAGTCTTCCTTGCCTTTCCACTCACTGATTTGTAGCTCAACTCCTTGTGCTACTCCCACAGTTGGGACCTTTTGGAATTGACAATTTTAATCTTCTTAGTTGATTCACTAACTGAGAGACCAATTTTACCCACAGCTTTTTCTGATATGAACAGGTCTGATGCCCCCATATTAATAAGAGCACTCTTCCTCTGACCTGTGATGTTGATGTCCACACACATCAACTCTTTCTACTTGTAATCCTTTTTTTCTTTAGCATATTTAAACATCATTGATCCAAGCTCCAATATGTTATCCCCAACAGGTTTTGCTTCAACTTATTTAGTGATTACAAACAACTTAGATCACTCTAAAAAGTCTTGTATCCTATGCAGACCACAACTTAAGAAACACTTCACTTGCTTCTTTTCATTCTCATTTCCCCTCTTAGATTCGGCCCCACGCACATTCAAACCAAGCCTCATTGGAACTTTTTTTTTGGCTGACCATCTTCTCTATTGGCAAAAAACATGGATTATTTTGAATAGTCCCTCACCATATACGGACCTTCACAAATGGAGCATCTCAGTGACCCTTTCTTCTTTTCTTACGACTTGTGGGGTTTCTTTTTCCCATTTTATTGTTTCCCATTACCACTATGGCCACCTTAATCGTTTCTAAACTCACCCTGTCCATATTCATCTTCCCTATCATTGCCCTTCTCCCTAGGCTTAAAAGACTCGAACTTATCTTTTCTTGGAACAAACTCGATTAAAGATTCTACCATGATCACGGCTTTTAATAGTTCTTAAATCCCTCGACATTCCAATTCTTGTTTAACCCACGACTTCAGCCCATCCCTGAAAATGAAGAATGCTTCCTTCTCACTCAAATCCATGATTTGGAGTATTAGTTCACTAAACTCCTTCACATACTCTCGAATTATGCCTTTTGGTGAAAACCAACGCAACTTAGCATAAGCCTCCTTCTCGGCATATTGATGGTAAACTGCTCATTGAACTCATTCTGGAACTTCACTCAAGTCCCAATCGCATTCTGACCATGCTTTTCATTTGTGGACTTACGCCTACACCAAAGAAAAGCAAAATCAGTAAAATATCAAGTAACAATATTTACCTTAGCATCATTATCCTTGATGCCCATGACATGCAAGTATTGCTCTATTTTTCACAAAAAGTTATCTACTTCCCTCGCTTGCCTCTTTAAACTTCTTCGATTTAGGGACATCGATCTCTTGCTTAGTGTTGCACTCAACACTCCTTTACCCATCACAACTCTGCACATAACAAGCTCTCCCTAGAGCTCCTCGATTTTTGCATTCAAAATCGTCATTGTGGCTTTATTTCTTCCTTCATAGTTGTCATCCTAGCTTTAATAGCATCATTTTTCTTTGTTAGCTTACCTATAGCAGTATTGAGGAATGCTTCCACTGCATTCATAATGGAACTAATGGCATCTACCACATATTCATTGAATTACTCTTTCATCGAGTTTAACTCAGTGCATGTCCCTCGCTTGCCCCTTTAAACTTCTCCGGTTTAGGGACATCGATCTCCTATTTAGTGTTGCACTCAACACTCTTTTACCCATAACAACTCTGCACATAACAAGCTCTCCCTAGAGCTCCTCGATTTTTGCGTTCAAAGTTGTCACTGTGGCTTCATTTCTTCCTTCATAGTGGTTATCCTAGCTTCAAGAGCATCATTTTTCTTTGTTAGCTTATCTATAGCAGTATTGAGGAGTGCTTCCATTGCGTCCATAATGGAACTAATGGCCTCTACCACATATTCCTTGAATTACTCTTTCATCGAGTTTAACTCAGTACGTGTCTCCACTACCTCGAGCGTTTCCTTCACTTCCCTCATGGATTCCTCGAGATGGACCACACAACTTTCGAAAGCTGATAGCATATCCCTTGATCTGCTTTGTTTCCTAAACCTCCCACAAGTCTCAAGGACGCCTTCACAACGTTAGCTTTGGTACCAACTGTCATAGGGCTACAACTTTAGTCTCGCAAACCGCGCGGCCTTAGGTGATTTCTTTGCTTTGAATCTGCCTAAGTCAACCTAACTCTAGCAAAGGTGAGAAATCTCACAGAATTTCTGTAGGGCACCAAATTCTAACATAAGTAAACTCGAACCAAAAGAGTAACGAATAACCTTTACGTAGGGAATTTTTACTTTATCGAATAGTCTTATCATAATAAAACATTGTGAATTTGTGATGGTGTTCACAAGATTGGACTTCAAGATTACGATGATAAGGAGGAAGATAGATCATTTGATACCTAGCTTTTCATGCACTATCAATGTGGTTTGTCTCTTGTGACTTTTGACAGTGGTTTACTGATTGACTGAAGTTCATTGTTAGATTGGTCTAACAATGATAGGGTTAAGCTATGATTATTGATGGTGGATCAAGATGATGCATCTCTAGTTTATTTTAGAATCCTTCCAGTATAGTGGTTACTATCAGATTATCTTTCTTCTCTTGAGCTTTTTTCCCTACAAGACTATAGCATTTGTGTTACAAATTATAGTATTTCGTTTGTCATTTGTAATATATGTTATGCCTATGTATTACTATTGTTTATAGTTGGAGGAGACACCATGTTTTTCTTAACAAAATAAATTCAACGCAAAGAAAAAGGAAAACTCCTCCAACTTTAGCTTTTGTTGTATTTCTTGTATTCTATGTTCTAAAGTTGTAATTTAGCTGAGGAAGAATCATTGAACAAACAAAAGGAAAATACAATTTTAAAGTAAAATGGTTCTTATACAATTTTAAATTGATTTGTAAAGAATGTGACATGAGTATACCAACTTAATTAGGTTAATTCCCATATTTTTATGAAGTTTATTATAATCAGCTTACTAGCTGTACGGTCAAGGATAATTGTTGCATCACTAATCCTTTCTTATAAGCAATAATTTGTATTGATTTAGTCATATATGTATGCATACATACATACACACACTGAAATTTCAATAGGACAAAACAAAAATGAGGGCATACCTTTTACTTAATCAAAGTTCAATTACATAAAATATCTTCATATACTTAAATGGAAGAAAACTAATTAGAAAAACTTTATTATTTAGAGAAGAAAACAATTTGGGGGTCATTTCCACAACTACAAATTGTCAAAATGTACATGCAAGGTTCTTTTTCTTTTATTTTTTAACCCACTTTGACATGACATTAAGGTTGAGTGCCCCAAAAATTAACATCATTATCATCTTCTTTCTAAATTGAAATAAAGTGCTTCCATACTGTTCAAACATTTTAAACATTTAGCAATTTTGTAGTGTAAATAAAACTTTGATCCAAATTGGGTATTTTTATTATATTTACTGGTGCATAGATTGTGTGGAAATTAACATGTATAATGATTTATTTGGTTATTTAAATTTATTAAAAATTATTTTTGTTTTTTATTTAATTTTTTTATTTTTAAATTTTTAAATTTTCGTTGTTTGTTAAATCACCTCAAAAATAAAAAAAAATTAATATCTTTTAACTTTGTTGATGTAACATACACATGAATTATAACATAGATGTCAAGTAAATAATTGAATAAATTTGTTTCAATTTTTAAAAATTCAAAAAATTATAAATCTATTTATAAAATTAAAATCACAAAAAAATATTTTCAATATTTTTAAATTGTTTAAATTGTTTAAAAATTAATTAATTACTAACGTGGTTTACATGTGGATTGTCACGTGGATGTCACGTCAGCAAAGTTACCAAACGTTGACTTTTTCATCCATTTTGGATGATTTGATAAATAATATAAATTTAAAGATTAAAAAATGAAAAAATAAATGAAAAACTAAAATAAATTTTATTATAAAATTGAAAGGTCAAATAAATAATTATGCAAAATTCTTTATATCGTAAATAAAAAAGGGTTGTCGTGGGTTTTTTTTTTAAAGATCCTACAAGTGCACAATTTATTTCATTCTTGTTATTGTGAGGAATTATTTATGTGCATTACTCTACTCTTTTAAGAGTTTTTTTTATCTACTTTTAGTAGTTTGGTGAGTTCATTGGGTGAAATAATACAGAGGTTACAACATATTTGTGAAGGGAGTTGGGCTTTAATCTTTTATTGTAATTGTATGACATAGTGGGTTCGTTTTTGGGCGATGCCTTGTAGACGTAGATTAAGTTTGAATTGTGTTAATGACTTCATGGTTCAAGCTTTTATTCTTTTTTGTTTTATTCATAGGTGTACCACTTAGTGTACAAGCCGGTGTAACCACATCTCTTGATACACCTAACTACCAGACTCTTTTCCAATTCGTGTCAAAGCCATCCACCTAAAGTATCCGATGAGATACTATATCTGGTAGTCGCATATATGAAAGGAATGAAAGAAAAATGGTCAACTCCGCGTCCGCCACAGTTAGATAATTCAAATTACGCATAATGGAAGGCTAAAATGAGAACTCTCTTCAAATCAATTGATGAAAAGGTGTGGAGGTCTATGGTTACTATATGGGTACCTCCTTATATGGAGGTAAATGGTGTAGAACTCTTAAGGCTGAGGCAACATTGACATCAAAAGAAGATAATATAGCAAATGGTGTAGAACTTGAACCCTTAAATGCCATCCTTATGGATTTAGATCCATAAGAATTCAAAAAGACCTCAAAATGGATATCCACCCATGAAGCATGTATCATTCTAGAGACCACATATAAAGGTACACTATGAGTCAAGCTTTTAAAAATCTAAATGCTCACTTACATATTTGAATAATTATGAATGAATAAAAATGAAACAACTACTAAATATTATGCACAATTATGTGATATTACTAACGAGGTTGTTGCTTTTGGTGAGGTGTACCCTGATGAGAAACTATTTTGAAAAGTGTTGAGATCACTTGTAACACCCTCTAACCCTAAACAATAGTCGAAACAGGATTACAGGGTATTACCAGACATATCGGACAATTTACAAATAATAATTAATTAATTAATTAACACACTATAAAATAATCATAAAATTTTCGACGGAGGCCTTATTACTCACTTTTTACGGTGCTCGTGAATTTAGGTCATTACATCACTCCTTGAGAAAGCTTGCAATCAAAGTCGAAGCCAAAGACATCAGTACCATGCGTATAGATGAGTTTATTGGGTCACTCCAAACCTCTGAAAAGAATCTAATTAAGGTATGAAATGGCAAAATAAAGACCAACAAGAGCATAGTATTGAATGTAGTTGTAGTAGAATGTGCATATGAAAACTCTTTTGTATCCTTTGATGAGTTGTAGGATCAATTGCCTATGCTAAAAAACGCTGAAAATTTAAAGGAAAAGGAAAATCTCCAAAATCCGAGGTTAGTTCAAAAGAGAAGAGGAAGGATATCCAATGTCATGAGTGTAAAAGATCATTGTAACAACCTAGTGTCTAGTGGGGTCGAAAACTGTAATTTTGGAACCCTATTTGCGTAAACGAGTTCATAAATATTAAATAGGGATATTTACGAAGTTATTATATTGACGAATTGAAATTTTTTTTAAGTAAATTAGTCGATTATATGGTTAACTAAGGCCCGGGGATTAAATTGTAAAATTTTAATCGCTGTAGATTTTTAATTAGGAAAAGGCTTAGGGACTTAGATATCAATTATCTAAAGAAATAAAATGATTAATAAACCAATAATAAGAATTATTTAGCGTATTGTGATGATGACTTTCATTAAGGGTTAAATTATAATTAAACTATGATTAATTAAGCATAAAACATGATTAATTAAACTAATCAAACATTAATCAAATTGTATATTTATTAAACCTTAGTGGAGAAAGATGAAAAAGCCATCATCTTCTCCAACTCCTTATTATCGTCCATAACTAAAGAAAGAAGAAACCTTTAAAACCCTTGTATAATCTATCATTAGTTTCAAGTAAACCTCTAGCCATTTTCTTTGATTTTTATAGAAATTGAATCATGGGAGCTTGATTTAGCTAGCCCATGTATCAATTTTCTCAATTAGTGAAATTTTGATAAGTTTCCATTGTAGAGAATTGGTTGAGTTAGGTGTGAAATTGATAAAAAAAAATTAAGCTTAGATTATAAAAGGACTAAATTGTAAAGCTTAACAAGCTTGATCGTAAGTTTTGTTACATTAGGGACCAAATTGAATAAAATGCAAACTTTTTATGAAATTGTGGTAGGAATAGGAAGTAGAAAGTCCCTAATCAGTAAATGTGAAATAAGATTTTAATCCGAAGCTTTAGATCGAAAGTTATGCTTGTCCTCGAGTTTAGGGACTAAATTGAATAAATTATAAAATATGCTTGATCTTGTATTTGATTATAGATTGAATTGAACTTAATAGTGTTATATGTTTATTATTGGTTTATTAATCATTTTATTCCTTTAGATAATTCATAATCACATGATAAATAATGTTTATTATTGGTTTATTTTAATATTTAATAATTTTTTATATTTTTTATTTATTGAAAATTTTTATATTACCATCTTATTATTTTTTAATGTTTACATTATAGTAGTATTATATATTTAGTATATATTTATTTTTTAATGTGCTTTAAATTATATAATATATATAAATTACATAATATAAAGTATTATAAACTTAAAACATGTTAGGATGGGTCAGGCTCAGGCTTAACTCAGTTAATTATCCGATTTCGAACCGAATTAACCGTTAATCAAAATTCCACAAAACCTTTAATTGATCTTTGACCGACTAGATCAATTAATAAGAGCCAAAACAACGAACAAGAATGATAACCAAGAAATTGAAAAGATCGAATACACAATTTTTACGTGAAAAAACTCCTTCGAATAGGATAAAAAACTACTGGTAAAATAAGATTTCACTAATAAGAGAAAAGTACAAGATGAAAAGAGACAAAACAAAGAAAACCCGAAACCCAAAAAAAAACCCTTCAAATTGAAACACAAAATTCTCTCTTAATTGTATTATTTTGTATGTTTAAACTTAGGGTAACTATAGCCCTTTTATAGGCTGAAATTCATAGCTTTTATAACTACAATATCTCTAAATTAATCAGAGTTTAAGTGGAAAACCAAATTAAATTTAAGTAAAAGTAGGAAACAGAGAAATTTGAGGAACATGTATGTCGTCACGTTGTGACATGATATTCCATGTCGTCTTGATGAGAAGGGGTCACATCATCGGGACGATAGCTTTCTTCTCTTCGTGACATCGTAGCTCGTTGCAACGTTTAGTCTTTTCTCGTTGCGATATCACTTACTATTTTAATATAAAATACGAGAAATACACCAAAATTTTCAATAACATTATTCAAGTGAAAAAAGAAAGCTAATGGCTAAGTTGGTTAGGCAAATTTATTATATAAGACCAAAATAATTAATTACCAATAAGCTGCTTTCGGATCAACACTTTTGCGTATTAAATTAACACGTTGAATTAAATATCAAACTAAGATTAAAAAATAAAATATGAAGTTGAAAGATATATCCACAATTTTTATAATATAAAGTAGCAGATATTTTGTTAATTAGGGTTTTTGATGAAATATTATACAAATAATGCATGTGGCGACAAGGTTTAGGCAAAGCTTAATTAAACCTTTCGTAAATGG
This sequence comes from Kokia cookei, assembly GCA_039519145.1. Taxonomy (NCBI): domain Eukaryota; kingdom Viridiplantae; phylum Streptophyta; class Magnoliopsida; order Malvales; family Malvaceae; genus Kokia; species Kokia cookei. The sequence goes on along the minus strand of CM076899.1, from coordinate 33,731,433 downwards.
TGCACGTAGATTTGTATTAAACTAGATTAGTATTCGAGTGCATATGTGTAAGGTGTGTGTACGTTGCTAAAAGATTAAAAAAATATGAACAGATACTATTATGCAATCACACCAGTATATTCAAAAAAAAAATTAAAGTATATCAAAAAAGGCCCTCAAACTTTAAAAAAAAAAAAATTTAAACCCCTGCTTTTTTTTACTCAATTAAATACTTGAACTTTTAAATGTATCAAAAAGAACCTCAAACTTTTCAAAAAAACAATTAAGTCTTTGCTTTTTTGTACTCAATTGGGTACTTGAACTGTCAAATACATCAAAAAATAACAGTTGACAGTTAAAGTTAACTGCCCATAATTTTTTTCAGTTAAAACCACCCTATGCCACAACCACAACATAAGATGTGGGAAAAAATTATAAAAACTAAAAATCAATTAAAGTTAAAAAATTAAAATTCACCAAAAAAAATTAAAAAAATTAATAAAAAATATTAAAAAATTATAAATTATAAAAATCGTAAAAAATGTAAAATTTTATAAAAAAAATCATAACAATATTATAAAATGCATCAAATGGCCCTTAAACCATTAACATTAATCGTTGGTCGTTAAAGTTAACAACCCCCATTTTTTCAGTTAAAGTCATCATGTGTGACAACACAGTGTGACATATGGCGAAAATGATGAAAAGAATTAATAAAAATTTTAGAAAAATTATAAAATGCTTCTTTTAATATGATAATTTTTATATTTTTTAAGAATTTTATATTTCTTTACATTTTTTATAATTTACTTAGACTTTCTAAAATTTTATATTTTTTTCTAATTTTTAATCATTTTTAAATATTTCCTATATTTTTATTAAAATTTAATAATTTTTATAACTTTTATTCTTTTATCATTTTTTGTCACATGACGCGCTATAGTTGCGACATATGATGGTTTTAATTGAAAAAATTAAAGGCGGTTCAAGTACCTAATTCAATAAAAAAAAACTAAGGGCTTAATTGCTTCTTTTTAAAAAGTTTGAGGGCATTTTTTTTTATGCATTTTGAAAGTTCAAGTACCCAATTGAGTACAAAAATAAAGCAAGGGCTTAATTGCTTTTTCTGAAAAAGGTTGAGGGTTTTTTTTTATGCATTTTGAAAGTTCTAATACTTAAGTGAGTGCAAAAAAAAAATTGGGGTTTAATTGTTTTCTTTAAAGTTTGTGTGCTTTTTACACACTTAAACCTATTAAACTGATAAAATGATTCGGATATTTCACAATTAAATAAGTCGTAGTTTAAGGGAAAGGGTAAATCTATGGTAAAAACCTTTCGTAAAAATTAGAACATAAATTCAATTTTATTGACAAGGTTTTACTACGGCGAAGTAAGGGAGCTGATAGGACCCCGATCTTCCTAAAATAAAAAGTTTTTTATTTAAATCTTTTTTAATTTATAAAATTTAAATTAGTAATGGTAAAATTACACTTTGATATCCCAAAATAATAAAAACTTGATTTAATACTTTAAAAATTATAAAGATATAAACTATTAAAATAGTGAAATTACATTTTTATTATCGTAAAAATATACAATTTAATTTCGGACCACTAAATTTTTTTTTTTGGCTTCATCCTTATACTCAATATTAATTTATATTAAATCCAATGTGATTTGAGGTGCTCTAAATTTACACCTATATACATATATGGTAAAAGAAGATCTAAAGTTTAGATCTTGAACCCTAAACTCTTAACCTTGAATTCTAAACCTTAGGTTTCGAACATTAAAATATGGTTTAAGATTTTGGGATATAATATCTAAAGTTTAGGATTTTAATTTAAAAAATTATCAAAATGATGTGTCAATAACATGAAAAAATATGTAAATAAAATTATCAAAAAATATGGTTTAAGATTTTGGGATATAATATCTAAATTTAATTTTTGTTGATTGACTTTTTTTTAATTGGCATTAGTATTATTATTAATGTAAGAGGACGTGAGTTCGAGTGCGCTAAAGTGTATTATACTCTTATTTATGGGTTGAGGAAGAATTATGAGTAATTTTAGATATTGTGAAAAAATAAATATAATCAGAAGTTACAATAAAATTATTTGAACAAACAATATCCAAGAATGATCGTATTTACTTAACCATGAAAAAAATAAAGAGTTTGAGATGAATTTAATCAAGTCTCCAAATATAAATCAATCTCTTCATAACTGGTCAAGATTATTTTTATTTGTTCCACAAGTATCTTTTTAAATCACAATTATGATCTTAATTGGAACAAGTCATTGGTAACTTTTTGTATGTTTTTTTTTTTATTATTTAGTGAAATTAAGAGATTTACTTAGGATATAAGTCAGATTATTAGGCTTAGCCACCTACCCCTTAAAAAGCATTGAATAAATTATATTTTCTTGCTAAAAATTGTTCATTTTGTGAGATGAAAAAAATATCATTTTGAGAGTTGGCGTGGTTCGTATCTTGTTTTTTTTTTTTTGAAGTTTGTTATCTTTTTATAGAGTTGTAAAGTTTTTAGCTTTCAAAGCTCGATTATTAATGTTTCTTGGAATTTTTCTCTTAGGAGTTTATAAATGAAAATCTCGAACAACAAATATAAATAACGTGATTTGAAACTAAACTGTATTTGATGTGATAAATACTTTAACTATCAAATTATCACGTGGAAATTAGATAAAATATTTGAACTTACCAAAGTTTTACATAAGAAAGGATAGAATTTTTTTATAGGCAAGTGAAACCTTTAATTGATAAGTAGCAAAATGTTTGCATCAATAAAATATTATAAATGACAATTATAATAAAATATTAAAATAATTTTTAAATTTGGTGCAAATTTACATAAATATAATTACCGAAACTACTATAAATGAATATTTTAATATACAAAATAATTTTCATATAATTTATATAATTGATTTTTTGTAAAAAAAATATGCATGATGAAATATAAAGTCATACATGTGTCGAAATTTTAGACCACCTACATTAAAATTCCTCATGTTGTATTCGAGCAATTTTTCTTATAATGTGAAATTGTTTCTCAAATTATTCTCAACAATTTATCTCACTTTTTTATAAATTACTGTAATAATTTTATTTTAATTTTAGATTTATTTAGGTTCAAATTTAATATATTATGTATGTAAAATAATTTGTCTGTTACCTTTTAAAATATATAAATTCTAAAAATTATTGAAAAAAAATTGCACTTAAAGTTTTAAAAATAGAATTCATAACAATTTAAATAAAATTTATGTTGAATTAATTTTTCGTAATATATTTTATTCTATAAATTTTAAAATTATTTTAAAAATATATTTTTTGAGAAATTTATAAAAAAAAATTACGTATATGATATTAAAGCCATAAATGTGTCAAAATCTTGGCCAAATTTTTATTAATATTCTAATCTTTTTGGAGTTTATTTAATATTTATATGAAAGTAATTTATACTTAATTCACATTTTACTAATTATTTAGTATTATAATTGATTCATAAGAACCTGAATCAAGGTTTTCAATATCAAATTAACAGAAGTAGTAGACTCTCTTAAAAATGAATTTTTTTTAATTCAATCTTTTTTTTTAAATATTAAAATTACATTTTAGTCGTGAAAACAATTATTTAGTCCTTTAAAAAATAATGAAATTATAAATTAATACATAGTAAAATTACATTTTGATCTCTCAAAAATTTTATAATTTAGTTTCGACCCCCCTCAGTGGCAAAGTGTAGTAGAGATCCAGGGGGCCATGTCCCTCTAAAATGTTAAAATTTTAATTTAGATCCTTTATGATTTATAAAATTTTAAATTTGTAAAAAAAAATTTACACTTTGGTCCCCTAAAATGATAAATTTTTTATTTAACCATTTAAAAATTATAAAGATACAAGCTATTAAAATGATGAAAATAAAATTTCATTTCACCCAAAAAAAAATTTAGACTCCACTACTAATCCTCTTTAAAAAAAAATTCTATCTTCACACCTGCAAATCAATGATGGAATTGATCAAATAATTTATTCTCAATTCATCCAATTTTATTAAATAAAATATTAATACATTTATATAAATTAAAAATAGAGAAAATCAATGCAATCTATTTAAGCGGCCTAGGGTAAAGGTTAAAAAAAAAGGAGTAAGCAACGAGGAAAGGGCGTGGTGCAAAGGAGAAGCGGCGCATGGGAGAGGGCAACAACCAATTATTAATGAAGAAACACACATAACCATGACATGATGCATGCAGCAGCGCAGAGCGGAGAGGAAAGAGGTTAAATGTTATTAAAAATAAAAATGTAACAAAAATAGAAAGGGTCGCCACTGGGCGCGGCTAATTGGGAATCGATGGGGTTAAAGTTCAAGGAGAGATGTTGGCCCTTTGTTGAAGCATTGAGCCACCTTTGCTTTCTGCTGCTACAGACTGCCGCCACCGGACAAATTAGTTTTGTCAAACTTGAATAAGGTCCTTAGATTGAGGGGCAACTTTCACAACCTTTGCTAGCTGTTCTTTTTATTTATTTTTTGGTTGGAAAACAACTCTGCTCCTCACAATGTGTGATGTTGATTGTCCTGGAAAAAAAGGTCCTTAAATTAACAACTAAATTCCTAAGAATCTCAAAGATAATGTGGGAAAGGAGAAAGAGAAGAGGATAATGTATTTGCAGTCGGCTTATTGTTGTTGTTGTTATGGTATATAATTTTGGGTCCTCATAGTCACCATCCATGCCCTCTTCTCCACTTCTTTTTCAATACATATTCACAAGTGTCAAAATGGTTCATTTTTTGTTGTGATGAAGGAGAATTTGCCTTATGTTTACCAACAACAAAAGTACAAGCATGATGAGCTTACCACACTTTTGTGATACATGTCTCAAGGTTCTCACTTTTCTCCTCTCCTTTTTCAGGATGGAAATTTGATGAAGCAATTCAAGATTCTTTAATTCAAAGATTTTCCAAGGCATCATACAACTTGGAAAGTCTAGTCTCTAAGTATTATTATTATATATATATAAGTGGGTGAATATTTTTTTTTGCTGTAATATGGGACCAAAGTATTTGAACTTTTCAAAGGCCAAGTCAAAATTTGCTGCATTAATTTTAGGTACGACACTCCAAATAAAAAGATATGAATTAGATTTATTCATGAGTCTATTTATTCATGTTTAAAGGTTCGTTCGAAATTTTAAAGGGTTTGGATGGAATATTGTATCTGAAAATGAGCTTGACAAAAAAATTAGGTCTGTTTAAAATATAGGTCAAACTCGGAATTGAACATTCAAGGTTTAAGCTCGGCCCAACCCTTTTTAAATTTATAATATTTTATATTATATTATGTAATTTATAACACGTTAAAAAAATAAACTTATACTAAATAAATAATATTACTCTAACGTAAACATTAAAATAATGTTAAGATTATTATATAAAATATTTTAATAAATTAAAAATAAATTATTAAATATTAAAATATATTATATAAACAAATTTTTAAAAATTTTAAAAAATAATAATATGGGTGAACCTAAAATGAATTTTAGTTAATCTTTTGTAAATATTGGCGTGTTTATGTAAAATTTTAGACCTATATTTTGGATTGAGCCAAACTTGGGTAAGCATAAAATTTATTAATATTATATTTAGATCCGATCCGATTTATTAATACCTCAAATATGAACTTAATCCCAAAAACGATAAATTTACTTTTAAATCCTTTTGAAAATAAAAAATTATAAATTAATATAATGTTTAAAAAAACAATTTTTAAAATTTAAAACTCGAAATTCATGCAGTTGTCAGACCCTCAATATTGTAGCAAGACAGACGCCTGTTTATACCTAACAATCAGAACAAGTAAAAACTGACGTTTCTTTATTTATCATTTTATTGCCATTTTTCTTCTTGTTTTTTTCCTTCTTTTCATAATAATAATAATAATAATAATGCTAAAACAACAAGAGAAGTAACAACAAAAAACCAATAGTTGGAAAAGTTTAGAGATATTTTAGGATACTACAATATATCTTCCAAAACACTATTCCATTTGTCTTTGGATTTTTATTTATTTATTTCGGAATTTCACAAGCCACATAATGACGTACTTTTTTATGGTTCATTTTTCTAGGAAAAGAAATAAATAATGTGATAAATTTGTTAATGATATTTATGAATTTTTGTAATATTTTGATTTTTTTTTTTTTTTGTTGATGCAATGTTTAAAACTATCTATAGCTCTTCTGTAACTCATAAATAGGAAGATAATGCGCTTCAGCGCACTCAAATTCACATCCTCCTGTATTGATAATGATATCCATATCAATCAAACTAAAATTTAATCAGCAACTATGTGAAATTTAAATGTAAGTGAAGTGTATAAAAAAATTCAGTTTTTGCTCTTTTCCTGTTCCTGGCATTCTTGTTGGGTTTCCTTCCAATTTCAGCCCATGATTGATTAGATCACAAAATAATCCAAAGCCCAAAATCATTTCCTTCAATCAAATGTTTAATTCCAAAATTCAAACAGTACCACTTTAGTGGAGTTTGGTCCAAAACCAATAAAAATCCCAAGATTTAACATATTCTTAACAATTTTTTGGCCCAATAACAAAAGTATTATAGTATAAATATAATAATTTAGATTCGATTTTAAACAACTTCATTCTCCTCCCCCAATTATCAAAAAACACTTTCCTAACAAAATAAATAACGTAAATTACCTCAACCATTTCTAAACTTTTTTTAATTACATTTTAATCACCTAACTTTCAAAAAGTTATGAAATATTAGCTCATAAACATTTTCACGTGACATGTTAATTTAAAGGGTTAATAACTAATTTGGTCATTAAACTAATATTATTATGATATTTCTAAATTTTTTTTCTTTACAATAACTAGAAGAAGTTTAAAAAATCTAAAATATTTAAAAATCATAAAAGTTCATATTCTATTTATCATTTTTAATACTTTTATTTATTTTAAAGATTTTTTATTCTTTTTAAGAATTAATGTTAAGAAAAACCTTAAAAGTATCAAAATGATAGCTCAAAGGCCAAATTAATTATTAACTCTTTGAATTAACATGTCACATCTTCCCCTTAACGGAAGTTAACAAACGAGTGACTAGAATGTCAAAATTCAATAACGTTAATGATTAGTACATAACTTTTGAAAGTTAAGCGATCAAAATGTAACTTTAAACAAAATTTAGAGACTTTTGGTGAAATTTACCCAATAAATAAAGTTGCATTGCAATGAGAAAACTAATTAAAAGGGAATAAAAACAATTAAATGGTTAATCACCAAATCCTCCAAGCATTAATTATATTCATATTCAGTGCGTTGAAATTTTCTTCTTTTCAAGTTAAGAACAAAAGAGGTAGTTAATTTTGACAACCTAATTATTCTTTTAATCCTAATCCCAAACATCATTTGCAAAGAGGCTCACTTCTCCCCTTCACATTGTATTATCTCATGTGTTGGTTTGATGGTTAGGGTGTTTATCGTTTCAGGTTTAACTTGGATTCGAGTCGCGCTAGTTGCGTTATTGTTAGAGTTTTGCCCATTCTCTTGTAATTCACCAAAAAAAAAAAATATTTGTATGATATGTAGGGTTAAAATATGCCATAGCTCTATGTATTCTTCACAAATTTAGAATTTAGTCTTTATATTTTTATATTCAAGAATTTAGTCTCTTTTTTTGTTAGATTTCAAAATTCAAATTCAATTGTTAACACTGTTAATATTTTTTGTTAAATTTATTGGTGTGAAATTTTGAAATAAAAAATACTCATTTAATAGCCGTGTAACTAAAAAAATGATATTGTAATGAACTTGATTATGAAAAGTATAGAAATTAAATTACTAAAAATAAAAATATAGGACTATGAATTTATGAAAAGTATAAGGATTTATGGCATATTTTAACATATATTTAACCCATATTTGGATTTATTTCAAATATATAGAATTTTTAAAAATATATAATTTTGTCTAAACACATAAATTTTACTCCTAATAACTTAAAGGGTAAACTACACCCAAGATAACTAAAGTATTAGTATGCTTACATTTTGATCATTCAACTTCAAGAGTTATAAAATAATTGTTGAACTATTCGAAAGTTTACATTTAACCACTAAGTTGTTAAAATTGTTGATGTATGACCTTCTCTACGTGCATTGCCTGCACCAATCAAAAGTTCTCATCCCCCTTCTCTTTTACAATTCAATTTTTTTTTTCATGAAATAATTTTGAACGTATTAATCTACAAACTTAAATCCAATTAGCTTCCTTCTCTAGTCTATGACACTGGTCATCAGATCGACTTGGATCTAAGGTAATTTCTACTCATTGATGGCTATTGACCCACCATATTGATTATCAAATCATTACTTGGAGCGCACTAATCGAACTTTAAAAAATAAAACTTAATAGACTAGTGACTAAAATAGGAACTTTTGTATAGTTCAATAACTTAAATGAAAATTTCCGAATAACTTAATGACCATTTTGTAACTTTTTAAAATTGAGTGACCAAAACGTAAACTTAGTAATAGTTTAGTGACCTTTAGTGCAATTTACCTTTTAAAGAGAGAAAGGAAAATGTCCATTTAAAGAATGCAAACAAAAGGAGTGATTCATATTCCAACCAACTTTCTCTTTGGAGACACATTACCAAATCCATAAGAAATACAGATTAAATGAAGAAGTAGCAAAAGAGTGGGAATAAGATGGCAAACAGCAATGGGGTTATCATAACTGTGTATGTTGAATCACATCCCACCACCGCCCAACCTTCTTCACAATCCATTCCCCTCATCAACACAAACCCTGTTTCCAGAAAGCCTAAAAGAAGCCAATGTTATGATCGTCGGGCTCACCTCTTAGCTTACACTCAACAACTCAGAGCGGCTGATAAATATCACCATCCAATTCAATGGAATCATTCAAGTCCCAAATCAAAGGCAAGTGTTTCCCCCTTTTTTTTCTCTTTTATATTATTCAATTTCAATTATACCAATGGCGACAATGAACAGAAATGGAAGTGCCCGATTACACCAAGAAGACTAGCGATTTCTTTTTTGGGAATTTTTCGTAACACAAAACGACGATGGAAGTATCAACGTATGCCATCAAAAAAGGGGGATAAATGTAACTGTAGTGGGAAGAAGAACATATTTCGGAGAAGAAAATTTTGGGTAAAATCTTGTATATTTGTTTGTTTGTTTACAATTTTTTAATCATTATATATATACATCACTCAGGGATTCTTTTGTTTGTACAGAGCAAACTGAAGCGAATGTTCAAAGGATTATCTTTTGTTTGGCAAGGGAAGAAAAGGGTTAATGGAAAATTAAGTGAAGGATCCAATTTGAAGGGAGGTTGTTGAATTTGCAGGAATAAAGGTCTTAACTGATGCCGATATTATTCCACCATTCCCGATCTTTTTGTTACTTTGAATCTGTAATCTGGAAAAATGTAATAATTTGTTTAATAGACTTGCAATTCATTGATGATCTTTTTCTCATTCAAGATGAGCATTTCAGTCTCTTTTTCTTTCTTTTTACTGATTAATATTATTTACCTTAGCTCTCTCTAGCCAAGGAGGGCTGGCAGAAATGAAAAATTTTCCATTTAGGTTCTATATAATTTATAAAATTTTAATAGTAAAATTGCATTTTGACCTTAAAAAAATAATAAAAATTTGATTTAATCTTTCAAAAATCATAAAGATATAGACTATAAAAAATAGTGAAATTTACCATTCCAAAAATATTCAATGTAGTTCTGGTCTCCCAAAACAAATTTCTGGCTCCGCAACTGGAGAGTAGTAGTGGTGACTGCCATAACATTGATTTTCCACTTGAGAGCTAGAATGAGTGATGCAAAAGGAAATGATTGTACGAAATAAAGACGTTATATCATTATATATTTTTTATCAATTGTTTAATATCATTTTTGCATTTTTTTTCGTATCATTGACACATCATTTGGTAATTTTTTTAATTGAACTTCGGAACTTAAATCCTGAACCTTAAACTTCAGACTCTGAACATTGGACGTGGGGTCCCAAACCCTTGACCTTAGATCATGAACCTTAAACATTAAATCTTGGACCCTGAACATTAGACCTTGAATCCCTCTAAGCCCCGTCAACCTTGCCTAGTAGCTAATTGTTTGGATGATGGTTAACTTGTTTTTCACGTTGAATTTAATTGAAAGAAAAATAAAGAGATTTGTGATGTACCTTAGCTCATTATATCCTCTCACAATAATATTTTCGCCGAGTCTGCCATGGCATTGATTTTCCAGATGAGAAGCAGGATGAGTGATGCGAAACCCAAAATCTAACACCAAACAAAGCAAAGTCAGATTCGAATTACCAAAAAAACTAGAATTGGATTGAAAGAAATTGGGCTTATGATTGTTTAATTCACCCAAGAGGTCGCCCAATTGAACTGATGGCCCGATTGGATGTTTCAAATCTATACAAAACCAACCTTAGGAATTGATAAGGGTATTATTGTAAACAACTAAGAAAAACCCCTGCCCAAGATGCTTCAATTAATCAAATCCGTAACTCTTTCTACATATTACTAGGGTTCTTTATATTTTTGTTTTTAATCTTATTTTAATTTATATGGTAAGCTTAGAAAATAAATTATTATAATCGTTATATATTTAAATGTTTTGATTATTTTTATAAATAATATTAATCTATAATAATATTTAAGTTAGATGATCAATGAAGGATCGGAAGGTATGTAATCAATGACAATTGTTAAGAAAATAAAGATGTTGTATCGATAATTTGAGGCTGTCAAAATTCAATTTGTGCATAAGGAAATGAATATAGTTGCCAACTCGCTCACAAAATCGTGTTCTTCAAATGATATTAATTAAATCACAATTGATATTTCCACATATTATGTCAGGAGACTACTCCTAGATAACAAAGTAAGTGATGCAAATGTAAAACATTTATGATAGCAAGTAATTCAAATTATATTAAAATAATAATAAAAAGCCATTTTTAGGCATTAAAATAAAAATGTGTTGCATCAAATTTTTTATAATAATTTCTAATTATATCATAACTTTCTAACACTAGATCATTTCCCTTAATAATATCTTAGTCTTAATTAGGGTTGATTAATTAAATAAAAATAATGTTAAAAATTAAATACAATAACCAAATAGTAATTGTAGTGGAAGGTTTATGTTTTTTTTTTTTCAACTAAATTTATGATTTATGATACGGAAGTTAGAATTTAGTGATTTATAATTTTAGGGAAAGGGTAAGGTTTAGGGGTTTCAAAATTTATATAAAAATAGATTAATTTTATTAGAGTGAATTTGATGTTTCTCATAATATTATATTATTCATACAGTCTAAAAAATGATACGACATGTTATTATTGAGGGCCTAAAAAGTAATTTTCTAATATCATTTTAATTTAAGTCACACCCTGAATAATAGTTTACCAATCAAGTTTTCATGTAAGCAAAAAAAAAAATTATTTAACTCTCCAATTTTATAAAAAAATTATTTTAACCCTTCATTTAAATATTCATTTATTTTAATCATTAAACTTACATTGTTTGTCAAATCATTTTAAAATAGATAAATATTAACTTTTGGTGGCATGGCATCCACATATGACACATGAACAATTAATTATTTTTAAATATATATATATATATATATATATATATATATATAAAATCTGAAAAATTAAAAAAATGTAAAAAGTATTAAAATTATTAAAAAAACATAAAATTTATTTAATAATAAAAATTATAATAAATTCTCATATTATATAATTGTTAAAAGTTTAAAAAATATATATTTTTTAATAATTGTAACAATACCAAATCGTGTATATTCAGTCAATCCTCTCTATAATAATCAATATTTATAATAGCATTTCATTATTACAACCAAGTTCATTATTATAGAACTAATTTTTTACATTTTATTTTTACCCTCTTTTAACAATTGTCTATCTATAATTATGTCGGTTACAAAACGTGAAGTACACTTTGTACTAAATCAGTTCTATATAACAATCTCTTGTCTCAAATTTTAGTAAAATTATTTCTATTCCCTAACTTCATTTTCTATAACAGTCTCTTGTCCATCTACATTTTGGTTGCATTGAATTTGATTATGATCTTTGTAAAAAGATGTTGATTATTACTACGGAAGGGAATATTCACATCATTTTGTAATTTTTTATAATTATGTGATAAAAAAGATTACTAATAATTGGGTAATTAACTGTGTAGCTTACCCAAATATATTTAAGGAATAGTGATTTAACGATCCAAGTTGATGCGAGTTAGCAAGTTAAAGGAGCGGGGGGACTCCAATGATCAATTTCAAGTATTTGAGTGATCAGATTATATTTTTTTACACAATTACATGACTAAAGTGTAAACTTATTGATAGTTAGTGACTATAGTTGAAATTTACTCAATAAATAAAAGGCCGTTTTTTGTACGACATTCTTTAGTATTTAAAATTAAAAGAAGGAAGAAAAACTTACAGATACTCATCATCTTCTCCCATCTTCAAACTCAAAACAATTTTTTTGGCCAAATAAAAATCTGCGTTCTCTTTCTTTTGGAGCTATCCATCTATCGGTATATATATCTTCTCGTTGTGCTTTCTCTGTTCGCTTCATTTTTGTTTCTCCCTTCCACTGAAACTTTCTCGCTCGTTTTCTTCGTTATTATTTTCTCGTGTTTTTCCCGGAAAAAAGTAACGCATTGTTTGGATTGGATTGGGGGAAGGTTAATTTTAGAAAAAAAATTAATAGTAGCGGGGATTAGGATTAGTACTTTCGTTTTTCTTCTTTCTGCCTTGTTATTTGTATAGAAAATGTCCCCCAAATTTTCTTGCTATCCTCTGGATTCAGACTGTTAGTTGGACATATAATCAAAATTTAATCTAGGGCCGATTAGTTGGACTTATAATCAAAAGTTAATCTAGGGTGTTTAATCGTACTCCATATTGGGTCATTAGTTCATAAGAGTTCCTTTCGCCTTTGTTTTTTATAAGAAGAGGAAAGGAGGTTTTGATTTTTCTTCTTTAATTTGGAATATGAGGGCCATTGGAGACCGGAAAACCAGCAATCTACAAATCCATCTTTAATCAAAGATGGACTAGGGAATAATTAAAATTTAATCTCCTTATAGCAATTGCCTTTGTTGTGTTGCTATGGCTTCACACTTGCGTTGAAAATATATTACTTTTGATCAAATAATTCCTTTATTAGTTTCTGAATGGTCATTCAATCCATTAAATGACTGGCGTGCCTTGATTTTAGTGGTTTGGATGAGTAGGGATGGGGTCAGGGATTTTGTGCAGGAATAAAATTAATTTGGTGGGTTAGGGATTTCGTGCAGGAAGAAATTAATTTGGTGGCTTAGGGTTTGAAGAAGTAGTTTTTCTTTTTTTCCTTTTTTTTTTGTCTGATGAACCTGTTCAGTATCCCTTATGGAAAGAAGTGAACCAGCATTAGTTCCAGAATGGCTGAGAACTACTGGCACTGCTACCGGGGGCGGCAATTCAGTCCCCCACTTTGCTTCTTCTTCTTCTTCCAACACAGGTACCAGTTGATACACCAAATTTTAAGTACCCATTGCATTTCTCATTCCATTTATTCCTGATTATATTACTATCGGGCATGTATCTGTTTGTTAGACTCACTTTCAGCATGCCCATTTTCTATTCTCGATGTGTTCCTTGTTGCATTTATAATTTTCTTTTATAGTTATCATTGTAGGAATGTTTGCATATCATTTTTATGAATATAACTGTATCCTTGTTGCTATCTTAGATGCTTCTTCCTTGGTGCATCATGGGAGACATAGAAACTCTAGGAATATAAGTGATTTTGATTTCCCTCGTTCAGCAATTTTTGATCGACCATCTTCACTGAATTCACGGAGGAGTTGTAGCAATGGCTCTGCAAAGCATGCTTATAGTACCTTTAGTATGAGTCACCATGATAAGGATCGAGAAAGGGATAAAGGGAGATCGAGCTTTGGCAACCATTTGGCCCTTGATTCTTCTAACCCTTTAGGAAGTATCTTAACCAGTAGGGTCGAGAAATTAGGAGGTATATCGACCAGTAGAGATGAGATATATAGATTGTGGCGTTCTCATTCTATGATCTACGGGAAACGGGGTGAGCATTTGCATCAAAGGACTGCTGTGGACTCAAGGGACAGTGGTATCATTAACCATTACGATGGCAATGGTCTTCTTTATGGGGGTACTTTTGGGAGTAGCATCAACAAGGCTGTGTTTGAGAAAGATTTTCCGTCACTTGGAACTGAAGAGAGGCAAGGGGTGCCTGAGATAGCTGGAGTTTCCTTAGTTTCTCAGAGTTTGCCATCAACTTTGATTGATGGGGAAGGATGGACCTCAGCTCTGGCAGAAGTGCCCAGTGTTGATGGAAGTAGTGGCACAGGCTCCTTGCCTGCTTCCCTAATTGTTTCCACCTCGGATTCTGGGTCTCCAAGTGTCACAGCTGGTCTTAATATGGCTGAAGCACTAGCACAAGCTCCTTCACGAACCCATACGGTCTCCCGGGTAACAAGCTCAGTTTCAAAGTTCTTAATACACATATAACTTGTATTTGCTATCTATCTAGACTTTTATATTCCTTACAGTTATCTATCAAGACTCAAAGATGCGAGGAACTGGCTATTAAGCAATCAAGGCAACTAATACCGTTGACACCTTCAATGCCTAAGGGTTCGGTAAGCCTATTGCCTTAGCTTTTAGCAATATTGCATCTTAGTACATTAAGTTGTAGTGATGATAAACAAGTTTGGTTTCCCTCCCTCTTCCATCTGCCTTTTGTACTTCATCTTTATCAATCAGAGGTTGTATGCTGAATATTTGTTTATATGTAATACCTGTCTATCTATGTTTAGGTTTTATATGTTACATTAAAGCTTTATTTTGTAGTTTTATACTGGTTGATATTCTTTTTCTAGTCAAATTGTCAGTAAGGAAACGTAACTAAGATTTGATCAAACAACAGATTCATGTTCTTGTAGTTTATCATGCTAATTCCCTTTTAGATTGGCTTGATGACAATAATACAGTGTTTGTGGTTGGAGATGCATTATGCTGTCCATTTTGTCATTTCTGATTTGCTATCCTGATCTTATGTTCTGTTTCTTTTTTATTTTCATCCTTTATAGATAATATTCTGCTACTGTTGCGATGCTGTTATTCTTTGGGGAGTTTGAGTGGCTGTCTTCTCAAACGAGTCAGGTGCAGCAATAGAAATCAAGATTAAGTTTTTAGAAAACCTGAATTTATGTTCTTTATTTGATGTTGATGCCCCTAGGAATCTGTGTATAAAGCCAGATCTTCTTCTTGTTCTTTAGATTTCCAGCAACTTACTTTTAAACATGAATATAACTTGTATTTAATCTTTTAATTCTACTTAAACTTCTTGAATCTCTCATCAATAATCCCCTCATATTTGCACTTAAATCATGATAAAATATTCATGTGTAAGGTGGCCTATGTTGGTCTATGTTTTTCCGCAGCTATAAAGATCTTTGGCCCTTTATCATAAGTTAGAAAACTTTGTTGGTGGATTCACCATATATGCCATGTTTCTTCCACTGGTTAAAACAAACCAAAATTTGATGGACTTCAATGTTGGTGGGAATTTTGGCACTTTGTTTTCCTGTTCTTCCTGCCGCCTTCTCCATTGCTTTCTTACCTTCTTCCCTAGCTTTTGCATATTTGCAGTATTTAGGTTCAATTTTTTTCCCTAATGTGTAGTATCCAGACATTTCTTATTTTGTCTTATTCAGATCGTTAGTTGATTTGGTAAGTTCCATAATGCTCTGAACCTTCTGGATGCCACAGTTGGTTGTAATCTTCTCTGGCATTTATGATTGACTATAACGTGAAGGTCAGAATCATTGGTCATATTTTCCAATCATAATTGAAAGACAAGAATGAGATTTTGGAAGGAAACTCATAAGATCTCAGTGTCATCAAATATAATACAGTCAATTGATGAACAGTGGAACTTTTCAAGAAGCCTTCTCACTTTTTATCTTGATGGATTAGTAAAAAAAAAGGCAGTTATGCAAGACCATCTATTATTCCACCAACAAAGCTAGCATTCTTTCTTTTTCTTTTTTCTTCCCTGGTGTTGTTTACACTAGATTTGAAGTTCATGTTTATGATATGACTTAATGATATAGACTTGTGGTTGAATTATAACTGATCTTCTACATCTTTAAGGGATTTTGAAATGCCAAGATTATAACTCAAGTTAGCTAGTTTGCTGTATGCTCATGAAGTGTTCTGGAAGTTGCGCTTTTTCTTTTGACCTGTCTACTGCATGATAGAAGAACCATTTAGTTAGTACTTAGAAATTTCGGATATAATTTCCTAATTTTTTGGTCCCAGGTTCACAATTCAGTGGATAAATCAAAAGCCAAACCTGCTGTCAGAACGAGTGACATGAATATAACTATAAAGAGTGGACAGCAACAATATTCTTTGACTCATCATGGTAATCAGTCTCCCCACAGTGGGCATGTCAAGTCTGACATGCCAAAAACATCTGGGAAGCTTTTGGTTCTCAAACCAGGATGGGAGAATGGGGTCTCATCTCCTACTCATAAAGATGTTGCTAGTCCAACAACAAATATGAACAGCAGAGGTACAACTAGCCAACATGCTGTTGCTCCTGTTACATCTGCTTCCTCTATAAACTCGAAGAATCAAAAGCTATCTGCTGGGGAATGCAAGGCATCTACCTTGAATCCAGTAGCTGGGTTTACTGTGGAAAAGAAGCCTTCCTTGGTTCAAACCCAGAGCCGAAATGATTTTTTTAATCTCCTGAAAAAGAAGACCTCTACGAACAGTGCTGCTGGTCTCTCAGATTCAGACCCTCATAATTCATCTTCCACCACAGAGAAGTCTGAAGTTTCAAAGGAAGTAGTGACTGCTTCTGCACCTGCTTGTGCTAATGAGAACCGTACTGCAGCAACTAGCAACAGTGGCACCCATCATGATGCTAAAAGATTTTCTGATGATGGTGAAAATTATATGACTTCCACTTCTATTGTTTATCCAGATGAAGAAGAGGCTGCGTTTCTTCGTTCTCTTGGCTGGGAAGAAAACTCTGGTGAGGATGAAGGCCTTACAGAAGAGGAAATCAATGCATTTTATCAGGAGGTAAATACATCTTTTTTCTTTTTTGCTGTACTTTCCCTTTATTTATTCAATGAATTTTGTTTGAAGTCAACTTGTTCCCTAGTTTTAGTGTCTCGCTAATGAACCTTTAAGTTTACTGAAAATGATGTGGAGTTGATCAATTGATCTTGCTTGGATGGTAAGCATAATGGGATATTTTTTAATAACCATTGGAGAATTTTGAAGATTTGATATATTTATAATGCCTTTATCTGCAGTCTGATTCCACGGCTAATCATCATCTTTGTCATTGATTAAAAGCAATGCATTTTGTACAAAAGATGCAAATTAAGAGCTCTTTAAGAGAGAATTTTTGTATGGTACTTATAAAATTCATCTATTCATTTGGTTTTGCAGTACATGAAGTTGAGGCCGTCTCTGAAACTGTGCAGCAGCATGCTGCCAAAGCTGGCTCACACTTTCGATACTAATTTGGATGGAGCTTCCGAACCAAGCTCATCTGACTCCATATCCGAAGCCTGACTTTCTCTGTCCCTACGTAGTAAATCCAAAGAAGTTCCAATTCTGATGGCAGATCTTTAGGTTCTTTTTCCCTCCTATCACATAGTAAATCCTTTTGATGTCTTCTGTTTGAAAGAAAGCTGAGGAGTTGGGCATGGAAGGGAGTCTGCAAATAGTGCAATAACTCCTGCCCACCTATAACACAGAGAGAGAATTCTTTGGGTTTCTAAAGGATCTGCAGTGGGGAAGAATAGATGCTGGGAAGTTGCATCTTTTGGGATATATATTATTCTGTCCTTTTTGCTCCCTTTCCTTTCACTAGGGTTCAATTTTACAAGAAATAGATTATTGTTAATGTTGTTGGTCAAATTTACAGAGGAAAAAGAAAAGGAAATAAGAAAAAGTTAAATATTTGGTTTAGTTCATGGTACATGTTTGTTTATTTTTCATGGTTATCCATCCTTTCATATTCCTTGTAGCAAATTTTTTATATATGAAGGTAAGTAGTTTCACGTGAATAAATAAAGGAAATATTAGTGGGGAGTTCTTTTCAAAAGTAGGGTCTACGGCTGATTTTATGTGCAAAGATATGATTATCATGTAAGAGCTTTGGGAACATTAAATCAAGGGTCAAAATATAGCTTAAATTCGGTCTTATGGAATTTATCTATTTGGTCATTTTTAGTTATGCTTTTCAAATTTTAAAATTTCAATCATTATCAAATAATAATTATTAATTTCATTCAGTCGAGTTTTATTATTTTTAAAATCTAATGAGATAAACATTTTATTATATACAATATCAAATCAGCTTGCCATTTTCAAATGTTTTTAAAAATTCAATTAAAAGTCTTTTATATCAAAACTGAAATTCTAAAATTTTAAAAGTACAAGGATTTAAAATATCCGATCATACAATATGGACTAAATTTATACTTGTGTTCATGGTACAAGACTAAAAAATGAATTTAATTGAATGGATTTAATTGCTATTATTTGGATCGGAATTACAATTTTAAAATTCAAAAAACACAGATTAAAATTGATCAATTTAAAAAATACAAAGATCAAATGCACAACTTTTGTCGATACAGAGACTAAGAGCAAAATTTAACCTAAAATATATTCTAAGTTTCCATACTCATTTAATCCCTATACTCATTTAAAAATGTAATTCCAATGGGTAACACAATTAAAACTTTTTTGTCAAAGTCAAGTTCATTAGAACATTTAAAATCTATATTTTGTTTTTCCAAATTGCATCTATCTCTTTGGATTGAGATTTTTCTTGTTTCTCTTTAAAAGAAATACAAATATATGTATATGAGGATAGTCAAAATCCAAAATGTTGCTCTTTAACAGGTTTGATCCGATTCTCGTCCAACATTAAAATACACTAATGATCTTAAAATCTAACAATTCCTCGCAACACCTATCTAACTCAGATGCTGTCTTCAATAAAGATCACTGCTGCTTTCACTGGTGGTTGAATTGCCTTCCATTATCTTTTATAACCCATCTACATATAAACATCTATTCATCAATTCATTATTCATTAACTAAATATAATATAAAGATGGAACCCGTATACAAATATGTTAAGATTATATAACATAATTTATTAACATATGAAAATATATACAAATATGTAATGTTTTAAACATGATGACCATTTAACATTTCCCTTTTAATCATTAGGCTGCAAATTCAGTCCTCTAAGTCCTAGAAATTAAGGTTTCAATAAATCAAATGAAGTAGAACCGAATTCAGCATTTTACTTTTTTATGCTAAGAGTACAATAGTGAAATAATATAAATTTTACTTCTTCTCCATAGTTCTGTCTTAACAACGAGTGAAAACAAAATTACATTTTTATTCAACTTTTCCATATTTTATACCAAGCATACCAATAAAAAAAATTCTTTTTATTTCATTATCTTTCCACCTACCAAAACAAATGAAGCCTAAAAGTGGCAAATCAAATCGGGAAAGAGGTTGGTATGACCAATCCAAGACAAAAAAAAAAAAGGTTTTGTTAATAGGGGGCATGGATGTCTCGACCCTATATAGAACCGGAAATAAAGAAAACAACAAATGAGCTTCAAGTGCTCGTTTCGTGGTTGAAAAATCATAAATTTCAAAAATGCAGGATGAATCTTAGTTTTCACACTCAAGACACTTACTATAGGGTACAAGATTTAAGAAGGTGAAAAATATCGCACCATTGATTAATTAAAATGATAGATGATACCTGCACATACTATTGAAGACTCGCTTGTGGTTCCAAGCTACACTGTCTGTTATTCCGAGTGAGAAGTCCAATATATAAGTCCACTGCAGTTGAAGATTCAGATTAACAAAACTATTAGAGTTGGTGACAAAATGTTTAATACATAAACAATGAAATTGAAGAACATCTTAAGTACGACATTTGGTGTATGGTTCTCACACACGCACATAACCACAAGATAGATATTCATCTTTAATTTGAAACAATTATACAAACTAACCTAACAGAACATGGATGATGGTCATAATTCTAAATCTGGAATAACATTTACCTGATCAAGACGAACACACACTGTAAGACACCTGCAGTACCAGTCCACACTGAAGGACCAGATATCACTAGTGAGTCTTGTATCAATAGGCCCACCGAAGCAGCCAGTGAAACGAAGGAGACAACATAAGCAAGGAAAAGCCAGAGCTTCAACCTGTTTCACTAAAGGATTAGCATCCATTAGCCAGAACAAGCAACCGAAGGAATATTGTAACTCTTCTAAAAAAAGGTAGAGATAAACCACACAACAAGCAGATACAAGGATGGTCAGCTGATTCAAATTCCAAACACTTAAAATTTCCCACTTAAACAATCTGAAATATCATCAATTGTCGAAATTATCTGCAAGTTATATAAAAGATATATAAAAGATACAACGCACGAGCAAGAAAACAAGACAAAAGGAAATCAAAAGTAGACACCATCAGCAATTCCTTACAGCTTTAATACATACAAAGCCAAAACCTTGTCCCAAATTCTAAACTCCAATGCCTGATTATGAAATTGTCATGCAGCTGGAGCACATGCACAGATCAGCTTAGTTACACAAGGGTGAGCTACACACACCATGCTTACTGCATGTTCATAAGCGCATATCATACCATGCTCAGATGATATTATCAATATTTGCAAATTTCTTTACTTTACAATGAAAATTTTCAAGTGATTAAGCAAAATGGTTGTTAAGCTTTCATGTAACCTACATGAAATAAGAGGAAGCTTCAAATGGCTTAAGAGCATTTCTTGTGTCTCATAATCAAATTCAGCAGTGACTCGTACAGCATAAACTAGCTCAGGTAAAGGAATAGCTTGAGTGGTTGAAGGATAAGTAGGAAAAATAGATTAAAAGAAAAAAGATTTTCAAAAAGCTCGGTCCTAAAACTGCAGTGGAACACAGCACAAATTAATAGTTTAAGCCATAAGTCATACAACACTAGCATGTTTATTTTTCGAGCTCTATCAAGTGCCAAGGTTATACAATCAGGGATAAGTCTTAGTCATTCCTTTTCCACCATAGCCCAAAGTTTTTACTCAAGCAACCATAAATGGACATGACAACTTATGTGTTAGGACCAGTTATGCTCCTGTGGAAGAAAAACTAAAATGAAAGACCAATATGTTCAACAATTTTGTCTTAACTCTGAGCTATATCAAGGCATGTTTCAGGAAAACAACACTATTCAAATCCTATATCATCTTTGTAAGCAAATTGATGTGGTTTAGGGTGAAAAAACAGGAGCAAATAGGTAGAATTTGGACTGAAAAATGTGTAGAATGAAGTTGGAACTCTAGAAAACTCGGGGTTATGGAAAACCTCTAGGTTCCTTTATTAATTTCAGAGGTAATAATCAGGAAGTTATGTCTGTAATTATTTTACAGCTTATGTAAATTAGAGTTTCTCGCAAACAAAGTTTTATTCTAGCTCTATATTTAGCCTTAAATATGCTTAATAGTCCTAGCCTTCCGTGGATCTTAATACATTTAATACTTAATACATAAATTTGAAATGATAAAATATTATAAAATAAATAAAGCTCCTCCGTCATAAATGGAGCATAATTGCGGAAAAACATTCCATTCATGTTATTTTTATTCTCTGTTTTCTTATATTTCAATCCTACTAACAGTATAATAATAAAAAAGAATCCAACACTTCTAACTACAAGGAAAAAAACTTGTAATTCGGCACTGCTATATGATAATTTTTGAGTTGCAGAAGAATTTCTGTTTGTAAACTGTAGGTTAGTTTACAAAACACGTGATTTGCAAATGAATCATTATCACGAACACTTATCAGTGTCAATTGTCAACTCTGCCTCAAGATTGACTTTAGTGATAACACACACGCAGAAAAGGTGGGTAATAAATACTTTATATACATCCTCTAATTTTTCTTAGGTTTCAAGAACTCAGTTCCTCAATGCCACATATAGGCAGCAAAAAGAATTTCCAAGTTCGCAGCATTATCATGCACTGCTTCAGTCACAGTCGAAGGATTGAGCAAAAGGGAGTTCACCATGAGTACACTTTATAAAATGATCGTAACGAATAGTTCCATATTCATTAATTCTAACGAAGATTAAGACCCTTAAGTTAGAAGGATCGCTTGAAAATTATGCATCCATGCTGTCTAAACTTGAACCTAAAACGTAGGCACTTTACATGCAATAACACTAATTTTGAACGGAAATTCAGGACCTGTGTCTGTGCAAATAGTCACCATCATACACAATTAAATATCATTGGCATTAATGTTAAATTTGTTGATACCAAAAGGAATAAATTCACTGAGATGCAAGACTGTTGACGAAATTCTAGTGCTTATCAAGTTTGGATTTAAAAGTGACCGTTACATCGTAAACCTTGATTCTGTAGACAACGTAAGAACTTCAAGACAAGAAATATTTTTCAATCAACTAAAATATATGAAAACATCTCAACTTCACGTCGAAAATATCACAACTCACAACACCATCACCGGGGAACAGGTAAACCCTAAGTAATTAGGTATCTCTCCAATCATGGGAAAAATGATAACGATTATAGCAAAAAAAAGTTAAAGTAAAATCAAAATCCAACAGTGGATGAAACGCAAATTCTATCAGAAAAAAAGAAAATGAACTGAAAAAACAGTGAGAAATTGAAGAAGATAAGAATCAGCAAACCTCCACTCGCCTTCATCATACGGAGAGTAATCAATATCGTCTTTTCTAACACAATTAAACATCAAAGCCGCGATAGATGCAAATATTCCTTAAAATAAAATTCAGCCATGTAAACATCAAAAAAGCAAATAATTAACACGAAATAGAAAATATATGAAAAGAAGAAGGAAAATAATTAGGTGTACCAGGTAAATAGTGGACGAAAGAGATATTAACGGAGCTACAAACGACGGCGTCAACCCAAAACCACCAGCCGGCACCGAATACGGCGCCCGCGACACCGGGACCGAAGATCGCCCACAGTTCGCCTAAATCCATTTTTGATTGTTTTTTTTCGAAATTAATTACTGAGAATAAAATAACAATTCCATTTTTCTTCCCTTAACCCTCCCTTTTCAAGTGCAGCCTATTCTCAACTGTTATTTTCCCCGCGCTCTCACTGTCTCTCTCTGCCTCTTCCTTCGCTCCTTCCTCCGAATGCGTACATTAGTGTACATTAGAGATTTTGACAACAATATTGCACCTTTTTCTTTTCAATTATTTATCCATCTGCTCTACTTTTATACGAATAAATTAAAATGTATTAAATTGTTTTATAAATTTTATAAATAATGTGAGAAATAATTTTGGGTAAAATTAGAAGTATAAACTGATTTCAGAAAAAAAATTAAGGATATAAGTCGAAATTTTAATTACACCGGATATATTCCGTATTTGAGTAAAACGCACCGTATCTTTAAATTAAAGATAGAAACGCAGCTTTTTGGTAATACAATTAAAACAAAAGATTAACATAAAATAACAGAAATTCAAATGATAAATTAAAGTATTTATCAAGCATTTAAAAATTGTAACCGTTGAAACGTAATAAAGAGGACATTGAAATATTTATTAATTAATTAAAAATGTAATAGTAGAAAAGGAAATATATATATTATTATTTAATTCAACAATCTTAGAATTATGTTATTATTTATTTATCATCATTTATGATTTATAATATAAAATTATTATTCGAAACTGTTGGACATATAATAATTAAAAAAACTTGTAAGAAGTTAATTAATTTTTTTGGAATGTAGAAAAATTTCGTGTTAGTACTTACAAAATATTAAAATAAAAAATTACATGTTTGTTATGAGGTAACTAATATATAATGATATTATACTGATATTAAATAAAATTAATTTCATTTTAATTAGTTATTTAATAATATTTTAAAAAACAATTCCAATAAAAAATTATTATATAAAAGTGAAAGATACATTTTGACCCTTACATTTAAGTTTACATATTTCACCTCTATTTATTCCATTAAGGTTCCTTACGAGGTGGTTTTATATAACATATGAAAATTATTAATTTTTAAAGAAAAATGAAAGGTCTAGCTTGATATCAAATAAAAACAATTGCATTTTGATTAGCCATTTAATCATAATTTAAAATATTGTTATATTTAAGTTCCCATAATACCCTTATTCATAACAAAAGAGTGCTGATAATTTACCCATTTTGCCCCCATTAATTTCTACTGATTGCAAATTACTACAATATCCCTATTACTCCTAATGGCTAGATTTGATTATAGGTCGGGTTGGGTCGATGTGAAATTTTAGACCCGTTTTTTAAATTTGGCTCGACATAACCCAAAAAAAGGGCTTAAAATTTTGTCAAAATCTAATTCATATTAAAAATGTTAAACTGAGCTCGATCTAATAATTTTTTATATAAAACAAAAAATTAAAATATAATACATGAAATAAACTAAAAATGTTAAAATAAGTGTTTAATAATAAATTGAAAATACAAAAAAAACTATAAGTATGTGTTCTTGTCAGGCCTAACTCGAGCCAAAAAAATTTGCCCGAGGCTTGATCTGTTTAAAAAACGGACCTTATTTTTTGAGTCAATATTTTTACTCAAACTTTTTTACTTTTTGAGCATGTCAAGATGAATGACCCAATCCATAATCAAATCTACTAATAGCTACATGCTGAACTGGTTTTATAGTATATATATTAAGATAGATTAATTTTTTTGTTAAATTACAATAACAATATAAAACTCGAATAATAAACGTGATTTGAACCCAAATCGTACCTGAAACGTTGAACACTCTTAACTTTTAGCCCATTATATAAAGTTTAAAGATAGATTAATTTTAACATATTTATTTATTTATTTTGGATATTACAATTTTATTTATATATTATTAATGAAGATATCCTAAGAGCCCAAATAATCTACACCCTAAAGCAGTTACATCTTATCCAGTTAAAAATATATAAAATGCCACGTGGCGAAACTTGGCAGCTGCACGAGTATACACGTTAGGTGTCACTACATGTTATCAAAACCCCACTTAAAAACAAAATAAAAAGCAAATAACCTCCTAAAACGAACCGTCCTTTCTGCCTGCAAAAAACGCGAATCTTTCTCTCTCTTATTTTTCTCCCTCCCCCCTTTCTCCCTCGTTATCTTTCTCTCTCTTCGAAATTCCCAAAAAGAAAACAAAAAAAGTTCGAAACAAAACAAAAACAACGCAACACTTAAAATCGGATCGGAAACAAGACCCTAACCCTAGACGCGAGTTTATCCTCTTTGTTTCCCTTTTCCATGGCTATTCCCTCTTCTTTTATTTCTCTTTCGGAATGACTGATTGTGGAACTTGATTTTTAGGGTTAGGGTTTTGTGTTTTCCAAGGGGTGGAGATAGGATTAGGGTTAGGGTTAGACCTAGGGTTCGATTTTTTTTATGGAATACCAAGGGGTTGGTGGTACTGATGCTTGTGGTTGTCGTTGGTGATGACCGGAGCCCTATGCCACCGGCAGAAGAAGATGATGGGTAGGGGTGCGGACGGAGGTTGCGGCACCGAGGAGAGGCTTTGCCGCCCGATTTCTGGGGTCTCCATTCGGAGTCCAGTGATCCAATCTGAGACTTCCGAGAAGCAATATGATGTTGGTGTCGATTTCTTGTCTCAGGCACGGAAAGTCCTTTGCCAACGTTCCCCTTTTGATGTCCCTGAAGGTGGTTCTTTGTCGGGGTTGAGTGTGCCAACGCTGCCCAGTGGACTGGCTAGTTTGTTGAAGCAGACTGATAGTAGGAAGAAGCATAAGAAGTCGCATTCGGGAGCGGATAAGAAGTCTTCCAGGCAGGGGGAAAAGGCTCGAGAAGCCAGCATTTGGGCTGAAACGGAAGAGTTTTTTCGGGACCTAGCATTGCCGGATATTGATGCTTTGTTTGAGATTATACCATCCAGCTTTTTAGCTGCTAGGAAGAAGTGTTTTATGATTCCTTATGTTGGAAATGAGCCAACAGGGAATTCAAATTTGTATGCTGAAGTGGATGAGAAGGCGAGTGTGAGTAGTGGAGAGAATTTTAATGGTATGAATGAAAATGGTAATGTTGGTAAAGAAGGGAAGGAGGTCGTCAGGGTTGAGGATGGGCACTTAATGGAAATTGATAGCGTTGCAACGCAAGCTCAGTTTTCACCAAAGGAAACAGAAGGGCACTTTTTTCCAGATTCAACTAGTAGTTTAGAGTGGCTTTTAGGTTCTAGGCGTAGGATATTGTTATCTTCAGAGCGGCCTTCGAAGAAGCGGAAGCTTGTTGGAGAAGATGCTGGGCTGGAGAAAATATTAGTTGCACGTCCATGCGACGGGAATTCATCTTTATGTCACTTTTGTTGCACTGGTGATACTGGAAAAGGATCAAACAAATTAATTGTTTGTAGTTCTTGCAAGGTCGCTGTTCATCAGAAGTGCTATGGTGTGCAAAAAGATGTAGATAGTTCTTGGCTCTGTTCTTGGTGTAAGCTGAAAAATGATGGCGATGGTACAATGAAATCTTGTGTACTTTGTCCGAAGCAGGGTGGTGCATTAAAACCTATCCAAAAGAATGATGAAAATGGTTCTTCTGTGGAGTTTGCTCACTTGTTTTGTTCGTACTGGATGCCTGAGGTTTATATAGAAGACTTGACAAAGATGGAACCAATTATTAATGTGGGAGGAATAAATGACACCAGAAAGAAATTAGTCTGTAATGTATGCAAGGTGAAGAATGGTGCGTGTGTTCGGTGCAGTCATGGTATGTTCGTTGCTCTGCCTTTTTTCCGTAGCATTCTGCTTCTAATTATTTGGTGCAAGGTGTGCATTCTTTTATGCAAATCTTTGGCTGCTTTTTATTTCCATTAGTCTTGAGACTTGCAACTGGAAAATGTGTTCTTTGAAGTGTTTCTTATCAAGAGTAATGGCTATTATTTTGTTGTTTATAAGTAGTAACTTCAAAAATTCAAATAAAATAAGGGAATATTTTGTCCATGGCGTCGCTCAGCTTATGCATCCTGTTATTAGAGAATTATTTTTACTTTTGTTTTCTGTTCACATCTAATTTCCAGGGCTGGGCACTACCTTTTACAAAAGTTTCCACATTTCTTTTGTATTTATTAGCTAAAATGGTAGTATTAGTAGCATGGTAAGTTGGATTGTTCATATTAAGGAGCCTATCTAAAACTTTTTGCCCTTTTTTGGTAAGTTTGAATGATTATTTGCTGCCTCTTGTGCTATAAGAAGGATATCTCTTCTCTATGTACTGGTGGCTTTCAGTCCATTCCATATTTTGGTGCAGCAATCTATTCAATCTGTCTTAGAATAGTTTTCTTTTTTAATTTTATTGTAATATCTGCATGAGGAATTTCTACTAGAGAAGATATACTCGCTACAACAACTACTTGCATTTTTAAAGGTATCATTATGGGCAGTAGGGGGGAAATAAAGTAAGGTATTTGAGAAAATACTGGGAGTGAGGCCAGATGTTTAAATATCAGAATGAAATATTCTGTCTACAAACAAGAAAAATGGCTCTTGTGGTAGGTGTTATTTTGTTCAAAATTGTGGTATTAATCTTTCAGCTTTTAGCTTATGTTTATTGGCACCTTCAGGTTTATGATTGGTTTAGGTCCATATGGTGTAGAAGTTGGAAAAGTTCAATTAGGAATAGTTTTCTAGAATCCTTCGTATCTGTAGAAAGTTTTTCCATTCTCTGTTCTTTTTGCAAAGGGAGGTAACATATGTGCAACTTATTTGGTGTGCCGTTGCAGGGTTTATTCCCATAAAATGTGAATTGATCTGTTTTGTGAAGTAGAATGCTTGATAGAAACTATTCATCATTCACCAACTTGAGTATCAACCTCCATTATCATTTTTGTGTCACTTCTGCTCTCTTATAAAAGTTATTTGGTCTGGGAATTTTCTGAGTATATGAAGGAGGAGGCAAGGTAGTTTGAGAGTTGAGATCCCCCCCTTGGTCAACAAACCATTGTAGAAAGTTCTCTTCTGATAATATTACTATGGAGATAAACAGGTTTGTTCAAGAATCAAGAGCATATTTTTCTATCAGAGGCTATTGATTTGTTCAGAAAAGGTGTTCTGAAATTTGAATTTGTGCCTTCAAAATATTTAATGAAGAAACTGGAGAGGACAGTTTAAATGCTTTCTATGCTGACAACTTTTTGGGTTTTTCTTTTGATGCAAGTGTGAGATATCACTTAGAAAGACTGTTATGCAGAAGCAATTAAGAGAACCTAGGTGATTCTCCTTCCCTTGGGATAATGACTCTCTTGGATCTTGTTTAGACATTGGATGAAGTTAAGGGTGGTTGCAGCTGATCAGTGAAAGGAAGTTCTCATGAAAATATATTGATGTGTGTTTTTCTTTTTCTTTTTTTCGTACTTGTTACAACACAGTTTATGGCTCTGGTTTTCTTAGTATAATCTATCTTCCCAACATTTTGGATTAAAGATGGGCAATATGGATAAAACTACTTGTTCTTGTCTTCTGTGGAAAATCTTTTGGTCTCTTTACATAGGATGAGAACATTATCATCATATCCATCCCAATGCTGATATTAAGGAAGAAAAATGTTTTTGTGATCATAAGCAGCAAGTGGTTTTTGGCTTCTTGCCTTGTGACAACTGCTTGGGTGCCTTGAAGATCCAATAATTGGTTACCTTTTTTTGGTTAGCAAAGCTGTTATCAGTAATTTGAGGAAAAGGACTTGAGTAGGTCAGTAGTATTGATTAGTACCCTCATTTTGTTGGAGTCCAGTCATGATAATTTTTGCTGTTGGAACCTGAAAATGATTATTTTATTTAAAGTTTTGATGTGACTCCAATGTGTCCATGGATTTATTTGCCTTGTCACAGCGCTGCTATTTGTTGCTGGATGATGTTCTGAAGTCAAACTTTACCAATGCTTTCCAAGTTGTAATAGATTTTACCTACCATATTCTGTGTAATGGGTTAGTAGTTAATTACATGGTGTATTTGCCTCTTCTGTACAAATATAATTTTCTTTAATTTTTTATGTCAATACCATCTGTAGTCCATAGCATATTCAATAGTTTATCAAAGAGCGTAACTTTTATTAAAGACAAACTATCTCAACATAAATTATCACAAAAGTTTGACCTTGCACACTTCGGTTTCCTTGCTGCAAAATTTGAGCAAGTTTTTAACTTGATTCACGTGCTGCTTCAATGCTGAGCTATCTGTTATCTTGACATGAGTTTATAATGCTTCTGGTTGTGATGGATGTTGATGCTTTTTGCAGGAACTTGCAGAATCTCATTCCATCCTATATGTGCAAGAGAAGCCAGGCATAAAATGGAAGTTTGGGGAAGATTTGGGTGTGATAATGCAAGTGTCAATTTTTTCCCTGAATATGAATTATTATTATTATTATTTATTTGTAACTACTTTGTTCTTATTTTGAGGTTTCCTTATCATCAATACTCTTTATTCTTTCTGCAGATTGAGTTACGGGCATTTTGCTCTAAGCATTCCGAAATCCATGATAACAGCAGTTCCCCACAACATGGAGAACTTTGCGCTTCTGGCACCGACTCTTCTATCACCAACCAACTTTCGCTGCAATCTATGGACAATTCTCAAAATTCAAAAATTAGCCTAAGTAATGGAGATAAAATTGCAGTGGGCTTAGAAGGTCTAGATGATAAATCTGGTGATGGTGAGTTGCAGGAGATAGACGTGTCTGGTACCAGATCAAATGCCCTAGTTGCATCAGAATGTGGTGAGGCACAGAATCTGGTTGATGTGGGGTTGTTGGAGAGGACAAATGATGATGAACATAAACCATTTAACTCTCTTAATTTTGCAATGATTTTGAAGAAGGTATTTGATCCGGTCATCCTTCGGCTGATAATTCTATCATTGTTTTTAAGTTTCCAGATTGTTCTGTCTTACAATCTATACATTATGCAGCTAATTGACCGAGGGAAAGTCAATGTAAAAGATATAGCATCGGAGATTGGACTCTCAGCTGATTTTTTGAGTGCTTCATTAAATGTAATACCTGCAATTGTGGTTACTTTATTTGCCATTGTTTTCTGCAAGCAGTTTCAGTTTGCGGCTTTAACCTTCATTTAATTTTCTTTGATGTTATTTTTGGTCTTCCTTTCTTCAGAATGATAGCTTGGCACCTGACCTGCAATCCAAAATAGTGAAATGGCTTAGTAATCATGCATATATGGGCACTTCCCTGAAAAATTTAAAAGTTAATATTAAGTCTTTGATTTCATCGAAGGATGAGACTGATGAGACTGGAAAGGGGATTTCTGACGATATAATGGTCTCGAAGTCTGACATAGCAGATCTTGTAGCTGTCAAGCCTATGCCTTCTTGGAGAAGAACCAAGAATAATGTGAGAATTTTGAGGGATAACAAAATATTATGCTCCTCTGATGAAATTACTGATGATATTGGGGTAGTGATGGATGAAGTTAGAGTTGATCTGCTTGCTAAGGAAGAAACAAATGATTCAAGTAAAATATCCATTCTTGATGCCAGTGGAAGGGTAATATACCAAATCATAATGTTCATTTTGGAGGTTCTTTGGCAAGCTAACTTTTGGTTAATTGGTTATTCTATTGAATTTTGTCTTTGAGCTTGTATATACATGTTTTGTTTACTTTTATGCTAATAATGGTTGGATATATGTACTCCTCGTATTTCTCTGTGGTTACTATCTTCACCATTTCTCTAATCTGATATACTGTTGCTTGCTGATTAGTAGCCTTTGCTAATCTGATATACATGTTCTATGTTGCTGGAGCTTTTCCAGTTAATTAGAATTTTTAATTATCAACATTGATTTTTTTTTTTGAACCAAAACTTCTTTTTGTGTATGTTGCTTTATATTTAATACTGCCATCAGCTGCCAATATCATTTGTATATTATAACTCTTCATCTCCTTTCTTTTGATGCAATCGGATGTTCTGGAGTAGGTTTAGATGCATTAGGGATTCTCTGTTCTAAGTTTCAGCTGTCTGGTTTCTTGTCTTGGGATCTCGTGTCATAAAAGCCTTCTTTTTACTAGTGCTTTGATTTTGAATTTGCTTAGTTTTTAGATATTGCTTTCCTGAACCAATTACCTGATATGTTCAAGTTGTGTTTCTTAGTATGTGATTGAACATTGTAGTTGTAGTTCATATAATGTCTCTATAAAGTTGTTTGTAAGCCGCTTTCACCAATACACATTTGAGTCAAGTGCATAAATTTTTTTGTTCACCAATACTCATGTGAGTATAAGTTGTGCAGAATGTTGATCTACCATGCGCCCTTTAAGTTGTAGAAATTTGAAAGTGTTTCTTTTGTGATTTATGTAAAATTATTATTTTAATCTTATTAATAACACTGATTAATGAGCTAAAAAGGATATATTTTGGTAGACTTCATCAAAGTTGATGTTTAGATTGTCGGAGTCATATTGTGAGAGTAGTTACAGCATTTTTGCCTTATTTTAAGGTGTGGTCATGTAACTATACCATGTGCAATGAAGGAATTATCTTTTAATGAAGTAAGAAGTGCAAAACATGAACCTGTAATGTATAAAATAGTGTTCTTGTGTTTTCTTCCTCTTTTCTGTTTTACTCTGATTTAATTTGTGAGTGATCTGAGGATAACTTTCAATGTCTCGACTCTTAATATATTTAAAGAAGAAACTGCTTTGGAAAGAGTACTTTATGTATTGTGTTATAGGTTCGGTTAATTTCATGCCTCTACATTATCCGTCAACTCTTCTTCCATTTCTTAAGTGACGTTTCCTCATCTGTGTAGAATTCAGCCAACCCTGATGTTTCCCAGGACTCTCCAGAGAGGCATTTTCACACATCTGAAGGTACTCTTTGTCGAATTTTTTGCTTTATGTAAAGCCTCGTTTGTTGGTCAAGCTATATTCTTGATCTAGGTCATGCTTTTTTGGTTAAGTAATGCATCCTTGGTTTATTCTTGATCTCGGTCTTGGTTTTTTGGTTAAGTAAATATTCCTTGGTTGTTTCTGGACACTGTTATTTTGGTAACTTTTTTTCCAATAATATATATGCTTGACTTTGCACTTTCTTATTCTCTCTGTTTTCATTACACTAAATGAATGCCTAGACCTTACATATAAAAACTAAATGGTAGTTTATTATGAACTGTATTCTGGTTGGTTGTGTATATTCTAATATGCATATATATGAAAGTAACCATGTCTGAATGTCATCATTCTTAAATAAACTCTATTTCTTGAAGAAGGTTCAATTTTTATATTTCTGCATTTCCAATTAAAACAGGAAACAAAGACTGAACTTCATCTCCCCTTATAATATTCAATTTATTAATTTAGCTTAGTGAACACTTTTTCTGTTAATATTGTCTTGTTGTTTGTGAAAGTTCTGTTGTAAAAGAATTTGTCCTATAAGTTTGTTATACTGGAAATGTTTGCAGGGAAAAGGTTTAAGATCATTGCCCTGACCCCCCTTCTTTTCTTTTGACTGAAATGCATGAGTTTCAATGGAGATATTTTCATTGAAATTATGGCACTAAAGTTTTTCCTTTTTTCTTTCAGAATTTTTCTTGAAGCAACTAGCTTTTAGTTTACTTTATGTAACATCTATGCCTTTTTCATGTTTTATCTTGTCCAATGCTAGTCAGATGAGTTCTATTTTCTAGATTTATGCTTATTTGTTCATAAAAGCTAGTTCTTCATTGTACATTTTTGAGAGTTGTCTCAAGTCCTGATTGTTCTTGTTCGCTGGATTAAATATGTTAATTTTTGGTTTTTGGATTTTATTATGGGGGCCATGCTGCCTTGTTCAAGAGGTATTGATTCCCACCCATTTTCCTTTTTTCATGATATGTTTAAGCAGATTGCCACATGGTTGGCTTCTCATGCCAAGAATAATGTTAATAGCAATTGTTAGTATTGCATGCAGTTCATGTGTCTTGTAGAATCAAGTGACATGCCAAGGCTGCTCAATCCTGAGCTATTTTTTTTTTTTTTAAATTGAGTGTAAATCCTTTAGCTAATTTAATAACAAGTATTAGTGGTAGTATCCTATGACGGGGCCAAGTGTTGGACACGGGTATGCATCTAGATGGGTATTATAAACTTTTTCAATTTTTGCATATATTTCGGAGATCATTCTCTCATATCCATGTATGGATATATGTTAGATATAAGTATATGACAACAGGTACTTTTGGTAAAATGAAGAGTTCAGGTAACATGGATAGAATCTGTGGATTTCTTTTGCAGTGTTAAATGTCAGATGAAAGTTTCTGTTTGCATCAGTTTGGATGGCTAAATCACGCAGTTACGTGATAAGATTGCATTATACGGTATTCATGAAAATATTTTACACTAAATTAAAATTTTTTTGGAAGTTAGATTTGACCTAGGGTAACCAAAAATAGTCCCATGTTTTCTAGGAACTTGGCAGTTCAAATCAGGTCGTTTGGTCAAGCTGTCTTTTTTCTACTGTATAATTATCAAAATGCTGGCATCTCTTTATCATCAGCAATGTCGTATCAGTGATTTGTTGTCTTTATTTTCCATGTTTTCTTTGATTTAGCTAATTATTCTTTATGATTCTGATGTGGATTGTATCCATAATTGTACAATTGGACAGGAAATTCAACTGATCTCTTAAATGACCGCCTTCATGGAAAGAGTCAACCAGAGAGGGCTATGACTCCTGAGAAGAAAACAGATCAAGGAAATTCTATTTGCTCGATTGTTAATCCAATTATCAGCGATCTCATGTAAATTTGTTAAAAGACTTCTCTCTATTTGTTAAACCAGCACCCTATAGCTCTTTTTCCCCATATAAGTGTTTTTTATAGTTTGAAGGAGATTTTCCATCTATTTTGATAAGATAATCTCTGATTCTTGACAATTGTGTATTGCAGAAGAACTGAAGAATTTTCTAACTTCTACATTCACCCGTATACACAGAAGCAATTGCTGCAGATGCACAATGGGATGTTTTGCAAGAATAGAGTGGGTGAGTGTGAAGGCAGAAAGGATACATTAAATGAGTTCTATGGCAAGTTTCATCTCATTATTTAGGCTGCAGTTTCTTCTTTCTTTCTGCTTGTCTTTTTGGGCAGGTCTAATAAGTTCCACTTTACAGGTGCAAAGGAGGGAGATCTCTCTCGTTTGGTGGCATCTTCAAATGCTAGTGTTTGCTGCAGTCACCAAAGTGAACATTCAAAGTGCAACGAAAAGAGTTGTCCTGTTGATGATTTAGAGCTGTCAGTTAAGGCTAGGAAATTGGGAGCTCTCAAATTTTCTCCAGACGATGAAGTGGAAGGGGAAATTATATTTTATCAACATAGGTTACTGGGCAATGCAGTTTCAAGAAACCATGTTACTGGTATTCATCTTAGGATTCTTTCTGTTTATGTGTCTGTGTCATATCCTACATCCTAAATTTTGTGTGATTCTGCCTACAGATAATTTAGTTTCTAGGGTTGCTAAAAGTTTACCACAGGAGGTTGAAGCATCAAGGACAAAGATATGGGATACTATGCTTGTTAAGCGATATCTTTATGAGCTAAGAGAAGCAAAGAAGCAGGGCCGTAAAGAGAGAAGACATAAGGAGGCACAGGCAGTGTTGGCTGCTGCAACTGCTGCTGTAGCTGCTTCCTCCAGGATTTCATCAAGAAAAGATGGCTTGGAAGATTCTAGTAATCAAGAGGTTATTCTTATGGATCCCCTTTTGTATATACTTTTCTCCTGCTTCTAAATAAGGATAAAATTTCACTCTATTCTCTTGCAGAATGTATTGAAGCTGAATGCTTCTGTTGGAAGGGCTGGCATTAACTCTCAGACAAGAGCAAAAGATGCTCTTTCTAGGAATGCTGTCTCAAGGACTTCATCTGAAAAGTACTCAGATATTGTTCAATCAGTTACAGATTTTTCTAAAGGACATCCTAGGTCGTGCGATATCTGCAGGAGATCTGAGACAGTACTGAATCCTATTTTAGTCTGTTCTGGCTGCAAGGTTTTCTAGGCTAAAACCATTAGTTTTTCTTTAATGGGAAATTTTACTTTTTATCTGTTGGGAATTTTGATTTAGTCCTGTTCACAGGTTGCAGTTCACTTGGATTGTTATCGCAACGTTAAAGAATCAACAGGTCCTTGGCGCTGTGAATTATGTGAAGAACTGTTTTCATCTAGATCCTCTGGAGCTCCATCTCTAAATTTTTGGGAGAAACCTTATCCTGCTGCAGAATGTGGTTTATGTGGTGGTCCTACCGGTGCTTTTAGGAAATCTGCGGATGGCCAGTGGGTACATGCTTTCTGTGCTGAGGTGATTTTTTCTTTCTTGTGGGGTTTTTAATGTTTCATCTCTTGCCAATGAAATGAAATGATGTGGTTTTTTCCTTGTATTTTTTAGTGGGTTCTTGAATCAACATTCAGAAGGGGACAAGTTAATCCTGTTGAGGGAATGGTATGTATGCATTTTAAGGCATTAGATAATTATTTCTTGGAGAAAGTTCTATAGATCTTATTCGAATTTATATTGATGGAATAATAGCATTTGGCTTCAAGGGGGGTTGACGTTTGTTGTATATGTGGTTGCAAGCGTGGTGCATGCATTAAGGTGAGATATATAGTAAAAGTACTTTTTTACTCAATTGTTAACTAAAAATTGTTGCAATTAATGTACTTTGTATCTAAGCGGCTGCAGTTTTATTCTTTGCAGTGTGGTTATGGTCACTGTCAGATCACTTTCCATCCCTCCTGTGCTAGAAGTGCTGGCTTCTGTATGAATGTGAAGCTTGGTGGTGGCAAGTTGCATCACAAAGCTTATTGTGAACAGCACAGTGTGGAGCAGAGAGCAAAGGTTTGAAAATTTTGATTTCTTCTAAAAATACCGGAATTTTTGTTGCATGTTATTTTTCCTGTATTGTTTATCTGTTCAATAACTTATGTAGGCTGAAACTCAAAAACATGGAATTGAGGAGTTGAAAAACATGAAGCAAATTCGGGTAAGGGCTTTCTTGCCATCTTTTGGGTTTGCTTGGATATGTGCTATGTAATAATTTTGGTGTTATAATGTATACTAGTGTATGAACTGTGCGGTAGTTGAGTTTTGTCCTTGGATTCTCCTCTACAGGTTGAACTGGAAAGATTGCGCCTTCTTTGTGAAAGAATAATCAAACGTGAAAAATTAAAGGTGATTTTTCTAAATGGTTATTTTTATTCTCTTGTTTTCCATTGCAATTGCTGCTGTTGGATAGTTTTTCTATTTTATGAATAAATCTTGGAATGTAATTTGTGAATGTTTGCAGCGAGAGTTGGTTCTTTGCTCACATGAAATACTTGGCTGTAAAAGAGATCATGTTACTCGGTCAGTGCTTGTTCATAGTCCCTTTTTCCATCCGGATGTTAGCTCCGAATCTGCAACAACTTCTCTCAAGGGCCATACAGATGATAACAAATCATGCAGTGAAGCAATGCGATCTGATGATGTAACTGTGGACAGTACACTTTCAGTGAAGCACCAAGCAAAGGTTCCTGTGCCTGTGGACAATTATCAAAGGACTGATGACAGCTCCACTTCCCAAAGCCTCTTTGTTCGGAAGCCAACTGAGAGGGTGCCATTTTCTGGGAAGCAAATCCCACACAGATATTCTCTTGCATCTCGTAATGCTTTGGATAATGCAGAATGGAACTCAAAATCCAGGAAGGTAAAATTTGTTACACGTTCTCTCTTATGCATGCGCATAGTTAAAGGAATATGGCTGATGCTTGCCTTGTGATGAATCTCAGCCAATTGAAACATTTGAAAAGGAGCTGGTAATGACATCGGATGAAGCATCGATGAAGAATTCACGGTTACCAAAAGGATATTGTTATGTTCCTGTCGATTGTCTTCCCAAGGAGAAGCACCTCACACGAGATACTTCTGATGGACAGTTGGAGCACAATGGTTAGGCTTTGTCAATACACCAGTTGTGAATTGCCTTATGGAAGGGTGACGGCCCATCTGTGCCTAATGTAACTGTTTTCTGTGCGGAACCGGAGGTGTATGTTGATGAAGGCAGTTGAGTGGCGGAAGCGGTGGTGAGATGTTGATTAGGGCCAGTGTGGCCTCAATGCCATGTGAGCCACGTGATGTGACTCGGGATGGGGAAGTTTTGGCACATCATTTGTTGTATATCTCACAAGAGTAACTGTACAGTGGGTGAGAGTTTCATTCCATCATGGTTTGCCTAGGGGCTAGAAAAATTCAGTCTTGAAGGGTCGTTAGGGATTGTGGGACAAAGGAACGGAGATTTGCTTATTAAAAAAAAAAGAAAAAAAGAAAGGGTCCTACTGTGCGTGCTCCGAGTCTGATGTATAGTGTAGTTGTTGTACATATTTTTGTTCTTAACGTTAACCTGGCAAAGAAATGTTGCTCAATCAGAGATTTTGATGCGTACAAAAGCATCATCTGGAATCTCGTATCGTACTGTCTGCCCAGATTTTATAGAAGCTCATCTTCCCATGGATTGTACTAGATGACGACCACCAATTTCAGATCAAATTAACGCTTCCTTGTTAATGTTTAATTTATTTAATTATATAGCGAATGCATTATTAAAAGAGGAGATACCAATACCATTCATCAGATTTCGATTCATTCATTTGCTTGCTTTTTCAGTTTAATACTATCAAAGAGTTTACGTTACCATTCTATCTTGGTCACTTATATTGTACTGTATACAATGGTGACCTGTAAGCAAATGGATATCTCTGTGAGAACA
The DNA here is from genome assembly GCA_039519145.1 of Kokia cookei. Lineage (NCBI taxonomy): Eukaryota > Viridiplantae > Streptophyta > Magnoliopsida > Malvales > Malvaceae > Kokia > Kokia cookei. Next base: position 33,693,384 of record CM076899.1, on the reverse strand, counting down.
ATATATACAATGTGACCTTTAAAGTAAATGGATGTCACATGAGAATTGTTGATAATTACATGATATTCTCAGAAGTATTCTCATGGCGGGTTTGTCTAATATATTGTTATTCTAATATGAACTCGTGGCTTGACTCGACATGTAAACCCTTGATAATATTTTGTCATCAATTACCTGCAAATTAATTCCAACATATTATTGTTGTTTTGACCCATAGTGATACTTGATATCGAAATTAATCCAAAACTCTAAATACCTTCGTGGAAGGCCCGTGGCAAATTCTTTGGAATCTATCACTTCCGCCGAAGGTCAAAGATTTTGTGTGGCGTTGTTTGCGCTCCTTTGTTCCTACCAAGATCTGTTTGTTGAGCAAGGGTGTCGTGCTGTCGCCGGAGTGTTCTCATTGTGGGGGCATTGTTGATTTTGATCATATTTTATTTGGGTGCGGTTGCTCTGTCAGCTTGGCGCGATGTGGACATTGTTCATGGGCATGATTCTGCGTGCCAGTTTCTTGTTGAGTTGTTGGGTGCTTCGTCGATGCATTTGAAAGTTCATTGTCTTGTGCTTGCGTTGTCTTGTGCTTGTGCGATGTCTCTGGTTTGGTCGGAATTTATGTGTGGCAGCAGAAGGATTTGAATTTGCAACAGTTGTTAGGCGTTTGCTGATGCTCAGGTGCAATCGTGGGAGGCAACAAATCGTGTTTTTGCTTCTGCCCAGTTTGCTTCGATGCAGCAACAGCCTGTTGCTAATGATTTGCAGGGTGTAGGCGAACAAGAAGTAGTGACTGGGAATGGTTCGCGTCAGTCGGGTCGTGCGGTCCCTCGCTAGCAGCCACTTCCTCCGGGGTTGTCGAAGTGCAACTTATTTCCCCTCAATTTTATTGGACCTTTCAAATATATTTGCATTCAGTACAATATATATATTGTCTAAAATTTAATGTTTTCAAATTAAATTAATTATATTATCGATTAATTTATTTAAATTATACGACAGGTTGAATATAATTTCAATTTTTTTGAATTTCAATCATTTCAATTATATAGTGTGATTCAGTAAGATTTCGTAATGTCCTTCCATTAAGAATCGAAGAATATAATTGGGAGGTACTCCAATTGCCCAAACATACTATAGATGTGTAATTACATGCAAGGGTAAACAATAAAAATAGTCACTTTCATTTGTCTTAGGTTACATTTTAGTCACTTATGTTTGAAATGTATGTTAGTATTTTGTTACGAAGTGATCACTGTGTCGTTAAGTTACGTTATCTTCCTAACGGTAATCCTACATGGCAATCCAACTAGATTTTAAGTGCCAATTTGGATTTTCAAATGGAATGAGAATAAATCTTTAATTAAATAAATTAAATTAATTAAAATTTTTAAACCCTAAACCTTAACTAAAAAATCTTAAACTCATTTCCACACACCTCTCTTCTTCATCTTCATCTTTTTCCCTTTTGATTCTAATATCTTTAGTTACAAATTTGTCTCAAAGCTTGAATCTTTAAAACTCATTAACCCAAAGATTCAATATTATAACCCCCTAAACCCGATCTAAAAGATATTGTCGAATCTAGAAGGTCACTATCGTAATTTCGCCTTTAGAAATTGTTTAAAACAAATTTATAATTTCATTTGTAAATAAATTAAGTCATAATAAAACAGTTAATTTTTTGCGTTTCTGAATAATTTTTCAACTTAAAATTATTCATCAAACACCTTAAACAAATAACCAAAATCCCAACTTAAATTTTAACATTACAATCCCAAAATAATTTAATAAAATAATAGTTCGAATAATAATAATAAAATATAAAAAACGTGAGATCCTCCGAGTACCAAGTCGCCTAAATCCACTGTATCTGAAAAAGAAACTATTGGGGAATGAGCTAAAGAGCCCAGTATGTCTCTAAAGTGTATACATCCACAGTCATTCATAGCATTAAGAGTAACCACACAACATTTAATAGATAAATACTATGAAAACACAAGAATAATGCAATGCACCCATTCTTCATCACACTAACACAGTGGAGGGGTTCTCCAGAACCCCTCCTCAACCAATCGTCACCAATCGTAATATAGTTTTATATCAGTCGTTTGAAGGGGTGATTACCACGCCTACCACCGTACAATTCCAACCCATGAACACACAATGGCATGATGTCACATTTATCACAGTCTCAATCTTAAACTCATGATACGATATATGTATCTCAGAGCACACAATATTTTTATTTACAGTATCCAAGTATTCCACAAACTGATAAGTATCAGGTAAAATCATCATGCGATCACATAATACAGCACAAGATCATGTCATTTTACATCACAGATTAATATCACCCAATTAATTCAACACAAACAATATCACACAAAGATATGTAACACAGATAGAAACACACCTCTAAGAAGCTGAACCCTAACGACAAGGAGGTCATCCACCACCCACTGGTCGAGTAACTGGTCTAACGGGATTAGATCTTACAAACACAAACTTAATATTAATACTATTCCTATGCCACCAACTAAACACAACACTGACTAAAATAACTCACGTATAGCTCTCAAAACTGGTGCATGAGCAGGTTGCACAGAAAGAGGAGGTAAATCGTCACACTCAGAGTCGTGATCACCTAAACACGAATATCTCACATTAGATTTCCCAAATTAGAACTCTAAGTATCTCTAAGTACAAAATTAAGAATAAAATAGTCAAAATGAGGCCTTCGAGTTCGAATTTGACAAAACAGATTAAGAATAAAATAGTCAAAATGAGGCCTTCGGGTTCGAATTTGACAAAACAGATAGCGGAAACGGACTCAAGATGTCGAAAAATGACAGGGTAGGGTTTTTCGAAAAAAAGTCAACGGTTAACCAAAACAGTCAACGGTCAACGATCGGGTTCGGTCAATGGGTTCAGGTCTAATCGAATTGGGTTTAGGGTTTGGGTGATTTGGTTTTAGGGTTTGGGTATTGGGTTTTCATGGTTTTGGGTTTACACACACACTTGGGTAAATGGCTTGAGGTTTAGTTTGGGTTTGTTGGGTGATAAGGATTGAGTTAAAAACCATTGGAAATTGGGTTGCTAAGGTTGACTCAATTCTCAAACTTTTAGTAACATATTAATTAGGGTTTCAAAACCTCTTGATGGCATCGATCGGAGGCTCGACGAACAGCGGCACACAAGCCAGCCAGAATGACACAAAATGAGAAGAAAATGATCCCTTTCACATACCCACATCAAGATCGGTGACAAGGAGCGAAGCTCGCGGCAAAGAGTGATGGAAAAAAAGTGAAGCAAATCGATTCTAGCACCGATTCTCACGAATAGCAACGACAAAGGATAAGGAGAGGGAAGGGTTAGGTTCGCAAGGTGACAAGGAGTCTGTCGGTGATGACGGTATGGTGAACGGACCGTCGTAGGTGGGTTGTCGAAGCTTGAATGGAAAAAAGGAGAGGGAAGAGATGAGAAAGTTTTTGTTTAGAGAGAAAAAGAAGAAAATAAAAGTGGGAGGCTAAAAAGTTTTGAAAATTAGAAAAAAGGGGTTTAAATACCTATAAAAATTGGTCATTAACACGGAGGGCTCAAAGAACATTAAGGTTTTTGAATAACCCCAAACTTGTCCCGTTTTACAAATAAGTCTTAAAAATCACGATTCGACCACAAAACTTTAATTAATGCTCAATTTCATCCCTAAACTTTATCAAACTTCCAAATTAGACCTCAAAATTTACTAAGATCAAATTTTAGTCCCTCGTTTTCACCAAAATTCCAATTTAACCCTTTTAATCAAAATTTGGTTGTTACAAATATCTTCTATTCTAATATCTTTTTTCTATTAAGTTTTTTTGGGTTAATGAGTTTCAAAGATTCAAGCTTTGAGACAGATCTGTAACTAAAGATATTGGAATCAAAAGGAAAGAAGATGAAGATGAAGAAGAGAGGTGTGTAGAAATTGGTTTAGGATTTAAAAATTTTAATTAATTAAATTTATTTAATTAAAAATTTATTCTCATTCCATTTGGAAATCCGAATTGGCACTTAAAATCTAGTTGGACTGCCACGTAGGATTACCGTTAGGGAGATAACGGAACTTAACAACACATTGATCACTTCGTAACAAAATACTAACATAAGTGACTAAAATGTAATATTTCAAACATAAGTGATTAAAAAGTAACCTGAGACAAACAAAAATGACTATTTTTGTAGTTTACCCTACATGCAATTGCACCTAAATCTAATTACTAAGTGGCTTTTAAAACTTTTTCTTTAATATACTAGTATGATTACATGGTAGTATCTGTTCATACTTTCTTAACCTTTGACAAGGCACATACACCTTGCATATATAGTCGCTCGAACCCGAGACCCTTAAGATGAATACGACATAAAAATTATGATATAGTTGCACTTTATTAAACCAAATAAGTCGAGAGAATTAAAATTTCTAGTAAGTAATAAATGGTATTAAGGGTAAGAATGTAAATAAAGCAAGTCCGTTCAAAAGTAATTATTTTCGAAAAAGGTTATAATATATCACAAATCTCTATACTTTTCGTAAATTTAAAATTTAATCATTATATTTTTATTTTTAAAAATTTTTCAATTTATATTTTAGATTTTAAAATTTAGATCCGACTATTAATACCATTAAAATTATTTTGAACTTAAATTTTAAAATCTAAAAAGTAAAAGGACTAAATTTTTAAAAATAAAAGTATAAGACTAAATTTTCAATTTACTGAGAGTACAAGGACTTATCACATTTTAACCTTTCCAAAATTCAAAGTTCTTGAGTTTGCCCTAGAGTTTTCACATTTTCTCTGCAATTCGCCGTATAAAGCTGCTGCTTTTCTTCATTTTCTCTCCCATCAAATCCATACATTCTCTTCCCAAATTCCCAATCTTTCTAATATCCCTCCTTTTTCCCATCTCATCAAAGGTATCTTTCTTCAGTATCCAATTTTATTTCTTTTCTGAATTTGTTTTATTTTATTTATTATTTTTGTATCGTTTATTTTAATTTTTGATGTCTTTCTCCAATATCCATGTTTATGTTTTCTGTTGTTGAATCGTTATAGATCTGTTTATATTTTTATATTTTATGAGCTTATATAGGTTCGGATTTGGATTGATGATCTGATTGATGTAGTTTGGTTCTGGCCTGATGGATTATATTTTGATTGTTCATTATTCTTTTGAAGATTTTCCCGTATTTAGATGATTGCAATGCAGATATTATATATATGTCCCGTTTAGTTTTTTCATTATTTAACGCTGAAAGGATTGTTTAGGTTATCTAATGCTGAATTTGCAGTACTTAATAGTTCTTTATTTAATCTATCTCATAACATTACTAATGGTTTTAGAATTGGGATTTACTTTTTTTCAATTTGATCTGTCTAATTTTGTTTCTTTAGATTCACCCTGAAATTTAATAGTTTTTTTTAAAGCTTTTTGATTGATATTGTGTATCTAGATTAATACTGGAATCTGTAGGCTTTAAGAACTGAATATTTGTTAATTGCGATGTTTTGTTGGCTTTGAAAATTTTGTATATATCTTCATGTATACGTGTAATATTCTAAATTTTATTCTTATGTGTCATTGTTCTTTTACTGTTAACTTGTTATTTGTGTCGATGCTTGCTGTTTGGTGCTAAGTGTTATTTTCCTGATGTGGATGAGTTTTCTGCCAGTTATCGATATACTACTCTTCTACCTTTGCTTGGATTGACTGGTATTCTTTCAGGAAGTTGGCAGCTTAATCTGCTGTGTCTTCTGCTTGTCAAAGTGGAGATTGATACGATTGAATCTTCTTTTATGTCTGAACGGGCCTCTCTCTTTTTGCCGTCATTTGGATTGCTCGGAGAGTACTGTCCCAAGTCTAGAAAAAAGAATATTATTTCCTCTTCTGAAATAATCTGCATGCATATTGAGGCTAATAACACACACTGTCTCGGTTGCCATTGTGCAAGGAGGCTTTCTGGTAAAAGGTTTTGCATTGCGATTGAAAACACAAGTATTTGATCTGTCCTTTCTGATTAACGGTCACCTACGGTTTTGATCAAAATGGCTTTGCAAAATATTGGTGCTTCAAACAGTGATGACGCCTTTTATAGGTATAAGATGCCCAAAATGATAACTAAGATTGAAGGGAGAGGAAATGGCATCAAGACTAATGTAGTTAATATGGTTGAGATTGCAAAGGCTTTGGCTAGACCTGCTTCTTACACTACAAAGTATTTTGGTTGTGAACTGGGAGCTCAATCCAAGTTTGATGAGAAGACTGGAACTTCACACGTAAATGGGGCCCACGACACTGCCAAGCTCGCAGGGCTTCTTGAGAACTTCATTAAGAAGTATGTTCAATGCTATGGTTGTGGGAACCCTGAAACGGAGATAATTATTACCAAGACGCAGATGATTACCCTGAAATGTGCTGCATGTGGATTTGTTTCCGATGTTGACATGCGAGATAAGCTTACGACTTTCATTCTTAAAAACCCACCTGAGGCAAAGAAGTCAGTGAAAGACAAGAAAGCGATGAGGAGAGCTGAAAAGGAGAGACTCAAGGAAGGTGAGGCTGCTGATGAAGAGCTGAAGAAGATTAAAAAGGAGGCAAAAAAGAAAGGTTCCTCTACTACTTCAAAGGTTGTTGCTTCCAAGGGTGCAGTAACCAAGAAGAAAAGCAAGCATTCTGATGAGGATCATTCCCCTTCACAAAGCCAGGTTGATGAGAATGAACAGGTAGCCAGCGATGACGATGATGATGTCCAGTGGCAAACAGATACTTCACTGGCTGCTGCTCAACAAAGGATTCAAGAGCAATTAAGTGCTGTTACTGCAGATATGGTTATGCTATCTACCAATGAAGATAAGAAAAAGTCAGTGAAGAAGACTCCGGAGCCTGATGTCAAGGTACACGAGAAAGGTTTCAATGCCCACGAGAAACTTGTTAATGAGATAAAGGAACATCTCAAGAAAGGGTCTTCTCCAACTCAGCTTAAATCCTTCCTAGGTTCACTCTCTGGAACTTCCCAAGAAATCATGGATGCTCTTTTTACAGCACTCTTTGAGGATGTTGGGAAAGGGTTTGCTAAGGAAGTAACTAAAAAGAAGAACTACCTTGCAGCAGGGGCGGCGGCAGCAGCTGCAGCCAATGAAGAGGGATGCCAGATGATGCTTCTACATTCTATTGAGTTATTTTGTGGCAAGGCCAGCCCTGAGGCAGGAAAGGAGGTGGCTTTAGTTATTAAAGTATTGTATGATGATGACATATTGGAAGAAGAGTTCATCATGGAGTGGTACCAGAAAGGTATAGCTGGTAGTAATAAGAGCTCTCAGATATGGAAGAATGTCAAGCCCTTCATCGAGTGGCTCCAGAATGCCGAGTCCGAGACCGAGGAGGAGTGATTCTCTAGCTCTTGGTATGGTTGCATGGCTACTTCTAGGTACAAATATGTTTCTCTCTTGGTCTTGTTTTTTAAATAAAGTACAGTGAGCAGGTCCTACATGCTCTCTGTAATTTGAGTGTCTGGTTTTTTCAGCTGCTTATCCTTAGACATCTTTTCCGTGTGCTTTATAGGAGCAAGTTGAATTCAGTTTGCTATTTTTTTTTTATTTTTTTTATTTTTTTGTGCGTTTATTTTGTTCGATCAATCTCCCTTGATGTTGAGAAAATTTTATTATGCTATGTTGATAATTTTATTAATGATTTGTGAAAATTGTATCAAATTAATGGTTAGTTTAAAAGAAAATCTTTATTTTAAAAAGAGATATATATATATCATATTTATACAAAAAAAATTTATTTCAAGTGCAATTTGATGCATGGTTTTTTTATTTTGTATAATTATAAAATGAAATTTTTTTTATTGTGATTCATATGTATATGAAACTTTAATTTTATAGATATTCAAAGAAATAAATATTCATACTTGGGTGACTATTAAGGAAAATGGTTCCATTCCCTGTTATGAGTCAAAGCTTTTAATTTGTCAACCATTCTTGATTTTTACAAGAGTTTCAACTATACAATTTGTTATGCATGTTTCTGTTTTGGTTATTTAATAATTAAAATTTTCAATTTAATCAATAATTTAGATAATTATTAAAATTCCGTTAAATGCTTAAGCGATGTGATAGATGTGAGTGTTTTTAATTGGTATAATAACACATTTAATTTTTAATTTTTATACATTTTATTAATTTTATCTTAATCTTAAATAATTCGATAAATTTAATTCTTTTCATTTACAAATTGATATTTAGCCCCTCAAACTTGACACATTCTCCCAAGTGGCCACTTATAAATTTTTTGTCTCAAGTTGGTACTTGAATTTTTATTTTGTCAGGGTTTTGGTATTTTTATTTTTATTTTGTAATAGTGTTAAATATAAGACATAAGACACTCTTAGGTTGTGATATGTGTATGATGTCATAATTTTTTTATAAAAATTATTATACACTAATGATCATCAACTCGAAATTCAAATGAGATTTGGGTTGTCTATTTGCGACTTAGCTTGGCCTCACCAAGAGAGTATGTGCTAGATGTATAGCGAGAGGACAAAAGGGGGAGGTTGCAGTCTCAGCGATACACATGTTTAGCACGATTATCAGTCTAAGAATATTGGGGTCATGTCGTGAATAGTGATTATATGTGTAAATATTCGAATATATTCATTAATGAGACACAGAAAATTACTCAACAAAAATATTTAAAAATTTAAAAGATATATAAAAATTATATAAACTTTTTAAAATATAAAATAAACTTAAATTATAAAAAATATATGTATTTAATAATTAAAAATATTACAAAAAATCTAAAATTCAAGTTAAAAAAATCGATAACCTTAAAATTGTACATCTTTTTCTAAATATATTTCAAATAAATTAGATGAAGTTCAATTTTACAATAAATTTTATGCCTAGAAATGAAAGCAAATTATTACGTGATTCTTCAAGTTGACAAGAATGCAAAAGATGATTTGAAAAAAAGCTTATGGAAAGTTTTTTTAATTTTTAATTTTATTTGTTAAATATTTGTTAAGTTTCATAGGAAAAATTGGATTTCTTTGCTGAGAAATTAGCATGATCATGAATGAAGTTTATAAAAATAATAAATTTACATGTAAGTTTATCAAAATTATAGGTGTTTAAATATAATTATATGTTTAAAGATTAAATTGATAGAATTTACAAATGTGGAGAACTAAATTTATCGAATTATTTAAAATCAATAAAATTTTTAACTATTAAAAATTAAATAATTATTATATCAATTAGAAAAAGCTACATCATTACTTTCATTAACTAGTTAACAAAAATATATAAGTGACCAAAATAAAAATAATTTAAAACATTATTAAATAAATTAAAAATTTTCATAATTAAATCAACAAAACAGAAACTAATTCTATAGTTTACCCTAGAAAAGTAAATGGAGAGAAAAAGATGTTACAATCGCAATATCTCCTTTAGTTGAATTATTATGAAGAAATTAAAGCCGCTAGTACTGATATATTTTCATAGCTGTCAACATTAATTGGTGGTACTTTAATAAACTCTTTTTTTCGGTAACATAAACTTTAATTAAATATAACTTAATATAAAAGCTACCCCTACCTTGTAGTTGACACTAATGGAATTCTTTTGTTTTGGTGGGATAAATTTAATATATATATATATATATATATTAAAGATAAAAGTTAATTTGAATCTCGTATTTTGAATTGATAGTTAAAGTGTACATTATTTCAAGTATAATTTGAGTTTGAGTCGTGCTTATAGCATTACTGTTAGGGCATTGTCAAGAGTGTTCACCGCTTCAGGTATGATCTGGGTTTGAGTCATATTTGTTGTTCGGACTCTACCCTGTAATTGTAATTTATCAAAAAAAAAAAACACTTGTAATATCTAAATTATTTTTATTCTTTTTTAATTTAAATTCAAAATTTCCATATTCATATCTATTTTTTTTATAATGTATATAAAATTACAGAGTAGGAAAATTAGTATTTTATTTTAGAAAATAGTTTATGTTTTTATCAATTTAGGTGAACCAAAAAACCATATACTGCTAGAAATTTAATACAAAAAAATAACATAATTAATTGTAAACATAATTGCATGCATAATTTAGGCTCTTTTTTTTTTTTTTTAAATCAGCTGATTGGACTTTTATAAGAAAATGAGTCCAAAAAAGATACAAAACAAACCGAAGAAGTGAGACAGGTAAGACCAGCACAAAAGCAACCCAAAAAAAGAGAATTCTAGAACAAGAAAATAAACAAACAATTAATGAAAAATTAAATAAAAACTGCCGATGCGGTGCCCAATCCGCCCAATCCAGAAGCATAACCCCCATTCCAATGAAATCTTCAATAACTTGAACAGGTGCAGGTGGGTAATAAATCAGCAGAGGAGATAAATTGTCAGAAGCAGATTAAAACTTTCTTTCTCTCCTGTAAAACCAAACAGTCATCCAGTCAAAACGCCTCTAGTCCGGTGGTTCTTCACTTTCCAATCTCATCAAAGGTTCTGCAAAACTCGGCACTCCATTAACCAGGTACATATCTTCCTGTCTTCTTAAAGATTCCTTTGCTAGTAGATTGGCAAGAGCATTAGACTCTCTAGGCGTGAATCGAAACACGATATGCTGAAATTTTGAGATTAAACAATGAATGTCATGAATATAAGCAAGAATATAATTGCATGCATAATTTAGGCTTTTTTTAAATGTTACATAATTATATTCAATAGTTTTTATTATCTTTAATAATTTTCAATTTAAAACTTTAAAAATATAATTAATTAAAAAACATTTTAATTATTATTAAATTATATTATATTTTAGGCTTAATCCATAAATTGGTATCTAAACTATACTCTTTGTCACAAGTGGTACCTAAACTACAAATTTTTCTCAAGTTAGTACCATTGTTAGTCAAATTGTTAAATCTATTTAAAAAAAACTTAACCCACAAATTAGTACTTAAACTATACCATTTTCTCCAAATTGGCACCTAAACTGTTTTTTGTCACAAGTGGTATCTAAATTATTTTTATGTTACTCAATTTATACCAAAATGCTATATTTGTTAAAAGTTCTAGCCAATAATAAACCCGTGAATCGATAGACTAATTAAATCAAGCTAAAAAATCAATTGAACCATTTTTTTTTGTTTTCAAATATTTTATTTTTATGAAATTTTTAATAACTTATTTGAACAAATTGATCAATTTGAAAATTAGTGACTTGATTAGTTCGCTCACTGGTCTAGTCTTGAAAAAAGAAAATGTTATAAGAAAAAATGTTACTTTTTTGTCTTTTCTGTCATATGTCAGTTTTTAATTGGTTATTGTTTTAAAAATAGACTTAATGATTTAATTAACGATTGAATTAACAGAGATATCAACTTAGAAAAATAAAAGTTCAGGTATCACTTGAAGAAAAAATATTTAGGTACTAAAATGGAAAAAAAGGAATAATTTAGATATCAATTTGTAAGTTAAGTCTCTTTTAAATAAGATTTAACGAGATTTAACAATTTGATTAACAAATGTATCAATTTGAGAAAAAAATAATTTATGTACAACTTGTGATAAAAAAAAAGCTTAGGTACGAAGATGAGAAAAATGATAAAAATAATATTATAAATCACAATGACAGAAATAATTAAAATGAACATTGAATTTTGTTGGAATGCTAATTCAATTCTATCATCTTTTATTGATTGAGTTTCAGAGCCCATATAATTTTATATTTATTGAGTTTAATTAAAATTTTTTAAAAATTATTGATTGAGTTTTAATTTTAATATGATTGACATGAATATTATTGTCAATGAAAAAAATGAAAAAAAATGTGTTTGAGTGTGTTAAATATATTATCATTCTACTTATGAATTAGAAAGAAATTATAAGTAATTTTAATCATTATATTAAAAAAATACAGAATTTATAATAAAATTATTAAGAAAAATAAAAAATTCACTTGGGTCATGGACCGCACCATTTGCCACCACCTACCACGGGATGTAAAAAAAGGCCGCCAAATTTTAAGGGCTTGGCACTGGCGGCGGCACACAAAGAAAAAAAGAAAAAAGAAAGGAGAGGTTTTGGCTTTTAAATGTGGTAGTCATTTTGATGAGCATAAATGATAAATGATGTATTTGATTGTTTGAAATTTTATGTTTTTGAATATTATAAATTTGTCAAAATTTTCAAAATTTGAGATTTAATTAGATTAATTAAATAATTTTTATTTGAATATTAAATTTATAAATAATTTATTAAATAACAAGATGTTAATTTTGGAAATAACGAAGTGCTAAAATTTTACTCGTATGTAATTAATTTTACAACTTTATTTTTTTAAAATTTTAATGAAACTAAATAAATTGTCGTTTTGAAATTTTTTCTTTTTCAGAATATGATTTTGTAAATGTTCGAACACAATTAGCTAAAAACAAATTGATAACTACTCTTATTCTTAATAAAATATCTTGTGTTTTGTAAGTATTCAAAATTTTATAATTTTTCAATGAATTTTTTTAAAAGCAAAAATTTCAGATATATCCAAAACTAAATTAAAATAAATTTATACAAAGTTGAAGAATAAAAAAGATACATATATAAATAATAAATGTAGAATTATGTTTTCATTTAAAACGCGCTTGCTAAATAGATCTTAGGGTTATGAAAATTTATTCAAACTTAATGGGTAAAATGGTCATTCTAAAAATCATAGGATAAATGTTTTTTTATTTTACAGGGGTAACCGTCTTTTTCTTTGACTAAACTGTTGAATTTTAAAATTAAATAATTCACAAAAAAGCAAAGCCCTTAGAATGTAAATATGAATCCAAAATTTCCAAATAAAAAAAAGAAGGTTGAATCTGGGTGATTCTCCTATTTATACACATCTGTATATCGGCAGTGGTTACTCATTGTATACTCGCCATATGCTTCTCATTTCTCCAGTTTTTTCCCTTCGTTTTAAGGTAAGTTTCAATCCCAAATGTTTGAAACTTTTTTATATTGATTAATATTCTGGATATTGTTATTCAACTAGGGTTCATTTTGCATTTTTATTGATTTTTTCTTTTTTGTTTCTGATGATTAGTCCTAGGGGAATTGAAATGGATTCTGCAGCTTTTCACGAGGAGATCGAGTCGTTCTTTGAGTCAGCTCCTCCACTCAAAGATTCCGCTAAAATCACTGACAAATTGAAGCAGTTCATCCAATTTGATTCTCCTTCTGGTACAGTACCTGTAGCGAATCAATTCTGTATTCGTCTTTCCCTACCGTATATTTGTATGTATATGTATATCATTTCATATTTTTCAGGAGAAGTCAAAGGGAGGAGGGTTGTGTGCGTGACATCAGGCGGGACTACGGTTCCTCTGGAGCAGCGGTGTGTTCGGTATATTGATAATTTTAGTTCAGGGAATAGAGGAGCGGCTTCTACAGAGTAAGAAATGTGAAGGAATTTTGAACAATTTGAGATTTTTGATTCAACGGTGGGCTCCTTTTTAACTGAGTGAAATTATTATTTGCAGGTATTTTATTAAGGCTGGATATAAGGTTATCTTTTTGTATCGGAGGTGAATTTCATTTTTTTTATTGCTTATTTGTATGGTCGGTTATTTTTTTCTTTGTGTTCAGTTGAGATATGTATTGATTCTTCAACTTGCGTGTGTAGGGGAACCTGCCAGCCGTATTGCAGGTCTCTTCCTGAGGATCCTTTGCTGGAATGCTTTGAGCTCGTTGATGATTTCAATTTTCAAGGTTTGTGGATTATCTTTACCCCAAATTATGCATTTTAGTGAAAATTTTCTCTTTATTTTATAATTTGAATTTGGTCATGAATCGAATGCATTAAATTGGCTTTTGATAGGTTATTTTGTATCACATGAATTGTTGAATTACTTCATTAAAGAATTCTAGAAGGGGAGGGGTGATCATAATTTAATAGAAATGCGCTTCTTTGTTTCATGTTGTTTTCTTTATATGTTAAGACATTGATCTGCCAACTTTTACCTGCAATATGTGCTAATAATGTGCTGGAATTTCCTACTGAGGTTACTGGGTTATGTCTAATATTTCAGTGCGGCAATCACATTCTGAAGCAGTGAAGGGGGCCATTAGAGATCATCATGCTGTATGGGCTATCAATATTGCAAATTAATCGTTCTTTTAGTTTCATCTTTGATATAGCTTTTGACTCTTTTAGTTAATGGTTGCAAGCCTTATCAACATTGTTTTAACAGTTGGGCTCATTGGATTTTCTTGCAGGCAGTAGCAGGTGGTCTCCTTTTGAAGCTACCCTTTGCAACCATATTTGAGTATCTTCAGGTTGGCTTCAATAAACTTTCATATGACTCCTTGAGATTCATATTAATGACCCATTGCCAATGTTGATATCTTTGTACCTTTGGGAACTCATAATGCGTATTTTGTGGGTGAAACTTAAAGTGTACTGTTAAATATATTTAAAACTTTGGCCTTTATTATATACTTTTTCCCGGGGAGCTATCATTTTGGTTAAAATAACTTAAACTCAATGGTCTCTCCTCTTTGCTTTTGGCAAAAACATAGTGATAGCTTTAGCCATTATTATATGCTTTTTCATGGGTGAGCTACCATTATGGTTAAAATTGCTTTAACTTAATGGTTTTTTATCTTTGCTTTTGGCAAAGCACAATGATAGCTTTGGCTGAGGCTGTGACCTCTCTATGTTGATGAATGCAGTGGGAGAGATACTCTGAAGTAAATTTTAGGAGAAAATGTTAGGCACTCCATGTTTTCAGTTTTTATTCAGATTTGGTAACCATATATCGTTCTCACGGTCATTAGATAAATAGCTTTTAAGTATGCTCTTTGTTATTACACTTAAAACATCTGAAATTCATCATATATAGCAACCATCTCTGATGACCTGAATGGTTTTTCTTGCAAGTGAAGATGTTAAAGATGATTGCCTCGTCAATGAGAACCCTTGGACCTCATGCAATGTTTTATCTTGCTGCTGCTGTCTCTGATTTTTATGTTCCTTGGAAGAGCATGGTATTGGTTCAATATAATGAAATCATCTTCCTTTTCTAGAGTGAAATCTTATTTTCATTTGAATACTCATTTACAATTTCTCTATTCTTTGGCAAAAACACTGATTAATTGCACAGGTAGAGCACAAGATTCAGTCAGCTTCTGGCCCTTTGGACATGCGACTTATGCAAGTGCCAAAGATGCTCTCAGTGTTAAGGACGGAATGGACTACCAAGGCTTTCTGCATATCCTTCAAGGTCAGACACAGTGGTGCACTCTTTATTGTTTGCTTTGGAAGCTAGAACTTGTTGAAAGTTGTTATTGAAATGAATGCTCTTCCGTATCGTGAATTGATTGGCTCTGTTTTATCTGATTTCGATCAACAGCTTGAGACAGATTCAAAAATTCTCCTAGAGAAGGCCATCATGGCTCTGAAAAAGTACAAAATGCATGCAGTTGTAGCGAATGAGCTTTTGACCCGGAAAGAGGTGGTCACAGTTGTCACAGATAATGGAAATATTTCAGTTCACCGGGATAAGACTCGGGCTGGGTCCGATGTGGAGGATCCACTGATTGAACTCCTTGTGAACCGACACTCAACTTACATGAAAGATACTAGAACTTGATCTTGTCTCTAGGCAAGCAGGAGATCCCTTGATATTCAACACATCTTTCGTAAACACACGTTACGTTTATCCTTTGAAGTTAATCTAACATTAACACAGTTTTTTTTACTGTTACAAAGCCGGTAACAAATTGTTTTCATTTCCATCACTGTTACTAAGTCTGTAACAGATTATTTTCCTTCACCGTACTATAGGAACTAATCAACTGCAGAATATGTATATGGCTAAACTCTGTTAGCCAAATCTTCTTTTTCATTTCCATCTTGAGAAAAACAATGGAGTAATAAATGCCATTTAGTATTTTCCTATTTCCTAATGTCTCTTTTCTTTCCCCACTATTAAAGTAGTTATCCAAATTTTAATTAGCATTCTAGGTTTTGCAACAGCACATGTAGTTGCAGGCATTCGACATAACACATACACACACCCGCATTGGAATAACAATTTCTTTCTTAAGCTTGAAACAATTTTATATACAGTTTCTGTATTTACTTCGGATTAAGCACAAAAGTATGCATCTATGTATATGCGTGAGGGATCTAATAAGAAATTAATGGGGGAGGGGGGGACAATATGTACAACATATCATATTTCTACTGAGATTCATCATCTGTATCGAGTTCAAGGCCTTCTGCAGCTAAAAGCTGATTTATAACCTTTCTCTTTTCCTCTTCTGCTTTCTTGCGCATTAAATCCCTTTTCTTTAGCACAAGGGTATGCCGCTTAAGAGTGCTGTTAAAGTGTTCCATTGATGCCTTTTTCTCTTTTGCCAAGATTCTTCTCTCTTCATCAGGATCTATCTGCATTTTCACCCAAATACGTATTTTCAGACATTTAGCAACTACGCTGGAATGAATCACCATCTGTTTGACTTAAACATAAAAATTAATGATATGAAGTTGATTGTGTATAGGGTAATGAAAAATAGTGGTCATCTCGGAATTAGTTTCAACTTCATTCAGTGCTAAACCATGTGTGTACTTCAATTTAGATTCTACTGCTGTATACTGGTTATACAACTAAAAATTACCATACGTGGGGCGGCAAACCAGAAAATGTTTGTTTAGAAAGTCCACCCTGGTACATTTATATTGTTAGAGAAGTTTCGGAAGTAGTTAGTTACCTTAGAACGGGAAAGACGGCGGACACGGAGATTCAGCTCACGCTGCTGCTGCTCAGCCCAAGCAGAAACAGCCATATCTCCACGCTGATCCCAAGCTTTCCGCTTTTTTATAAGCCACTCCATCCATGCTTGAGATGCCTGGAAGAAAGGATTTAAAAAAAGGAAATGCAACTCTAAGAGTGTAGCTGACAAAGAGTAAAATGAGGGGGAACAATCCAATTTGTTCCAAAGCAAATTTTCAGAGGGGGAAAAAAAAGGTGACGACACATAACTCGGAAAATGCACATCTAAATAAACCCAGTTCCCAAGCAAAGTTCGATTCCATAAAATTGCATATCTTACCTTCATTGGATTGACTCGATTATCCATATCATACTGCCTCCGCCTCTCCCCGTCTATCAGCAGTTCATAAGCAGCTTGAATCTTAATGAATCTTGCTTCAGCAGTCTCACCTTCTTCAAGAGTCCCTTTACCATCATAGACTTCAAATTGAAAATTGATCAATTAGTAAAAATAGATGCCAAATTTTTAAGAAATCACTGAAATGCCAACAAATTTTCAGTACTCGATAAAAACACCTATTATAGCATCCATAAAGAGTCCTGAACTGGTTAAATTTAACCCCAACATAACATCACTACACTCTCCTCTCAACAGTTTCAGATGCTGATTTCTTATATAATACAGTTAAAAGAATTTCACACGGGAAATGTCCTACCAAGAGGGATACCCCAAATAATTGCTAAGGATAAACTCCCCATTACCACATAATGACCTTGCAGTCTAATTTTCTGCTACTAGACAAAGGGCTAATGGTGAATCCATAATGATGAGAAAATACAAAAAAAAAATTTACTGTAATATTGAAACCATACACACATATATATTTGCTCGGCCAAAGTAAAATTTTATTAAAAAGAAAATTCAAAGGAGTTTACATGGTAAAAAAACAAAAAACATCTCAAACCTTACAAAAATTCTGCATAACGATCAACAATTGAGCATCCAAAGCAACATTACCTCCAAAAATCATTCTACAGCTCAAATCCCCAGCTCCCTTAGCTTATAACAATGCCCGAATAACATGGAAATCCATGGTAACAACAAAGAATTACCCAAACTTGAACAACAAAATTTAACCACAAAAACCAGTTAGAAGAGATCACCCCACCCATGAGACAACTCTGTAAGAACCCCTTGAACAATGCATGAAACTAAAGCTTTCATCAAAATGACTTCAAAAGGCATAATAAAATCAAGAAGAATGACACCAAAGCTCAATACAAAAGCCTTTTCGGGAATTGTTGGAAGATAAGACAGAAATCATCACAAACAAGCGTGAAACAATTGAGATCGATGATTTCATCTCTGCCAAAAAGTCTGCAAAACAGTTCTCCCAGCAAACATATAAAATCACAAGTCACCTTTCTTACCAACCAAAAACTCCTAATATCTCACACTGTTCAATTCCACCTGAATGCCCATTAGCTGAAGGTCAAACTCTGTAACTTTTTAGAACATCAGAACTCTTTATTTTTGTTTCTGAGCAAAAGCCACCTTCAAGGACAATTAAACTCTTAGGATATTCCCTTAATCCCACTACTTAAAAGTTAAACCCCTGTGGTTCCTTGTTGTTCAGCTCATTTTATAACCCTCAACAGTAATCAATAAAACAGAGTTCACTATCAACCATTTCTATTTTTTTTAACTTCTAATCACTTTTTTTTTAAAGACCAACATTTAATTTGCCCAACCCCCAAATATTCCAGCACAAGATTTTCATTCTCAATCACAACCCCAATGCCCAAAAAATGGAAGAAAACAAAATCAAATCAGTAAGAACACATATTTCACTTGTGAATCTTTAAAGGGACAAGTACCATCAGGATGATAGAATTTGGCCAAACGTCTATATGCAGTCTTTATCTGTTCTTTATCAGCATCCCTTTCTAACTCTGTTGTTTAGAAATCAAAGTTCCAATATAATTACAATTAGCGGACCCAGAAAAAGAAATTGTTAGAAGTATTTTGTTTTCTGGAACATAACCAAACGATAAAAAAAGGGCGTTTTTCTCATCGAGCTAATAGCGGATAAGGGCTAAAACAATTACCAAGAGTTTCATAGGGAGACTTTTGATCGGACCAATTCGATGCCCTAACGACAGTTCTTCTTTGATTGACCCGAAACCAAGGCTCCTTCCACCTCAAATCTCTGGACAAATGGAACCACGGAGAGAAGGAAGATGAACTAAAATCAGGGTTTCGAAAGGAAACCCTAGTTCTGGATCGAGCTTGATGGAGGTAGTGGTGCCTGCTACTACACATCAAGGAAGTGAAGACCATGTGTGGTCTACAAACAGTCCTCAAATTGCTCATTTCCTTTTTCAGATGGGTTATGAGCTTGAATTATTAGAATCAAAATTAAAGGAAATTAAAATAAGATTTATTAGAAAATTTAAAAATTAGGGTTTTCTGGATAATAATTGGGGATTTTGCATGGCAGAGCCCGTAAATTGAAAAGAAAAAAAGAAAGAAAGAAAGATGACGTGAAGGAAGTGAATAGGGTCTGGTAACCAATATTTGAATCTTCACTCTCTTTTCTTTTTCAAAAAAATATCTTAATGGTTTAAATCTGTTGGTAGTCCCTGTACTTGTATAATATTTTGGATTTAATCCACATACTTTAAAAATTAAAAATTCAATTTTACTTTTTTAATTTAAAAATTCTAATTCAATCATTATTATCTTTAGTAGTTTTTGTCAAAATTTATCAATTTAATCTATTTATTTTCTATTAAGCATATGTCAAATTATATGAAGGCACCCTAATAAAAATTTTAAATTGACAAATTTTGACAGAAAATACTTGAAATTTTAATAATTGAACTAATATTTTTCAATAAAAAAGGTGGGAGGACTTAGTTTTTTACTTTTTAAATATAAAGACTAAATAATAAATTTTGTAAAAGTATAGGGACTAACATCAAAATTTAACCTGTTTTAATTCCTTTTTCCTGAAAGCTTGTGGACAGCTTGGGTCTATGGCAGTTAATCGTCTTACTTCAATACAAGTTTTAACCTCCGCTTCCGCTGGGTTTCTAATTTCCTTTACAAAATCTTAGTTAATTAAGGATTTTTTTTTATGAGGGGTGAGATTTTTTTACCTCAATTTTCATTTAATATGCAATGTTATACGTGAATTTTAATTTTGTGTAATTTTATATATGAAAATTTAATTTGATTTATTTCATCAAATTAATATCATTTTATGTTGATATGTTGTATGCATAAATATTATATTAATCTAATATGAAAATGAATGTATGTATTCATTTCTCTAGATGTATCCAACTAAATCAAAAAATATATATATAAATCACAATTCAAATTTCATGTGTATAATTCACTAAATCAAAGTTAATCTATCAAATTATATATTTGACCAAAATTCATGTATAAATTCAATGTTTATCTCTATTTATTATTAACAAAAGTGAGATTATTAGTATCAAACATGTCATTTAATTTATACTCAATAATATTGATTTATTTTTATTATAAATTAATACATTATCTCAAAATTAATATATGATTAAATTTAAAATATGTTTAAAATATATGATATATATTTAAATTAGAATATAATTTTGAATTTAATTCGATAGTATCTAAAATAAGTTTAAAATTAAATAACTTTTATGATTTTGTGGTGAAAAAATATTGTATTAAAATAAAAATAAATAAATACGAAAAGAGTAATCTTATCTCAAAAGTTAATTTTTTTATCATTTTATTTAGAAAATTCTTTGTGTTAATTCAACAAGCCTAAATCCTTGTATATGCAATAAATTTGCAAATCATTGAATTTTAAAATATGAAATTCTAATATTGCTAAATTTCTTGTCCCAATAACTGAAATAACCAAAAATTGCCGAAAGTAAGGTAATCACAAGCTTGCTAACATAATTCTCCAGCTTCCAAAGAAAATAGAAAGCACTATACAGCATCAGTAAATCTAACTTTAATGACCTAAAATTCTTCTTGACATACAGCATAAGGGTTCATATTTACAAGTTTTATGCCCAAGAAGCTTCTCTGAAAACTATACATACATACATACATACATACATATATATTGTAGTTCATAAAACAAGACCTCCAAAAATCCATTTGAGGAACAAACTTCTGGTGAATACAGCCTAGACATATTGATGGTTCTCATGGACGAGCGGCCGAAAGTGAGCTGAGAGCACGTAGACGATGAAAGTATTCCCCCATGGCAAGTAAACCTCGAGCTGCTTGACGGGTTGTCAGGATTCGAGCCATCTGCTGCAGCGTCTGCTGGCGAAGGTGATCAGCCTGTTTTGGGAACAACACATGCAAAATCCAGTAAACAAAGTGCACATCTGAGGATAATATACTAACATACACTTGAGAATTATTCAAACAATTCCAGACAATCTTAGATATGTTATATATTTCAACATAAATTGTCATGAAACAAAGAAACCCCATTCTCCCTCCTCTCCGAGCTGTGAAAGC
This sequence comes from Kokia cookei, assembly GCA_039519145.1. NCBI lineage: Eukaryota > Viridiplantae > Streptophyta > Magnoliopsida > Malvales > Malvaceae > Kokia > Kokia cookei. Next base: position 33,672,028 of record CM076899.1, on the reverse strand, counting down.
CGTTAAAGTGGTGTCATTTCATATCTTATGTATTTGATTGCTTGTGATCATCACATTCAAGTTTGGCATCAGTTGGTTTTAGGTTAAATGCTTAACAAAAACATCAGTGGCACATCAACAACACCCTCACATTCTCAAGCTTTGATTTCTCATTTAAGGGACAGAACTCAATATTTAAGTTCAAGTGATCAGATACAACTAATGAAAAGAAAAGAATGTCATACCTGGCTTACAAAGTTTTCTAGGGCTTCCAATTTATCTATTGCAGCAACCATCTGAGCTCTGTAGTTTCCTGAACACAAATCAGATGCGATACTCTCAGCCAAACTCTGCTGCAGTTTATCTACTCCTTGGGAAAGAGCATCTTCAGCTTGCTGAGAAGATTGTCGAAGATTACATACTTCCAAATGCTGTTTATCAGTCAACGGCTCAATCTGTGGCACCACAACCTGAACAAACAGAATTCCAAAATCCATAATTCATGAGTAGAAAAGTAGCTACTATTGGTGCATCAGCCCTACACTATTTGATTATCATGAGAAGTTATTGACCTCAGTCGGTAGCTCATATGGCATCTCCAGGAAAAGACAAAAGAAACTAAAGATATGAAAAAATCCAAATAAAGCTTCAGATCGTTGAGGACAAATGTACTTGTCTTCACTTTACTCTTTTACTCTTTACTAATGCAACAGTTGATATCAAGTGGTGAAATAATATGCACTAGTTTCTGTAGTTGGTTTTTGCAAGTTCATTAGGATTTGGACATGCTTCTCTGAAGAAAATGATTCCTACATCGACAGATCTCCATGATTCTATGTAGGGTAGATATCTTATGAGAGATTCTGGGATGAATTTATACATATTAATCGATAATGAATTGGCAGCCTTCCAGAAAAATAAGAGTTATATTATAAGATTGAGCATTACATTTAAAAGCTCCGATGGGCGGAATCCTCCGATCCAGTGGAAAAAACGCTCGGCTGAAGTTCTCCATATACCCGAGATCAAATAGAAGACATCTGCCTTAGCAGCATCAGCTTTCATGCGGAACAGATTGCAATAGTGGTTCAAGCCACTTTCTACTAGTATACGGAGCTCTATATCAGTAATGTGTGCCTGGAGAGCAGTTCTAAGTTCACAAATCAGTCTATTTTGCTCTTCAACCCAGTGTCCGTATTCCATCTCAAATGTAGTAATCCCTGCCAAATTCAAATGAAAAGATTCTAAACAAGAAAGCAAGACATAAGCGCTTTACATTTACATGAGAAAAATGTGAAATTCAAAGGGAGGGAAACCATTGCTCATTGGTTACTAGTTAATGAAGCATAAGGTAAAACAAGTCTACTTTCTTTGAAAGCTATATAAATTAAATCTTCCATTACTTATGTGCTTTGCATTGTGATTTGTGAGACCTTCGGACATAGTTTTCTATTGTTTGAAATAACAACTAGATTACCAATTCCAATTATGCAATATCATTATTGTGAATGCCAAAATTACAAAAGAATGAAAATTATACAAAACTTATGCTGATAAACATGCGAGCATAATAACTTTAATTCACGACTTTAGTGAAGAAAGCCATTGAACTAAAATAACCACTTTAATTAAGGAAATATCTCAAAAAAGTGCTAAAAAGATGATAAAACTTGCTCATAAAACAAATATATGGCAGTGAACTAAGATGTCGGGAAGGATAATATTCCGCGAGTCAATCTATAAAACAAAAACAATGATAATTGAAGTAGATTAGATCACAAACCTGAGTTTACAGTTCCAGACAGTCCAAAATAACCAGCATCTGATGCACCGGCTATGTATATACCCTGCATTAAGGCATTAGCTAATCTGTTACATATGCCACATTTATAAACATGATTAAAAGAGACATCTTTTTTTGAAAATAAAAAGAAAAGAAAAAAGAAATGCCCTGTTGATAAACAAAGAAAACATATTGGGAGGGGAAGAGAGAGAGTTCACTTCACCTGCTGCCTAACTCTTTCAAGCTCTTGCTCCAATTGAGCTAGTTTCAAACGGCTTGATTCTAGTTGTTGAACATAGACCTATAAGATAAAATCAGTTTATAAGTACTTGTATATGTCCAATCGATTAAATAACAGTCCATCTACCTTTTTCCGCATTCGGCTTTTACGAGCAGCTTCACGATTTTGAGCCAAACGTCTCTGTATCTGCACATATTATGCTTCTTTAAATAAAAGATAAGTACAGTTGAAACAGGTAGGAGATGCGGAAGTTCTAATAGATTTAGAATGCAAAACAGCTACAAAGCCGCAGAACAGGAACCGCACAGATTGGATTTTATAACTTTCCTATAAAAAAGGTTCAGGGTTATGTCTGGACTTTGAAGCATGCCTTAAGCACAAATGCTCACAAGTAGGCATTAGCACATATGACAGAACAAAAAAGCTATTATTTCTTAAATGTTATTGAGGGAAGATATGTGTCTTGCAGAGAAAGAGCAAATGCGGCAAATTCATTACCTTATCGGTGGGCTTGTTGGTTTCTTGATCACTAATGGATGGTTCAACTTGCTCACAAGGTATACATTCAGCCTAGGATTTAAATCAGCATAATTTAGTTATAGCCTGAAACTGAACAAAATGCTTAACCAACCAAGAAATAAAACTATGATGCAACTTCACCTTGTTCTTTAGACTGACATCTGCTGGAACAATTGTGGATGATCCAATATTCGGACTATTGTCACCATTGAAGGTGTCTGCCCACCTGCTTATATGGTGGAATTGCTCATATATCGCCATCCTTCTGGTAAGTTCAGTTGATGGAGAGCTCATACTCTATCAAGCAACTGGAACAGAACTAAAAACCAACAAATAGCTTACAAATCTTATGCCGAGGACAGAGTTTGAGATTTCAACAATGTTTACATTGTTTCCTTACCTCTATCTATGGATCAATCTCCATGGTTGGAAAACAATGTAGTGATACAAATGCTGAAACGAGAACACAACAAAGATCATCTCAATACTAGCAAATGTCCCAAGAACATTTAAGCTGTATGTAGGAGGGGTCTAATCATTTGTTTTTTGGACCAATTGAGTTATGTTAAGAGTTTCCCTCTCTTTCTAGCGTGCATTACTATTAAGGATGTTGGATGAAGGTTTCTAGTTTTCTCCAAAGGCAATAAAAATGACAAGAAAAAGAAATTACTAACACTTCTAAATAACAGGCATGAGGAAACATAGCAAAGTTATAAACAAGAAGTCCCCTCTATCTTTCTTAAACTCAAAACAAAGAAAATACTATTCAACATTTTCAAGACTTATGAAATTCAATTTCCCTTCACATGAAAATCTAAATGAGAAAAATTGGGTAAAAGTATTAGGGAGGCCCCTATACTAAGAATTAGATTGCATTTTGCCGCCTTTACTAAAAAAATGGGCACATTACTCTCTATATGTTAGATCAAAGAGCAAACTAACCCTTCTATAAAAGATTTCATGTATTTGTACTGTTAAAAACTAGCGTGATTGACAGAATAACCAAATAGTGACACATGACGTGCTAGATGTACTTTATGCTGATGTATACGAAATAGTTTTTATCAGTACAAATGAATGAAATTTTTAACATAAGGACGAATTTGCTCTTTGATCTAACATGCAGGGACTAATTCGCCCATTTTTTGAGTAGAGGGGACAAGATGCAATCTAACTCCAAGTACAAGGGCCACTATGTACTTTTACCCTCATGATAAACGTTAGTTCACTGCACAATGATGTACCAAAATACAAGACAACCAGCTCTACTTTTACATTCAGTTCTTGCTCTTAGTAAGTAACTAGACTCGGCTAATGCTCTTAATTGGCGCCAAAGTTACATGTTACAAATTACAATCATCCTCAAAGTATACGAAACTTCCTGCTTAGCCATCATAGATTACACCAACCCAGTAAAGCTCAAATTTACTAAACTGATGTGATCAAAGAAGGAAAAATGAAAATTGAATCTCTCAAAAGTGTCAAGTTTCTCGTAAACCCAGAATAGAAAACAACAAAAGTTGAAATTTAGAAACTTAACTACTCTGAATAAATAGAAAATTGAGCCTTTCAAAATTTACAAAAAAATTGAGAACTGAGAAACTTTACTAACCTTATGGATCAACAAAGCTTCCGATAATCAAATTCCTTCAATTAAAAAAAGAAAGAAAGAAAGAAATTAAACACTCAAACACACCGTTGTTGCTGTAAAAACAGCATTTTCTACAACTCCATGAAAGCAAACAACCCAAAAATTAAAAATAGTTCATAAACAGAAAGAATTTGTAAATATTTTTATTGCTAAAAGTCTCTAGTCAAACGTTAACGTCTGAGTGTTCGTACAGTAGCAAAACAATATAAATAAGGAAAAAGACAATATGCGCTTAACTTTTTTTTATCCCACGCACCTTAATGTCCCTTAACCTACGCCACTTATTCCCTCAGGCCTCAATTAGTGTTACTATAACTGACGTCATTTCCCGGTCCAAATTATAACGAACATTTGGCCCTTTGCAGGATTTGCTGGCTGTCGTCCGTTTGGGACCCACGTGGTGGAATATGATTGGATGGGAAGTTTTTAAAGATAGCAGACAGCCTCTCATCTTTTCCATAGCCGTATTCTTTTTATTTCAAATAATAATACATGTTTTACATAAAAAATAATAATAATAAATTCCTAGAAACCAAAGGAATTTGTTTCTTTTTTTGTTTCGATGACAATTTTATAATAATATACTTTTTTTTTTTATGTTTCTATAAAAACAAATCCAATAATTAATCTAACGCGTTTATTAAGAGAGTAGATGCGGATAAAAAGTTTTATAATATTTTTTTTTAGACTTACAAGTAACACTACAGAAATTTTACTATATGCTTCAAAAAATATATAACAATATTTTTAAGACAAATAAAGTTAATGATTTTTAAGAATTTCGAAGAGTTTTTTTGAAAGAGATTTTATAGGTTTTGTCATATATCTGAAGCCTCTCTTTTAATAATAAATAGGCCTTTTATAAAGAGGAATGAGATTTTACTAGAATTCATTATGGGTCGGATTGGATAGTTTGCTTAAAAAATGAGAGAGTTAAAATAAAAATATAGATATGAAAAAAGAATTTTAGTAAAAAGATGAGACTCTTTTTTTAAACGAGTTAGGTATTGGGTAAGCATTTTTTTGCCTTAAAACCGGTCCAAATTTGTAAAAGAAAAGTTACTTTTTGTTGTTGTTTTGTCACAGTTTGATGTTGTTTCGTTATTATATTGTTACTATTTTGTTGTTATTATTTTGATATTATATAACTATTGTTTTATTGTTAATTTTGTTACTATTTTAGAGGTGTTTGCTTGTTAAGTTGCACCTATCTTACTGTTATTTAAGTATAGATAATTTTTTAAATTTATTTTTAATTTATTAGGAAACATTTATTTTAATGTTTTTAGTGTGTTTGATGTATTCTATTTTTTAAATTTATTTTTATATAAAAATGATAATATAAAAAATTTAATACAAGTGAATCAAATCGAATTCGAATTTTAACATTTTTATCCAAATTAGACTTGGATAAAATTTTATACTCAGTTTTCAAGTCGAGTTGAATCTAAAACTTGAAAAACAAACCTAAAATTTTATTTTAAGACTCGACCCATGACTACCTCTAGTTTTAAAGTTTACCCTATTATATAAGTTGGTTATAATGGTATGAGTGCTTCTTTAGTATGTGATTGGACAACTTAACAAGAATGAATGAGAATGGGTATAATAATTATCCCTTAGTGGAGAATAAATTTATTGAGTGATGTTCCTAACACCATACTTCTGGGTAAAGTGTTTACGATTACTCTATTATTGTAGCAAGTCTTTGTGGCGCTTAAGTATGGTGAATGCTTTAGTAGGCTAAAACTTAACCAACTCATTCTGTCCAAAACTACAACACTAAATAATCTAGATTTTTAGTATTAAAAAAATCACTCTATATATAGATTTATGCTTCAATTATGTGAAGAGTTTGTACAATATGTAGATAAACTAGGAAAAATAAGAATTAGTAATGTTACCATATTTTTCGACTTGAAATTTGAATATAATCTCGAATTATTGACTCACAATTCGAATAGATGTGGAGGAACTTGGGCTTCATAGGATAGAGACATTAAGGGTTCGCATGATGAGCTTGCAAGTTAAGTTCGCATGTTCTTAAGTCTTCGCAGGTAGAGAATGCGAAGTCAAGTTAGTAGTTCGATAAACATATGTTAAGTTTAGAACAATATACATGTTAGCATATATGGAACTTATTTAAGACGTCATTTTGATGAACAATAACCGTATTTTATAAATATCTGATTCCCTTCATCGAGAGAAGACACATCAAAACACTCAACAAGTAACAATTAACACTCTTATAACAATAGTGAAATTTTTATTTGTTAATGAAGTTTTGGCATAATAGGAACGTCGACACTTCGAAAATATTTACTCGAATTTTATTTTAAATAAATATTTAGAATTTTAAATTTCTTTTAATTATAATTAGTTATTTTTATTATATTTTTGTAATAAATAAATAAGAAGAACAGGCCATTGTTTTCATTGGGAGAGTGGTAGGGGCTACCCCATGAACGATATTATCTCTTAAATAATACCACCAATTTGCACGTATAATCTGCCATCTCCATCACTCTTTTTTGCTCCCACTTTCAACACATATAGACCCAAATTATTACGTTGCATTTACGTAGCAAAGCATTTTCCGTGCCCAGAATGTAAATCAATTGTCCTAATATTTTATTACGATGTTACTTAATCTTCTCTCTTTAGAAAGCATAAAGCAATTTTAATTGTATTTTTTAAAAACACGTACACAATATATCTTAGAGAAAAGATTATATGAAATAAAGATATCACATCAACTTATATTTTTTATCAATTATTTAATGATAGTTCAACATTTTTTTATATCATTGACACATCATTTTGATAAATTTTTTTAACTCGAACCCTGAACCCTGAACCTTAAACATTGGACCATGAATCCTAGACCTTGAGCCTTGAACCCTAGACCTATGATTTATAGTTCAAGGTCTAAGATTCGGGATTTGGGATCCATGATTTAAGGTCTAGGGTTCAGGATTTAAGATTTAAGATTTAAGATTCAGAGTTTAGGATACAATATCTAGGGTTTAAGGTTTGGAATCTAGAGTTCAAGATTTAAGATTCAAGGTTTAAGGATCAAATTTTAGAGTTAAAGGTTCATGTTAAAAAATTTACCAAAATGATGCGTCAATAAAATAGAAAAAAATACTGAAGTGACATTATATAATTGATAAAAGATACAAAATTATGTGGGATCTCAATTTCTTATATTTTTTCCATCTTAAATCTTAAAATTTCAAAAGTATGTTTTCATGTTTATTATTTGTTAGTGGAAAAAATGTATAAATGATTTTTTCTACGAAAAAAAATCAAAAGGAAAACAATGGGGAAATGGCCTATATATGTTAATGCATGCTTTTTTTCCCTTACATGATTGTCACTATAGAGAAGAGGAGCACTAATTTTTCTTTATAAGAATCTCAACCTTATTATAAATAATTAGATATTATAGGCAGCAACAAATGAAAGCCCCTTTAGAGTCCAAAATGAGTTGCTCAAATCATACGTACTTTGGGTTTAAGCTAATTGATTGAGATGAGGGAGAGAATCAGTGTGTAAAGTCTAAAGAGGAAAAGACATCCACCATAGAAATTAGGTCACTTTTTCTTTAATGCTTTCAGGTGGGAAGTTTTAATTTCTTTCTTTCTTTGCTTTTAACTTTTAATTTTTATTCTTTGAATTTAGCTCCCTTTCCTACCTCCCATGGGATGGAACCCAAGTGGCATTCTTTTATATAATTTCTTGCTTGCCAAACATATATAAAAGAAAAGATGATTTTAAAGTTTTGGGTTCCTGTAAAGCAATTTCATGACTGAATCCTTAATTAACGACCTGAAAAAAATAGCTTTCTTAAGGCATGCAAATTGACTAATTGTGGGTTTCTTTTTATATTTGTTTAAGAAAATATTATTATTAATACGAATAATGAATGGCAATAATATAAAGATACGGTACATAGTATATCTAAATGTTAAATAATTGGTTATAAATTAATGCACAATTATCATGTCTGCAAAATAATCTAAATAAAATGATAAATTAACTGTAACTGTAATATTGGAATAATCTAAAAATGATTCACAGATATATCAACTTGATCAAATCATTGAAATTTATATCTTAGTATCGCCATCATCAAATTAACCTAACAATGAACACCACTCAACCAAGAAAAAACTGTCAAAAGCCCCAAAAAACACATTGCATCAATGATAAAAAAAAAAAATTACATTAGACATATACTTACTTTATTTTTTATTTATTGTCCGAGGCACTTTGTCAATGACCGACCTACATGTATGGTGGATAGAAAATTTAAACATAGATTACCCGAAATTTTAGTTTTTTTTTTTTTTTATAAAAAAAAATATGGATTTCTTCTCCAAACATTTAAATTTAGTTTAAATCTTAGAGTCATTATTATTAAAAGGATTTTATTCAAATTCTGCTCTCAATCTAAATAAATTTAATTCCAAATCGTAAAACAAATACATATATCTGTAATTATATAATAAAAAAAACTTAGGATTTGTTGAAGCTCAATTTTGACTGGACTTAAACTTTGGGTCAAACTTTTAATTTTAAGTTTAGATGGGTTTTAGATTTATTTCTAAAATTAAATTTACTTTAAATTTAAATTTAAATTCATTTTTTAAATTTAAATTTGAAATAATTTTAAACTTAAATTTAAAATCAATTAAAAATAAAAGTCCAAACTTTAATGTCCAGTTATAAGCCCAATATCAAATTCTACAATCCAAATTGAGCCAATTATAGACCCTAAATTACAATGGCCCAAATAGGCCCAAACCAATTAACCTAAAAGAAGCCTAATTATGCTTCCACTTGTATTGCTGCTGCCACCCTAAACCAATTGGGACGCGCCACGTCATCAGCAATGTCACCTCTAGGCAACTTGCCTCTGCCACCACCAGTAACTTGCTTTGCCATGACCGTCACTGCAAATTGAGACCTATAAAAGAAGAAAGAAGATTTACATTTAATTGCAAAAGAACAAGTTATAATCATTGTAAATCTAGTTATAAAACCAGATTCAAACCAGTTGTAAGAGGTTACGATTTTTTGATAACAGATTCAAATCAATACAAAAAGAGATTCTCAAAGTGTTTTACAAATCTAAATAGGAGAAATTGTTAGCAAGCAGAGACATTGGAATAGGCATAAGGCAACAGGTACAGACTCGAGTTAGCATTCAAAGCTGTAATGCACAGAAACGTTCAGGTACCGTTTCAATATGAGTTTATTACCATTTATGATACACTACTAACCATTCGGTCACCAAAATGCATTAATGCATACATTAAATATCTCGCTATTGTTATTTAATAGATATATATATCTGTTTGGTTTTCAAAATCATAAATAGCATTAATAACGGTGATAATGATAAACATAATTAATAATAATAACTATTTTAGTAATAATAATAAATGCAACATTAATAACAATAATAATAATAATATTTTTAATAAATAAATAAAAGTCGAAAGGTCGAGTAATACTCCCCTGGTTGTGTTGCTGTCAGAGTCGCCGATCGAACCCTCCGACCGTCGTCGATTTCACCACTTTGAGCATCTACAATAATACATCAAAAAAGGTTTTAAACAAACAAAAACAAATAAAGATTTTAATAAAAAAACTATGGAACTTAAGAACGAATTTGAGAACAAAAAAGGAAAAGGATTTTTAAAGTTTTAGATCTGGTTCAGAACCAGATCTAATTTTAACGAAACTAAAAAGAAAATCAAAACGTTTTGAAGAGTGAAAAGAGAAAAAGATTTTCAAAAAAAAAAAAATCAAAATGACTTTCAAAAAAAGAAGAAAAGGATGGAAAGCAGGATTATTTACCTTACCGGTGGTCGGTCGGCACGCAGGAGGACCAGCGAAGACTGAGGCGCGGTCGGACGGGCACGTGAGGACCAAGCAACGGCGATAGGAACGACGGATGGAGGGTTGAGGTACGACCGGTGTGAGAGAACAAAAGGGAAGGAAGGAAGTTTTTTTTTTTAAACTAAGGAAAAATATTTTTTTTTTACTAAAAGGGGTTATTTATAAGCTCTCAAAACGACGTCGTTTTGATGGCTAAGTTTCAAAACCAAAACGGTGCCGTTTTGAGCTATTATCCATGGCCGACTAAAAATCCTACCCGACCCGAACTAGGATCCACGTGTTTTAAGAAAGGGGTTATTTGTGTATTTGGTCCTTCCGCTTTTTATTTTTATTTTTACAATTTAGTCCTTTTCATACATTTAATTAATTATAAATTGGCCCAATAATTTTCATGGCTTTTCATTTAGTCCCTTGACCTTTTGAAAGCACCAGAAGCTCCCACGTGTCATAATTTTGGCTTATTTATGCAAATGGTCCCTCTTACTTCTGATTTGTTTCAATTTAATCCTGAAATCAAGTTCTGTTTAATTACAAAATTGGTCCAAAATTTTTCATGATTTTCAAATTAGTCCTCTAACTTTTGAAAGCATCAGGAGCTTCCACGTGTCACTTGTTTTGGTTTTATTGCCATGGAGGCCCTTAAAGTATCCAAAAATTATATTTTGACCCTCGGCTTTTCCAAAAATTCCATTTTTGGCCTTGAAACTTCTAAAAATTACATTTTTACCCTTGAACTTCCAAAAAATCTAGATTTTGACCCTAAAACTTCAAAAAAAATTACCATTTTACCCCAGAACTTCCAAAAATTCCATTTTTTACCCCGAAACTCTCAAAAATTACCCTTTTACCCCTGAATGTCCAAAAATTTCGTTTTTGATCCTGATTTTCTAAAAATTACCGTTTTACCCTCGAGTGTCTAAAAATTTCATTCTTAACCCCAAACTATCCCAAAATGACCATTTTGCCCCCATGAGTCCAAAATTACCATTTTGCTCCCGGGTATCCAAAAAGTCTCATTTTTAACTCCGATTGCATCATTTTTTCTTCCTCATCAATATTTGTATTTATTTTTTTAATTATTATGCATTCGTATTTTGTATTTTTTATTTTTGCTTACCATTTATCTGCTTAATTATCTTGCTTTATGTTATTTAATATCCAATATTAACTGCTTATTCATATCAAATTCACATATTTATTTTCAAAATTGTTTTCATAAAAACTTTAAAATCGAGACAATATTCTTTTATTTCGAATTTTGAAAATTTGTCCCTTAACTTATTAGGCACGATTTTTCTTCAAATCGAAATAATCGAATATCCTTAAATCTAGGCAATGTTTCTCATTTCAGATTCTGAAAATTTGTACGTAAACTTACTAGGTGCGACTTTTTCTTCAAATCGAGATAATCAAATATCCTTTTCCAAAATTTAAAAAAGTTTACAACAAAGGAAAGCTCGTTATTTCTGGATCTCGAAACGTTATGTCCTAACTCACTGGACATAACTTTCTTTCTCGATCACTTTGAAATGGCGAGACTTCCAAACAAAATCGGTTTCTTTTAAACGTAACTCATGCATTCAAGGATCGTATTTTAAACTTTATTCGAGCTTTCAAAGTTTTACAAATAAGACCTTAAGATAATCAATGTGATACCAAATTTGGGCGTATGAGGGTGCTAACCCTTCCTCATGTGTAACCGACTCCCGAACTCGTTTTCTGGATTGCGAAGATCAAAATATTTTTCAAAATGGATTTTAAACATTTTGAGGTGATCCAATCACACCGTACAAAAGGATTGGTGGCGACTCCCATTATTTTTTCAATTTTAAAATAATTTTTAAAACAAGTCGTTTTCCAAAAAAGATGGTTTCGACAAGATTCAAACACTTCCAATAGCTTTTTTTTTAACTTTCCAAATTCAAAACTAACTATAGGTCAGTATTTGATGTTGAGAATCACTCGGATAAAAAAACGACGATTTCAATTAATATGCGACCCTCCAAATGTTTTACTTTGGTTCACCTCTACATCGGGCACCAACTAAATTCAAAGTTGAGTTGGGTTGGACTTTTAAATGGGAGAAGTCCTCTAACAGTTATTTTCTCTATTTATAAGACTTAAACCTGGCTCATTACTTAAAGGGCATTGAATTCCTTACTACCAATTGAACATAGGTTGATATACTTATATTTAAGGGTGTATTCGGTTCGGTTTGATTTTTAAACAAAAATTAAATCAAATCACTCCAATCGATTTTTAACTTTTGAAATTGAAGTCAAAATCGTATTGAATAAAAATTGAAATATTTGAAACCAATAATTGTGGTTTGGTTAGAGGGTTTTAGTAAAATTTAGCTTTGTAAATATATATATATGTTTTGGAAAAAATTAATATTGTAATTCTTGATTTTTTTTCAAACAAATCATAATACATGCTCTGATTCATTTATATATTTATAAAGTGAATTGAATAATTAAATTAATATCATAACCATCTAAAGTTGTTAAAAGGAAAGTTAATACATAAATCATTCTTATACCTAATGTTTTGTTGTATCGTTTCTTTTAATTAGTTGCTAGTTTTAATTAGTTATAACCGAGTCATTGTAATATACCATATAATCGATTAAATTCATAAATATCAAATGTATATAATTCACAGCTTGAGAATAATTATTTCTTTTATGAATAAAATATTACAAATTTTCATAAATAATTTTTCTAAAATTAGAATTAGCTTGTAATTATAATTACTGTTTTTAAGAAATAATCCACTTACTCTAATATAAAATTGTACTTCTATAACATTTTTTTTTATGATTTTTTCATAATTTGATGTTGAAATTCAAGATGAACGTGCTGATGTGACATTAAATTATTGAAAAAAAATAAAAATAATATGACGTCATTGTTTCATTTAATAATCTTTTCCCTTGAAATCATCAATCTATTATTTTATTAGGAGTATTCCCTCATTTAATTTTATTTAAATAAAAACGGGTTTTATGCGAAAAAGTTGAACTTGAATCGAATTATGCGATTTGCAAAATTGAATTAAATAATATAAAATTTAAAACAAACTGAATCAAATATATTAACTCAAATAGTTTACTTATATTCAATTTAAAAAATATTTTTTTGGTTGATTGAGTCTTAACTTGATTGACAGGAACATTGTTATCAATGCAGGAGGACGAGGGTTCAAGTGCACTGAAGTGCATTATCCTCCTATTTATTTCATTAGAGAAAAACTATAAATAATTTTAAATATTGTGTTAAAGTAAAACAAATATAATCCAAATCTGTAATGAAATTATTAAAAAAAAAAATTCTTTTGTGGTGGCAGAGGATGGGCAAAAGACAAAAACAAATTGATGTAACTTTTGTTCATTAATATAAATGATTAGACCAAAAGATAGGATAATGCTTTCCACTGCCACTGAAACGTCTTCTTTCTGTTGCCCTTTTCCTTTTTAACCAAATTTTAGAACTTTTTTATTTTATTTTAAAAAAAGCAAGCTCATCACCTCAATAATTCAATTCGATCCTCATTTTACAATAATATTTATGCCTAGAGTTGCGTTATGAAAATGAGATATTTGTATATTAAATAGAGATATTATATCTTTTTAATAATTTAATATTATATTAATAATTTTATCTTGAATTTCAAAATTTTCATTTATATTTAATTTTTTCAAGATGAAAATAATAATGTAATATTAAACTATTAAAAAATACATACAAATACCGTTACATTACTATTCTGTACAATCTTTTCCTTGGATATCAATTATATTTATTCAAAATTCATTTTTCACCAACACAATTAGTGAAACGTCTTCGAAGGAAATTCTCTTTGAATTCAAAGAGCTTGCCATTCATTCTTTAATTCCTTTAATCGTAGTGTTTCATTGATTAAAACAATCATATCTAATCATAGATATTACCAAAAAAGTAAAAAAATGAAATAGTCATATATATTATAAAAATAGAAAAATATATGGAAAATTTGAGCTTTAAGTTATTTTTTTAATTTTTAATATATCTTTAGTAATATTTAAAGTGAATCTTGTTTTTAAAATTAAAATTTAAATATGATTTTTATTACTATCATTGAATATGTATTATATATTATATATAGAGGCAAATTCAGAGGGGTTGGCAAGGGACTCGACTTTCCTAAAATAGTAAATTTTTATTTAGACATTTTAAAATTTTAAATTTATAATGGTAAAATTATATTTTGATCTCCCGAAAATGATAAAAAATTTGATTTAATCCTTTAAAAATTATAAAAATATAAGCTATTAAAATGATAAAATTACATTTTTACTATCTTAAAAATATAAAATTTAATTTCAACCTCCCTCGAAATTTTTTTAACTTAGCTCCTGATTATATAAATATTTACAAATTAAAATCATTAAAAAAATAAATAAAATATCCGACATCTATAATAATACAGACATTTCTAAATTGATATTATATTATGTGACCATTAATTAATCAATAAAAATTTCTTTAAAATTGTTGAATAATGAGGTCAACAAACGGAAGAAGATGGTGGTTTGATGAAGAAGGGAAAAACAGAGGTTGGGAGGAAGTCTTAAATCTCTTGGGAGAGATAGAGATTTGGTGGGTTGTCTTGGTGAGTTTGTGAGCTATTTGTATTGCTCTTTTATAGTAGTGGACAAATTTGATTATGTGTTTTAGGATAGCTGACGTGAAAGCATTATTTGATATTTTTTTATAATAATGATGATGTGATATCTTAAAATGGAATATGTTACGATGATTAATAGTTAATTATTTTTGATTTCCACGTGGTACTCGTATAGTATTAGCGCTAATAAAGATACGTAGTTCGTCAGGTTGAGATTTGCGAGCTAACTATAGGTGAAGGAGGTACATAGTTTACCGAGTTGAGGTTCGCGGACTAACTATTAATAAGCTGTAAGATTCGTTATATGAGGCATAACAAAAATCACTATCAAAATTAAGTTTTATTATAAATTCCCTTAAAAATGATTACTTATAGATTAGATATATTTTACTTAAAATAAAACAATAATTATAATAACAGTTTAGAAATATAATGAATATCTAATTATTTTATTCGATAAAAAAAATTATATATACACAAAATAAATAAGAAAATTTATTGTTTTTAACACAATACCTAGAACTATCTATAATCTCATCTAACTCGTAAATAGGAAGATAATGCGTTCAACACATTCAAACCATGTCTTAATGCATTGACAATAGTACTCATACTAATCAAGCCACAACTCGATCATCTTTTACTTCTAGTGCAATTGTTTTTTAAATTATTTAATATTTTTATATTCATGCAATTTGGTCCGGTCAAATTCTTAGAACTTTTTTATTAAGTTTTTAAACATTTTAATAGGATAAATTATACTTAGTAGTCCTTCAAATTTATAGTGATTGTTTAATCTTTTAAAATTAAATTAATTATAACAGAAAATATTTATTAAGAATATCTTTTTTGAATAAAACTATTAGTAATTTTTTTTTTTTAAATTGTATAACTTCTAAACATTTTAATGTATATCTTTCATACCTCAATTCTAAGGTCCAAAATATGATTTTAATAGTTCTTTATTTAGTCAAGCCCATGTCTAATGAGTTTAATGCCCCAAGTTTGAGCCCAAAACAATTTTTTATATTTGTGGAATCCCATTATATTAATCATATATTCATAATTGAATATTTTCATTTATTATTTATAGAATAATATTTGATAAACTGTTAGTAGAGTTTTTAGACTCTACAAGTAGGATTAAGAAATAGACAAGTGTCTTGTAGGACTATAATAAAATATTAAAAAATAAATATTAAAAAAAGAAAGACATATGATAATTTTTGAAGACGACTTATAAAATAAAAAAAATACATGATCAGTTAACCAAATACTAACTTTTATTTTATTACCTATTAATATATTACATATCATATTTGTATTAAAACTTTTAACTCACCCGTGCATGTCACGATGAGATAGAGGTATTAAGAAGAAACATTCAAGCTTTAAATTTTAAAATTTTTATTGAATTTTTCAAATTGAATTTTACTCACTTTTATATGTCACGATGAGATAGAGGTATTAAGAAGAAACATTCAAGCTTTTAAGGCCCAAAGATAAAGAAATGGACTAAGCCTTTTGTTCCAATAATCCCTTTTGCCTATGATTCAAAGTGTTGATTTGTCACAAACCTTCAAGTTCCCAGAAGAAATTTATGAAGGAGACAATGTAGTATCACTAAGACTACAACTAACCGATTTCGATCAATTATGCCTATCATCATTAACTTAAATTAAATCAATTCTGTTGTTGGGAGGAATATAACTAGTAATATCATTATAGCTCAAGAGGTTATCTATATCATGAGGACGAAGATAGGGAAAACGATTTAAATAGCTATAAAAGTTTATCTTAAAAATATTTACGACAAAATTTTTATTGAAGATTCTCTTTCGAATGTAGGGGCCCTTCATCATCTTAAGGCAATTATTATAGAATGTATCAAAGGATCAAGAATGCAATTTGTTTGAAATAGAGGTCTAATTAAAGAATTCAAGCTATCAAGGGGATACGACAAAAAGATACTCTATCCCCGTATCTACTTGTTCTGAGAATGGAAAGACTTGCTCACAGTATCAACGTCGCTATTGTAAGCAAACGATGGAAGATAAATAGGAATTATTCGAGAATTCCTCATTTATTTTTTGTTGATAACTTCATTTTTTTATAAGTTCGAAGTCGATCAAGCAATGGTGGTCTGTGACATCGTGGCACTATTCAGTTACTTCTCAGTGAAAGCAATAATGCTACTGCAGTGAAATTGTTGCAAGATAAGGAGTAAGATTGATGTGGAATCTCTACAATCTGATCTATTAACGGTTTATGCAAGAGAAGTTGGGATATTCAAGTCTAATATGTTCTAAGAGAAGCAATTCTGCTGCAAATTTCCTTGCAAAGGCTCACGGGATTGAAACCGTTACTGGATTCGAATCTCGAATTAAACGAAAAAACTCAAAACGAAAAAAATATAAGAAGCAATTGTATAATTTAACCTAAAATTTTAATTTGAAATGATGATTTAATATGCCATGTCAGCTTACTATTACACCATTAACAATAATTAACAGCTCAATAACTAAAATGTTACAACATGATAACATAAGTGATTAAATCGTAACATTTCAAATAAAAGTGACTACAATGTAACTGAGGCATAGTTTAACCTAAAAATATAAAAAGAAAAAGAAAAGGAAAAAAATGGGTTTCCCGCTTCTCCCGCTACCCGCTTGACTCAAAAAAAAAAAGAAACTGCCCCTCACCGTCTTTCCTAAATTTCCTACCCTTTCATTTCATTTCAATGCAATCCCTCCAACGGAAATTCGTAACTCATAATTACTTTCCATTTGAATTCTGCAACTCTTTTCAGACCTTTTTCTTTTTCCATTCTCAACTCTTTCTCTTCACTCTCTCCGGATCTGTAAGCTCTCTCTCTCACTTTCGTTTTTCATTGTTTCCAATTCGATTAACTTGCGAAACATAGTTTCTTTTCATCAATTCGTAATTTTCTAGGGTTTATTGATTTTGCTTTTTCCTTTTCTGGACAGCTAAGTAGTCTGATAACGAAATGAAAACGTGATCAAGTGTTAAGCGCTTAAGGTTTATTCTTCTTGTTATATGATTTTCAATTATCTCAACTGAAACGAAATAGTTTGGCCTTTAATTTAATTTAATTTTTGTTTTTTTTTTTTCACATGGCATGCATTTGTCTGCTATTTTTTTTTTGTTCTTTTCCCTTTAGCCTTTATGTTTTTTAGTATTATAGTATTATATAGGCAAATTCTCGCTTTACTTGCACCATATCGTGTTAAAGATGAGCTACTCGTTCGACTATGGTCGATAATTAAAGTTTCGTGGCTTGACTTTCTTTCTAGATTGCGACTAATGCTCAAGAGATCATTTCTCTATCATGAGGATTTTGTAATTAAGATTTGTTAAATATGTCTGCTTATATTTGTAAATTTGGTGTCAGAATGATACAAAAGAGTTAGTGTGTCTAGGAAATTCAATCAATAGGAACCATGGACGCGAATTTCAGATGTTGGTTTTGAAGCATGTTCTTGATAGAATATCCCAGTTTTACCATTTTCTGTTTTTTTCCAACTTTTTGAACAGCTAAAATGTGAAATCGGGAGAACTTATTGTTTGTCAAGCAGTTTTGGTATAGTTATCTATTTTCAAATCTGAATGTGTATGGGATCTTATTATTGAACTTTTATCCACAATGGACTGATGGAGTTGGTCTTCTGTTGAATTTGGCTAAGTCATGTGCAAAATCCCTGCAGGAATCTGCAATGAAATCCTTGATTCTTGTGTCTAACAAGTACTAGAAGCAATTAAAAGTTTAAGGGCCTTGCTTCAGCAAGTTAGATGACAAAATTTATGTGCTGCTCACATTATGGAAAAGGACAACTCTGGTGGCAAGAATGCAACAGTTTCTCTGATTGATGAAAAACTAGGGGGAATTACTGATGGAATTGAGAAAGTTGAGGGGAAACCTGAGGAGACGGCAAATCTGAATGTCAGTAATTACAATGTTATTAAATTAGATGAGGTTAATGGACAAGACAGATCAGGTGATGACAGGGATCAGAATCGAGTCTCGGAATCTAGAGATATTCAGGACAATTTAGGTGATAAGGAAAAACATTTTGAAAAATGTGACAAGATGGATAAGGATAGGGAATCATATTCTAAAGCACTAGAAGAAATGTATGAGACTGCAAAAGCAGTTCATTTTGAGAAGGAGCCAGAACCTGTCTTTGATGGCACAGTGGTTCATGGGATGGAGTCCAAACTAAATTCATCAACTTGTTCCTCGGGTTTTAATCCGGAAGAGGGATATATATGGCCTGAGAAAGCAGTGGTGCTTAAAAATTTTGTGAAGGAGAAGGGTACAGTGGCAGTGACCAGTGTCCTGCATCACCTTTCTTTTAAAAGAGATGACGTTGAAATGGACACTGTTCGTGTTTATAAGGGTGCCTCAAATTCTTCTAAAATCGGGGAACAAACTGCAGAAAGATCTGCTTGGAATCCCCTAAACTATATTATGATGTCATGTACAGCTGATGCAGGATGGCAAGCTGAACAGGGGGAGAATAACATTGAAGGATCACTTATTCCTGTTGTCACAAAAGGAAAAGTTTTGTTGTATACAAGGTTAGGATGCCAAGATTGTAGAGAAGTTAGGTGGTTTCTGCGCAACAAAAGACTTAGATATGTTGAGATCAACATTGATTTATATCCCAGTAGAAAATTGGAGCTAGAGAAGTTCTCTGGATCTTGTGCTGTTCCTAAGGTCTTCTTTAATGAAATACTGATTGGAGGCTTGAGCGAACTCAAACACTTAGATATGTCTGGCAAGATTGCAGAGAAGATTGATTTTTTGATTACTGAAGCACCGTCCACTGAAGCTCCTTTATCACCTCTTTCTGGTGAAGATGATGTTTCTTGTAACGGGCCTGTTGATGAGCTAGCTCTAATAGTCCAAAAAATGAAAAGAAATATTGTTGCTAAGGAAAGGTTCTATAAGATGCGCAGGTTCACTAATTGTTTTCTAGGTTCTGAAGCGGTGGATTTCCAATCAGAAGATCAGTACCTGGAAAGGGAAGAGGTTAGTTGGGATTATTATGTTCTCTCAGACCATTATAGTGAATTTCAGGTGATAACTGTTTGCTGCACGGATTTGTCCTCTATTTCTATTATTGTTTTTCTCCAGAGAGTGTTAGGACCCAATATTTCCTGAATTGGAGCACTATTTTAGTGGTTTCCTATGGTGAACGCAGAGTAAAGCCATAGAAACATTTTTTTTGCTGCATATTAAAATGTTGTTTCTTTTGAACATGAAGGATGGTATGAACATTTTATTTTCTGAAAGTTCCCTTGATGTCTTTTTTTTCCGTCCTTCCTTTCAACCTTCAAGTGGTCAGATGAAAAACTAAATAATGAATAAGTGTGTGTATTATAGACGACAATTTTATCTTTACTTTCATGTCTTATGATAAACAGTCACAGAAAAATAGTTGTACTTATTGCAATAATGGCTCTTCCTGTTTTCCTCATTCTCTTGTTTATTTGCTTTAAATGAGTGGTTATGGGAGATTTTATTTATGGGATTAATATTTGGTACACTGACAGTGTTCTCTTTTTATTCCACAAACAGCCTTAAAAATTGCCACACGTCTCTTTTTTTTAAATATTTTACTATACTCCTATAGTACACTTATTAATCCCCCTAACCCTGCTTGTGGAGTCCAATAACTTCACTAGTAGTGTACCAAATATTTTCCTTTTATTTATTTCGTTTCTCTTAGTTTTTGACTGATCATATCAGCAACTTAAGAGTTTTGAGTTTGAAATTCCAGATTTTGTATGCCTGCTCTATTTATACATGCTCGGATGTGGTTATATCAGCATTATTTTCCCCTCTCTTTTCCTTTTTATTGTGTAACAGGCTGTTGAATTTGGGAGAAAGCTTGCCAGTAAACTGTTCTTTCGACATGTTCTAGAGTGAGTCCAAACCCTCCCAGTTTATTAAAACTTTTATTCAGCAGTAGACAATCCTTCTCATAAATTTTTTTTCTTGATGATACTTAATAATAGTGAGAATCTATTGGAGGATAGTAACCACTTGTAACGGTTCTTGGATGATGATCCTATTGTATCAACAATCAACTCAGTGTCACAACACTCCAAGGGGTATGATTGAACTGAAGCCAAAGCCCATAACTGAAATTGCATCAAGATTGAGGTTTCTATTCTGTGCCATTTTAGAAGCCTATGCGTCAGAAGATGGAAGACGTGTTGATTATAGAAGTGTTCATGGAAGTGAAGAGTTTGCAAGGTTTGATACCTCTTACTGTATGATATTGCTCACTCTACTGTCTTCAAAATTTTGTTTGATTCTTTTTACTTATTTTGTTGTTAATGGCTGAATAATTTTAGGTATTTAAGAATAATTCAAGAGCTCCAAAGAGTAGATGTCCAGGACATGCCAAGGGAGGAGAAGCTTGCCTTCTTCATAAACTTGTACAATATGATGGCCATCCATGCAGTATTAGTGTGGGGTCATCCTAATGGTTCATTGGAATGGAGGAAGCTGTTAGGAGAATTCAAGTATGTTGTTGGTGGGTTCACATTCTCGCTTTCATCTATTCATAACGGCATTTTAAGGTGCAATCAAAGGCCACCATTCTATCTTTTGAAACCATTTGGTGTCAGAGATAAACGGTTACAGGTGAGACCATGTTGGTAAAATAACTAAACTAAAGCCTTGAATGTCTCATGTGGAAATTGAATTTAGGTCATTCGGTGTTGTATGCTTTTATGAGGTGGCTCTACCATATCCTGAGCCTCTAATTCACTTTGCCCTTGTTTGTGGTACCCGATCTGGGCCTGCTCTTCAATGCTACTCTTCCAGAAATATTGATAAAGAGCTGATGGATGCAGCTCGGGTTTTCATAAGGTCTGGTGGACTTACTGTTGATTTGAGTAGCAAGGTTGCATATGCTAGTAAGCTGGGAAGTTAATTCAAGAGTTTTTGTTGCACAAATTTGTATTTCTTCCCAGAGGCCATTATTTTCTGTCCAGTAGGTAAATTTAGATTTTAAAATTTTCTACATGCGGAGATGCACACTCATGGTAACACCCATATGCACAGAGCCACACTAACATACACGTTCATACAGTCTAAATCATTGGCATAAGGAAGCTTCTAAAAACTGAAGCTTTCATTTTGACTTGTATAAGCCTACAGGAGTTCTTAGTTGTAGAGTTATGCAAGTCTTGGTCGCCTACGTTAGGTTCAGAACTCAAGAAAACTAGCTAATAGCTATAAAGCAGAGCAGTCATTGATTTAAAATTGCTGCACTAACAAATACTAATTTTGCAGTTGCCTTTAGTACACTGTACACCCATGCCCGTCAGGGAATAACAATAAGATAGATTCTACATGAACTAATAAAGTTCACTTGAGAGAAACAGAGTACAGGAAAGATGCCATGCTGTTATGAAGTGATATTGTTTTGAATAATTAGTAAAAGTTGGATGATTCAAATGCAAACCACTTTCTTGGCTAGCAATTTACTGCGTTATAAATTTACTTCTTCTGCGGGTAACAACTTGTGTTATTTGCTGTTAATAAACAGGTTTAGTGTTGACTTTGGGCAGAATGAGATAGAGGTATTGAAACATGCCTCAAATTACTTAGAGCCAACTAACGCAGAAGCTTTGCTGGAGATACTAGCTGATTCTCAATTGACGGTTATATATCAGCCCTATGATTGGGGATTGAACTGTTACGGTTAGAAAATTTCCCTCCTTTTCTATGCATCTCATATACTTAATCATACGGGCTCCCCTTTCGTATAAAATTTTCACCAGGGTTAAAACTTGTAGATTCATTGTTTTAGAAGATATCACATCAGTCAGGCTTTTTTCAATTTTTGTACTTCTAGAAAGTAAGTTCAACAAAGTAATTGTTTAATCTTCTCGTTGAGATTCATAGTTTGGGTAATCTACATATATTTATTGAAATGTGTTATAAGAAAATTTCTTAAAAGCCTACAAAAATAAGACATCGGTTTGGGATGAAAGCTTGTCTTGTTGTTTTCCCTGATAAGATTCACTGAATATCATTGTGCCATTGGCAAGCTTGGGGAGGTTTAGGGTCTATGATATATGACAGTTAGGAAAGTGAGTGTTGCGGCCGTTAAGGTTGTTAGGCGGTAAAGTCTGTTACTTGTTTTAATAACTGTTGCAGGAGGGAAGTGTTGTATATTAATTAAAGATGCATTACATGATATGCATGAATATAGGATAGCTAAGGTTCTTTTTGTTTCTTAAATTAAACATGCCATTATCTGTTATTTTTGGGTACCCAGCAGTTATCTGTGATTGCTTGCAAACACTAAATTCAACATAAATTGCTTCCATGAATTCAACCGTACTCACATGATTTGTTTGTGGTAAAAAGAATAATTAT
The DNA here is from genome assembly GCA_039519145.1 of Kokia cookei. Lineage (NCBI taxonomy): Eukaryota > Viridiplantae > Streptophyta > Magnoliopsida > Malvales > Malvaceae > Kokia > Kokia cookei. Next base: position 33,648,852 of record CM076899.1, on the reverse strand, counting down.
TTATTTATTTATTTTGAAAAGATTTTATTTTCACAAGAATTTTTTTTTATCTTTCTAATTTTAAGTTTGAATTAGTATTAATTATTCTTTATTTTATGTTTAACTATTTTGAAATATAATTATTAAATACATTTTTTACTCATATTATTACACTAGTAATAAAAAATAGCATAATTTTTTATTGGTAATTAAATATTTAATTTAAGATTATAAAAATTAAAAACTAGATATAAATAAAATCAAATTCGGTTTGAATCATTGTCATTCTTTTATCTTATAAACCAAAAATTAAATTGAATAAAAATTTGAGTCCATATATTAAATATTACTTTATCCAAATCAGAAGTAAATCAAACAATATAATTTAAATTGTCTTCAAGGTTTTGATTTTTTTTTCTCAACCCTGCTATATATTAACTATGTATCAAGTTACATTTTTAGGTAGTGATGAGCAGTGGAGTCCAACATTTTAGTAACGTTGGGTGTTTTATTATATTATAATTTCAATAGAATTTGATTATTTGGATATTTTACAATATTTAGTATACTTCGAAAGGTATTGATTAAAATCATACGAAAATTATATTATAATGTTTGGTTTATTAAATGTAACGATAATTTACGAATAACTTTTATTAAATAAAAGATAATATTCATGTATTTAATTTTTATAATAAATTTTATTCTTAATAAATATTTAAATCAAATATTTAATAATAAATTTTAATTGTAAACAAAATTGTTTCAAATTTAACTTGCATATATTTAACCCAATGAGTAGCTCCAGTAGAAAAGAAGATGATGTTCATCTTAGGAGACTTGAGTTTGAGCATCTGTGTGTGCACGGTGTTTGCGTTGTCAAAAGGTTAAAAAAAATTGAACAGATATTAGTTCATAATCACACCAATATATTCAAAAAAAAAATTGCATATATTTTCTAAATATAATAAGAGAATGTTTGGTACACTTTCATTGGAGTTTTTAGACTCTATACGTAATATTAAAGGGTTGACAAATGTCTTGTAAGAATATAGTAAAATATTAAAAAAAAAAAAGAGACTCATGTTTCTTTTTTAAGGTTGTTTGTAAAATAAAAAAAAATTCAATATCAATATACCAAATACTTACTCATATAATAATGCATTTATAAAATTAAGGATATATAGACTTGTTTTGAAATAAATCACTGAGCTAAACCAAAACCTTAATTTTTTTCCTATTGCTCGTAAATATTCATAAAAACTAATAAAATTGAGTTTTCAATTAATATATCGAAAAGAAAAGAGAGACAAATAATAAAAGAATAAATATAATATGCTAATAAAAAGCAAAATTAAGGAAAACAAAACTTAATTGTAAAAATCAGATGAAATAATAGAGAAAATCAAGCAGGAGGAACGAGACAATGGGTTTTTTTCTTTGCATTTATTAATAGGCTAATACTATAAACTAATATAAAATATGATTAATTTTGTGTTAATACTTTTTTTAAAATTTTCAATTTTCAATTTCTTAATAGGTTTCTTTTCTAAATTATATTTGTACTTGGTTTGCTTGTTTTACTTTGTTTTCTCAAAAATCTTGTATTGGTCATATTTCTCTTATATATCCTCTCAATTCTCGTTAGCTTTCTCAATGTTAGATATGTTAGGTTTCTAGTAGATTACAGTATAATATTATTAGCTTTCATTTTCAAAATTTTTGATATAATATAAAAAGTTAAATGTCTTTAATTAAATTTGCAAAAATTACTTTGATCATATCTATTTTTTTTAAGTGTTACGAACTCAAAAATAAAATTTCTAAACTACTTATGCATTATACAAATTTTTTTAATATTCCCAAGTACTTTAAAAGTATTTCTAAGTCAAAATACTATAGTTTTTTAGTAATGTCTCGAGACATTAGGTTATGTGCCTTGAAACATAAAACATTGAATGTAAATTTTATTTTAGGGGAATAAAATCTCTAGACAATTTTAAAAAAGTCCTGATTTGTCTCGAGACATAAAACATTGAAACTTAAGTTTCGTTTTAAGGGTGAAATATCTAGAGACAAAACCCTTTGCTTTGTCGATCATATTTTTACCTCTATGTCTTGAGACAAACTCTCTTATTTCTCAAGACAGAGACTTACAGGTTGCATTAAATGCGTGAATTCAATGCTCTCAATAATTAAAAACTCCTTTCAACGATTCCAAACATAAAAAAAAAAAAATTAATAATGAGAGGATATAAATATGACCTAAAAATATTCAAAAGAAGATAAGAAACAAGTTTACCAAGATCAAGAAAAAAATTTAACCATTTCACCTTGTTGTTCTCATTTTCACTTGTAAGCAACCTTGTTGTTTTGTAATTGTGAGAGTTTTATCATTGTATATATATCTTTTAGAGGTGCTTATTCATTCTCAATTGTATTTCTCGAGGTTTTGAGAGATTACTTGAGATGTTTGGTAGAAAATTTTAAGGGAAGTGATTCTATATTGCCTAGTGTTGTAAAAATTAAACTTTATCCTTAAAAATTTTTAAATTAATTAATTTGAAGAATCCTTAATAATAGTAAGTTAAGATGATAAACGTAAGTGATTGAGATCGAACCACTCTAAATCTTTTATGTCAATTTTCTCGAACTTCTTATTTTTATTCTCTCTTTATGTATATTTGTTATAACAATGATATGAGAAGTTACAAGACAGTGTAACTTCTAGAATGTCTTTAGATGAATGTAAAATACTACCACTTGTGCTTTTGTGTTATGAAAATTGAGAAATTAAGTTCCTCTGCTTTAATTCGTTAAAATCTGGTTGTCGTATTTTTACAAAAATTGATAAGCTTAATTTAGATAAACAATTAAACTTTACCATTAAATTATTGATTTGAAAATCAGCAATTCAATAATTTATATATAAAGAATTAATAAAAACTAACCATTTCATTTGTTAACTAAATTTTCATAAAATATGTGAATAAACAAATTAAAGTAGGTAGAGAGATTAACATCTCAATTTTAATGAATAAAATTCATAATCAAACCTTTAATCTTGGACCAAATTGCAAACTTTGTTAACTTTGAATTACTTTAACGAACCTGGTTGGTATTAAGAGCATTTTTCTTTTATTTCTGGTAAGCCTACTTTCGGCATATGTTGATTTCATACAAATACACAGTCTACACGTAATTGCAAACGTTCTTTTTTTTTTTTAGTTAGGAGGATGAAGGATTAAAGTTGTTATAATATAAAAATAAGAAAAGGCTGACATATATTTGGTCAAAAATTAACACACCAAATCTAGTCCATCACAATGAAATTCCTTTAAATGTTATTTAATAACAGTAGAGGAGTATGGTTGTTTGAAACTTGTTGATACGCGGTATCAACGGTAGTGAAAAAAGAGGGACAAGTGTTTTGATTTAGGAGTAGAGAGGATAGAGAGGAATAAGATGATCCAAATCGAGTCTTTTTCAGTACACTAGAATTCGATTGGAGTCTGATCCAGAATTCGACTCGGAATTTAACCCGATTAATCCCTCTATATAATAAAATTCTAAGGAACCTCTTGAAAAAGGAAAAAGGACGGTACCGAAAAAGACCCGATTTGAATTAACTTTTTTTTTTTCTTATTCTTGACCAAAACACTCGTCCTCTTTTTTTTTTTTACCACCGTTGATACCGCTTATCAACAAAACTAAATATATTTCATCTAATATTTGTTATAACAAAAAAATTATAATAAAGGTAGAATGGTAATGGTGATTCACATCACATTGGTGTGGAGAATAGTGATATTTATGTATTAGATTGGATTTATATATGATATTAACATATTTTATATTTATTTAAGTTTGTTTCAGTTTGAAATATGAGTCTAAAATTTTGTCCAAGTTCGTCCGTATTCGTAAATAGTTAGCTCAAGCTCATTTTAGATCCACCCATAATATTTTTTTAATTTTTAAAAATTTATATTTTTATATTATTTTTCATTTAATATTTAATAATTTTATAGAATTTTTAATTTATTAAAATTTTATGTATAATCACTTTAATATTTTTTAATGTTTATATCATAGTAATATTATATACTACTGTAGATTTGATTTTTATGTATTACAAAATAACATAATATATAAAAATAATATAATGTAAAACAATAAGAACTTAAAAACTCAATCCATATTTTAACGGACTTAAATATTTTGCTCAAAGCTTTCGGACTTAAATGGATATCACAATCTATAAACAAGTCTAATAGAGAAGTACTAAAATGAGGTGATTCACACCATAGATGGTAACCAGCCCACTTTTGGCTAGATTTTTTTTGACAAACTCTTCTGGCTAACTCCTCTTTTGCATGCGGTACTGCATGCTTAGTCGAGCTAGATATATAATGAGGTAGAGATATAAAGACATAATTTTTTATTAGTCTTGTAAATATAAATATAATATTATTATGGTGCTCATTATTATCGATTTGTAATTTGATTGGGTTCAGATCGAGTTATATACGGTTCGTATTTTAAGTTTGTGTGACATTATGAGTTTGTGTGTAAGGCATTCAAATCCTTCTATGAGATCGCATGAGTTTGCACACCATCACATAGGTGAACCCACATCGTATAAATATGTGTTAAATTTAAATGGAACTTACCTACAATATCACATCTATGAGCAGTTGTCATGTCATATAAATACACAACTCCACCCAACTAAATGGCACAGAAACACTTGACAAATATGAATATGGTAAATTCTTAACACAGATAGGACATCAGTTAATGTCCATGACACATACAGTATTGGAACTTTGAATCACAAATTGTAGTCTTGTAGTGAAGTAGTTGAGTCTAGTATACTGTTTTTCATCCGCAAATTTTGAACTTTTTCAATGGCAATGAATGAAGGAAAAAGGACTGCCATGAAATAAAAAGATGTAATAACACATTGGCTCCCTCTAACCTTTCCCTTTTAACAAAATTGAGTGAAGACTATGAAATCCTACCAAGATGAGTTTCAATTTGTGGGCAATTATTGAGTTGTTGTTGTACAATTTTATGATGGGTGTGTATCATTTTGCTCTGTGGGGTCTTCTAATAATACCTCCCTCTACATTCCAAAATGAAACCCAATCATTTCTCAAATTATTAAGTGGATGAGGAATTTGCTTTAGCTTCATCTAACACCATGCTAAGTTCATGCACTTATATTATATTAATCGTTTAATATATAATTTGGTATTTAAATTTTACATTTTTTAATATGATATTTGTGTTATTTTTTGGTTTAATGTGGTATTTAAGTTCGTTCTTGATGTTTTTGAACCCTAAGCAAAATAATAAATTGAAACCCCTTTTAAAAATTTATAAAATGTAATACAATAAAATAAAAAACATATACTAATTGATTTAATTTGTAGAAAATTTCTCATGTTGCCATGGTTATGGGAAAATAGAGAAGGTTGAATGCTAGTAACCGTTGATTTTTTTGGGGGAAAATTAAAGCCAATGAGCTAATGAAGTGTCGATTAGAAAACTTAAAAAGTTGAAGATTTTTTCTCACGTTAAAAGTTGAAGAAAAAAAATTTTGGGACCCCTTCTAACCCTGGGCTCTAGGCGGGCACACTCCCAGACTACCCCTAGGGTCGGGTCTGGTGGTACCTGTATTTGACAAACATTGTACATTTTGGTTTCTAAAAGTGACATTGTTGTTTTTTTAATGTTTAATTCGAGTTTTAGAGTTTATTTGATGGAAATTCATAATTAATTAATTGTATTAACAATTAACTTTCATCAAACCAACCTTAATACTCAAAATTAAACACAAAATTAAATAAATTCGCAATTAACCCTAAATTTATTATATTAACAAAATCATGAAAAATTTAAACCTAATAATATCAACAATTAACTTTAAAAAAAAACCCTAAAACTTGAATTAAATAAAAGTTAACACCCTTACATTTGGATACCAAAAGATATAACACAAATATCATGTTAAAAAATGATGTAAAACTAGAATATCAAATGATATATTAAGTTTATATTATTTTTTTTGTCATAAAAAAAAAAATCCTAGAAAGCCATTGATTCCACATATATAAATGAACAAGAATTATCAAGTATTTGGCAGTCCACCTAAATTTATAAGGTGGTGAGGAAAATAATTGATGATATTCCTTCCTAGTAGACCAGGGTGGTAACAGTGATGGGACGGCAAGTTTGTTGATAACACTGGTATGGCATCAGGGATTGCCAAGTATTATGATACAGCTGCTTGCTTACAAAACAATTATTTGGCCGGGCCACTAGGGTCTCTTCCCGGGAGGTTTCACCACATTAATTAAGGATGGCAATAGCATTGATTTCCCTCCTGCAACATGGAGATATGCTACTGGTTTTGAGTTCCACATTAGGTTGGTATACGTTGTGAACTTCATTCTTATGGCTGTGGTTCACAGACTTTAGTAGGGATCAAATTAATGAATACCCAGTGTCTAAATGTCATAATATTCACATTAATTATGTTGAATTTGTTGATACAATCATAGATTTGTCTCATGAGCATGGGAATTTGTTATACCTCCTCCAACTTAAGATACGGGGCAGCGTGATAGACCATTTGAGGAGCGCCCCCACCCGTGAAGAATCAAGAGTTCATCAGAAACTCTACCTTTCGACTTAGCCGTTCGGTTTGGTAGGAGGTAATTACTCGAGGAAAAAAGTCATTTGTTCTCTATGAAAGGAGACCACCACTCATTCCTTCAGGCACTCAATCATTTGTTAAGAAAGTGATCCTTCTGGTCTGGTCATCAAATCTCACGTGGGTTCAATCATTTTGTACAATGAATTAGAAGGAATAACAAAAAACATTCCATCATAGACATTCACCCCATAAGTCCCAAAATTATGGTTTGATAGCAGATCCGTCACGTTGTTATTACCAAACACGGGATCTCACCTATAAATAGTCTCAAAATGATAGACAAGAGATCGACTCTCCAAACACTTTATCCTCCACTTCCATCATGTCCACTCTCTTTACTCTCCAACTCTCTGCATCGACAGAGTGAACAAGCCTACCTCAACACCACCACATATTTTCTTTTGTATCTTCTTGTTGAACTCACACATCAACAATATCTATCTTTCTATCAAAAAACTGTGAAAATTTTAGTATCATTCATAAATTAAAAACTTAAAAGAATTCTTCCATCCCTCTAACTTTTGAAAGTGAAAAATTTGGAATAATTAATCACAAAATTAATGTATTACATCAATCATACATAATTTTGAATAGTATAATAATAAATTTAGTTCTTGATATATACATATTTTATCAACTTGATCTTGATTATAAAAATATTTAACAAATTTAGTCTCAACATTTATAAATTTACACATGTTACGGGCAAAATTTGTCCAATCATGATCGAATTGATAAAATATATAAATATTCACAGCTAAATTTATTATTATATCAATTAAAATCATATACAATTAATGAAAAATATTAACATCATAATTAATTGTGTTTAATTACTCATTTTTAAAATTGAAAAATCTAGATTATTTCTAATTTCCCAAAAGAGGTCAGCATTCAAAATTGAGATACATTGTACTGGTTTTTTACCTAAAACTTACAAACCAAATTCCTAGTGTTGATTGAATTTAGTTAAGTTGTCAAGCAATCTCATGTATTGAAGAAAGGTAGTAATTTATGATTGTTTTAGTATGTTTTTGTATTTTTTTATCAATAGGTTTGAATTATATTTTTTTTTACGTAATGTTTAAAATTAGATAGAATTTTTTTCTAATTCATAAATAGAAAAATAATACGTTTCAACATTTTTAAACTCACGTCCTAATGTATTAACAATAATATTCATATCAATCGAATTAAAATTGAATCAATATGTTTTTGTATTTATTATGTTACAATATTTGTTTTTCCCACCGCCCAATTTGTTTAGTGGGACACTAATAGCACACTCCTTTCAAACAAGTTGAAGCTAACCCTATCCAACCAGTAATTTTCTCTGCGACGTGGCAATCAAGCCCCTTTTAAGAATATTCTATATCCACGTGTCATTTTCATATGTCCTGACATGCACGTGGCAACTGCTGGTGCCATCGCAACCCAGTCCATATCTCACTACTCTATTATTGAACATTTACATAATTTCGTTGAAAACAAATCTTTCCTACTATTTGTTCTTTACTTCTAATTTGGCCTTATTCTATACTTAATTTAAATTTTTAATATATTTATTGATTGGTTAAAGGGTTAATAAGCATTATTTTTAAAAAAAATCAATTAAATTTTTTCGATTTAATTATATTATTTGATAATAAAATCTATCAATTGAATTTTTTATTAAAAATATTCATCGTTGATTATTATTGTATTGACATGTTCCTTAACAATTATTAATTCGATTGTCATAATGTTTATGTGATAATTCATGACGTTCAAAATTTAAAATTTTTACAAAAGGTGTTTAAAAAATTGAAGTTCAAAATGAAGTTGAATATGGATGTCGAGGTCATTTAAATATGATCTTGAATGAACTATGATGTTTATAAATTTTTAATATATTTTTAAAACTATATATTGAATGAACATGGATACATAGGTGTTCAGATTAAAATGAACTTAGATATTTATTTGTTTAAATAATTTTATTTTTATAAATTTGTAAATATTTTATTTTTTAATTTTTTTAATTTTTATAATTTAAAAAACTACACTTGGAGCAAATCTAAACAAATTGATATTAAGATTCAAATGAACTTAAATATTTATTTGTTTAAATTTATTTTAGATTTGAATTTTTTGAATAATATTTACTTATTCGAAAAGTTTAAAATTTGTCTCCACGTTAGCTAGTTAAGCAGTCATAATTATAATAAACAACGAAAATCATTAGTCAAAAGATTTAATTGATAAATTTTTAATGTTGAATTATTTGATTATGTTTTTTAAATAAAATTTTAATTGATTTTTTTTGAAAAATTTAGAGATTGGGGGGTTAATTTTATCTACTTTTAGACATAATATTTATTTTTTAAACTTATGTATATTTGTCTCCTTCCGTGGGGTACTTTCACCTGCTTGGCTTTCACATTAATTAGTATCTCTAAAGGATTCAACTCTCTTGTTGATTTAGTCGCTAAAAGAAAAATGAGTGAATTGGAATCTGTGGGTTGAAGTAATAGTTAAAGTGTTTATCATTTCAATTATAATTTGAGTTTGAATCGTGTTAATCGTATTATTGTTAAAGTTTTATTCATTATAATTCACCACTTCCTTACTTTCTAGTCTTTACGCTTCTTCCTTTTGCATTTATTTTTATATCCATTTGAGACGAAAGGTAGTGTGGAGTAGTCCTTGTCTTCAACCCAAGACGTGACCCATCTTATATTTATTTGTTTGGATCAAAATCCAGTATACTAATCCTTCAAATCAAGATGGGAGCAGAAGGCACCTTGGAATACATCTCTGATTTGCTTAGCAGCGTGAAGAAGAAGAAGAAGAAGAAGCAAATTCAAACTGTAGCTCTCAAAATCAGGATGGATTGTGAAGGTTGTGCTCGTAAGGTCAAGAAGGTCCTCTCCGGCGTAAAGGGTAATCTTCATTTACCATATACCAAATAATTTATGAATCAATCACTATAAATTAATGCTGGATTTTGGTAGGGGCGAAGTCTGTGGACGTGGACTTAAAGCAACAAAAGGCCACCGTGACGGGTTACGTAGAGGCAAAGAAAGTACTGGCGGCGGCGCAGTCAACCAAGAAGAAGGTGGAGTTGTGGCCTTATGTCCCTTACACTTTGGTGGCTAATCCTTATGTGGCTCAAGCTTACGACAAGAAAGCTCCTCCCAATCATGTCAGGAAGGTTCCGGCCACTGCCACCGTTACTGAGACCACCATTGACGACCGCTACACCAACTTGTTCAGTGATGATAACCCTAACGCTTGCTCCATCATGTAAAACACTCGTAATAATAATAAGTGGTAATAAGAGGATTGTAAAGTTTTACTTGCAACACGCCATTAAATTTTTCTTGGGGATTTTGTGCTTCGTCGTGAGCAAATGGGGGGAACTGTATGAGTAGTTTTGCCACAATTATTGATTTGATGTGTGTTAGCATATCTCTATAGTTGTCCTTTTGTTTTTTCCTCAGCCAAATATAATTGTATTAACAAAAAGAGGTTAGTAAAACAAGATCAGCTAAACACAAACATCATCCTCTTTATTTATAACTCAGGTTTTTTGGGACCGGAAGGGATGGGCTTAGTCTCAAGTCCAAAACCGAAAGGAAAAAGTGGATCATATTTGGGATCCCCATAATTCATAGGAAGCTGATCTACTCTCTTAAACCAAGTACGAGCCAGCTTGCCTGTGAATCCATAGTCACCAAATAGGACATCAGCCACCCCTTGTCCTTCACTTCCAGGTAGCCAAGCCGCTACCAGGGCGTCTATCTTGTCAACATATGGCTCTATCACAACCGGACGCCCTGACACGATGATAACCACGCATTTGGTTCCCTTGCAAACGTTCTCGATCACTGCCGGACCTGGATCAGGGATGGTCAAGTTTTGGCTATCACCATTTGTCTCTGCGTAGGGTAACTCACCAACCACCACTATCGCATACTCCACCTTTCCATTGCTAGCGTAGGCGTCGCTAGGTTTCATCTTGTAAGCCACTTTGGTGCGTTTGTCAACAGTGGCTTTGATGCCGTCCAGGATGGTGGTGCCTGTTCAACTGAAATGTAGGGTATATGGTGTATATGGTATGTTTTTGGTTTAATATTATATATGATAACTATACCTGCAGTCCAGTTGTTCCCACTGACTCCTTGCCATTCTATAGTCCAACCACCGCACTGATAGCCCAAATTGTTAGCATGGGATCCTGCAACAATTATCTTGCCGGCATTCTTTGGGAGAGGCAAAATAGGTGGATTTCCTGGCTTCCCATTTTTCAATAGTACAAGTGATTTCCTCACTGCTTGCCTTGCCAATTCTCTATGCTTCTGCAGTGAGTGTTTTAGTTGGTTTTTGAAAGAAACAGCTTAACGTTGGGTTGAATCGAGTGGAAAAAAAAATCAAATAATTCGATTAACTCGAAACTTGAAATAAATTTATTTTTTTCAAATTGGATCGAGTTTTGCTTACCCTTAATATACAATAAAGTTTCATTAAAACCAGTTGTATAGTTAGTGCAATGCAACGACTCACCTGTGACCCAACCTCGTTGATTAAACTATAATCACCTAAGGGATTTTCAAAGAGTCCCATGGCGAACTTAACACGCAATATTCTGGACACGGCATCGTCAATTCGGCTCATTGGAATTGCATTCTTCTTAACCAAATCAACCAAGCCATCACGAAATTCTGGGTAGTTGAAAGGAACCATAATCTGGAAGCAATATCAGCAACCCTCAAACAATATAGTTTTTTAAGTAATAACATGTAACACCTACAAGTCTGCAACTGACCATGTCAATACCAGCATTTATTGAAGCTTGAATTGAATAACTGTAGTTGGAATGTGCGGGAGAGGTGATCCTGTCGATTCCTTCCCAATCCGAGATGATGAACCCCTGCCATATTCATAAAATTTAAGTAAGAAGCATCCTAATCTGGGCTAATGAATGTGCTAAAATTAGTTTTAACCTTGAAACCAAGTTTGCCTTTAAGGTAGTCTGTAAGCAACTGTTTATGAGCATGCATCTTAACTCCGTTAATACTTGAATAAGAAGCCATGATGGTGGCAATACCCTTGGCTACTGAATTAACGTAAGCAGGCATGTGCATGCCATACAAGGTTGAGTCGTCCACGATGGTGTTGTTCTCGTTAATGCCTTTGACGGTGCCGCCATCACCAACGTAGTGTTTGGAACTACCTACTACTTTTGCTCTAACATCATATACCACAATAATCAAATCATTGATTAATATGATAATATATATATATATATATATATATATATATTATCAGTTGTTTACGTACTTCCCATTAAAATATGGCATGCCCTTCATGTCAGTTTTGGCTTCTCCTTGTAACCCATCGATAATCTCAGTTAGCTGTTGGACAATTCTGTGGTCTTCACTATAGCTCTCATAACATCGGCCCCATCTAGGATCTCTGCAAACCTACATGTATATATATATATATATGTACACACACACACACATACATACATTTTAATGTCAATATGATTTTTGTTATTGAAAATGATTAAAGGTAAACTGCACCATTAATCACTAAACTATGAGTAAGTTTTCGTTTTGATCACTTAATTAAAAATAGTTACAATTTGAACATTTATCCATTCAAAAGTTTTCATTTAAGTTACTGAATTAATACAAAAATTATTTTAAGTCATTGGGTTGATAATTTTTTTTAAGAAAAAGTTTCGACTACGAGATCCAAGCGATGATTCGATGATCAGTACGGTGGATCAGTATCTATCGACAAGTAGAAGAACATACCTTAAATCTAAGTTGTCCTGACGGTGAGTGTTGGAGATCGGAGAAAAAAAACTGTTTGAATTTTGGTTGACAGATTCGTGACGTCTAAAGCTGTTTCATGAAAAAAACTAAAATAAGGAAAAAAAAGAGTTTTCGATTGATGAAGGCAATACAAACAAAAAAAATCACGATTTTAATAGTCCAGTAACTTAAATGAAAAAATTTGAATAGTTAAATGTCAATTAATTTAGTGATAAATGATCTAATTTAAGCAATGATTAATCATGTTGCTTACAGCAATGCAGGGAGCAAAAGCATAAGGAATGCCAGTGGCTCGAACTTCGAGAGCAGTTGCAGCTCCAATCTCTTTGAGAAGTTGGGGATCCCTGGTTACACCAAGGCCAACATTATGTGGGAAAATGGTGGCATTCATAACATTGTTATGGCCATGAACAGCATCAATTCCATAGATCATCGGAATACCAAGACGAGTGGAAAGAGAAGCCTGTTGCATGCCATTCACCATGTCCACCCACTCTTTCACAGTAGCGCTTACCTTGGGTGTACTTCCTCCACCACTCAAGACACTACCAATGAAGTAACTCTTGAGGACTTCTGCCGACGCATTTTTACGTTCGATTTGCGTCATTTGTCCGACCTTTTCTTCTAGGTTCATCTTCCCCAAAAGATCTTTTACCCTTGCCTCAATTGGTTCATTTGGATCTTTGAATATGCCCTGCACTCGCTGCTCACTCACTGAAGCATGGCAACACAGTAACACAAGTCCCACTAGGGAAACTAACTTTCTACTCATCCTTGAATTATATTTCATTTCAAGCACTGGAGCCAGTATGATCAGTTATTAGGTTAATAGAGCATATATAAATAGATTGAAATTGACAACCATCCTTGAACTATTTTCATGGAGTATTCCACCTAAACTATGACTCCACTTGTCTTCCAACAACGAATAAAATGTAAAGAATTTGCACAATTAAAAAAGATTAGAACTGTTCCGCGCTTTGCATGGGTATGTAAACAACCTTTGAAATTGTTTACTGAATCAATTAAAGTAAGAAGTGTCTGTCCCTACCATGTACGATGAAGATACTTAATCCTAAGCCTAACTATGGCATCCCAAAAGTGATAGGGTCTATTATCTACTATTAGAACAAAAAATTGTAGTATATTCATCTTTTAGCTACTGCATTATTACATGTTCTCCACAAACAAACAACAACAAAAAAATCTTGTCTAAGATTTTAGCGACTCTCTGGAGCTACATTTTAGTTTACTTTCACACTTGAGCTTGATTTCGAACTAAAGTATTTAGTGTCATTCGGTATGTTCTGTCAATAATTTGCATCTTTTTTGTTGATTTTCTTCATTTTTAGTGATAAACCTTAACAACAACAACGTAATTAACGCAACTCGAACACAAGTCATGAGACAATGAACACAAGCCATTCAACTTTATTTTTTAATATACAATAAGAAAACAACAAATACCATGTTTATTTTTGAATGGAATCAAAAAGTGAGACAATGGCTGGCCTTTCGACGGCAATGGGTAATTAATATTAATATGATAAGAACAAAGATGGGAGAAAACCAACTCATTAATAAAACCCCCAAAGTTTGCTAAACAACCATTTATAAATAGTTCATCATTGAAAGAGAAAAAGAGTACTTGCAAAGAATACAGCCCTATGTGTTTCAGTGTGAAAAGACAACTTACAAGAGTAGAGCTGAAAGAGATAGAAAAGAGAAAGAAGGCAAAGGAAAAAGACAGAGAAGAAGAGCAGAAGAGGAGGGCCAAGGAGGAGAGAAGGAATAGAGAAGAAAAGGAAGAGAGGAAAAGGAGGGAAGAGGAAGATATGAAGAACCGAATTCAAGAGTTGGAGAAGAAGAAGAAAGAGAAAGAGAAGGAAAGGATCCAAGACTTGAAGAAGAAACAACGAGAAAAGAAAAACAAGAAGAAATAATTGTCACCAGAGAGGAAGATATCACAAATGTAAGCAGATGTAATCGTCGGGTTCAAACTCAGACAACCCCGTCCGCTGTATATTTTATTAATTTCCTACGAAAAATTAAAAATTCATGTGGTGAAGGATGAAAGTGGCATATGAAACAATGGGAGCATTTACTAGCCAAATTTATTGTCTATGATACAAAATATCAAAGCCAAATCACCAACAATGCAGAACAAGCAAAGTGGCACAATACCCTCAACCCTAGATGAATTTGCATTCACAAGTAGGAATAATTGATACTTCCCTACATATTATTACAAAAATTAATAATATATTAGGAAAGCTTCATCACATTTGCAACAAAAGCATCAAACCGAGACTGCCCAATGATTTCCTAGTGGCACAAAATCTAATGCTCTTATCAACTACAACCTGCTAATTTTACACTTGCGAAAGCTACCGGCTGACCAAGGACTCTGCCACTTCCACTTCTCATGAAGCTACGTGAATTGTTGCAGAAGATCCACACCAGGTGTGGCAGCAAGTTACCAAAATATTAATGCAAGTAGAAGAAGAATGAGAAAATCCCAGGATCTTATAAGTAATTTAATCAACCGAGCACCTTACGAAGTTCATCAACCATTTGTTTTCTGCTTGATGGCTCCATCTGCATTAGATTAATTTATCAATAGGTTCTGATAGACATAAACAAGACTGCTGTTAAAGTAAGAAAAGATAGTTGGATGGTTTACCTTGCTTAGAAGGGCAGCAAGACCTTGAGGTAGAGCTTGTATATCTGAAGATGAATTGCCAATATTTGTAAGCTGAAGTAATACCTTTTGGACCCGCAGCTCTTGTAGCTTCTTGCTATAATTTCCCAGATCATCCTTCCATGAAAAGAAAGCTTCATCATTAACCCAAGCATCCTCTCTTCCCTTTGTAACACAGGAATCCAAAAACCATTTCTTGATCAAGTCCATTGCAGATTTATGTGACAGTTGATCACCAGCAGCATCTTTTACAATTTTGACCAGAGAATTCTCAGC
This sequence comes from Kokia cookei, assembly GCA_039519145.1. Taxonomy (NCBI): domain Eukaryota; kingdom Viridiplantae; phylum Streptophyta; class Magnoliopsida; order Malvales; family Malvaceae; genus Kokia; species Kokia cookei. Next base: position 33,633,350 of record CM076899.1, on the reverse strand, counting down.
TATTCTCCGGCGCAATCTTCTATAGAAGAAAGAACGTGAGCAATCCCAGTCAACTACTTCTTTTATTACCCCTTTTGCTGCCATCCTCAGAGAAGTATCATGAAGCTCGGCGAATTTTGTGGCTATCTGGGTGTATACTGGCAAAAGCTGTTTCTCACGTGATCTTATTTGCTGCTGCAGAGAATCCACCTGTGCATGGGCTCCATTGCTCTTTGCTTCCTGAAGTTTTGCCTTCATGTTTATAAGCTGTTGGTCAAGCCTGCCCATGCACTCCAGTAGCTCCTTTGTCCTAAACTTGATTTCAATCATTCCTTCTGGTTCAAGTACATTACCCTTAGCAGTACGTTCAGCATACATTTCAATATGATCTGAATTGATCCGGCTGTCCACAACAACCCATGCCCCACCACGGAGCTCACCCATCATGGGAATGTACACAAAGACAGGTTGTTTGTATGTTCTAAGATTCTCAACAATGGTTGATCCAGCTTGAAGGATGCCCTCAAAAAGATCCCTTTGCCCACCAGAAAAGCCTCTCCAGTTGGCAAGAATGAAAAGTGGAAGCTCTTCCCTATTGAAATCCATTATTGCCTGGGCTGTCTTTGTAGCAGAATCTGGAAACCATACCTGTCCAGCTTGAGGGACAACTCTCTCATGGGAATCAAGTTGTCCTGGATCGGCAGGGATAACCTGCATCACCGTCTGTGTCTCAACTGCAACTATTCCTACAGGGATTCCTCCAAGCTTTGCCCTTCCTGTCACAACTGTTCTAGCCCAACCTTCAAGCATCTCCACAAAGCTATCCCTATCAAAAATACCTCCCTTCCAGTTGCCACTACTATCTAAAGCACCACAAATAGCGGCACGAGGATCACACGAATTTTCAGGGAAGTACTCCACAAGCCTTTCTGGAGGATCTGATGGATTTAAAATGGGAAGTGGACCACCTATATGAGGAGGAATGCAACTTAGCCAGTTCAATATGGCTGACACCCCTTCAAGATCATCTGAAACGGTGAGATGGACAACACCATTTGTTGCCATGATTTTAGGTCCACCAAGTTGCATGTGGGAACTGTACACCTCACGACCTAGAAGTTTGTTCAATGCTGAGAAACCAGTCAAAATAATGGGTTGATCGAGTCTCTGTATGCACCGCATGCCAAGACGAGCAAGATAAGCACCAATTCCCACAGTTCTACCAGTCACATACGTTAGGGTAAAGGTTTCCTTGTATGCCCGAGAGTATGCACCAGCAATGGCCCCACTACCAGTTAAGTTCTCAACTCCCAAACCATCCTCTTTCCCAACAATGGTATCTATCACCCATCTACTCTCTCCACTGGCCAGCTTCATCTCATGTGCAATGACTGATGATCCAATCTTAGTATAATCCTCAGGAGTTAAGTAGACATACTGAAAACCACGCTCAGGGCTGGATTCATTAGACCAACCAACTTTAAAACAAGCTTTGACTTCTTCAGCTACCCCAATACGGGCACCAGAGTTAGCAGCTAAATAAATCAAAGGCAGTTTCTTACTGCAGGCAAGATCAGTTACAGCAAGGAAGAATGCATCCTCTCTTGGGCCAAAAGAACCAGCTTTGAAGGTCACATCATTCGCAACTACTAATATTGTTCTTCCAGAAGGGAACTCAGGAGTGAACATTTCCATGCACCAGGCTACCATGCCAACATCATTGAGTCCAGGCTGGCGTTTGATCGGAACAAGGGGAGTGCCCCAGTTACCCTTTTGGTCAGCAAATACAAGCTCCATAACCTTAGGAAGAAGTTTATCTTTGGGTCTTTTAATACCTGGGAACTGGGATGCCCATGACTGTTGCAAGGCAGTCTCGAATGCCTACAAGTAATACCACAGTCAGTAACATAGCTTTCATCTGCTATGGATTCAGAGCATAAAAAAGGAAAAGAACGACAACCAATATCACTGTATGCCCGTATCACTGTACTTACCAATGGAAAGTCATAGCAATAAGTGGTATTGTTTTTCCTTGCCAGTAGACGTTTACGGTCAAGAACACCCAAAGCCTGATATTGAGCGTTAACTGGTACACCATGCAGAGGACCTCTTACAGAAAGAGAATGGTATACAACTCTGTGTTTGCTAGTATGTTCTAGTTCTCGGTATATCTGAAAGTACAGCACAGCAATATTATTTTATATGGCCTATATTCATTCATCAGAGCTCCTTTTCATTGAGCTTGAGATTTAGACTGGTTCTAGTTGGATAGTGATGTATGGTTCTCATACCATACAGCTAGATATCTTTCTGCAACATGAATGCATTTCTGCTAACTGATCTAAGGAAAAAAGTGATATATGAATTTTTTTTAATTGAAACCATGTATCTCAATATGTAAATAAATCAGAGAGAGCACTACATAAAGGAAAAAAGGGAGGGAAAAAGAAACGAAAAATCAAAAGAGATGCAACACTTATGGTCTATGGTTCCTCACAATTTAACCATTTTTTGGCTGTCATTAAGATTTGTAAGCTATGGTGTATGATGTCTCTGCAAACCAAAAAAGTTGCTAGTGGGAGAAAACTTTTCCCTCTCTCTCTTCCATATTTAAGGACTATAGCTAGATCCCGTAGGAGAATTTTTGAAGCACTAGTATTAACCAGATAAAAACTTACATGTAAAGTGCATGTCTGGCCTGTCACATTCGTCACTACAATTCTCCAAGCACCATTTGCTTGTCCAGATGATGCCATCCAGAGCTTTACTTCCCACTCACAAACACCTAACTTATGCATTCTTACACCAACAAATGCATGAAGTTCCTGAGCCAGTTCTTCTAAGATTGACTCTACTCCAGCTTCTTCTTGTCCAGCATCTAGGTCAACTCTCCTGGTGAAATATCTCAAATGTAAGAAGATATATAAAATGCTCACCGACCATGAAAAAGGAAGAGGAGGGAAAAAAAGAACAAGAAAATTAATATTGTCTTAATTACTTGGGATAAGGCACAAGATCGTTTATCTGTTGTTCTCGTAAGATGCAAAGATACATATGTGCATGGTCAGATTTTAGAGTTGCATTGTGCATGTTAATCTCCAACTCCTCCATTGCACCCATTAAGGACCTCAAGATGCTCCTTGAAGTAAAAGACATAGCTGACTGACTACGCATCATGTCAACATCAAGTCCTCGATATGCTGTGAGCCCATCATCTGAAGTAGGCTGCCTGACAAGTGTTCTGAGGAACATCCTCTGAATTGGTACTGGCTTGTCCACAACGGTGTATAAATGCCACTGACGGTCACGTGACGGTGTATACTGTATATTCTGGTAACCTTTAAGCTTATCCTGAATTAAGAATTAATAACTATCAGATCAAAGGTGCATATTAATATTTTATTTGAAGGAAAATGAAGGAGCAGGAGTTCAAATAGCAAACCAATTCAAGGTATATGGATAGAGGAGGTTCTAGATGGCGTAAAAGAGGTTCTTCCTCGTGATAGAGCTTTTCAGTTGACCAATGAAACGAGTGCCTCATAGGTGTTCGCCCTTCATCTCTCTGTATGATACAGCTAATGACTCTAACACCTGCAGATCGTAGACTTGACCCTACCTCTTTATCTTTAAGTATTTTTGCTAACTTATTGATTCTCTCTTGAGCTTGATCCTCATCACCACTGCAAGCAGTAAATGTAGATGATTAAGAAAATCAATGATTTATGATTCTGTCCCTACATTCAGTTAGAAGCATAGTGTCTTTAGCAAACATGACAAGAAAAGAGAAGACCAATCCAGTGTAGGACTTTTAATAGTTTGAATTTATATACAACCAAACTTTATCCCATCTTAGTATTATCAGATTTGAATTAAACATATATGCATTTGACTTTGACTTTGGAGTTTATCAAGTTGCACAATTTCTTGTACTATAAATGACAATGAAAGCTTTCACAAGAAGCAATGTTAGTTCAGCTACAGATTTCAAAACAAGCAAAAGTTAAGAAGACATATACCTATCCTGAAGTAGACTCATCTGATTGTTGATGCCCACCAGTGCTATATGCATCATGTTTCCAAAGGTCGTTGGTTCTAGGGATCCATTTGAAGTTGCTTCATGAAGGTTAGGAGTTGTTTCCCTCAGTGTTGCACTGATAATTGCAGGCAAAAATTGGAGAGATTTAATTATAACCATGGCTCCCCATTTCCTCTCTCTATGTTTCTCAACTAATGGTTCATCAGACATTTGATCTTCAGGTCCATTCTTGCTCTCAATATGCTCTTCCAAGAATTCCCAGGAAGCAATAAGACCAGATCTATGCCACTGCATCCGGACACTTCCCTTTACAAGATAAGGCTGATGACAAATACAACCAGTTAAATGAGGATGTGATAATCTCAAACTAACATAAGAAAAAATAGTAAGAGTTGAGACCTATCACCTGGTATAACCTCCGAACATAAGTCTCTACAACCCGCCTCTGAAGTGTGTGATCACTATGATCAAACAGACCTACAAGAGCATCTTCAACAGCTAAAGGAGCACCTACAAGAGCCTCCATTCTTTCATTAATGGCACTTTTTCTCTTGGGAGTGTCCATAGTTTCGCCATCCTCAGTAAACATTTCTAATTCAGAAAGGCTTCTAGCAATGCTGGAGCGAAGTTCACTTAATTTGGTTTGCTCCAATAATTGACTTGCCTTCAGTGCCAACTGCATGCAAACTAAAAAATCAGCCTCCCTATGAAACAATCAAATATCTTCTACAAGGAAGAATTAAGAGAATTTTCGAAAACCAAAACGACGAATACAAAGAACACAATATTAAAAACTCATTATAGTAAACTTAGTATATGCTAAGATGAGTAAGTTCATTGACGAACCTCAGAATAACTTGTATGGTTTAGTGCAGAGAATCGAATTAGTTGATCTCTATATGCAGCAGGGTTAGGATAAACAAGTTGTTCCAAGAGTCTGAAAATCAGTTTATTTTTACTCTTGACACCCTGCAAGCCAAATGAAATTGCATAGCATGATTATGGAATAATGTACATTAGGAAAAATAAACATTAAAAAACAATGTTACAAGTCAATACCTGATGAGATAGTACGATGTCCACAACCTTCAAAAGATCTTTCTTATACTGAAGTCGAAGCCGTTCGATCACATCAGCCTGTGATATTGCATTGAAAAGATTTGTTTAAACTTGGAAACAAAATAATAAACACTCAAAAGCTTGAAGACTGTAACTGGACTTTGCAGATATGATCATGAAGATTTATGAATCTGAATTGATGTCTTGATACTTCAGAATAGGATAAATAAGAATAGTCTTGTCAATACAAACAATCATGACAAAGTCATCTGTGGTAATGTTAATAACAATATGATGACCATAATTTCCTTCGAGACAAAAGTTACCTGGATGTTGTCACTGAATAACTCTTCAACAGATAGATACTCTTCAAAAAGGGACCGCACAATAACACGGGCATGGCTCTCTCTTCCACCCTCATAAGACTTCACGAGGCTCATCAATGGCTCAATAAGCCTTTCTAGGGATCCTATTTCTTTCTCAGGACAGGTGGATAGATGGAACTGCAATCAAAGTAGGTTCCCCATGTGTTAAAACTTTCCATAGAATAAAAATAGACGCAAAAATGTGGACTTCAAACTGAGTGTGGGATAAGAGAACTCACTTCTAGGACTCCTTTTAATAATTTGGCCGGAAAGTCGACATTCATGGAGCTAGAAATAGATTCAAACCCTTTATACTTTGATTCAAGCTGATAGAATCAAAGAAGTAAAATCAGATCAAAGGATACAGGTCTAAAGCAACTACCCAGAGCAAAAAACCAGAGACAAAATAAAGATGGCATATATACCTCATTTTTAAGATTTTTGGGAAGCCTGGCTGCTAGAACAGACATGCATTCTTGCCATTGCAGGAAAGGCAACTCAGGACTGTCAAGACAATTTAGGAGGCTTTGAACGACCTATAACACATGTCAAACCAATTAATGTCACAAATCAAAATCCAAAAGTTAAGTTCCAAATCAAAATTCATTATTTTCAGCAAAAGTTCTTCAAAGTTTAAAAAGTAACTCTAAACATGAGTTATATGTAGATATTATAGCATTGCAATTATTGGGATATATTTATTTCCATTTTTGACTAAATAGTTTCATGTTGTTAAGCATCCAACCTAAAACCAATTGACAGTAGGAATAGGGGCTCAACTTGAAAATAATACCACAGGAAGTGGAATACTTAATAGTTCTAGAGTAACATCACTTAACACTACCACACAAGTGGCTCACAATGTCTACACATGGACAATCTCACATGGGGTCACCGACCTCACATAGTGTCAAGTAGGAAGAACAATATAACCTAAAACCAATTGGCAGTAGGTGGAAGACCCTACTTTAATATAAAACCACATAGAATCCAATACTTAATGAGGGATAATGACACCAATTAGCAAATATAATTCATCATAATATAAGAACTAGCAGAAACTTAAAAGAGTGGAAAGTTAATTTTAATTGGTGTTATCCTGCATCTACTAAGTATTGGGTGTGATCCAATATTCAAGTTGGGTCCCACCATTTATGACCTATTAGTTTTAAATAGAATGATTAATCTGGTAACAGAGCCAAGGTGTGTTTTGTTGTTCCTGCCTAACACCGTGTGAGGTTGCCTACATATAGGCCATTGAGAGCTACACGTGAGGGGGAGCGTTCGTAATGTTATCCCACATCAATTGACTATTGAGTTTCCAGAAGTCTTATATTCATGTTAGGCCCTACACCCATTTACATTTGAGCTAAGGTTGGATGCTTAACAATTTAAACCATGCATACATTGTTTAAGAGATATTTAATTAAGAGAACTTTGTAAGTTGACAAAGGCAAAAACTACTGAAGAAGATATTTGCTGATTTCTTGTGCAATTTAATCCCTATGACCATATTACTATGGGATAGAGAAACACTTACTTCATCAATATTATGCTCATAACCAGCAAGGATCATGCGGGCTGCATTTATACTGGCAGCACATCTCTGATGCACTTTGCCAGAAATTGCAGTGGGAGGCCCTAGTACAGGGAAGCACCCATGGAATGGTTCAGCTTTCCTAACAGCTGAAGGATCATCCAGATCAAGCCTAGCAATGAGCTCACCAGCCTGCAAGATCAATGACACTTAAGTTCCACAAAAATATAACCTTTATATTTCCCATATGGAAACATAGTCTACCTGTAAGGCTTGACCTTCAGAAATTTTTATTTGAATAATTCCTGAAGCAGGTGAAAGAAGAGGCATACACATTTTCATGACCTCAACCTCTGCATATGGTGCGTCAGCATCTATATGACTACCATCAGAAACCAAAAACCTCAACAGTTTGCATGGTGTTTCTGCCACTAACTTTGAAGGGTCATGATCATTCTGCGCAATGAAAATTAACATAAATACCATCACACCTTAATTTTGTGGTTGAAAGGAAAAAGGAGCTTTTCCCTTGAGTTGGAGTAAAGCAGCATAAGAAAGAAAGGAATAAGTGGCACCTGTAGCAAGCAAGTCCTTCCATCAATTAGAAGGCGAGTACCAGCAGCTTCTTCCTCAGCATAAATAACATGACTGTTCCCGTCCAACTGTAATAAATTTAAGCTAAGCATTAGAAGAGCCAGAAAAAAAAGAATTTGTTATAATCCCAAGGTCAGTAATATGAGGTTTTAGAAAAGTAAAAGAGAAATAAACAACATAGGCAAAAGTAAAACAAGCAAAATAATCATTCTGAAAATTCAAGGGAGAAATTCTTGCCTGCATCAATAGACCACCATCTCTTAATGTATGTATCTCAGATTCAATCTCTGATTCATTCATCTTCAACCTATAACTTCCTTGTCCCCCCCTAACCATGTCAATCTGGGAACATTTTTTTTTTCAAAATGTTAACTATGATGTGTTCACTAACATGATAGCTAAAGTCTCTATAAGTTCTTGACAATTAGAAAAGAAACCCTTAAAATGGTGGTAAAGTGGCATTATCATATATTCATACCGTGTATTTGCTTCCTTCAATGTTCAAGGACACTTGAGAATGCACAAGTGATATGTGCTGGAATCAAGACCAAAAGGCATCAGTATGTTAACATAGACCCACATAACAAAAGCAACTCAGGCTTACAACTGTACCTTGGGAGGGATTTGACCCTTTTCTAGATAACCAATATAATCTGAAACCATAGCTGCACTGCTCGCTGATGCTTTCTGCAATATACAAATTGTAAAACAAGGATTCTACGGACGGAAAAAACAATTCTAATGTATGAGAACTTACATAGAGAGCTCCTCCAACAACTGAGAGATACCAAGGAGGCCTTTCTGCTCTAACTCGCATAGCAATTCTACTGTCCAACCAACCTGTGTGGATTTTATTTTCTCTGTAATCTGAAGCCTGTAAAGCATTTAAGCAGGTATCAATTAGTGTTCCTGAAGCCATAAATTTTTATAAAGAAAAAAGGTTATTCAAGTGATAAACCTACATGTAAAAGGTCAATTGTATAATCAACATTAGTACGAATTTCTCCACGGATTTGAATTTCTTTCAACCCAAGAACCATATTTGCAATAGCTAGAGCTCTGGATTCCCCAAAGGCAAAGACATGTCCTGAGGTAAGATTAGACTATTATCAGAAATAATGATTTTTATAACAAATAATGTATATGCACAGAGGATTTCTTGTCTAAGAACATTCATTAAAAAAAAAAAGAAATTTATCAGTGTAATACTTACCAAACTGAGAATCTGAAAATTCATGAATGCCTCCTCCTGACTGCAAATCAATTATTATTGCCATCATTGTTGTTGTAAGTTCAAGGGTAAATCAACCAATAATTTGGCCAAAAACTAAAAGATTTACCTTCACAGAGAAGTAAGCCCACACATTTGGCTTGCTTTTAAAACTCAACTCCTGCAGGAATTCATGTACCTTAATACAAGCTTAAGAAAAGAAAAGAAAAGGCAGTGAAAGAAAAAAAAAATTTGAAGTACAATTTTTCTCAAACCTAGTAAGTCTAACCTGCACTTTTCCACTTGTAGGTTTAAACCCATCATCTGGATCCTCACTCGTAACACGCACAGCTACACAATGACCTTTAGGCCTCGTTGACTCTGCCTTGTCAAAATCAAAACTAGTGGCGACAACAGATGTTTTCCTCCATGCATCATAACCCGCACCATGTTCCATTCCATAGAATCTCCGTATTTCTAATCAAATCAAGCATACAAACACACACATCATTTACAAATTTAGATGAACTGCTAAAAACTGTTTGGAGAAATAATGGATGTTGACATCATACCAGGAATTTGCCAGAGAGGGATACCCATCCCAACTGCAACTTGGGCAGCTGGCAGATTAACTTCAGCAATCCACTCAGTGACGGGGTGCTCCACCTGTTGGAATTAAATTTTAAACATTAAAATTATAAATAATATGAAGAACAGCAAACTGTTCGCCTTGTAAAATCGCAATTTTTTCATTCCTTCTGATAGTTCACACCAAAACAAGGTGAAAACCAACCAAACAAGTCATAGAAATGTCAAATCACCAAATAGTTTTTGGTCATAAAGCTGAATGCTTTTCCAAATGGTCCAATTAGCCAAGACTGCTAACTACCAGTTAGCATTGTAATTTACATCCATTTTAAACTCATATAAAATTAATATATTGCACAACTGCAGTAAATGAATAAAGCAAATTGAAATAGTACAAATATGATTGCAATTGCATGAATGTGACAGCTTAATCCATATGACATGTTCCAGAAGGAGGAGAGAACCATTATATCACACCTGTAGTCGAGGGTTGAGCTCTAGAAAGTAGTACTCGCCAGTTTCCATACTGTACAGGTATTCAACAGTAGCTGCTCCAACATAATTAACAGATTTAGCTAACCTTCTAGCTGCTTGCTCTAGCTTTTTCACAGTCTCCAACGGAGCTACAGTGATTGGACCCTCCTCAATAATCTATTTCAGATGAAGGACCATGATGTCAGATCTTGTAGGGAATATATATATATGCAACAGAAGCATAAACCTTTTTTTGGCTGCAGGCCCCATTTGTTCCAGAAAATTAACATTCACGAAATAGCCTCTAAAATAGAAACAAAAATACCTTCTGGTGACGCCTCTGAACACTACAATCCCGACTATGCAAAGCTGCGACATTTCCATACTGATCACAGAGTAACTGGACTTCTAAATGGCGGCTCTAATAAGAGAAAGAATACACCAAATGGTTTGTCAGAGAACATCTAAACTCCTGCCAATTCATTGAAATTGATTGTAGCAAATAATCTCACCTGAGAAGCAACTTTCATTATAAATATAGGTGAACCTGGAACTTCACCTTGCACTTGTTTGAATAGTGCTCTAACTTCATCAGCATTATGAACCTAGAAAGTCAAACCAATTCAGGTTATATGAAAAGTATTTAAATCAATCTCACTTCTAGCAGAATATGCACAGTAACTTTAAAGGGGGTTAACTTAAAGCATTTAATGAATTAAATTTGATATGGACAGAATATAAAAATATTTCATGAATGAAGCAAACCTTTCTTATGCCTTTACCACCGCCACCCCAAGAGGCCTTGATCATCGCAGGATAACCAACAACTTGACAACTTGCAATTGCTTCCTCTGTTGTATAAACACATGCTTTACTATATATTTCATCTGGAATTGAAACTAGGCAACTGTCTGCTGGAATTTTCACCTGGAAAACAGAAAGGTAGCATTGTGTATGAGAAACTGCCGTGGAAAAGGGCAATTTTTAACCTTCAGACAAAAGAGAATTACATGAGAGCCACTCCATGGAAGGGTGGGCACATCTGCTGCTTGAGCAATCAATGATGAACCAATCTTATCGCCTAATGCTGCCATAGATACGGATGGTGGCCCAAGAAAAACTATTCCCTTTGCATTCAGTGCGTCTGGGAGCTCAGGGTTTTCTGATGCATGACCCCAGCCAGGCCAAACAGCATCAACATGTGTTATCTCAGCCATCTGAGTCAGCACATAATATAATTTGTCAAAAATATAGAATTGCAGCATGATTTATATGATTAAACATACTATGTGGGGAACTTGCTTAAGTTAGCCATAAGTAGCAAGCACACGAACACAATCTCATTCTATTTATCAATTTTCTTTTCATGCCCTAGGACTCTACAGTAATGCTTAAAGCTTTCAGATAACTTGACAAGCAACCTTCTTTCATTGAGCTACAAGCCTCCTGAAAACCTATTTGTCAGAATCATCTGGGGCAAAATTATTATTTAGAACAAGGATATACCAACTGTAGTGAGATTCCTTTGTACTTAACAGAAATGCTTCTTGAAAGGGCAATTCATCTACAAAAGAGCAAGTTTGAAGCAAGAAAAAACTGTCTACTATACACACCTCTACAATAAGCTGCACATTGGCATAGTTATTATTATTTGTCCCACCAGGAACTTCGACAAATTGATCAGCAATTCTAATATGCTCTGCATTGATTCTCATGTCCTCAGGAGTGGCCATGGCAACCAACAAGATCGCCTTTTCCGTGCCAAATGTCTCATAAGCCCACGTCCTAATACTACGTATAAATTTGACAGCCGCCATTCCATTGTTTGCAATTAATATACTATGAATTGGCGTCTTCCCTCCAAGTGCATAGCAGAATTCATCTACTTCACTTATTGTAGCAGCGCTCCTGATTGGCAACACCCCATTTATATATCCATTGTTTCCACGCCCAACACCAGCCATAGCTGACCTTTGGGCCTCTAACATGCTGCATATTCAGAAATCAAACAACCAACAAGGATGAGGACTCAAATATCAACCGATAATAAAATTATATGTTACTCTCTCAGTTTGTTTAAATAAATTCAAGTGGGAATCTTCGAAAAAGAAGTAGTCTGATTCTGAATTTAGACTTTGAGAATCAAAGTGTTTCGTTAAACGTGTAAACGACTCAATAGTTTTATCAAGCAACACCATGGATGATGGAACTGAGCCCCAACCAAAGAGAAATCTGATAGGACTAGCAGCACAAACACCCCATGAATGCTCTGTTTGGCGCACATAACAGAATTTGACGTGATTAAGACCTTAAATTATTTCCTTTCACTCATAGCTTATTTTGGTGAACACGGTGTCAAAAGAATCATACTTTAGGACTAAAAATAATAGTTTATCCAATAGTTAATGACTTCAAGTTCCTATAACCATACACAGCCTAGAATTAAAGTTTCCCAGATGCAGGATCACATTAAGATTTCACTTCAACAAGAGCACAAATTTACAAAAAAAAAAAAAAGTACTCATTAAAAACCCTCAAAAAGTTGAAAATTATTGTTTTCAAATCCACACCAAACTGAAACCTCAATCAACAAAATTACAAACCCACCCTCAAAAAAAGGAAAAACTTCTCCCAACTAGAATGACACTTGATTGCTTAAAAAAAAAACCCAATTCAGTAAACAACCCAAGAAAAAAAAAGGAGAAACCTTACCTGAGAGAAAAGAAGGAACTTCAATCCAGGAAGGTTGGGGAGCAAAACAAAGTGTTTCAAATTGGTAAATGGGTTTGAAGTATTTATACTTTTTAAATTTATCTTTGGCGAAAAGAAAGGAAAGAGACAAAGAGGATCAAAAAGACGAAACACAATGTGTGTTTTGAATTCACAACATGCAAAGCAATGATAAAAAAAAAAAAAGAGAAATGTAAACAAGAGCAGTTAAGTGTTAGAAGAGAGTTAGATTTGGGGGTAGCGGAAGGAAGGTGAGTTCTTTAAAGAGCCTTTAACGGCCCTTTTAATGACACCCAGCACGTGGTACCTGCCCCTGCCACAACCCCCCCAAACCTTCCCCCCCTCCCCTCTCTCTCTCTCTCTCAATCTCCTCCTTGTTTTTTTTTATGTAATTATGGTCAATCTAGAGAGACTGTTGTAGTTGCCATCTACCCCCCCTACTGGTTTACCTTTCCACTACTACAATTCTTTGGCTTTTGGAATGGTTGCCCCCCACTTTTTTAGATTCTCACTTGGCTATAAGACAAAAGAAAGTAGAAATGGGTGAAGGATCTGTCACCTATATTTTGCATTATCTCACCTGTCTTGACTATTCGTTGGGAATTTGGTGATGTTGTTCGACCAACCCTTCTTGTATATTACTTGTTTTATTTGGAATATTTGATGAGCTCCCATTTATTCCTCCTGTACGTACACAATACAAAATTTCTCTCAATATCATTTTCCTATTTATATTTTTAATTTATCTTTTTAACACTCAACTAACCACCGGCTGCGTACAGAGCACAAAATTACAGAGACTGTGAAGAAACTACTCCTCTTTTACCTTAAATAGATGATGAAAAATCTAGTTAGTTTAGTATTATTATTAGGGGAAAAAATAAATAATTTAACCACTCCTTGTTTAGGGTTTAGGGGCGGAGCCAAATAAGTTGATAGGGTGTCGACCCTCTTAAAATAGTAAAACTTCACTTTTGTTATCGTAAAAATATATAATTTTTATTCCGACCCCTTCCAAAAATTTTTTTGGCTCTATCCTTGTTAGGGTTTATATTTGTCCTTTTTAATAATATCGTATCCAAGGTTCGAACATACATTTTCTCTTTAAAAGTGCAATATATTTTACCACTGCATACTTATCGATACTAATTGAATTTGAGTTTATTGTTTGGTTGATATTATAATTAGTGAGTCCCAATGAATTTTGACTTTTGTTATTGGTTAATATTATAAATATGTTTGCATACAATTTAAGTTTAATTTTCTTTTTTGAATTTAATGAGTGGTTTCAATGAAAAAAAAAAAATGTTCATTTTAAGATATTCGAGTTCGAGCACTTGTGTGTGCAAGGTGTGTGCGTTGTCAAATAGTTAAAAAAGTTTGAACAGATACTACCATATACCCACACCGGTATATTCAAAATAAAAGTTTAAATTTTTTTATACAATCATTATAGTATTTTTATTTTAGGACATATTTATATAATTATATGATATTTTACTATTTTTATTTAAATAATCTGAAAATTTTATTGGCAAATGATAACTTTTTATATATTTTAATCTACTAAATAAATAATTAAATTATATAGTATATTTTATAAATTACTTTTACAAATTTTAATTAAATTACATAGTATTTATTATTAATTACTTATATTTAGTTAAGGACCAACTTATGATGACAAAGAATATATGCTTTTATTAAAAAAAACATATGCTTCGTGTTATCCTCCTACTTTAAGGGTTGAGACTTAGGATGAACTATGAGTAGTTTTAAGCATTATATCAATATATATATATATGTGTTTGTGTGTGTTTGTGTTTCGTGTTAGAGAGCATATCTCAACAAACATGAAATAGATAGAGTAATTAAATTTAATTTCATAGAATATTTATTTTTCTTATTAATTTTATCAATAATCGTATTAACGAATACTTTCTTAACTTATTATGTATGATGATTGATTTTTAAGCTCTGTTACTTATTGGAGATTTTTTTTCCTTAAGTAGTATTGATACTTATTATAATAAATTTTTTTATTGTAATGATTATAATAATTAATATTCATGAACTTAAAATTACGTAGTTGTGTAATTACAATATATATAAGAAATTACAATTTATCAGTCAAATATATTTATAAGAAATTAGAATTATTTGTAATTACAATAGAGTGATAATTACAATTTTATCCCATTATTTTGTAGTGCTTAAGCACATCCTTAGTAAAATGTATATAAATGTCTACTAACAAAATGTAATATATATCTACATTTTATTTAAAATCCTGTTCGAGTTTATATTGCTAGTTAACAGAGCACGAACTTAATTGGGAAATAATTAAAAAGCTATTTCTTTTACTAAATAAATTATATTATTAAAAGAATAGTTTTGTTTTTTTATTTTATATAAAATCAATAAAAACTCACACATGAAAATATTTAAACTCAAGACATTACGATTTTTAGATATTCAATTTTATCATTTCAATCAAAGTTTCATTTGTTTCTTACATAAATAAATATATTTATTACATAATTTTATTTATCATAATTTAATATAAATTTCGAAAGGTTTTATCATTATAAATAGAGTATAAACACGAATAGTACAAATTATAAATAAAAGTCCAAGCAACGACAAAGTAGAATCCACACATCACTAGCTCAATGATGACAATGAGGTGGAACGAATTTTTTACCCCTTCGACCTAAACCCAAAGTTCTACTATCGACTCCCAAACTCGCCTTAACTTGTCTTAAAAAGTTAAACCCACCCTACCCAAATTTTATTTCTTCAAACAAATTATTTGATTATAAACTAGTAGACTCAGGATCCCTTCGAATGGGTGGTGCGTTTATCTGCGATTAGCGTAAAAATAATGATGGCGATAAAATTAGATATTATAACGATATTATAACGTGAGATAAAAAAAGTTAAACACACTACATTAAAAGTAAACGCCCATCCAAAAGTAACCTCAATTTGTTTGTTTGATATGTTGAAGATCTTGCCATCTAATCTGAATTTGCTAACAAAATTTGATGCAATTACTTTATACACAACTTTAAAGCTTCAGATGAGTGGATGCCATACTAGTGGACAGTGGGGAAGGGAGAAATTATGAAAAAAAAGGTAAATTACATTTAAGGTCATTAAATTATTAATAAGTTTATATTTTGATCCCTCACCTTAAAGAAAATACAAAATATCACTAAATTACTCAAAAATTTTCATTTAAGTCTTAAATTTTAAAATATTACTAATATTAATCATTAATTATCTTATTTAGATTCCAAAATTATTATTTTAGAAATTTTTAAAAATTTTAACTTTCTTTATATGTTCTTTAGAATATTTTTATAATTTTTTAAAAATATAAATTTTGAATTTTTATAAATATTTTAATTTTTAAAATTTATTTTGAATTTTTTAAAATTATTTTGATTTTTTTTGTAATTTTTGTTGAAAGAGAGACCAATTTGCTCATTTTCAAAATTAATAAGGATCAAAAGGGTATTTACACCAATCTATTTTTTGAAATTATTCGAACTGTGAAATTCAACTTGACTCGAACTTGAATTACTTATTTGAGTTGACTCAAAAAAATCGAATAACTCGAAACTCAAAATATTTTTCGATTTCTCGAATCGAATCAAATTTTATTCACTCTACTTATTCCGTTTCACATTTTCATTTTCTAATATTTAATTGTGATTTAGCTTAATACCAATATTAGCCCCCCTTCATTATTAGCATAATAATATAATTATCATTTTTCTTCACAGGTTAAAATTAATTAAGGGTTTTTTTGGATGGATTTTTATTTTCAGTATAGTGTGTTTAGTTTTTTTTTTTATTTCATGCTATAATATCGTTATAGTATTTTATTTCATCGTCACCATTATTTTTACACTAGCCGTAAGTAAACACACTGCTCATTGAAGAGACAAAACACACCAAAAACAAAGTTTACATGGTTTCGGAAGAAGCTTGAAGTTTACTTTTCTAATATGGCGTAAACAGGATGATTGTGTAAAAAGGGATTGGAACTTATTCCACTTCCATCTAGTGATTATACTCAAATAGGGAATTTATAAAAACAACTGATTAAAAAATTATGCCTTTATTTCAGATAAACCCAGAAAACATTTCCAATCATTTCTGTAATTTATGTTATACAAAATATTATGAGATTTGTAATAATTTAGGTAAAAAATATTATCGAGGTTTTTATATTAAAAGTCGAATTTTTATTTTTACTTAAAAAATGGGTAAATTAGCTATTATACGTTAGATTAAAAAATAAATTGATTTTTTTGTTAAAAGTTTTATCCATTTGTACTGTTAAAAATTTGTGTGATTGATGAAATAATCAGATAGTGACATATGACATATCATGTGTACCTCATGCTAATGTATAAGGACTAATTTTTAACGAAGGACTAGTTTGTTCTTTGATCTAATATATAAGGACTAATTTGCCCATTTATGAATAGAGAGAGTAAAATATAATCTGACTCCTAATACAAAAACCTTTGTTATGTAATTACATAAAATATTACAAATTGTGTAAAAGAATAATGTTTCATATAATTGGATAATATTTAGTGTAATTACACAAAAACATTAAAAAAGCTATAATAATTTATATAATTAAATACTATTTTGTTGGGAGATGAAAAATTTTTCAGGTAAACTATACTCAATATCACTCAATTATAAGTAAGTTTGCACTTTGGTCATTTAATTTCAAAAAGTTACAAGTTGGTTATTGGCCTATTAACTAGGTAATGGACGTTAGATGTGGGATGCATAAATTTACAATTGGTCACTCAACTATTAGTAAATTTACAATTTGGTCACTCAATTTCAAGAAATTTACTAGTTTGTCACTAAATTGTTAGTAAGCTTACAAGTTTGCACTTTGGCCGCTCAATCTTTACACCAATACTCCCTAACCCAATAATCTAAACGATATAACAACAACATAAGCCCTATACCTAGAAAAGCTACTATCAACCCTATGCCTCACCTCTAATCCAATCAACTCAAAAAACCATTCTTAACCCACTCACCATTTCCCCTTGAGCCAAAATCATAACCCAAAAGAATCCACAATCAAGTTATTCATGCACCATTGTACATGGACTAAAGTGAAATTTCACATTTTTATGGAGGAGGGGTCTAGATGCAATTTTACCATTATTAGTACATTTTTGGAGACATGATAATGGGATTAAAATTTTCATGCAATGAGGTGTAAATGAGAGAAAATTAATGGTAATTAAGCATGAAATGTGTTGAAATGTGATTGGTTGATAAGATAATAATGAATTTGAAGGAAGAAGAAAAGTGTAGAACTATATACAATTTGGGAACGTGGAAACAAGGACAACAATGAAAGGAAAATAAAGAAAGAAAAAAAGAGAAAGAAAAGTTTTCCATAAATTTTCTTAAAGTCTACCTTAAAACCATAGTTAAACTTCATCATCTAGAGTGACATGAGATCATTTTCTATTATAGTAACCAATTACTTGAAGAAGAAAGTGAAGGAAAGGCTCAAGAAAGTGATGAGAAATATATGATTTTATGATTTTCTCAAGATTTTCATGTTATTTGGAAGTGAAATAATGTAGAGATTATATTGAAAATATGATGTTGATTATGTTTCAAGTATTTATGTATGAAGGGAAAGAAGTTGAAAAAGGAAAAAAAAATGAAGCTTTGGATTGAAAGAGTTGAATTCAAGTACTTAATTGAGTTTATGTTTGCTTACCTTAATTTAGATGTTTGAATATTTAAATTTAATATGAAATAACTAAGTAAGATATTAGTTTAAAAGTATACTATGAAGAATGAAGTTTAGAATTTACATGATAAATTAAATTATTGTAAGAATTATGTTTAAATAGAAGTAAGACATGAATGTCAAATTTACAAGTATGATAATTGAATATATTTATGAAATAGAATATGATTATGATTATGAATTTAATAGTGAATATATACATATATAAGCATGTTAGTAAAATAGGAGAGAAGAGAATTTTATATGTGCATATGAATCAAAAAGAAAATAAATAAAAGTTAGTATAAGCTTTAAGAATTAATACAAGTTAAATATAATAATTTGAATGAAGACAAGTATGGTAAATGATATGTAATATGCTTTTTTGTGTAATGAGGGGTCAGGGATTTTGTTGAGAAAAGGTTTGGTAAAATGAGGGTATTGTCATACCCAAAACCTGAAAATCATCGTCGGTTAGGGTCCCGATTCCCTATCCATTTGTCATTATTCATTCTTTAAAATCATGTCATTCGAGCTTACATTATTAAAGAGATACACCCAACACGCCATAATTTATCAATTAATTATAACTACCATTCATCAAGGGCAAAAAGGTCATTTCAAAGATTTTTGGATACTTTTACTGATACCTGTTGGACAAGTATCGGTAGTTGTCAAGTCAGTAACCAACTTAAGAAACAATGCAGACTTCTATTGATACCCTTGACAATTCTATCGATACAAGTGAGGCAACTACCGAACTAAAAACTCCAGAGAACTAAGAAGTGTTACCTTGTAACTTCTACTAATACAAGTACATAGACTACCGATACTTCTAAGTACAAAACTACCGATACCTTCTATACAATTACCGATACAACCCAAGTCAATGAATAACCTCTCTCCTATCTTGCACTTCTACCAATACATACATGAGGTCTACCGAAACAAGTATGCAGAACCTTAAGAATCATGCCAATATACAAGTTTATCAACATAAATCATTCTTAGCTTCAACATACATTAAGCCATTTCAAAATACATATTTTCCAAGTCATTACTTTGTGCTTCTAACTTAACAAACATACTTCACTACATTCCATATTCCATCAAGCATAACAATGCCATCACAATCTCAATACAAAAAGCAAAAGATAACATCATCCTAGTACATGCCATAAAACCAAGTGGTGTAAAAACTATCAAACGAGCTCCGCGATAGTGTGACTTCGAGGAGATGATCCGATCTTCAAGTAGCAAGGTAAATCTACAAGGTAATAATAACATCTTTGGTAAGCTTCATAGCTTAGTAAGTTCGAAGAGTTTAAAGAGTTACCAATCATATGCATAAGCAGTTATAAATCAAACAAGGTAGCATAAACTGTTGCTTCTTCAAGCCATATTAAGCATTTCAACTTTTTTGTCTATAGCTTTTTTTTGGTTACCAGTATTCGATGCTGCTCACAAGAGCTGTCGAGGACTCACAACATATGCAGTACCCCAGCCATCGATATGATGTATGTTTATAAATTGTCCCCTAACGGTGCTACTCACACGAGCTGTCAAGAATATGTAGTTAAGCATAAATCCCAACCATCGTTGTCAAGAATATGTAGTTAAGCATTTCAACTTTTTTATCTATAGCTTTTTTTTGGTTACTAGTATTCGATGCTGCTCACAAGAGCTGTCGAGGACTCGCAACATATGCAGTACCCCAGCCATCGATATGATGTATGTTTATAAATTGTCCCCTAACGGTGCTACTCACACGAGCTGTCAAGAATATGTAGTTAAGCATAAATCCCAACCATTGTAAGGCCTATAATCCATTTAGGATTTCATATTTCTTTTTTGACTCACAATGTTGTTCACACGAGCTGTTGAAGACTCGCAACATATGCGGTACCCCAACCATTGTGTCAGTTTCATTTCAACGACTTAAAGTCTACTATCTCTTTCGTTTCAATTCTTCAAGTCTTGTTGAACAACGGTCTTCCAATTGACAACATAGATAAGATGCACATAAGAGATATGTAGATACAAATTTACGTTACAAACTTACCAGACTAAATTGTAGTTATGATTAGACTTTAGGGACTACTCCGCTAATTTCCCTTTTTCACGATCTGAAACACGATCGTAGTCTACATCCACAAATCACCAAATTCTCACATTAAATCACATAATTGAATCATTCAACACAATTTATGTAACACCCAAAACCCGAAAATCGTTATTGGTTCGGGTTTCGATGTCTTATTATTCATTTATCAATATTCATCTTTAACATCATATTATTTAACTTTATTTATTAAAGAATTTTACTTACACGTTATATATATTGTCATTTAACCATAAACACAACTCAACAAGGGCAAAATGACATTTTCAATATTTTTTGGAGACTTTTATCGGTACTTGATGGACAAGTATTGGTAGTTAGCCAAGTCAGTAAACAATTCAAAAACTATGCAAATTTCTATTGGTATTTGTGCTAGTTCTACCGATACAAGTATAACTTCTATCGATACAAGTGATGCATCTACCGATACTAAAAACTCCAGAGAGCTAAAATTCTCACCCTACAACTTCTACCGATACAAGTATACAAACTACCGATACGTCTAAACACATAACTACTAAAACTTGCAATTCAACTACCGATACAACCCAAGTCAGTGAACAAACTCACTCCTACCCTATACTTCTATCGATACATGCATAAGTTCTACCGGAACAAGTGCAGAATCTCAAGAATTATGCCCAAAACACAAGTTTAACAACTCAAGCATACACAACTCCAATTTTCACGTCATGCATATCCACATTCAACATAATAAGATTTTATCATCTCTAATACAAAAACAAAAGATAATATCATCCTAGTACATTCCATAAGACTGAGTGATGCCAAAAACTACCAACAAACTTCACGATAGTGTGACTTCAAAGAGACGACGATGATTCGATCTTCAATCAGCAAAACGATCTACAAAACAACAACAACAACAACAACTGTGGTAAGCTTCATAGCTTAGTAAGTTCGATAGTTTAAGGAGCTACTAACATTGTAATAAGCAACAATGGCTCCAACGAGCCAAGATAATTCCTTTGTTTTTTGAGTTAAATGCAACTTCATTTCCCTGTTTATAACTTTCTGTTACCAGTACTCGATGCTTCTCACACGAGCTGTCGAGGACTTGCAACATATGCGGTACCCCAACCATCGGTACGATGTCTGTCTGCACTATAAACAGTTCCCTAACGATGCTGCTCACACGAGCTGTCGAGAGTATGCTCAAAGCATAAGTCCCAACCATCGAAGGGTCTATAATCCATTTAGGATTCATATATCTTTTTCAAATCAAGATGCTGCTCACACGAGCTGTCGAGGACTCGCAACATATGTAGTACCCCAACCATTGCGTTGATACTTTTTCAACAGCATAAAGCTTATTATCTCTTTCGTTTCACTTTCTCAATCATCTTCAGTTCCGGATGCTTACGATTTGCTAAACATTGAAAAAATACTTACAAGAAATATTAAGTGAGATTTACATTACGAACTTACCGGGTTGAATTGCAGTTGATGAAAGACTTCAGGGACTAATCCATTAATTTCCCTTTTTCACTATCCGTAACACGATCGTAGTCTACATCCAAAAATCATTCAATTTCTTGCATTAAAACACTCAATCAGATCATATAACATAACTCAATTCTTTTTGGTAAATTTATGATTTCACCTCTAACCTTTTACTTTTATTCATTTTAGTCCTTAAACACGATACATGTAAAATAACCTTTCCTCTTACACAACCAACACCAGCCGAACAATCATAGGTTTCCAAAATTCCTTAAACTTCAATTATTTCATACCAAATACACACAAATTTCTCTATTTATCATGTTAGTCTTAACCCTAATTCCATCCAAAATTACTTTACAAAAAGATCTAACCCAAGCATCAAACATTCAAATATATCAAAAGCTTTCAAGAACAAACATTTTCAACAATGACAAGTTTTATAACATTTGAAAGATTCACAAATTAGTCCTTTCATAAACTAGATTAAGCTAATACGGACTCAAAAACATAAAAATTACTAAAAACGAACAAGGTTTCGTTACTCAAATCAAAGCTCAAAGATTGAATGTATAAACCCTAACTTTCTCTCTTTTAGCCATGAGTGAAGAGGAAGATGAAGTGAAAATGATAATATTTTCACTAAATTTTCTTTTAATTTAATATATATACTAACGACAATTTTGTAATTTTTAAGACTTTCATCATTTAGTCTTAATTAATCACTTTTAATCTTAATTAAACATATTTACACTTAATATAAACCATACTAATCCACTCACTAACACTCCTTTGGTTAATGTACTCATTTGATCTTTCTAATTAAACATCTATACTTTTGCACCTATTACGATTTAGTCCTTTCTATTCAATTAACTATCTAATCAATAAAATTTCTGAATCAAAATTTAATACGATGCATATAACACCATAAATATTAAAATAAATAAATAAATTTACGACTGGACTCATCGGATTTGTGATTTCGAAATCACTGTTTCTGATACCACTAAAAATCGGGCTGTTACAATTTAATCCTTTTTGGGAAAATTATAGTTTTACCCTTAATACTTTCCTTTTATTCAATCTAGTCATTTCAACACAAAACCTGCAAAATAACCATTTTCTTACACAATGAACCTTAACCGAATTTTCTTGGGTGTTTACTCAACCCCCTTCACACATTCATTTGCACAATAATACATGTATTTCATCATTTTCACATTTTAGTCTCTAAACTCTAATTTCATCAAAAATCTATTTACAAAAAGATCTAACCCAAACATCAAATATTCAAATCTATCAAAAGGTTTCAAGAACAAGCATTTTCAATAATGGCAAGTTTCATAACATTTGACGGATTTACAAATTAGTCCTTGCATAAGCTAATTTAAGCTGATACGGACTAAAAAACAAAAAAATTACTAAGAACGAATAAGAAATCACTCACCAATCGAAGCTCTAAATTTTGGTTGATTTTAAGCTTTTTCTTTTAGGGTTTTGGTTGAAGAGGATGAAGAAAAGAAATGAAAATAGAAAATTCTACTTAGTTTTACTTACTTATTTCCAAATTACTATTTTGCCCTTTATGAAATAACATGATTTCCACCATATTTTAACTCATGACCATCCACTATATCCTTTTAGGGTATTTTATGATTTAAGGACCTCCCTTGGTCTTCCTTTTACGACTTAACCTATTTAATCAATGATTTCCTACCTTTTGTAACTTTTACGATTTAATCCTTTTTACTTAATTAACTATCTAAACGATAGAATTTTTTAACCAAAATTTAATACTATGTTAACCACATTATAAACGTATAAATAAATAAATTCACGACTCGACTTGTCGGAGTTGTGATCTCGAAATCATTGTTTCCGACACCACTGAAAATCGGGTTGTTACAGGTATTGACAGGTTGAGGGAGTTTTAGAGTTCTGTTTATGCTTATGTTCTTCGGAGCATGGTGTGTTGGTTGGAGTCTGGAATTCTGTTATCAAAGTTTCATCAAAGGTCAAGAGTTTTATTTTGGCCTAAGACTCTGGGAGTTTTGTTACCAAAATTCTAATTATGCTCATGATTTGTTAATGATACATGTGACACATGTGAACACGTATGAAACTATAAGATCAGATGATAGAAATGAATAATGAATTTAATTAAATGATTTATTAATTGAATAGTGAAATGCATGAATTAAGTAATATAATGTTATTAGATAGTATAGGTAACTTATTAATTTATTTTAGCTTAAATTATTTAATTATGTTTAAATGAATGTATGGTAATTAGCTACATATTCAATTAGGTACTTACGAAGTTATTCACGTAGCTTAACGTGTTTGTTTTAAACGCGTAGGTGAAAGAAAATAGATAGAAGATACGATGAGTACTTCTTCACGAGGATCACATCAACTCTCAAAGGTTCAAGACTCTTTCAATATATGATTTTGGATTTAGAAAAATGACATGTACATCGATCAACTTAAAGTTTATATATGAGTCTTTGGTAGTGGCACTAAGCAAGATTTACAGATTGAAATTGGAAATTTTAATGTGACATTTCTTATCCGGATCTATTATTGAATCAAGTAAGAGGTGTTACAATGGAGGTTCAAGCCAAAAGGTTAAGGAGAAAGCCTTGTTGAGAAAAGGAACATATCGGAGCCAAGTGACCATTCAACAATAGTGGACGAAGATTGGAATGCTTTTTATTAGGGCTTTGTGTTTAATCAATAAAGTTTCAAGCCATTTCAAGAAAAATTAAACCATAAAAATGAAAAAGGTGGAAAAAAGCTCTAATACAACGTGTTTCTTTGTCGAAGGAGGAGATCGAACGATAGTGAGATTATTAGAATACAACTATAAGATAGGTCCCTAAAACCCTAATTTTTTTTATCTTTTAGTGACCAAATTTTAATTTTTTTTAAAATTGAGTGATCAAAGTGTAAACTTACTAATAATTGAGTGACCTTGGGTGTAATTTACTTTATGATAAATAGTGAGTTAATAAACACATTAAACATCCCTTACTAAATTAATGAGCCAATGATAACTTGTAATTTTTTAAAATTAAATGATCAAAGTGTAAACTTACTCATAGTTGAACCAAATTTATTTTAGAAAGCCTGTATTAAGGGGTTGAAGAATTGCAATGGTGGATTGGTTTTGATGCGAGAATGAGGTTGAAATTAGAATCATTATTACTAAATTTTGGAAGGAGACAATTATTGTTTCACCAAAAACTTATGATGAATGAATGAAGGGTGGACTTTGACATTTCTAGCCTAAAATCTTTACCAATTTGCTCTTATTCTAAATGTTGAAATCCTAACACTATTCCTTAATTTTGACTTGTTTTTCTTTGTAAGTTGTCTATAAAATTATTTTAAATTTTTTTATGAACAAAAACAAGCATGTCCCTGTTAATTGCATTGATGAAAATGTTTATTTATTTATTTTTTTTAATAATAATAAGTTAGTAGAATGTGGATTACTACATACTCTCAAATGTCAAAAGAAATTGAAAAAAGGAAATTATTTTTTTGCCCTCAAACTCAACACGAGTAAAGTATATGACAAAGTCTAAGAAAAAGAAAGTTATAGTGATTTGGTGGTATTTTCTAAGGGTGAGTATTCGATCGAATCGAGTAAAAAAATTTCGAGTTAAGCGGGTTGATGAGTCTCATTTTATCATTCTAACTCGATTTGAAATTTTTTTTTCAAATTGAGTTGAGTGAAACGAAATTCGGGTCAAGTCAATTTGAGTGAAATTATTTGAGTTAAATTAAAAAATTAAACATGTCAAATTATTTTTTTACAATATAATTAATTCAATATTAGAACACCTAAATTTGAAATCATATATATTTGAAAACTTCATCAAAGCAAACTAAGAGAAAACATAAAATATTTGGGTTCTAAAAATAGTTATTTTAGAAATTTTTAAAATTTTTTATATATTCTTTAGGATTTTTATTTTTTTAGAATTTGTATATTTTTTAAATATAAAATTTAAATTTTTATAAATATTTTGAATTTTAAAAATTATTTTAAATTTTTTGAAAATTATTTTGAATTTTTTTAATTTTTGTTGAGAGAAATTAATTTGTTCATCTTCAAAATTAATAGAAATTAAAAAGATATTTACACCAATATAATATTTGAATTATAAAATTTAACTCAATTTAATCTCGAAATCCTAAATTTAAATTACTTATTCGAGTTGATTTAAAAACTTTTAATGAGTCGCTTTAAATTAAATTCACCTAGTAGCTGTTACATGAACAACATAAGAAGGCCATTTATGTCATCACGTGAGTCTCACATGCTTTCATGCCATCCTTATAGCAGATCTCCCAAAGTTATGGACGGTGCATTAACTTCATAGTTTTTCTTCTTTCTCTATACATCACAAGTATCGATTTGTATTAAAAAAAAATCAAAATTATATATAAATTTTATTTCGTGTGATTTTATACATGAAAATTTTAATTTAATTTGTTTTTCATAAATTACTCATAATATTATCGAATTAATATCATTTTATATTAATATGTTGTGTACACAAATAATTATATTAATTTAATGTGAAAATAAATGTAAATATTTATTTCTTTAAACGCATATGCTTGAATTGAAATAAAATTTTCATGCATATATATTAACTACAATTCAAGTTTTATGTGTATAATTACACTAAATCAAGTTTATGTATCGAATTGCACATTAAACCAAACATCATGTATAAATTTGGTATTTGACCTTATTTGATTGTTTTTAATATTATATGGAATAAATTGAATCATTTAATAATAGAGAGACTAATTTAACTTGATTCCTATAATAGAGGGACCTGCCAAACATATTCACCTATATATATTCTTCAATTGCAAAAAAAAAAACCCAAAAGGACATTATGTGCAATTTATCCCTTAATAAATTTATTCCGAAAACAGTTAATAATAGAATAAAGAAATTAAATTTTAATACTAATGATATCTACTCCATTTTCCGAGATCTGCACAGTCGTCATCCCTCGCTGAACAGTTTATTTTATTATTTAAAATACTAAATATTTTATATATTTTGATAATTTAAAATAAAGTATTTATTTAAAAGTAAGAAAAATATTATCATTTCAATTTAAAAGGGCTTGTTTAAATAAAAAAGAAGAAGGATGATTTAGTTTTAGTTCAATTGGTATAAATATTATTATTAATGTAAAAGGATGTAAGTTCGAATATACTGAAACGTATTATCATCTTATTTATGGGTTGGAGAGGGGCTATAAGTAGTTTTAAGCATTGTGTAAAAAAAAAACAGATATAATCAAGACCTATAATGACATTGCTAAAAAAAACTTAAAACAAATAATTGTTTAAAGAAAAGTCGTTGGTGCAAAGTAGACTTGATTATGGATCAAGTTGGACTGATGTAAAATATTAAGTCCGAATCTGGTTCAATTCAGTTCGAAAAATGAGTCTAAAATTATGTCCAAGCCAATTTCAGATTAAAAATGCTAAATCCAAGCTTGACCCAATCCGCTTGTATTAATTTTTTAGATTATTTTTTATGTATAAAAGCAAATTTAAAAAATATAATAGATCAAATAAACTAAAAACATTAAAATATATGTTTCCCAACAAATTGAAAGTACATTAGACAAAGTCTGTATACTTAA
Organism: Kokia cookei; assembly: GCA_039519145.1. Lineage (NCBI taxonomy): Eukaryota > Viridiplantae > Streptophyta > Magnoliopsida > Malvales > Malvaceae > Kokia > Kokia cookei. The sequence continues at coordinate 33,605,711 of CM076899.1, read as the reverse complement.
ATAATACTAAGATAATTATAATTTAGAAATCAAATGTCTTTAAAATAGTAGCAAAATTAACAATAAAACAAAAGCTATACAATATTTAAATAATAACAATAAAATAATAGTAATATAATAGTGAAATGATAGCAAAACAACAATAAAACAATTGATTCGACTTGGGGCCAAAAAACCCTACTTTATGCTCGGACTGTTTAGAAAATAAATCTTATTTTTTATTCAAATCTATTTTTCATATTCATATTTTTACCCTAACCCTGTCAATTTTCAAATGATCCTTCGAGTTTGAATGAATAATTTGATGTATAATCAAGTCTAGTGTGAAGCCAAACTTCTGCTATGATCGTGCTCTAATAATTGGTCACTAATTGGAGTCGTGTTGGTGAATGGGTTAGGGTAGGTTTGAGAGGAAAGGGAATAAGACCATGGTTAGACGTGGCATTCCAGCTAACAGTGGTGCTGGGAGGACTTGTAAAGTGCAATTTTGGCTACAACTCGAGAGGCAAATCCATTGTGCATGAATATGGTAATATTGTTACACAGTCTCTGGGTAGGGACATGGCTGCTACAACATAAAGGCAAAGGTCCATCACTGCTCAAAGGGAACCGGAGTCGAGAGTTACATGGATATCTAACAAGAAGATGGGTACGGCTTTGGTTGGCAATCTTGGGATAGTGGCTGTGGCTGGCTACTATGGGTTTGAGGCCTCAAATGCATTCTGACCTCATGCTGATGGTCCCCAGCTCCATGCATTTATTAATTATTATAGCTACCTACTTCCCATTTCCCTTCCTAATCTCAACACCTACCTACCTCCCAACATTATTTACAGTCAACGTGCTTTGCGTGGAACCTTTCATTCCTATAAAATTATACTTTCTACTTTCTACTATTAGTAATTTTATATTGTTTTTTCTTTTTAAATATAAATAATATAACTTTTTTACAACTAAATGTCAATTTCATTAGAAAAGTGGGTTACTTGTTGGGTTTAGCTTTGATGGTTCAATTCTCCCTTTTTTATTATTATTTTCAAAAATTGGTTTTTGCAAAGTTGTATTGATAGAGACATAACTTTAGTTGAAAAGTGTTACTAAATAACATATCTAATGGCAAAAGACTTGTTACTTTAATTGTAATTTTACACATTTCTATATATGCTTTCTTTACTACTCTGACTTGGGTGTTCATGAACTTATGTATCTTAGAAGTATAGTAAAGAACTTTTAAGGTGTGAATTGAGTCTTAAAATTTAATTGGTATTGGTATTGTTATTAATATAGGAGGACGTAGTTCAAGTTTGTTGAAGTGTATTATTCTTTTATTTAAAAGTTGAAAAGAGAAATTGTATCAAAAAGAACAAAGATAAATTAAAAAATATATTAAAAAACTTTTAAAGAAAATATTTTCGTGTTTCAAAATTTTAATATGTATTCTTACAATATCTTGAGACTTTTTTTTATAAAAGTAATTCTTACAATCATATTTGATAAATTAAAATTGACTATTAAATCCAAAATTCATGGATAAAAGTAGTTTATATATATATATTTAATGCTAAATTTTGACGCAAAAGGTCATTATGAAATTAATTAAGAAAAAATTGTTATTAATTGGATAAATAGATTATGAAATGTTGAATAGGATTCATATTTTAGTTAAATTTTAGAAATAATCTTTCATTTAAACTTTATTTATATGTTTAAATCAAACTCTTATTAGTGTAGATTATTTTATTATTATTTGAACTAAGAATTTAGCCTATAAATAAATTCTTTTACAATCTTAAAAAATACACCCATTAGAAATTAGAACTCATAACACTTTTGGAGAATTTTGTGTTTATATTTTGAGGGTTATTTGTTTTTGGGTTTCGAGGTTTAATTAGTTTTTATCTCCATCTTTTGTACTGTAACATCCGCGTTTTTGAACCGGAGTTGGAACAGTAATAGTGTCGAGTTAAGAGTTAGAATATGTGGTTAAAATAAGAAGATTAGGAAAAATTAAGGATTAATTAGAAATTGTGAGAAAGCATGAGGGACTAAATAGCAATTTAGCCAAAATGAAATATAAGTCATTATGGGAATTATAGTGATTAAGGAGGGGCAAAAGAGTAATTTGGTGGAAGATATTTTTGGAGGCAATGTTTTGGGCCAAAGTGTAAAGTTGGAAGGCCCAAGGACTAAAAGTGGAATTTTACCATTATTAAAGAAAGATATTTTTATAAAGAGAAATTGATAGAAAAATCTAGAGAAATGAAGAAAAGAAATTATGAAAAGGCTATAAAAGTCATCAGCCATTGTGCTTCACGTTAGTCACCATTTTTCCACCATTTCAACTTTTGCTTTTCTTACAAATTAGTCCTTTTTCACCAAATACAAACCAATTAAGCTAGTTTCTTCCGAATTTCTTCAAGATTAGTGAATAAAATTAATAGAGAAGTGTAGTAGCTATCCAATTGTTAAAAGAAATGCATCCATACTTGTCTTGGAGGAGAAACAAAATGGGAATTAGTGTTGAATACAAGTGCTTAAGGTAAGAAAGCTAAACTCCTCTTTAAATACATGTTAGTTTTGGTTTAGAAACATTGATTATGATATGTTAGAATGATTTTAATGTGAATATATGTGTTTTGTATGGAGTTGAAGAGAAAGAAAAGAAGGAGAATGACTCAATTGAAGAGAAAGGAAAAGAGAAGATCAAAGAGGGAAAGAAACCTTTCTACAAGAGTTGTAAGTACTACAAGTATTAAAAGGTTTAGAATTAATTAAGTTAAAGTGTTTATAATTTTAACATATATGGTTAATTATGATAAAAATGATATGTTTAATTATAGATGTTAATTATGGATGATTAAATGAAATTTAGTGTAAAGAGACATGAAAAAGGAAGCATGTCCATTAAAACAGTTTGGACAGAACAGAGGACTAACTTCGAAAATTCACCAAAAATTGTATAAAAAGAGTTAAGAGTTGAATTAAATATGTAATTAAAGCTTATTAAATGTAGTTTAATATGGAAGAAACAGTGAAAGAAAAGGAATTGTACATTCTGAGATATACTAGTTTTAGTGTAACAAGGTCAGAGTGGATTCGAGTTCCCCTGTTCTGACTTTGAAAATCATAGAAAAATGTAAACAAATTATTAGAGACTGAAATTTATATGGTTAATTCTATGATGAGTCTATTTTCAAAAGAAACAGACGAGAAAATTATTGGATTCCTGTACTAAAAGATAAATAATTTTTAGTAAAGAAAGGTCAAAACTGTTAGGCAACAGAGAAGGGGTAAATTGAAAGAATTTACTTACAAATTGGCTAAAGTAAAAATTCAGAAATTTTTATGGTAAAAATATATTTGAGTCTAATTTCAGAATCATCAAGCGGATTATAATTTTGAATTCTGTAGCTCAAGATATAAATAATTTAGTGACTATGACTCAAATGGACAGTTTTGAAAATTGATGTGAAAATAAGAGTAAAGAGGTATATGATGATATATATGTGATGAACAATGTATATGTGAAATATTATGTGCTTAATTATAAATATTGATTATATGATAAGATGATGATATTGTGAAAGCCATTGAGGAAATAAAGGTGAGAAATACATGATTATGTATATGTGATGAAAAATGTATATATGATGTATAAATTGTGAATGATTTGTAATCAAAATTGAAAGTGAAAGTGAAAGTGAAAATGAAATTGGAATTGAAAGTGATATGAATTGTAAATTGAAAATCCCTATTAACTAGTCGGGTTGAGTCGGATATAGTTGGCATGCCATAGGATTGGAAGAGTTCAGGGATACTTCGACCTTGAGTCGATAAGACACTGGGTGTCATTATTTTACTTCGGATAGATTCGATGAGGTACTGGGTACCACTTTACTTCGGCTAGGCCGATGAGACACTGGGTGTCACTTTATTGCTTCAAACTATCCGATAAGGCATTGGGTGCCATTCTGGTGTGTTTGGTTAGATCCGTGTATCCGCCAAGGTCCGAGTCTTGTTAATAGGGTAAATAATGTGAAAAAGAAAGAATGTGCAAATTGTGACATTGAGGTAAGTGAAATGATAATCACATGAAAGGTAAGTACAATATATGTATAAGAAAGCAAAGAATGATAAAACTAAGTAAGATAAGAGATTGGAATGGCTAAAATGTGAAATGAGGAAGAATATGTGAATTCATAACACTATTGTAAGTTAAACGTTATACACATAAAAATATATGTATTTTACATGAATAAATAATTATATGAATGAGTTTGAAATGTGTGATTAAAAGATAAATGATTAATGACTCTTGTAGTACTTACTAAGCCTTTATCGGCTTAACGCGTTTATTTCAACGCGTAGGTATAAGACCTCTGAGAAGCTAAGGTTGGATTAAGTGTCTCTCATCAAATCACATCAATATTGGAAGATTGCAAGACAAGGTGTATTTATTTTGTGTGAAATGGCATGTACAAATGGTACTTATATGTTCTCAATGAATGAGTTATAAATGTTATTTTGGAATACTTTGAACTTATGAAATGAGATAATGAAATTGTGTTTTGGACTGAATTAACTTATTGGTAAAGTTTTTATATAATTTCAGGGGGTTAGTTTGAAGTTTCTAGTTATATTTCTTGATTTTAGAATAGAGGTATCGATATTTTATGGTGGTATCGATATTTGCCATGTTTTGAGTAAAAATTACATTTTCATTATTTTCAAACTAGTTTTAAGTCTCAATTTTGATTATACTTGATTATTTTGTGATATTTTGAGTAAAACGATTCAATTACACAGCATTTGAAAGAAAATTTTGTTATACTCGTTTTTAATTCTCTGACACTGTATGTAATACTCTTATACCGGGTTTATACGTGTGAACCGGGTGTAGGGGTGTTACATGTACTCTTCGTTATTTTGCCATTATAGTAAAATTATCTTTACCCGTGATTTTTTTATCCTCTTCGGAGAGATTTTAATGCTTTCAGTGTATTTGATATATTATATTTTAAAAAATTATTTTTATATAAAAATAATAATCTAAAAAATTTTAATACGAGTGGACCAAGCTTGAGTTTAACATTTTTAATCTTGGTCGAGCTCGGACAAAATTTTAAGCTCATTTTCGAGCTGAGCCTAAAAAATAACCTAAAAATTTGAATTGATTCGGCTTAAACCCAATTCGGTCCGACCACAATCAGGTCTAGTGTTGTACTTACAAAAAGTTATTTCCCTTTTTGTTGACTCTATTTACCTTTCCTTTATATCAATCTCTATTTTATTCAAACAAAGTTTCAATTTATGATATAATGACTTTTTTTTGCCTTATAACTTTATCAAAAAAATTATTTTAGCCTTTTATTTAATTTCTCGTCTCTTTTAGCCATTAAGTTTATATATATATATTGTAAAAATCTCAAAATAGATAAAAAAAATTAATATTTATTAACTTTGTTGATGAGATACACGTGGATTGTCATGTGGATAACATGTCAATATTTAATTAATTTTTAGAAATTTTAAAAATATTTTTTATAATTTTCATACTTTTTAATAATTTTAATAATTTTAATTTTTAAATTTAAAAAAATTAATTAAATATTAGCGTGTCATCCATGTGGCAACCCACATGTATTGTCACATTAACAAAGTGAAAAAATATTAACTTTTTCATTCATTTTAAAATGATTTGACGAAAAAAAAAAAAAAAAAACCAGCTTAAGAACTAAAAAGAATGAAAATTTAAATAAAAGATTAAAATATATATTTTTTTAAGTTAAAAGACCAAATAAATCATTATGGCTTATTATCCTTTGCATAATCCATGACAATATGTTTCTTCAATAGTCAAGGCACAACCTTTATGGTTTTTAACTGCTTTCACTTTGGGTTTTTGGATCTATGTCAATGTCCTTAGAGCTGGTATAGAACCCATTGATGGCATATGCAAAGCTTTCACCTTCCAGTTAGCCAGGAAAGAGAGCTCGCCTTGGTGTTGGTGGGTGGAAATTCTAATCAAATCAAACATGTTTTGGATTCAATCTTTGAGCAAGGCAAGATTCAAATCAAGATAGTCACAGACAATCCTGATGAAGGTGAAGGAGATAAAATATGTTACTGACGGATTGGGTTTAAGGGTTTTGATTAAGAACCTCGTTGAAGCTACTACAAAGGTGACATTGCCTATTTTTTTCCTGGGATGATGAAGACAATTAAAATTTTTTTTAAGCTTATATGACGTGACAATTTATTATTGTCTATTTTTTTAATGAATATAATATTTTGATGCAAAATGGATAACAGAAGAATAGTTTAGGTATTATTTGTGATAAAAAAAATGTTTAGGTATCAACTTGAGAAAAATAATATAGTTTAAGTACTAATTTATGGATTAAGCCTTTTTTAAATAAATTAAATGGTTTGACTAACAATTAGACTAATGGAAGTACAAATTTGAGAAAAAAATAATTTAAGTACCATTTATGATTAAAAAAAATTAAGTATTAAAATAAAAAAATTGTGTAATTTAAGTATCAATTTGTAGATTAAACCTATTAGCCTCCATTGCGATTCACTTATTCTTCGTCACTTTTCATCAATGTTCCTTGCTCCTACAATCACCTGCTGTCTATAATGCATTTCTTTTCAATTTTTAAAAGGGTAAATTGCATCATATGTCACCCTAAAATAGAGTTGTTCTTATTTTGGTCACTTTAATTTTTTTTTTTGTCAATTTAATCACTCTAATTATCAAACGAAAGATGAAAGAACCCAACAAGGCTGGTAAAATTAGAAACCAAATCCCCAAAGTCAATCAAGTATTGTAATGCAATTAAAGAGTAGAAAGTTAACTTTAACCCCCAATGGCCCATTATTGGAATTAAGTTTTCAGTTTATGTGGGATTAGATGAAAAAACAGATATCAATGAGGGATGAAATTGATTTAGATTAGAAATGCTGACTTTCTTGATTATCTAACCCTATGTTTGGATTGAATAAAACGAAGAGAAAGAAAAGAAAGGAAGAGTTAATAATTTTTTTTTATTTAAGAAAGAAAGAGTGAAGGGAGCTGAATATAATTTTTTTTTATTACACAATAATTTTTTTTTTCACTGAAATCACGGGAGTTGAATATCTTTACATTCTTTTGAATTACTCAACTTTTATTATCGTAGTTTGAGAGAAAAGCCGAGGAAACCAAATGTATGAGAGACACATGCCTTCTCTTCAAATCAATGCATGTTTAGCTCGAGAAATTTTGGACTACTTGTTGGTGTAAGTGTGAAATAAAGAGAGGTTAGAAAAATACTTTTGAGACAACCAAAAAAAAAGGGTGGTAGGTTGAAGAGAATGAATTGCAGGTGAAAAATGAGGAAGGAAAAGGGAAAGATGAGTTAGAATGGTGGGTGCAAATATTTGTTTGAAAGGTAAATTCATATACAATTTAGTGAAAAATAATAATAAATACTTGTCGTAGATTGTGAAGGACAAATTCTATTAACACAATAAAGGTTTTTTAACATCAATATCAATAGTACATCATGACTAGTTAATAATTGATTTTATCACAACTTAAGCACGACATCTCTGGAGTGATTGCAAGCACTTAATACGATAAGGAAATCAACCTCGAATGATCTAAACTGACGAGCAAAAATCGACAAAAGAATCGAGCATTTATCAAACTAAAAAGGATGACAATAAAATCATCCCTAAAATCACTTATGAAACTAAGGTTACATGCATAAGTAAGACTAAAAAATGTGCTACAAGATCAAATAAAAATTTCTAAAAGACAACACGGATCCAAATCGACTATTGAGATAATTTATTATTCTGGAAAACTACTGTTGGTGGGTGAAGTTTTAGCAAACGACAGACATTGCCATTTGTCTATCACAACTTGTGAAAACAAAAAAATAGTTGTAAAATAAATTTGCAAACTGAAAAGAGATAAGATATGTGGAGTGAATGAGAAAAAAAATAAAGGATTAGTGGGAGAGAGAAAAAAGGAGGACGATAACCAACTTGAAGGCTGACACCGCAGCTGGGCAAAATAAAAGATAAGAAGCAAAGGAGTTAATGACATGAAAACACTATATTATATTATTCGTTGGAGACTATGATTGATGTGGTAGAAAAGACGTACCTAATAAATTTTTTTGAATATATCAGTGTTTTGAATATATCAGTGTGATTACATGATAGTATTTGTTCATATTTCTTAACCTTTTGACAATACACACACACTTTGTACACACAAAAGCTCAAATCCGGATCTCTTAAGATGAACATTATCTTCTTTTCCACTGGAGTCACTCGTTGGTTTCACTTAATATTAGGGTGAGAACAACAAAATGAAGCTTATATCATATTAAAATATTTGCTAAAATATTTGCTAAAGTATAAGGTTCATTCACACTACTATACTTTAGATTTATATCAATTACTAGAATCAAAATAGGTGTTGGTGGGTCGGTCTAGATCTAGACGTGGGCCGACCAGCCGAGTATTAGTATATATAGATGATGAACTGGGTCTGATTGTCTTCCTTTAATGTTTTTTACAATGACTTCTGTGGTCAACAACAGTGAAAATGGCGAACCCCTATAACCCCTCTTGACCAGAACGCCAGCAAAAGAAAATGATGGCAGCAGTTGCTTGGAGGTCTTTATTGCCTGTAATAATGATCTCTATTTTCATGGTATACGAAGAGTGGGTCTCATTCCCTTCTTGCAAACTCCTCCCAAGTACCACTTACAAGTCCCGACAAACATGTCGAGAACGTAGATGATTCGCTGGAGGATTTCAAGGTAATGATGGTTGCCAACTTGCTCTTGCATGGCTCTGAAGCTGGTTTTGTCAACCTCTATTTCAGAGACTATTACATGTCTAAGTTTTTCAAGGTCAATTTTTCTTTTTGTAATCCCTGTTTGCTTATAGCAGTTTCAAGTTTTTTTTAAAGAACTTTATATCCAATGAATTAAGTGAAAGTGATGGTATTTATTGAAATTATGATCTGGGTTCATTGAATTCTTTAGGGAAATGGGATATTTTGTTTTGAAACGTGACTTGACCTTGCTGGATTGGAGGTGTGAAGTTGCCATTGATTTATAATACATTCATTCTTGAGTAGAGATATATAGGGATTCCGAAATGCCCGTGTATTTAAGTTCTTTTTGATTTATTTCTCCTATTCTGGAAGTTGCTAAAATGCGAAAAGGAGAAGCTGGTAAAAAGCTAAACCATGTTGATTAAAGATAAGGAAATAATTAAAATCATAAGGTAATTCAAAGATAGTTGTCCTATATATATGATTATACATTTCTCTGGTCACGGAATAAGCTTATAATTCTTTTTCATTAAAACATTGCTCGGTTTTTGTATTTTTTTTTTCAAAAATTTGAAGTTAAAGATATTGATAATCTTCGCTAATATACAATGCAGAAATCTTTTCGGAGTTTGAACCCTAATATGCTACTTGTCTTAGGTGATGTTTCTGCAAAAGGGTCAGAGTTGCCGAGAACTAAATGGTTATCGGTGCTTCATCAGTTTGATAACATGTTGGGTCCATTTCTTGATCTCCCTTTACATGTTATTCTTGGTGACAGGGATGTTGGAGAGTGTAGTGGTCTTCGGGCAAACTCTGTTAATTGGATAGCTAGGAATTTTCCAGGGTTGGATTCATCGGGATGTGGTGCTTTTGAAATTAGCAATATCAGCTTTGTTTCACTTAATGCTGTGGCGTTGCTTTGTGGTAACAATAAACTCCGTTTTGATGTTGAGAAGGTTATAGAAAGGGAAAGTGTGGATCTACAAATGGAAATAGAAGGCATGGATGAAGCAAACAATGAGTTTGGCATGTTTAGTGAAATGTCCAATGACTTTAGGTGGAGAGTAAATGCAATGAAATCCAGTTCTGGTTCTGTCCTATTACTTCATTTTCCCTTGTATCGGTCAGGGAAGACCCCCATAGGGGAAGGTAGTACTTTCAAGTCTATCATTGATCCATCAGGCAAAGTTCCAGCTTCAGCACAGCGCAAGTAAGTTTGTCTTATCACTGCACTCTTTATGGCTTATCATGGAATAATTCTTTAATGTTAAAAGTTGCATGTCTGCACTTCAGTTTCGGTAATTGGAAGTTAAGGGTATAGTATTGAACCTGCTATCTTAATATTCAGTTTCCAATGGCCAAGTAATTATAGATTGAACTGTCATCTTTCTACTACCTGGTCATGGGAGATCAAGGGGATGGATAATGCTGTTAAATAAATAATTTAAGCAAAATTTTGTGCACTTCTGAGATCTGGGTTAGCATGGCATTCCTTAATCATGTCAATGGAATATATGTATGTAAACTGAATTTTTACCATGTAATATTTTGTTTTTATTTTTATATTCCACTTCTACTGCAAAGCATTTTAATCAATACTTCCAATTTTCTTTTCCTCCAGAGGCTTTTCTGGGACCGGCCCTTATGATCTATCGCAGACTGTCCCAACAAATGCTACTGAATACATTTTTCATGCTCTTAAACCTAGGTAAGCGTCCACTAGAGAATCTGCAAGGAATTTTCTGTTTGCTTGTCTTTGCACTTTCTATTGTTACCTAATTGTACATATGTCTCCTGCTATTATTTAACTGTCTTCAATTACCGATAATAATTCATTTTCCCCTTTTTTGGCATAATTGTATGCTTTGAACAAATTTGATATCTTTTAGATTGCATCTGTGGAGGATTAGATGTTGACTAATTACATTTTGAACAAATTAAGTATCGCATAACAGAACTTATTATTCCCTACTGGCATCTTTGATGTTAGTTAGATATGGCTGCAGGCGCAAAAGTAACGTTGATAAAGTAGCTACATTATTAACTTTGGGAAGCAAATTTGTATTTTTGTCGAATCTCTGTTATTTCCCTTGTTATAGAATTTTCTATTGCTTAAAGAGAATGTTTTCCAGAACTGAAATGGAAGTGGATTTTATGTTGTGACATCAATTTCCCTTTCATTTTCTGTATGTAGTATTATTTTTAGTGCTCACACACAAGAATTTAGTGACCACACTCACCCAGATGGGACTCGAGAGGTAACAATTCCAGCCATGACATGGAAAGTGAGGGATGATCCAGGTTTTATTGTTGCAACCTTCCAAAGGAACAAAAGTGCAGTAAGTGTCACCTATTGCTCTGTTGCTAGGGAATCTCATATATTAATAGCGTATACTTCTGCTCTCGTTCTGTTTCTATTCTTTATTATTGTATCAAACACACTAGAACCAAAATGTTTAAGTTGATTGTTCTGGAATACTTGTCAAACATTCTATGTTGTGCATTATTCACATCAGTGCCATCTTTTAACATAGCTGGTGATTTAACATCATAATCTTATCATATTTCAGGGTTCGCTTTAAACAAAAAAATCTGCTTAGGTGCAGAATGAAAATTTGATACTAGTTCGAGTGCCATTAGTTTTCCTAATTTTGTTATCTGTATAGCTGATATTTGTTAATGAAGTTGTATTGCATTGATTTGCAAGTTATACCTGAATGATAAAGAGTTAAGCGCAATATCTGTTTGGCTAGTATCTGGTTGCAATTTCCTATCTGGTAATGCCTGGCTTCTTGGCTACTCAAATTAACTAGAGATTGTTTAGCAATCAACCTGGTGAATGTGTCAGTCCTCTCTGCTCTTGTTCAGATCATAATTCTGGTATACTCTTTGTTCTCCATAATCAATAAATAAGAACTTTCTTCCTTAACCATCAAACCATCCTCATTGGGTCAGCTAAGGTACTCAGGAAGGCTAAGTTCAAGTTCCCCATTCTTCTGTCTTCAGATGCACACTCTGGAATCCCATAAAATTGTTTCATGGTATTCAGTTTCCCATCCTTGAATACCTAATATATATATATATAGCAACACCGCATGCCTTCCTACCATCCCTCTAGAGTTTTGAATTCCAACTTTGACGTAAACCTCCTCTTCTCACTGCATTTGGTGTCCATATCAAGAAACTGATACAAATCTGATAGGTTTTGGCTTCCTTTTAGTATGGTTCTGGAATACTGTTTGAAGTAGAGGTTTGTTTGAGCGATGGAGAGGAATTTGTAAGAATAGTTTGAGAAGCTGAGCCCATAGCAGAAGTTGAAAACTTTGGGCCTTTTGTAGATTGTGAAGGAAGATGGTTCAGTGCACATTCTCATGTATGTCATTGGTGTTTTGATGAAACTTTGTAGATACCTGAGTAACAGGCAAATTTTCACCTCAATAGTGATGGATTGTGTCTCCTAGTTTTTTAATTCAAAGGATTGGAGCTTATCCTACAATCATAACTGAGATCACCTGGGTTATGGTCACCAAAATAGATGATTTCTGCTAGTGTTAGTCCTCCAGTTTTACATATACTGTATCGATGTCGTCTTCATAGCTCTTTTAAATATAGGTCATGAGCCTCTTTAGCTTCCCTGTGAGCGGCAAGTCCAGACGACCTGTCCCGTCAGTTTGAACAACTTTTGTGACACCATCCGATCTGTTTCTTTTACTATTTTAAGTTTTTACTGCTGCTCAGTGCTCCTTTGTACTTCAGTGTCGAGAAAATGAAAGCTATTATATTGTAGTTTGGTTAAAAAGAAAGAAGAAAGCTATTAATTTAGACCCCATGTTCTTCTACTGTTTGGAAGTTTAGATATATGGATCAAATTAATTGGGTTTAGACGTTTGATTTCATGTTTATTATTCATGTCTTGACAATTTTCAAATCTAATCAATCAAATTATGTAACCATTCTCTTATCGTCTTGCATGTTTCTATTGATAAAGTTGAAATTAAAGAAAGCAATCACCAAAATATTTGTAAACAAGAAATTAAGAACACTGAGAGTGAGCTTAAATAGAGTGGTGATGTGAGAGTGATGAGTTGGGGAGGGGACAGCAGGCTTCTAAGATTACTGCTTTAAGGTTCTGTTTTCATTATTTTATTGCATTGCTTTGTTGCTAATAATCATCACTCATAATTTGCAAGCAAGAGAAAATAATTCTTAAAGGAGACAAAACTGCTTTTTTTATTGGAATAAAAGGATTTTAGATAGACACGGGTTCATTAGGAGTAAAATTTCCTGTGTTTTTGAGAGCCATTCCTTTGTATCATAGGATGACTGTTATCTCAGATTCTTTGTCTTCAATGCTCAAGAAATGAGATCCTTCCTCAATGACCATCAAACCATCTTCATTGGCTGTGCTAAGATGCTCGCAAGGGCTCAACTCAAATTCAACATCAACTGTTTCCCCAGCATTCAGAATAACACTCTGGAATCCAACCAGTTGTTTTTCAGGCCTCCCATTACCAGGTTTTGCTGACCTGACAAATAGCAAAAGTGGATGCCTACCTGCCATATCCCCATGGTTTTGAGCTCTAACTGTGACTGGGATCCTCTTACTGCAAAGTTCTGTTCCTATCTCCGAAACTGGTACGTATTTGATAGCATTTGAGTTCTCAAGCTCAGCCTTTGGAGACTTTACCTGATGGTTTAAATAGACCTTGTTTTGTGCTACAGGGAGAAATTCATAAGAATAGTTTGAGTAGCTCAGACCATAACCAAATTCAAAAACCTTTTGTCCTTGGTAGAACCTGTAAGTGCGTCCAGGATAGCCTGAAGATGGTTCAGGACGCATTCTCATGTCTGTCATCGGTACTTTAACAAAACTCTGTGAATACCAAGTAACCGGTAACCTCCCTCCTGCGTATAAATATGAAGCTTATAGCTTTAGTAAATTTATCTCCGGTATAAGAATGGCTTATTGCCTTTGTTAGCATACAAGCTTTATGAATGAGTATAAGAGTTCACCTGGATTGTGATCACCAAATATAATTTCTGCTAATGCAAGACCTCCAGCTTCACCTGGATAACCAGCCCATAGAATACTTCCAAAGTGTTTATCGTATTTGGCAAAGCTTATGTCTACTGGACCTCCAGAAAGAAGCACCAAAACAACTGGATTCTTAGCTGCTCTTGCGACTTTAGAGATCAGGTTCTGTTGCTTTGGTGGAAGAACCAGGTCTATGCGATCGAGTTCTTCCCTCTCTTGGGTTTGATCCAATCCCATTACTAACACCACATATTCTGCCCCTTTTGCTACTTTCACAGCTTGGTCAGTCAAAGCATAAGAACAGTTAACTGCATTACAACCTGGGTGATACCTGATGTCTTTAACATATCTTTGCAACCCTTGCAGTGGTGTAACAGTTTTGCAAGGAGGGCCTGCATAGTTGCCAAGTAGTGTGTCCGCAGAATTGGCATTAGGGCCTATTACTGCAAGAGAAGTAGTTTTTGCTTTCGAAAATGGGAGGAGTCTGTTGGTGTTTTTTAGAAGGACAATGCCGTTGTGAGCAGCCTCAAGGGCAAGATTCTGATGCTTTTGGGAACAAACTTGGTCTGGACCAATCTTACCAAAAGGCTGTTGAAGTGGATTCCCATCGAAAAGCCCCAGTCTAATTCGAACAGAGAAAAGGTTATAAAGGGCTCTATCTATTTCGGATATAGGCACTTTTCTCTTTACGACGGCTGATTTGGTGTATTTCTTCAAATAGTCACCACAGTTGACATCCATTCCTGTGAATTCATCGATCAAGAAGTTCAGATTCATATGATGCCTCTAGCAAGAAAAGAATCAGAATGATGGAGACATCATCACAGTCAAATACATGGAAAAATTTGACCATACTTGCATCAGATACATACGGATATTTGACACTCATACTCAAGTAACATAGAAGAAAGCTATTCATACCAGCTTTAAGAACATTGGCTACTGCATCCTCTGGTAATTTAGCATATCCTTGGACCTCATGAATGATGGCGACAGCATCACAGTCGGATGTTATGTACCTGATTATATTTAACCAAAGAAAACCAGAGTCTGTTATCTGTCTGAATTATAACCTGTATTTATGTGCTATTAACAGTCTTTGTCATTATTACCCATCGAAACCCCATTGTTCTCTGGCTGTTTTTGACAAGAGATTGTAATCTGCACAACTGGGGACTCCATTAACACGATTGTAAGCACACATTATCCCACTGGCTTTACCTTCCTCTATGCAACTCCGAAATGGAGGCATAAATGTGTCTGCTAAATCCTGTAAACTAACCTGAAATCCATAATAAAAAGGAGGAAGGACATAATAATTAAACGAAGGAGTCCAATAATCAATCAAAACTGAAGCAAACAAACAAATATTAACCTTTGCATTAAAGACAAAACGGTTGACTCCTTTCCAGTTATCCAAATCATAAGCTGTAAAATGCTTACAACAAGCTGAAGCTTGAAGATGATGGCCAAGTTTCCCTCCTTCGAAAGTATCCCCTTGAATCCCTCTCACGAACGAGACTGCATATTTCCCAGAAACAATAGGATCCTCACCTGGTGTCTCTTGCCCTCTTCCCCACCTTGGGTCCCTAAATATGTTAATATTTGGTGCCCAAAATGTCATCCCCGTTGCTTGTCCAGCATTATATATGGCTCTAGCTTCCCTTCCAACTGCCTGCAAGCCATCATAAACACGTAAACATGAGATATTAATAAGTAGAAGAAGAAACAAAAAAGAAATGGTCTTTATAAATACTTGCCTGACCAATGCGGTACCAAAGATGAACATCGAAGGAAGCAGCAGTGAGAATGACTTGGGGGAAACTAGTCGCGGACTTAATGGTTCCATTGAAATACATACCACTGCTTAAATTGGGGAAATAGGCAATACCATGTAAGGCTTCGGACCACCATTGATACTGGGGGATGCCGAGTCTAGAAATGGGTGGAGCTGTGTTACCGAGTTGGGATATCTTCTCATCTAGTGTGAGCCTGGAGATGAGATCTTGGACTCGTTGGTTGATGGGGAGTGTAGGTTTGCAGAATGGGTAAGATTTAGTTAGTGGGTTAGATGAATCGCAGGCAAATGGCGGCTGACTTGACTCTGCTAAGATAAGCACCACTGTACTAATGTGAAAGAGGATAAAGGGACATTTCAGCTTCATCTTCGTTACTAATTTCTGAGCTGTGAAGTGGAGAGCAGCCAGCACGCAGGCTTTTTATAAGACCGACGAGGTCACCATCCCATCTACTCTTCGCTGTTGCTCACACTCGATTCTTACAACTTGTTTATTTTTTTTGTTTCAACTTGTACGACTTGTTTATTTTTCTAAACTTTTATCTGAATTATTCAGCTAAAATCTCGCTTTTGAACATTAAAGCAAAATTAGTTCTTTTAAACTTAGACCCCAGATTTAAGGATCGAGCTGTACGTGATATGTTTATCAATTTATATTATATGAAAAAGTATATAATATTAATCGATTGAGTATTGGTTTGATTGGTATGAATATTGTTGTCAATGCGGAGGATATGGATTTTTGAGTGTCTGAAACGCATTATTTTTTTATTTATGGGTTGAGAAAATATATGATCAAAACTTATAATGAGATTATTAAAAAAAAATTATATAAAGCTATAATATTAACATTATAAAATATCTATCTTTAAAAATTAATAAAAATAATACAAAAACATTAAATATTAATAAAAATAGCATTTTACTCGGTTGAATTGACATAAATTATTCATATATAAATACTGAGATATTTAAGTAAAATTAGAGGTCAATTTTAAGTCTCTTTATAATTTATAAGATTTTAATTTAGTAATGATAAAATTATATTTTAACTCTAAAAAAATAATAAAAATTTGATTTTATTTTTTAAAATCTATAAATATATAAGTTACTAAAATATTTACTATGCATAATATAATTCCATCCAAAAAAATTCGAATGAATTTCTATGAAAATAAGATTTGATTTTCGGTGTCAAGAATTTGACTCTAAATCCTCACTTGTCATCTTTAATATAAACTTATTTATCGATTGATGGATGGAAGAGATGATATAATAAACCAGGTAATCACTTCCATTAATTCAATCAAACTTCATCAATGATTTAGATTGGAGTGGTTTGCAGTTAGCCAATATTGGCCCAAAGCTAGAGGGACCATTGTAGATATTTTCTTTGAAAATATTTATTGTTTAATATAATGAAATTTTTTTTTTTTATATTTTTCATATCTGTTTTACGATTTTATGTTCGTGATTCGTAGATATGAATATGTGTCTCCCTTTAAAAATACAATTTATCTTACTATTACATCCAACACTTGTTGATAATATAATAAATATTTTAAAATGATTATAAAGATATTAATAAATGTATCTACAAGAATATTGATGTACATATTATTATTATATTAATAAATTTATAATTTCACATATTTTAAATTTTTTATAAAAATAAAATAATTTAAAAATTTATTATATATTATTTTTAATTGTTAAAAATCGAATGCCGATAATTACAATGTAAAAAGATCGCAAAGAAAAAAAAGCATATTTTACGTGAAAATCATTTCGAGAAAAAACCACGAGCAGAGTTATTAACCATCAAAAAGAAACTTGTGCCAAATTTTGCATCTTTATTGATAATATAAGAAATAATTTTTTGGGTAAATTCCACCAACAGTCACCCAACTTTGAGGTAGCTGACAAAACACATTTTGGTTTCAGTTCAGTCACTTCACTTTGGAAAAATAACAAAATAATCATTTTAACCATTTTCCGTTACAGACGTAACGAAAAAGTGACATGGCAGTTAACTGGCCACCATGTTATTTTCAACCCAAAAAATATATAAAGGTAAATGACAAAATAGTCACTCAAATTTGACCTCAATGACAAAACAGTCACTCAATTTTCAAAAAATAACAAATCAAGCCTACTAACTTTCAAAAAACCAAACATCCAAAAAAAAGGACAAATAAAACTCTTGAATGAATTCTTCTTGTTCAGGAAGAAAGAGGAGAACCATGGCTTCCTCATTGTCATTAACCCAAAATACCATTTTCGATATCTTTTCTAGATTACCCTTAAGGTCCGTGACCCGATTCAAATCCCTTTCCAATGACTGGGCTTACCTAACCTTGATCCCAACTTTCGTTGCCGACCATCTCCGCCGTTCTTCTTCTGATCCATCTCTCATCCTTCTTTGCTACTTGTCCGATTTCGACTTTGGGATCTTGCTAATCACCGTACCCAACCTAGAATTTCTTGTTGGCATTTGGTTGTCCCTTTGGAGGAATCACTTCCTTTGTTCCCGAAAATCATGATTTCAATCGATTGTTTAGTTTGTCTAGGTGTTTCCATTATTTTGCTTTTGATTTTGTTTTATGCAACTTGATAATGTTGGCAATGGAGTTAGTGTTGTTTAGCTTAATCAACGACCCTTTTGTTTATATCATCATATCCAATGAAGATATCGACAAATCCAAGTCATTTTGATTCTTGAATCGCTTGAATGTTCTTTTGAGGATTTTCTCCTCACTGATTTGGTTGTGGGCAGTGATAGTTTGACCCAAAATTGTATTCAATCCCATTTCGATCTAGTTTTTTTAGAGTTAATGACTTTAAGCAACAGAAAAAGATAGTCGGATCCCAACCATAGTGGCTCTTCTATTGGGGGTTGAAAAAGAAAAAGAAAAGGATAGGGTGGTAGTTTGGAGGTCAACGATAGTGACGCCAAAGATGGTTGTGGCGGAGGCGGTGACGATAAGATTGTTGGGATGGAGAAGAAGATGTATAAATATATTGGATCATTTACACAAAAAGTAAAAATATTGGATCATTTATTAAAAAACAAAAAATGAATGAGAAAAAAATAGTCACTCAACTTTACCTCGTCTAATGTGGCAAGTTAATTGGCCACATCAGCTAATTTATTAGCCACGTCACTTGTCTCGTTAGGCCTGTAACGGAAAATGTTAATGAGTGACTGATTTGTCATTTTTCGATAATGTTAGTGATCGATTTGTTATTTTTTGAAAGTTGAGTAACTAAATTGAAATTTTGCCTCATCCAACGTGGCAAGTTAATTGGCCACGTTACCTATCCCGTTAGGCCTGTAACGGAAAATGTTAATGGGTGACTGATTTGTCACTTTTCGATAACGTTAATGACTGTTTTGTTATTTTTCGAAAGTTTAGTGTCTGAATTGAAACCAGAGTAACTGTTTTGTCAACTACCTCAAAGTTGAGTAACTGTTGATGTAATTTACTCTAATTTTTTAATTTAGTTTTCAAAATTATTTTTAATCAATAAATATTTTACATTAACAAAAGTTAAGTGTAATGATAAAAGATGTTGCAATAGAGACACTTTGAAAGGGTGGGAAAAAACCCAAACATTTAACCTAAAACAAAATGGGAAAATAAAAAAATAAAACATAAATGTTTTAGATGCATATATTGACACTTGGCAATATATCATTGAACCGACAAATCAAAAGAAGATAAAATAGAAAACCAAAGTAGTTTCTTAATTAGGATATACATTTTGGCCCACATGCATCATATTATAATAGTAATTGGCAAATTATCATCTCCTACAACCAAGAAATGCCTGCCTTCATCCATTACCATCTCCAACCTTTCCTTCCCTCGCAAACACAATACAGGATGTTTAGCGCTCATCTTCCCATCATTTTTAACTCCCACACCAACCTTGAACTTGTTTTCATCACACACTTGCGTGCCTAGCTCCGACACAAGCTTGTATCCTACGGAATCCCAGCTCCTAGTTGTATGTAAACTTGATGAATGGTTCAAGTAAAGATTCTTTCGGGACACATGAGTGAATTTGTATAAAGATTTTGAGTAACTAAGGCCATAGCCGAATTCAAACACTTTTTCTCCTTCATAGAATCTATAAGTGCGACCCGGATAATCTGAAAATTAGTCCGGTCTCATTCGCATGTCTGTCATCGGTACTTTGGTATAATCTTGTGGATACCAAGTTACCGGCAGTCTCCCTCCTGCATGTATACAAAAACATGCATGCAGTGAACCAAATAGCAATGAACAACAATATTATCAATGGCCTATTTGTTACCTGGATTATGATCACCAAAGATTATTTCGGCAAGGGCAATAGCACCTCCTTGTCCGAGATAACCAGCCCACAAAATAGCTCCGATTCTGGGATCATCCTTGGCAAAAGATACATCAACTGGACCACTAGAGAGAAGCACCAAAACAACTGGTTTCTTTGCGGATTTTGCGACTCTGGTGATGAGTTCCTGTTGCCTCCCAGGAAGCAATAAATCGACACAATCAAGTGCCTCTCTTTATTGAGTTTGGTCTAACCCTATTATCTACACCACGAAATCTGCTCGTTTCGCTATATCGATTGCTTTGTCAATCGCAACGCTCGAACAAGCAACAACATCACAACTCGAGTGGTAAACGGTGTCCTTAACATAGCTCTGTAGAGCTTGCAAAGGGGTAGTAGACTCTCATGGAGGGCCTGCATAGTTTCCTACAAGTGTCTGCGGGGATTTTGCATTAACGCCTATTACAGCCGGAGACACGGCTGACTTCGGAAGCGGAAGGAGCTTTGCATGGTTCCTTCAAAAGGACAATGCCGTTACGAGCGGCTTCGAGTGCTAGAATCTGGTGCTCGGGGGAGCCAATTTGATCGGTCTGATGTTGCCGAAAGGATTGTGTAGCGGATTGCCATTGAAAAGTCCTAACCTCATTCTAATAGCAAAGAGATTATGGAGAGCTCGGATTCAGGCAGTTTTTTCTCTAGTGTTGCTGATTTCGTGTATTTCTGCAGGTAGGATCCGCAGTTGACATCCATGCCTGTGAATTGACAAGAATGAAATTTTATAAAATGCTAAGTGTCATTTGGATCACAGAAATTGCATAGACAAGTATCACCTTTGAAATTATTTTCTTGTCCACATTAGTACCCAAACTTAAATCCTGTCAAATAGTTTAGTCCCATTTTTTAATTAACACAGTGCAATGGTACATATATATAGGATAAAGAAGATTATCATACCAGCTCTTAGAACATCAACGACAGCATCTTGGGGTGATTTGGCGTATCCTTGTGCGTCATAGATGATGGCCACCGCATCACAGTCCGATGCTATATACCTGTTTACCATTTCCATTCACTCTATTGTATGCACACATCATGCAACTCCCTCCTCCTTCCCTTACGCACTTCTCGAACGGTGGTTGGTATGTATCTGCTAAATCTTGCACCGTAACCTACCATTTCACAAATACCAACAACTTGCTTCAACATTCTTCAACCAAGTTGGATTTTACGTTACTTACCCGAGCATCAAAGACAAACCGGTTCATTCCCTTCCAGTTATCCAAATCATAAGCTGTAGAATGCTTACAAAAAGCTGAAGCTTGAAGATGCTGCCCAAGTTTCCCTCCTTCAAAAGTCTCACCTTGTATCCCTCTTATGTACGACGCTGCATATTTCCCTGCAACAAGTGGATCTTCCCCTGGTGTTTCCTGCCCTCTTCCCCATCTGGGGTCCCTAAATATGTTAATATTTGGTGCCCAAAATGTTAACCCTTTTGCCTCTCCTGCATTATATATTGCCCTTGCTTCTCTTCCAATAGCCTTCATTAACAAGTATTAGAGTCTTGAAGAGTAACAAAGTTTAAACTATAAAATAAGCAGAGAAGAGAGAGAGAGAGAGAGAGAGTTACTTGGCCAATGCGGTACCATTGATAAGCATCAAAAGAAGCGGCCGTGAGAATGACTTGAGGGAACCTAGTGGCGGCTTGATAGTACCATCGAACTTGATGCCAGGGCCGACATTGGAAACACCATGCAGTGCCTCCGACCACCACTCTTAGGCGGGGATACCAAGTCGTGGAATTGCAGGAGCTGAGTTAACAAGTTGAGAGATTTTCTCATCTAAGGTCAACCTGGAAACAAGGTCCCTAGCCCTTTGAGTAATGGGGAGTGCAGTTTGGCAAAATGGGTAGTTTTCTGTTGTTGGGTCCGATGTATCACATGAAAACGGAGGCGTAGTTGTTGAAGCAACATGGATGAATGGTGTTAAAGAAACCAAACACAGTTGTTCAAACTTCATTGTTGAGTTGAGGTGATCAGTGGGGAAGCTGAAGCTCAAAGTAACTTCCTATTTCCTAGTGCAGCGACAAGTGAAGTTGTTTCAGTTTGATCCATTTATCAGAATTGTTAATGACATGCTTGCCATTGCATTCAACATTTCTAGATCGGTATTTTGGGTAATATGTAAAGATTAGCTTTCTTCCACCTTTTCTTTCCTTTTTCCACTGTTGGGTCAGCACCGACGGTTACGTGCGAGTGTAACGGTTATAACTTATACAAATAGAAATATAATATAAATTATTAAATATGTGAATATAAATGATGTAAAATCACAGTTTTATATATTTTTTTTGTGAAGATGAATACAATATTATTTCAATTTTCGATGTTTTTAAACTTATTCATCAATTAGATTTACTATCAAAGTATTTGGTTTTTGTGTTTTGATTTAATTATTTTTATATTTTTTAGATTTAGAAATTCCAATATCACTAAATAATTGTTATATTAATTAAAGTTTGATTATTTTTAAAATATGAGAAACTATTATATTATCACATGTGTCATATTATTTTGACATGTTACTTATAAATAGTCTTATTCATGGATGGTTAAAATCATGTTCTAATTTCAAAAAAATTTAAGTTCAGACTCGGTTTTATTCTTATCCACCTAAAAAATCTATTTCATTGTTCAAAAAATAATAAGATATTAAAAATATTTATATTAACATTTTATAATTAAATTAATTTTTTTTTTTTTTGCTATTTAAATTGAATCCAGGTCGAGTTAACTTAACTTGAGACATGAAAAATTTTGTTCAAGCTCGACTTAAGATTGACAAATCGATACAAGACTAATTGTAGAAATATTTAACCAAAGAAATTTAATTACTCCCTTTGGGTTAAGATTGAAATTCTAAAATTCAAAAAGGATGAGATTAAATTTGACCGATTTGAAAAAAAAATTTATCTAACTTATAATCTAATAAAAAAAAATCTAGGAGTGGCAAGTCGAAGCAATGAGTTCTCCTGCGGGGCAACGTGACTGTTTAGACGGCAAAGCAGTTGGCAGGCCACCAAAAAGGTTATGCGTAGAGAGGAGGAACCCTTGGATGTGAGGGAGATGGTGTTGGACGATTTAGTGGATGTGGGAAGGGAGAAAATGAGGTGAATGCTACCACCAGCGGAGTTCTCCAAGCTAAATACTGATGGAGCAGTACAAGAACTAGAAGGCACAAACGAGGCAACAACTGGGGGTTTGATCCGAGACTGTAGAGGGGATTGGTCGATTGGTTTCTATAGAAGTATTGGAGGTTGTTCAGTCTTGAATTCTGAACTCTGGGCAATGTATGATGGCATGGAAGAAAGTTATGGAGAAACTAATCGTGGAGAGTGATAGTTTGGTTGCCATTAACTTGATTCAGGAGATGGATAGTGCTGATGTGCCAAGTTTAGTTTTGGATATTCGAAAGTTGGGAGATCAAATTGCAACATGTTCCTCGAGTTTCCAATAGAGCAACTAATGGACTGTCAAAGATCGCTAGAAATCATTCCTTAGGCGTCCATGTTTTTTATCAACCTTCACAGAAAATTGTTAGATGGCTGATTTTTAGTCCAGCTTTTCATTATTTTCAAAAAATAAAATAAAGTCTCACCTACCGAGTTCCATGTGAGAGGTTTTTAATGAAAAACTTTTATTCGTTCATTTATATTTTTTAGAAAAAGGGTTCATCAAATTCCTGTGGATACTTCTGCCAAAGTTTATATATATATATAAGCTTAAATTATTCATCTTTAAAATAGAAGATTAGAGGCTCTCAAACTCTAAAGTGCATACAATTATGGGCAGAACTTTTCTTACGATAATATAAATAATTTGCTGAGCTTTCGTATTTATTTGATTAAATTAATCTGGAGGATTTTTCTTTCTAAAATTTATAACTATGGGAAAGTATAATTTTTTTCTCTTCAAGAAAAAGTAAGGCACGTTTAAAAAACGGGTCAGACAGTAATATTTTTTGACTCAAATTCAACTTGATATGTCTTGAATTTGTTTAAAATTTTTTTTCTGCTATTGTTTACTACTTTGTTGCCGTTATTTGCTGTTGTTTTACTTACTATATATTGCTGCTATTTTATTGTTATTTGTTTGAATATTGTTTAACTCTTATTTTATTATTAATTTTACTATTATTTTAGAAACATTTGCTTGTTAATTTGCAATTATCTTAATGTTATTTAAGTATAAAAATTTGATGTATTTTTAATTTTCTGAAAAACATTTATTTGAATGTTTTTAGTGTATTTGATGTATTATATTTTTATATAAAAAAAAAATTTGTACGAACGGATTGGACCGGACTCGAATTTAACATTTTTTTTTATGCAGCAGAAGCAACAACAAAATCCACTATCATAGATTAACTTTGTATTTGAAATCAGTATCTCTTTTCTTTCTTTTACTCGTTATTAAATGTGTATGTGAAAATGTTTGAGGAATTGGAAAAATATAAAATCATAAAAACAAAACCTCCATATCTCAGCAGCCCTATAGCGACATTTCCGGTACGAAAAACACGATTATAATATAACCATTTAGTACGTTTATACGAGAAGTGCCGCTAAATGTGTACAATAGAGCGGCATTTCAACTATAAAACGTCGTTAAAAATATGAGACTACTGATGTTTCTTTTTTTTTATTGAATATATTGGTGTGATTACACGGTAATATCTGTTCATATTTTTTTAATCTTTTAACAATACACACACACAGGTGCTCGAACCCGGAACTTCTAAGATAAACAACATTTTCTTTTCTACTGGAGCCACTTATTGGATTCACCGATGTGTATTTATTAAATGCCACCATAATAAATATAATCGCATTTCGAAATTGCCTCTACTTGTTGCAGCGTTTTGTAGAAAATACCTCTAAAATTAGCGAAGTTTTTTTTTTCAAAAACGCCGTTGAAGGTTGAAAAAAACATCGTGATATCCTAAATTTGTTGAAGTGGGAATGCAAGAATATATCATCAACAAGGTTAAAAAATTTTGGGGATAATAGTAGATGGCTCTTGCATAGTTTAGTTCCTTTTAAATTCGATGCGTTTGAATCGTGGATTATTTCAAATTAACTGTAGCACTATAAAAGACAAGTGTGATATTAATGAATTGGCTAATAAGTTCGTTTACGAGAAAACAAGATTAAAAAGTCAAGGAAGTCATTCCATCAAACTTGTGAGTCAAAGAGCTGACATAGAATCAAAGTTGGAAACCAACAAGTTTAAGAAGAAGAAAAACATGTCTGTTGACGTTTCTAATGACGAGAAAAAGAAACGAATGACAGATAAGTGCTACTTCTATAAAAGAGTTGAAACATTATAAATTTTTTTGCCAAAAAAATGCAAAATTTGGTCCAAAAAAAAAGAAAGATAAGTTTTATGCGTATATATGTTTTGAATTAAACTTAATTGATTCTTAATAATACTTGATGGTTTAATTCTAGGGTTACTTACTCATGTATTCAACCTGATACAAAGATTCCTTTCGATCCAAACAATAAATCCAAATAAAGATTTGAAGATTTTCTTTATATAAAGAATCACACGAGGACTCTAATTAAACTCGTTATCATTTAAACCTATTTCATATTTATCTATTTCAAAACTTGTGATCTTTTTAGAAAAGAAATCTCCCCATCATTACTAGACATAACTATCGAATCCAAATAAAATCGTTTATCCTTTCATATTCCTTATTTGAGGGGAGGAGGAACTTTGGCCGCCTGGAAAAATGGGAAAATTTCTTTTTAAGACCCCCCAAATACGAAATATTTAATTAAATTTCTTCGCTTTTAGTGAAATAAGCTCTCTAAAAATCTTTTACTTTGAGACCCCGAATTTTTTTTAAATTTTATTTTGGATTTTCGAAATTCCTGAATTTTCCCATGTCAGAATCATTAAAAAATTGAAATCCGACAAACAATATCATAACCCACAAATTTGAAAGAAGTAAAAAAGAGAGAGATAAGGTTCTGTTTTTCCAATCCTGCCTCATGTAGATTTAAGAGATCTTCTTTTCCCACGTTTCACATTCATAAAAAAGGCAAAAAGCTAACCAAATCCAAGCCACTTCATCATGAATCATGCAACGAAAACCATAAGATTTGCTCCAACTTGCAAACTTCATGGAGGATAGATAATATTGGATTATGCAAACCGGCCAAAGATTTCATTCATGGAAACCATGCTTTTTTTTATTCCTTTAGGGAATATATACACACACACACACACACATGCACTGCTTGGAAGAGACTGTTCCTTTGAACACCCACCGCCCATCACAACAATTTGACTCCTTCTCTAAACAACATAAATATTTTTCTGCCACTTTAATTCGATTCCTTTTCTTCAAATTTAGATACTAATTCTCTAAGAAAAATTTTGTATGACCAAATTCACCACAAATAGTATTAACTATTGATGAATAATAGACTAAGCAAAAACAAAAGTGAGAATCCGGGTTTTAATAGTTACTTGGATTATGCGTTTGTCTCACATCTTTCATATTCCAATTACAGCACAATTTCCTTTAAACAAAATTACAAGCTTGAAAAAGGTTTTCAATGAAAAGGAAGAATACTTCGGGTGGGTTGGAATAGGCGGTGCGGTATGTTTAATTTACTTTTTATCTCACGTTACAATATCGCTATAATATCTAATTTTACCGTCACCGTTGTTTTTACATTAACCGCAGGTAAACGCACTTCCTATCCATACACACCCTTTAACGTTGATGTTTATTTTCGATGGATACTTTAAAAAAAAAAGTTGAGATAAAAATATTTTAAAAGAATTTTGATTATATTAGCTTTTCATCTAATTATGAAAAGTTACAAAATGGTCACCCAACTATTAGTATTTTGTTTTGGTCACTTAACTATTTGGATTTTTAAGTATTTTTGTTTTTATGTTAACCAGCTAGTGACAAAAACACAAAATTAAATAATTAACTGACCATTTTGTAACTTTTCATAATTGAATGATCATTTTGTAGATTTTATAGTCGAATACCCACAAAAGAAAAATAACCATAATTGGACAACCTCTGCTATAACTTATCCTAAAATCTTGTATTACTTGGTACGAATCAATATGTACCGATACACATGAAAACACATCTATACGATTAATTCGAACTAATACCAGAATAATTATTCCAATTTTCTATCGAAATGAGATTTTCTGGTTGACAAAGACGGGTAACACACAGAATCGGCAGTTCGAGAGCCACTAAAGATGGGCGTGACTAATTGGTCGCCATGATAAAAGAAAACATAATATTCTGTTGGGGGTTAGGCCCTACCCCCCCGCCAAAATGCTATTATATACGCAAAATCAATGAAAATAGTAAGAAAAATTGAAAAAAAAATGAGCACACACGAATCTCAATGTGGTTTGGAAAACATGCAATCATGAACGTTTATTTTTAGTACGATGCATTTAAATTTTATTTTATTTTATAGTATTATTACAATATTTAATATTATCGTTACTGTCGTTTTTACATTAATCGCGGATAAATGCATCGCCTATTTAAAGAAGCCTTTAATTTAGTCTTCCAACTTGCAATGTGCTATTTTAATCAATTTATATTACATTTCATAAAAAAACACGATATTACAATGTCATAAAATTTATAATTTTTTTTGATGAATTATAGAGGAAGACAAAATTCTAACATCAACACCTATTGCAGTGAACACCCTAACTATCAGATCAACACACGAAAACATCAAATTCATAATTTAATTAGTTCATATAAATTTAAAAGTTAATTAATACTCGTTGAATCAAGACTTGAATTGCAACATCCCACATTCATAATAAAATTATATTGATTTTCCATTAAATACAATTATTTAAGTTTTTTAATTTTGTCAACAATCCAAAAAAGTTGGTGGTTAAGGTTTCATCTCGAATTTGATAAAAAATTAGAGTTTGAAACTATTAATTAACCTTAAAATTCAATTTTTTTTTATAAATAGTAGGTAAAAACTTTTTATTATATTGTGAATGATGCATGAAGTAATCTTATATCGTGATTCTCTTTTTAAATTATTAATCATGAATCTTATACTACAAAATTATACCATTACGAAAGAATCTCGAATATGAATATATTTAATTATTTTTTTCAACATACGTATCGGATTTGTTAAAATTTGGAGTTTGAATGCGTAAAGAGTATAAAGAGATTTGTTCCAGTTCCAGAAGCAAGAAAGGAAACAATTAAAGTTGTAGAAATTAGAGAGGAGAAAGGACCAGAAAGAAAAGTTTGTAATTAATATGAGAAAGTAAAATGATTGGGAATTTGAAATGTTCGGTTTTTATTATTCTATCTCACTCTAATATTATAAAGAAAATCTAACTTTGGTTTGCCTAATTCTCTCTTTTTTGACAAATATTGGTCTACCAGATCCAACTATGATCATCTCTCTTTAATAGTATAGATTCTAACTTTCGTGTTGCCTAACTCTCTCTTTTTTAACAATATTTCATCTACCTTTGTTATAGTATTTTCGATTACTAACTCGAAACTCGAATGGATACATTAAGCTAATTCGCGTGTCCGTGGGTGTTTTCAGGTTGAGGGTGCAAAGTCAAACGAGTGGACCGATAAACACGTGTTAAGTCTAGGACACAACACGTGTTGACATGCATGAAACCTACTTAAAATGTCACTTTAATGAACAGTAATCATATCATATAAATACTCGATTCTCTTCACCAAAATTACACAGCAAAATACTCATCAACAACCTCTTTTTCACATTTGGTTTTCACTATTTATAGGGATTCAAAGCATCAGCAAAACACGTGCAATAAAACTAGGGTTACTGCATAATGAAGCTAAAAGAGTTTGATTTTTGCTTAATGAAAATGACCTTTTTATCTCTAAGAATATTATATCTACAAAGAGTGAATATAATTATGTGGAAGTTGAGGTGTTTGATGGAGTTGTAGGAGGTCGGTTTGGTTATATATTCTTTGATACTTTCCAAGCTATTAATTTCAAGTATAATGATTTATTTAGTCTTTCAATTAAATTTATATATATTTTTTGTTAACACGTGGATTTCCACATGGATGATACACCATCATTTAATTAATTTTTAAAAATTAAAAAAAAAACATTTTTAAAAATTAAAAATTATTATGAAAATATAGTATTAGTGTGATGAAAAGAAAGATTCCATGGAAGGAAGCTTCATGTATCTTTTTCTTTGTCCTTCAACTATTGCTTGGAAACGTAGTCATAAGCTGCTACTAGGGTAAAAATGATTGATTCAAAGCTGATTTGAATAAAAAAAAAAAAAAAAAATCTGAATTCGAATTTCATCTGAATTTAAAAAAAAAAGTTTATTATATCTTTCCTAAACTATAAATGGCAAATATAACCAAATAAACCTTGAATTGAAATAAA
The DNA here is from genome assembly GCA_039519145.1 of Kokia cookei. Taxonomy (NCBI): domain Eukaryota; kingdom Viridiplantae; phylum Streptophyta; class Magnoliopsida; order Malvales; family Malvaceae; genus Kokia; species Kokia cookei. The sequence goes on along the minus strand of CM076899.1, from coordinate 33,576,230 downwards.
ATATAATAAAAGGATTAAATGTAAAATTAGCCTCAAATTTTATAGGAGGAGGAAGAAAACAGGTGGTTCCCGCGGTGATGATATGTTGAGAGCCGCTCAAGAGGAAGGTTGAGCAATATGGGCGAATTCAAACTTTTTTTAGGGGTGAAATTGAATTATAATATTTTGAGAAGTTAAAATATAATTTCATTATTTTTAAGGGACTTAACAAAAAAAAATTTATTTTTGAGGGTCAAAATATAATTTAACTATATATTAATTTATAATTTAATCATTTCTTAAGGGACTGCATAGCCATTTTTTCCCATTTTAGGTACCTATAAGAGAAGTTGATCACCAACTTGGCATTAGGTCTTCACACATTTTCCGATCACAATTCAAAACATAATCACATATCATCAATTTAGACCAATATATGTCAAAACAATATATTTAAATCACCATATATATATATATACACTCGTATAACAAATTTTATATTCGTTCATTCATTAGTACATATTTATCAGTATCTATTATAAATCTCACATTTTCTGATGTAATTTTTTTATGTCATAAACCATTAAAATTATATATATAAATATAATTAATAAACACAACCACAAAATCAAGCATAATAAAAAAAAATACAGCAAGTTCCCTATGAACTTAACAGCTACAAAATGTTAGAGACTAATATGCAATTTCTCTTATTTCTCAATTAAACTTTGATTGATTTCAATCCTGATATATAATAATTCATTACCAATTATAGTGTCAATTATCTTATAACATCCTATTCAAGGCATATGTCAACTTAATTTTATTTTATACAATTTTTAAAGTTTTGCATTTTATTCAATTTAGTCCCTAAAACCGAAATGGTTATATCTTTAAATTCTAAGCTTTGTTTTTCAATCCGATTTCAATTTCATCCCTGTACAACCCTCTAAATACAATAATTATAGAAATTTTATATAAATTTTGACATATTCACATATTAGTCCCTATACTCAAAATTAACAAACCTCACTTTACAAATTAATCCTATTTCATTTATAAGCTTCAAATCCAATCATTTAACAACAAAAACATCAATGAAAATATTCCAAAATTTTAAGAATTTTACAATTTAATACTCGAGGTAGCTAGCTTAAGCTACAACGATCTCAAAAATATAAAATTTATGAAAAACAAGTTTAAAATTATTTACCATGCATGGACGGAAGAGCTTGAAGCTTAAAAATGGTTGTTTGGGTTTTCTTCTTTGAGGTTTCGGTGATGAAGGTGGATGGATGAGCTTAATGCCTTTTGTTTTTATTTTCTTTGATCCGTTATATTATAATCCTATTATAGTATTAACATTATTTAATTAACAAAATTCACCTACCGTCCACTGTCTTTATAAAAAGAGGTTTAATTGCAAATTTAAACCTTGGTTTATTTGCTATTTTAATCTCTTAGCAATTAAAAATTCATAGTAGTTATCTTTTATCACTTTTATGATTTAGTCCTTGTAACTTAATTGGCCACTAATTCGGCAAATTTACCCATCCAAAATTCAATTCACCTATATAATAACTCTGTAAATATTTAATAAAAATATTTAGGGGCTCAATTTACGGAAATAAGATCCCAATACCTCATTTTCTAAAACCACTAATTTTAAGGTCAAATCACTTGTATTTTAACTAACTGTCCAATTAACAAATTTAATAACGTCAAAATCCAATATGACACTATAATAAACTCAATTGTCACCCATGGGCAAGATTGTGATTGGCGAGGTGACGCTGGCACTATAAAACGAGGTCCCCATGCATGTCAACACGTTCCTATTCTAGTCTTAATGTGTGTCGATGTAGTCCCATGCATGTTTCCACATGTATTCGCAGGAGAGTGTAGATATCCCTTCTGTGAACATTTAATATCATGCGAGCTTGATCCGCAAGAATAATATGCAAACTCGATATATGAGTATATAAACTCGAGATATTGATTATGTAGGATTCGACCTAAATCCATTCAAATTATAGATCGATAACATTAAATATCATAATAATTTTTTTTAAGAAAAAAAAAAAGAGTGCTTCCTTTGCTGGTTGGGTTAATCCTTTAGGTGATTTCTTGAACTTACTTGTCATGTAATATTATTTATCATTTAATTAGAATTGACTTGACAAACTCTCAATTTTCTTAATTGTCATTTTACTTTTAACTTTTTTTTTTTTTTGAAATGGTCCAAGCATGAAATAATGTTCACAATGACATTCAAATTAATGATTATGTACTATGCTATGCTAATATGGTAGGCCGCCAATCATGCTTGTTGAATTCACACGGTTGGACCAGCCTCCCATCATCGGTAAATAATTGTATTTAAATAATAATAATTTTTAGTGATGTTGCGAGATAAATTGGCGATATTAATTTGAAGTGTGATTATATAAAATATTTAGAGATCTGATGAAGTAATTACCCTTTATATTAGTAAAAAATAGAATTAAATACTTTTCAACTTTTGATCTATTTCCATATTAAATTTATCTCATTTTGAAATTAAATTTAAATAATCCTTAAAAAATATAAAAATAACAAAAATAAACCCTTCTCATTTTTTTATTTTTATTTTCAAAATAATCAACTTTAAAAAAATATAAATTATTATTTAAATTACTCAAATATATCCCTTAAAAAAGTTCCTCAAGTTTATCTAAATTTAAACATTTTCAATTCATTTCTTAACATATTTGAATTTAGATAAACTTGAGGAATTTTTTTTGGGATATATTTGAGTAATTTAAATAATAATTTTATATAATTTTTTAAGTTTATTGTTTTAAAAAAATAATAATAAAAAATGAGAATGATTTATTGTTGTTGTTCTTATATTTTTTTTGAAGGTTATTTGAATTTAATTTCAAATGGAACCTAAAATTTGATCTATTTTTTTCGATCAATCTAAAGAATCTAAAGGAAATTGTTTCATCAAATCCTTGAATGTTTTATATAATCATATTTCAATTTGGTACTGTTAATTTATTTGGTTGCACCCAAAAAATTATTTTGATGATTGCTCAATGATGACAAGGTGGAGCCACCAATGAGAATGGCAGCACTAACGTGCACGGTAGAAAACAAGTTATTTTCGTACAATATTTTATATTTAAATTATTTTCATAATTAATTAATTTTAAAATTTTAAAAAATTGCAACAAAATTAAAACCAAAAGGAAAAAAAAAAGTATAATTAGAACTTAGTCCTAAATGTAATAACTTTAGCATATATAAAGTAAGGTTTTTATAGAAAAACAAAAGAAAAGAAGTCTTTGTTGAAAATTGAATCCTTAAAATGTTGAAAATTGATACAACATATTGATTTAAAAATTTTACCATCAAAATTTATTAAATTTAAATAATGAATTTTCGTTTTGCTTTAAATTTTTTAAATAATATGTCATAATTATTTGTCTTTGAATAATTAATTATTAGTAACTTATACCGACATAATACAAATTATAAAAATTTTAAAATTTAAACATTTATATTATTTTATTTTTTATATAAAATAAATAGTTATTTTTTTTAATTTAAATCAAATTTGATAAATATAATTTATATGAATAAAATATGAAATATAATAATTGAATAATTAAAATATTAATAATATAAAAACATACCAAAAAAACAACTCAAACTATTCAAATTACAACGTGGGACTCCCTAAGTGGTCCTTAATCAACGGAATTTTTTCTGAATATTAGTTAACGGAAATTGCATTCACCGTCCACAAGTTTTCTATTTTATTTAATTAGGACATAACTGCTACAACGCAAATAAATGAAGAATCGAGCAAAAGTCGAATTAATTCATAAAGAATTAGACATAACCGCATAAGATATATACATAAAATGAAAGAAAAATACACATTATAATATAAAAGGTGAAACTCGAACTCAATACATTAATCTTTGCAAACAATAATCTCTTAATGACTTTAAATTCGACAAACTCCTATATTTACCAATGTTTCTTATCATATTAAGCTTGGTCTAAAATTCCTGAAAAATTAGCCTTTTATGATTACATTGGCAATAATCCGGCAAAAGGAGGAATACCTATTTGAATGATTCATAATACATATGATTATTCATATGGAAATTTACAAAGTCTTCCTTTTGAAGATCCAAAAAATTCCTGTTCGAGACTTTTAATTTAATACTTTTTCGTTTTTTTTTTGTTTTCATTTTTAATTGACATAGACCCAAGTCATCTAGTATTATGAGGATAATGCGTCGGTAATGGTCGGGATAGCTCAGTTGGTCCATTTCATATATTCCGTGCTCCAGATACTAGAATGACTATCCGACGGGATAAAACTATCTCGATCAAGATGACAGACCCATTAAGCTAAATCTATCACAACAAATTAAAAAAGAAGAAGAAGACAATAACTGATCTTAAAAATCAAGGTTTTAGACATTAATAAAATTATCACATCATCAAATTTTAAAGATACAAAATTATTATTATAAACTCATTTATAGAGAAATTATTTTATGGACCCTTCTCACTACATTATTCATGGATAAATTCTAATTATTTAATGATATTTCAACACTTTTTTCCACATAATAGACACATGATTCTGATAATTTTTTATCTTTAACTCTAAAACTTAAACCTTAAATTTAAAATCTCGAACCCTAAACCTAAAATATTAAACCCTTGAATCTTAAACTTAAACCCTAAACATTAAACCTCGAGCCTCGAGATTCGAGGTTCAAGGTTTAAAGTTTAGAATTTGAATTCAAGGTTCATGATAAAATAATTATTAAAATTATATGTCAACGACATGAAAATAATTGCACAAAAATTATTATATTTTTAAATTGATTGCAAAAAAAAAGAAATATTAACTTATGAATAAAAACAAAAAGATTAAAATAAGTATATAATAATATTCTGTTATCTTTAAAATTTAATAACGTGACACCATTTTATTGGTACCTAAAAATTATATTTTTTTAAGATAATTTTAATATAATTTATTCCCGTCAAAAATCCCACTCCAAAAAGAAATAAATAAAAAAAAACCCAAGTTAAAACCAAATAGGACCCTTGAAATGGAACACGACACTTCAATCCTTAAATCCTGGTTGTCAATGTGTAACTTAGTTTATTCCCGACCTTAACAATAATGAGTTTCAGATTCATTTTATATCATTTGTCAACACAATCACTTACTGTAAATTAAAAAAGAAAAACATTAATTATTTCAATAAGGGTGAGAAATATTTCCTGGAATCAGATGAGTGGTCCCTGGATTCGAAGGAAAAGTACAGGTGGCATGGAAAATTGTGGGTGTTTGGTCCTTGGTGCTGTGAAACCAAGTTTATAAATTGACTCCAAAACCCAGTTCCTTTTGTGCCTTGTTCATCACCTTTGCTTTCATTGCCATCGTCTCTGTTCTTCTTTTTTTCTACTCTGTTTGGTTCAGGTATCCCAGTCCTCGTGGCATTGAGTATTTGAGTCTAATGTTTTTTTGGTTATCTGTGATTAAGGTTTTGGTTTTGGGTTTTGAAATTATACAGAGGATAAAAGGGAAGAGTAAGAAAAAGAAATCTATGGAAATGACTAATCAACAAAATGTGGTGGCTGTTGACGTGAAATCGCTTGGTTTAAGAACCTTATTACCACCAGTGACCAAATCCTTTTCACCAGCAGATCTTAAGATGCTATTCATGAAGAGGTTTGAAGCTGAAAAAGGAGATAACAAAATCAATGGTTGGGTAGATTCCATGAGAGCTTCTTCACCTACCCGTATCAAGTCGTCTTCTCCTTCCATTGTGGGTTCCATTTCTCCCTTCTTCACTTGGATTACCATTGGTGAACCCTTGTGTTTATATGTTGTTGAATGAAAACAGGTCCATCATCCTTCAGCTTTGAGTATGTTTGAGCAAATAGTGGGTGCTTCCAAAGGAAAACAGATTGTGATGTTTTTGGATTACGACGGCACACTTTCACCCATTGTTGAAGACCCGGATCAAGCTTTCATGTCCACAGAGGTAAAAACTAAAGTAACCACTCTTGTTTATCACGGTTAGGTCTAAATCCTTGACAAAACTTGTTTGTCTCTAATCAGATGAGAGCAGCCGTAAGGGATGTTGCTAGATATTTTCCGACAGCAATAGTGACCGGAAGGTGCCGAGACAAGGTACATTTGTTTTTCTTCTGAAACGTACTACCATTATAATGGGGCAGGCTGATTGATTTTTTCATGGTGGGATTCAACAGGTTTACAGCTTCGTAAAATTGCCTGGCCTTTATTATGCGGGTAGCCATGGTATGGACATCAAGGGACCATCTAAAAGTTGCAAAAACAAGAAAGTGAGTCAGAGGATGAGTGTTGTACTTTTTGCAATTTCTTCTTTGCTTCCTTGTCTGGTTCTAATTTTCTCTTCTACTGTCAACTTTTGTATTTATTCAGGATAAGCAGGGAGTTCTTTTCCAAGCTGCCACTGAATTCTTGCCCATGATTGATGAAGTCTGTTGATTATCATCAAATTGACTTGAAATTTGCGGTTAAAAAGGAAAACGACAATGCATCTGGATTCATTTCTTTGGGGTTAAATTTGCAGGTTTATAAAGCATTGGTAGAGAAAACAAAATGGATTGGGGGAGCCAAGGTGGAAAACAACAAGTTCTGTGTATCCGTACACTTTCGACGTGTTGATGAAAAGGTAGAAATGAAACCCACTCTTCTCTTTTATGGTACAGTGACATTTCAATCTCTTACTGTGTCCTTTGCTGTGCAGAGTTGGGGTGCCTTGGTTGAACAAGTTAGATCAGTGCTGAACCAGTACCCCAAGCTTAATCTAACTCAAGGGAGGAAGGTACATACATATCAGTTCCTAAAATATAAAGCTTGGAGAATTAAAGTAGTAATCTTAATGATCCGATTCAAGCAGGTATTGGAGATTCGCCCAACCATCAAGTGGGACAAAGGAAGAGCCCTTGAATTCTTATTGGCGGCACTAGGTTCTTATCAGTTACTCCCTTTTTTTTTTTCTTCAGAATAGAGGTTTTTTGCATATAGGTTAGAACCAACTAGAATAAAACCAAAGGGTTTTTTTGCAAACAACTGTAATCCTTCAAACGCCATTTTGGTCATATGATCTTCTTTTTTATTGTCATCTCTAGGAATATGATTTAAACTCCAGTTCTTTTTTACCTGACTAAAGTCGAACAAGAAGACTTCAAGTAGGGATCTTGAAGAGTTTCAAAGACCTCCAAATCGTTCGTTTGTATCAAAACTCTTTCGCATTGTTTTCCTTGTCGCAAAGATAAACCATCTAAGATACCTCATAATTCAGCATAAAAAATAGAGCATTTCCCAAACGCCTGTTGAAATCAAGGAGCCACTCCCCTCTTTCGTCTCTCAAGACTCTCCCTACAATAACATATCCAGAATCTATCTTAACCGTACCATCAATTTTTGTAACCTCACTTAGTTGCCACCCCATTAATACTTTTATTGATATATGACTGCCATCGTTAGATTTTGGGCTGACAGCTAATAAAATTCCACCATGTGTCAAAAAAATGTTTTTTTTTTTAAATTTAAAATTTTTTAATAATTTTATAATTTCAAGCCTTGGAGATTCATCTAGGTTCATCATGCATGCAAAATAAATAAAAGATAAAAAAAAAAGAAAAAAGAAAAAAGAAATTTCTTATTTAAAGTATGTCAATTGTCAGCTCATAATCTGGTTTTAGCTTTGTTGATTTTGATGTATATAGGATATGGCAATTCAAATGATGTTTTACCCATCTACATTGGGGACGATCGAACTGATGAAGATGCATTCATGGTATGTAATTGTGATAACAAAGCTTATTATTAGTATTAAAGAATGTCGGATTGTAAGTGAAAAAAAACACACATTTTGTCTTGTTTTTGTCTGGCTAGGTTTTACGTGATAGAGGACAAGGGTTTGGGATTCTTGTTTCCAAAGTACCCAAGGAAACAAATGCTTCATATACTCTCCAAGAACCATCTGAGGCATCATTCTTCATCTTACCATCCAATCTCCTTTACTAACTTTGAGATATATACCCTTTTTCCAAGGACTAACTTGCAATTTTTTGATCCTTACTATAATTTTACAGGTTAAGGAGTTTTTGAGGCGTTTGGTGGATTGGAAAAAACATTCACAAGGAGGAGGAACAGCAGCACCCTAATGTGCTTAGACATATACAGAGACAAGATATTTGAATACCACCCTCCTACCTGTTTGATTAAAGGGTGGATTATTTAATTATGTATCACTTTCTAATTGTAATTAACTACCAATTTCTGAGGCTGTAATTGATTAAGATGAGAAAAACAAAGACTTAGAATAATTCCATAATTTTGAATCCTTTTTTCTCATTGCTTTTTCTCGTCTATTAGTTTAGCCATTTGTTTATGAGATATTCTTTGATATGTTTTGACCTTAAAACATTATTCTCTCTATTCTAAATAAGAGTTAATTTTTGGTAAAAATTTTGACCACTATTGTTTCTTGGAATATTTTTATTAATTAAAACATACATTACCAGCAGATTATGTTGTTATGCGCATGGCATGCGGGTTGGGATAAATTAGATTATTACCAAAGTTAATTATTTATTTCTTTAATATTAGTTTAGATTGGATATGAATAACAACAAAGTAAAGGAGAAGGAATACTGTGTAGTGTGTCTCGCATTTTAGATAAAGTAGAGTCGATATTTCAATGACACGGATATCATGTCCCGACGACGCGATGCTTAGCGTCTCAATCCTGTTATATCGGGTTTCTTTTCTTAGTTAAATTCTGTTATATTTCTTCGGTCTAACTCTGAATATTCTAAGGATGTTTTAGTCTTATTTATACACGAAATTCATCCTATAAATAAGCCTCTTAGTAACCCTAGATAGTTAATAATAACAACAAAAATTAAGAGAGTTTATGAGAATTTCGGAAAAACTTTTTATATCGGATTCGGGATTTATTTGTTTTTCCATCTTGTACTCTCCTTTCAGTTTTTTCTGAAAATTATATTGATTGATATATAAACAAGAATAAAAGCAAAAGAGTTGTGGTAGGAGAAGAATGTAGAAACAAGTGCCATTGATATGGAGGCTTAGGCATATCAAGGTTGAATGTGTCCACATTTTAAAAAAGATTGTGAAAGTGAAAATGATAGTGATGAAGATGATCAAAATAACTTAGACTAGTGATAGTGGTTGTGGATTTATTGCTCGCATTTTGGATTAAATTGTGTGTGACGTCATAAGAGGGAGTGTTCTTTATCTTGACGAGCAGTCAACGTCAAGACAATAAAAAAGCTCTCGTCTCGAAGACGTGAAGATGTGCACTTCAAGTTTCTTGGCTATTTTCTTCCAGATAAATTTTATTTCTAATTTCTCACTTAAACACCTAATTAACCTAAAATTGTTGTAGTCAATATGCTATGAAATTAGTTTTTGTTGATATTGATAATTTCAATTTTTTTTTTTTATAGAAACTCTTTAAATCTAAGTAACTTTCCTTTATATTTTCATTTTAATTCTTAGATTTCTTTGCCAAACTTCCACGTAAGTAGGTTCTTTATAGTTTGTTTCACAAATAATGTCGATTGTGCTGAATATTGAAGTATATGAGGATCTCCATTGGGCATTCATATGATTCTGGAAAGGCTAGGATGAAGTTAAAAGTTGGATGAGTTTCTTGCCAATGGAAGAAGAGAACCATGCAAAGGTGGATCGAGATATGTTAACAAGGGTGACATGACAATAAATCCTACAGTTTTTTTTCAAAGCCAAGGGAGTTAAAAGCCGAATGATCCAAGGCTATATTGAAGACTCGTTTATTATTGTATGTAGGAATTAGGGAAAGCACTTGTTTTGTTCATTGACAGGAACTCGCGTTTTAGTGCAAAATACCTTTTTACAATTTGTTTTCATCTTCAGTTTGTAACTAAGTTTTTAAGGAGAGAGTCTTAGTGCAGATAATGGTCATAGTTAAAGTACATGAGTGAGGTTGCAATTTGGTAGCTGAGTTGAAATTAAATCACGATTTGTACCGTTAACTCATAGTGGATCACTCTATGGACAAGACCTTGCAAACGTAAAAAAGAGTTTCGAGCTGTGTAACCAATTTTTGTGTCCATCTCTTTTATATTACTCTTTCTAGTTGCAATTTAATGTAATGGAATAAATTGTCTATATTCAAAGGTGCATTTTCCATAAGATTTGGTGGTGAAAAGGATAGCCACCACTAGTGGGTGAAGGGTGAGGAATTCATTGTTGAAGAGGAGTTGTAATCCACTGGAAATGCTTTGGTTTGAAGAGGACATGGATTTTAGTTAATGGGGGATTTCCAACATTCAAGCCATTTACTTCTCTCTCTGTATAGCTCTTTCATACGTGTAAAGAAAGGGTACCAAACCCATGATGGGGTCCTACTCAATTAAACTAAGTACCAGACATCTCCAATTATTGGAGGCCAAAGAAATCACCTCTCATCAGCTTTGCATAGTTTAATTGAAAAAGAGGAAGTAAAAAATTAGAAAGAAAAAAAAATTAAATAAAAGAAAATATAATTCCATCTTAAGATTTTTTTAGTGATTAAATTTTTTTTTATTTCTTAAAGTATATATCGAAATGAATCCAGTAATTAATCATCCGCATTAAAAGATAGATACTGACCTCGAATTTTAAAACTACTTTATACCCAATACAAAAATCGAACTATCTCGAAAAAATTACAATTTTATTTTACTTTACCAAACAAAAGGTTAGTTAGTGATCCCATTTTATTAAACAGCTTCCACTCAGATCATCAATGTGTCTTGAAAATAAAACATGTTAGATCTCCTATAAAGTGGGTTTTCGAGGAAAATCATTTTATTACTAACTTTATAATATAACATAATATATAAGCTTGAATCCTTCCTGCTCCAACAAATCATATATGCTTTACCATATTAAATAACATGTAAGCCAGTTTTATGCATAAAAAAAAAAAAAAAACAAGATTCTTCTTCTCTCTTTTTTAATACATTAATTTGAAAATATAATTGGTGTCTGGTTTTTAGATGTGATTGCTCCCTAGAAAATGGTCCAAGCAATACCATTCATTCATCCAGGCTTTGAGAGATACTCAAATAATAGTCAAGGAAGGATGGTCCCCGGCCGACCAAAGGGACTGCCTCCCGATATGAATAATAGTTAGCATTGGATATATTATGTTACATTATAATTTGATTCCCATATGATTTGAATGACCATTCTAGAAGAGCAAAACTAAAAGTTGTGGGTCAAAATTAAAATATAAAATTTTAAAGGAACTCTTTATGTATGGGACCAATAACGAGGAGATATGGAGGAGGATGTGGTGGTATTGACGGAAGTCGATTCGCCCAGTTTGGGCAGAGAGCCGGAGAGTGAAGACAATGAAGGTGAAAGCTAAGAGCAGAGTGGCAGAGTTTAGGTTGGAGTGTTGAAGAGTCAATCCCTTCTTCATCGCCTTAGGGGTTATTTATAGGCAAGGTCCTATGTTAGGTAGCTTTAACGTGGCGAATCTATTATTAGACCTTCATTGTAGGACACGTGGGGTGGATGTCCATGATGGGACGAGGATGTTTGTGATGGGACGTATTCTGTCATTCTTTCTTATTCATGATACAGAATGGTTAAACCCATGTTTGGTTTGATGACTAAAAAGATCACACTTCTAACAGAACACCAGTGCTTGGAAGAAAGAATGGTGGTATCCTCCTGACCGGAACAAGCCTCGAGTGGCTACCTTTTATCTGGCCAAGTAGCTAAATCAAAAGGTAGAGCTTCTAATGACCTCCTGATCCTTCCCAGATAAAGGCGTTTCTCTATTATCCTGTCGTACTACCATGTGTCTCAAAGTTGGTGGAGATATAATTAAACTAAATTCAAAAAAAAGAAAAGAAAAAAAATGAACAGAGGTGTAGATATAACCCATTATGATGATTAGCGTAAATGATTAGAGGAAACTAAGGACACCAAGTTTAAGGCAGTGAAGCAATAATGTGAAAGGACGTTTAATTAGTAGTATTATGATGAAGTTAATTTGGCCCTTGCTAAAACTATATTAAAATCATAGGAAATTGACCGTAGAGGTTGGGGTGGCACCAACAACATCAACTCTGAGTGTCTAGAAAAGTGAGAACCCAATGCGCATGGCACCATATTTTATTGTATTTTTCTACTTTTTCAAACCAGTTTTTATTCCACCATTATCTACTTATATTTTATCTTATTGTCAGATACTGACTCCTGAAAAGGTTTCCAACTTCAAACAAATATACATAAACATAGGGGCACCTGGACTTAGTGGTAATTGGGAGATGAAGATGGAGATGTTTCTATTTAAATTTCAAGCATTAGTGCTCGTTTTCTTTTTAATGAAATGTATCCCACACTTTATGAAATAATAATAATAAGTGATTGAATGTAATGATAAGATATATATTGTACTTTTTAAGAGAAGATTCAAGTTTAAACTTTAAAAATAATATTGTTGGGAAGGACAATTACGAATCCCTGACATGAACCATAAAACAGACATGAAAAATATAAAAAATAAACCGTCAGATCAATTTAGCTGATAGGCTATATGCTTATGACTAACTAAACCCAATACTAATGGAACTAAAAAAAATCTATTTGGTTTGAACCTTTTAAATATTTAGGTTTAAATTTTATCATGTATAATTATAATGTGTGGATCTATCGTTTGCATGTTATATGTGAATTTTGTTTTATTCTTTTCGATTCTTCACTCGTTATGATTTATATTAGTTTAATTCTATATTTTATTTTCTTTAGAATTTTTATATGTTAAATATAAAATTGACATTAAATAAGTTATTACTTTATTTGAATATTTTATTTAATTAAATTAAGTTTTAATATTATAGTATTAAAATTATTGACTATTAAATTGTTAAGATCAAACTATAGTCTTAAAAAAGTAAAAATATTAATAATATTTATCGAATTAAATTTATTTTAAAATATAATAAGAGTTAATTACATCATTGATTAAAGTAGAACAAAGATAAATATAAAATTATAAAAAAATTAAATTTCAACATAAAAAAATTTAATTAACAAAATATATAAAATAAATAAACTATAAAAAAAATAATATTATTATTTAAATTATAATAAAATAATATTAATATTCAGATCATGATGAATTTTTGTATTGTTTAATATAATCGATTCTAAATTAATTAAATATTTTTAAAAGTCTTTTGTAATTACATTACTTTTTTCATTTCATTAATGATTTTTAAATAAAAACTAATATTATAAATTATTATAAAGTTAATGTTGAAGCCCAATTTTGATCGGGCCCAACATTTAATTGAGTCCAAATTTTAAATTTTAATTTTTAAATAAATTTGATTTTTTTAAAATTCAAATTCATTTTTAGTTTGAATTTACTTTAAATTTAAATTTATTTTAAATTAAAGGTCCAATTAAAAAATCCAATTACAAAGTCCAATTACAATTGAGACCCAATTTGACCTATTACAAACCCAACTTATAAAGCCCAAATTGCACTCAAAACAGCCCAAACCCTATACCATCCTAAGGTCAAACCCCCAACTTGCACTGCTGTTGCCTTCATCCCAGCCAATCAGGGCATGCAACGTCAGCGGTGTCACCTCCAGGCAACTTGTTTCTGCCACAGCCACCGTCCTCAACATCTGCCATAGCCACCACTGTTCTGCAAAGAAAAACAAGACATGCATTTATTTGAGAAATATAAAACAGAATGATTGTAAATGTGGTTATAAAAGCTAGATCTAAACAATTGTAAAAGGGGGAACTGATTGGAATACATTCAAAAAAATCAATAAAAGGCAGTTTTAATAGAGACAACCAATGTTTTGCAAATCAAATAGAAGCAGTTAGTACTTGATCAAGAACAGACAACCAGAACACTCAGGCATTGAAATCGGATAGGTACCATTCAACGTATATTTACTGCTATTTACTTTTCAAATTTTTGAGTCCATCAATTTCTAAATATGCATTGATATATGCATGTGAGACCACTGTTAATGTTTATTGTTTTTTTCAAAACGTATTAATAAGTATTATTAATATTAATATTAATAATAATAACAAATAACAAATTTATAATAATAATATTAATAAGTATTAATAACGGTAATTAATAATAATTTTTAATAATTAATATTAATATTTAATATTAAATAAATAAATAACACCAAAGGCAGTGAGGAGTCACGTCCCTTCGGATGTTGTCGTCGGAGTCACGCCGGAGCTCTCCTCGAACGTCGCCCCTGCCTCGCCCTCCTCTGATCTGCACTGGAAACACGAAAAAGGGAGTAAAAAAGGGCATAAGGAATAAACATGAAACAAATCCAAAAAAGGCTTAACGGTTAAAATCAAAATTTTCTTAAAAACAAGATTAAACGCAAATCCGATTTTGAAAGGGTAAAAACGCGAGTAATAACAGATCTAAACAGGGGTTTTGTTTTTGAAATCGGAGTTGGATCCCTTAGGATCCATTATTAGATCGATTTTTTTTTAAAAAATAAATAAAGAAAAAAGAAAGAGATATGGACTTAAACCTAGATCGAGTTTTCTAAAAAGAAAGAAAGGGATTTTTGGACTTACCAAACGATGGGGATCGACGCCGGATGGCGCGTGACAGCGACGGACGGCAGGTGAGTCGACGGGCAAGGGTACGCGGCGATCACACGCGACGGTCGACGGGACGCATGCGGTGGTGCGCAATGGTGATCGGACGTAAGGGCCATGGTCGGCCACGAGAGAAAAAGAGAGAGTGAGAAGAAGTTTGAGAAAAGAAATGCTTTTTTGGAAACGAAAAAGGGAAAATGAAAAAAAAAAGGTTTTGGATTGAATTTATAAAGGGTCAAAACGACGACGTTTTGCTTTTAAACACCAAAACGACGTCGATTTGAGCTCAAACCCATGACCGACCCGAATCCGACCAGACCCGACCTAAGATCCGCTTATTTTTAAGAAAAGGGATATTTGTGCATTTGGTCCTTCTGTTTTTTTCTCAAATTTACAATTAGGTCCTTTCTATACTTTTAATGAATTTTAAATTAGCCCAATAGTTTTCAATGCTTTTCAATTTAATCCCTTGACCTTTTGAAAGCACCAGGAGCTACCACGTGTCATGATTTTGGCTTATTTATGTAAATAGTCCCTCTTACTTTTAATTTGTTTCAATTTAACCCTTAAATAAAGTTCTGTTTAATTACAAAATTGGCCCAGAAATTTTTCGTGATTTTTAAATTAGTCCTTTGACTTCAAGATGCCTGAGAGGTTACCACGTGTCACCTGTTTTTGGTTTTATTAACCTAAAGGTCTCTAAACAATCCAAAAATTACATTTTTACCCTCAAACTTCCTAAAATTCCATTTTTAACCCTAATTTTCCAAAAATTACATTTTTACCCCTAAACTTCCAAAATTATATTTTTGACCCCAAAACTTCCAAAAAATACCATTTTACCCTTAAACTTCTAAAAATTCCATTTTTAACCTCGATTTTTCCAAAAATTACCATTTTACCCTCAAACTTCCCAAAATTCCATTTTTACCATTATTTTTCCAAAAATTACCATTTTACCCTTAAACTTCCAAAAATTCCATTTTTAACCCTAATTTTTCCAAAATTACCATTTTACCCCAAACTTCCCTAAATTCCATTTTTAACCCCGATTTTCCCCAAAATTATCAATTTACCCTAAACTTCTAAAAATTCCATTTTTGACCCTGATTTTTCCAAAAATTACCATTTTACCCTCGAATGCCTAAAATTCCATTTTTAACTCTGAACATTCTCAAAATTACCATTTTGCCTTCGAGTGTCCAAAATTACTATTTTACTCTCGAGTATCCAAAAATCACATTTTCAAACCCCGATTATTTTATTCTTCTTCCTCTTCGATATTTGTATTTAAATTTTAGTTATTATGCATTCGTATTCGTATTTTTTATTTTTGTATATAAGTTATCTGCTTAATTGTTTTGCTTCGTGTTATCTAATATCCAATATTAACTACTCATTCATATTAAACTCACATATTTGTTTTCAAAATTGCTTTCATAAAAGCTTTAAAATCGAGGCAATATTCTTTTATTTCGAGTTTTGAAAATTTTCTTCAAATCGAAATAATCGAATATCCTTAAATTGAAGCTATGTTTTCTTATCATCGATTTTAAAAATTTGTGCCTTAACTTACTAGATGCAACCTTTCGATAGTGGGACTTCCAAACAAAATCGATTTCTTTTACTATATAAGTTATCTGGATCTCGAAATGTTATGTCCTAACTCACTGGACTTGACTTTCTTTCTTGATCACCTAGAAATAGTGGGACTTCCAAACAAAATCGATTTCTTTTTAAACGTAATTCATGCATTCAAGGATTGCATTTTAAACTTTATTCGAGTTTTCAAAATTTTACAAATAAGACCCTAAGATAACCAAAGTGGTACCAATTTTGGGCGTATGAGGGTGGTAACCCTTCCTCATGCGTAATCGACTCCCGAACTTGTTTTCTGGATTGCGAAGACCAAAATATTTTTCAAAACGGGTTTTAAATGTTTTATGGTAATCCAATCACACCATATAAAAAGATTGGTGGCGACTCCCATTTTCCAACATTAAAATATTTTTCGAAACACGTCGTTTTCAAAAAAGATGGTTTCGATAGTTTGGCGACTCCACTGGGGACTTTTTTTTAAATAAACGAGAGTCAAGCCAAATTGATTATTTCTGGGTCTTTTTGAAAACTTTTAAAAATTTTGATTTTGTTTAATATGCGATCCTCGACGTCTTTTGTGTGACATTATATGTGATATTGCTAGTGTAAATTTGCATCCATATGCATTTTGATTACTACCCTTTTTTAAGTGGAAGCGAGAAACTACTCCTTCGTGAGGTCTTCACCTCCGTGCAGGATTATGAATCGCTTTCGGGATTACATCCATACCCATGTTTTCGTGAAGTTTTCACTTCCGTGCAAACATGTGGGAAATGTGTCCCCCTAAACCGAACTCGTCCGTATGAGCCTGTAATGAGTGAGGATTGAGGAATCTACTGGTTTAGGTACCCTTTACTCTATATCCTAAAACCACATGTAGTGAATCCTAGTTGCTTACCTTAGGATAGAACTACACCGAGCTGTTAGTAGTCTCCCAAGTCTAGGTTCTCTGTTTTATACCCATACTTTGTTATCATACTTGTGTTCTTTAGCTTTTTTAAATTATTGCTTGCATTGCATCTTCATACAAGACGAGTGTGGATTCAAGCTCAATTACTAAATAGAAAATTGGTCATAAAAAAACGAGTTCCTTGATAAGGTGGAAAACAATACGGTTACGCGCATATGGAAAAGAAAGACGAAAAGCCAATGATTAGCCAGTCGAGTAAGATAGAAACAAAGACCTCACAACGAACCAAATTTTGACCCAACTACGAAAAGTGACCGATCTCTTAAATTGACATTTTGGGACCGAAAATCAAAGATCGGACCAGGGAAAAATTGAAAGATATCCTACAAAGATTAAAAGCTTTTGAACACTAAGGCCCGATCATATGCGTATCTGTCTTATGTAAAGGAATTTGTTCTCTAGTAAAATTTTCTAATAGAATTGAGTTATGAGTCAATGTTTTCTTATGCATACATGCATTCATAAGCTGCATATTTTAGTAACTTGCACATAATTCCTTGAGAGCCTACCTCAAGTAGAATTGTGTTAAGCATTTAGTGGTTGCACGAAAAAGGTAAGAGACACAGTCTTGGTTCTTTGCTTTTAATTACAATTTATTCCTGGATTAATTACACTAACTTGTTCATTTCGAATCTATTTGCTTTACATCCTCATATAAAGAGAGGTATAGTTTTAAGCTCAATTACTAAATAGAAAAGCTGGTCATAAGAAAATAGATACCTTGATGAAATAGAAGACAATATGGTCGGGCTTGCATGGCAAAAAAGAAAGAGAAACGAAAATCAATGATCTGCCAGATGAGCAAGACGAAAACAAAGATCGTGTAATCATCTGAGTTTTGGCCTAAGTACGAGAAGTGACTGACCACTCAACCTTTTCAAAATGATATTGTGGACCGAAAGTCAGAGATAAGCCAAGACTATTTGAATGACTTCTTGCGAAGATTAAGTCTTTTGGAACACCGCGACACGACCATATACGTATCTGTTTTATGTAAAAGAATTTGATTTCTAGTAAAGTTTTTCTAATAGAATTGAGCTATAAGTCAATACCTTTCTTATGCATTCATGCATTCATAAGCAACACATTGTGTAATTATATACGAGCCTACCTTAAGTAAGATTGTGTCAAACCTTTAGTGGTTACTCAAACAAGGTAAGAGTCACGATTACATTCTTGTTTCTTTGCTTTTAATTACAATTTATTCCTGTATTAACTACACTAACTTGTTCATTTTGAATTTATTTGCATTGCATCTTCATTCAAAGGTGTTGATTCATGTTCTATTGCTAAATAGAGAACTAGTCGTAAGAAAATAGATTCCTTGATAAGGTAGAAGTTAACGTGGTCGTCAAAGATAAAGGTGATGACCTGTCAAAGGGGTACATATCAGGGATTCAAGATTACACCCAAGTACATAAAAGCCATAGCGGTTTGCTAAAGCAGAAATAAGCATGGAAGACAAAATGAGGCGGATATCCAATCATGAATATGTTGACTTACTTGATAGGTCCCGAGCTCTCACTTAGTATTGGAATCCAACTTCTAATGGTTTCGTATTTAGAGAGGAGGACGTGGGGCTCACGAGAGAAAAGTAAATCGCTTTACCTTTTTGCCCAAGGATTTAAAATAATAAAGTCTACTTTGAATATGGCGATCGTCTTTACCTGCTTAAGGTTAAAGTAGGGATGCGCTTTTTTCGAGTCCTAACATGGTGTGGGGATTCAACTTAGTTGCTTCAGCTGCAGAAACATGGACATATTGTAGAAGAATATACTACATTACCCCATTGCTCAATAACTCAAGTTGATAAAGTCGACTCTAAAAGAGCGAGCATAAGATTGCAACTTTGATCAGGGAGAAAGGGGATAACAAGTTTATTGCTTTGAAAATCTCGCGAGATATAGTACAACTCAAACGTAAGAAAGAATGTCGACATCTTCGAATGACTTAGTCATCTTCCCCAAAGCATTGGGGCACGTAAGAGACGCAGTTGTAAATTTGTTTGACTGACTTGACAAAAGAATCACCAATGTTCTGGCAATTTTAGCCACTAAGCACCTGTTGAAAAAGGGGCAAAAGAAGGTATATTAGTTCGCGACTTTTGGTCCCATGGCCATTTGAAAAGTCGAAAAAAGTCTATTTTCGAGTATTCTTTGAGAACTATTCTCTGTTGAAGGAATTTATGGTTGTCCAAAAACAAAGTGATATCGCCAAAAGGAGATTGGAAGTAAAAGAGGAATAACTCTAACGTTCTTAATGGCAAAAATGACCATGTCGCAAGCGAGATTTGACCCGAATGCGAAGAATGTCTAGCCACTTGCAAACTTTGGTCATTCAAGGCCGATGTTTTGAACTTGAAATCAAGGGCAAACTAGAGCAAAAATTAGGACTTTGAGTATTAAAGCACGACCATACATGCTTCTGCCTAATTTAAAAGAATTTGCTTTCTAGTAAAGTTGTCTAATGGAATAGAACCAAGAATCAACACCTTATTGCATGCATTTTATCATTTCATGTGCATTTGCATTTCATGCATTAAATAAGATTCCACATGATTAAAACACTCATGTGTGTGTGAGACATTTACCCTAAATGAAAGCTGAGAGGAAATATGATAAATCAAGATAAGGGATGATAAAAAATTGAAGAAAAAGCCATGTGGAGAGTGGAACCTGTTGAGAGTTCATCCTTACACCCTTAGAAGTGTTTTGGACAACTAGACTGTGGAGGAGCTTCCTGTAGTTTTTAGGACTTTTCCAAGAAATATTCAGAATATACTTATCACTCTAAGCTCGAGAGTAATAGGGATCCTTTTATAAAGGGCAAATGACCACTATCTTTTATTTCAATAAAAAGGATGCATTGTTTTGTCCTATTTGACAAACACCTTATCATTCTTTTCATTCGTTCATACCACAATTAATCATTCTTTAGTTCAATTATTCTTTGGACCCCCCTTTTGTCTTTGTGCTGGATCCCTTGATATCAAGGATAGGAGCAACACTGCTGTTGACTTAAATCTTTTTGAGTAAGACATGTGTCCAGAAAAACTTCAAGGCTTTGAAAATGATCAAGAATGTAACTTGTCTCCCAATCTGCTACGGATGGTTGAGCAAGACACGAAATGAACATTACTTTGAAGAGTCATGATTTTAGACATGAGTCTTTGTAAAAATAAGACAAGCTGCCTCGAGAATCCAAAGGTTATTGCATGATCCTATCAAAGAATGCCAAGTTTTAACGAACCGACGTCATGAAGCATAGACTCTCATAAAAGAAAATTCGAGGGTAAATGGTAATTTTTGAAAGTTCAGGGGTAAAATATAATTTTTATGAAGTTCGAGGGTCAAAATATATTTTTTTGGAAAGTTTGAGGGTAAAAATGTAATTTTTATGAAGTTAGGGGGTTAAAATATAATTTTTGGAAAGTTTTGGGGTTAAAATGAGATTTTTGAACAATTCAGGGACCTTCTGGGCAATAAAACCAAAAACAAGTGCCACGTGGTAGTTTCTCAAGCATTTTGGGGTCAAAGGACCAATTTGTAAAATTTTTTAAAATTACTGGGCCAATTTCATAATTAAAAAAATCTTTATTTAAGGATGAAAATAAAACAAAAATAAAAAGGGAGGAACCAATTGCATAAATAACCCAAATATTAACATGTGACAGCTTCCTGAACTTTACTAAATTAAAAGCATTGAAAATTGTTAGGCAATTTAAAAATTAATTAAAAGTTCAAAAGGATGAGATTGTAATTTAAAAAAACGAAAGGACCAAAAGAATAAATAGCCCAATTTTTGAAAACACGTGAATCCTAGGGTCCAATGGGTCGAATCGAGTCGGGTCATAGGTTAACTCCAAAACGGCGTCGTTTTCGGGCTGAAACTCAACCCTCAAAATGGTGTCGTTTCAAAGGGCTATAAAAGGCAAAAAATTTAGAAAAAAAAAATCATTTCTCCTTTGTTTCAAGAAAAAAAACAACCCCCTCCCTTTCAAAAATGCTCTCAAGCTCCCCTTCTCCGATCGTCGACCGGCCACTAGGGCCGCCGTGACTTCTGCCACCGTCCTCATGTTCGATCAAACTCCGATCGAGGGTTTCGTCGCCTATTCATCGTCGATCGTCCTCTGCCACCATCCTCGATCGTTATCCGCCACCACGTACGGTAAGCAGAAGGTAAAAAAAGGTTCTTTCTTATTTTTTATCCCCTTTTAAACGGATCTGGGTTTAGATCTGTTGAGATCGAACCCAGATCCTATCAAAAATTTGATCTTTGTTTCCTTTCCCTTTTTAAGACTGTTCAAAACACCTCCATCAATTCAGATTTGTTTGGATCTAAAATATTTTAGGATTTCTATGTATTTTTTAAAAAAACCAGTTTACTTTTTTTAGTCTGCCTTCTCATTATTTTGTGCATGTTATTTTGTAGGTGTTCGAACGAAGAAGGAACCCTTTTGCGAGCGTGGGTGGCTCGGTGGAACATCGTTTGCGGCTCCGGTGAACGTGGTTCGGTTGGGACAATTATGCCCTTTCGCTTTCCTTCCTAACACTGAATCTGAGACTACTTGGTATTTTGCTCACAGTTTGATATCAACTGCTTTGTGTTTTCTTATTTGCGAAAGCTTACTGTTTCTATATTGATTTCTTGAAAAAATTTTGTAACCCCTACAAATTGCTTTTAATTCTAGCTTTATAGCCCTAGTTACAATCATTTCTTTTTGTTTTATACAACTAAATGCCTGTTTTGCTCTTTCTTTTGCAGGTCGGTTTCGATAGTGGTGGCTATGGCAGATGGGTGGTGTTAGTGGCAACTTGCTGGTGTTGCTGGTACTGGTGCTGACGTGGCAACATGTGGTTGGGTAAGGATGGAGGTGGCTGGTGCAACTTGCTTAGCAGATTAGGGTTCTGAAAAACCTTGTAAGATTGGGCCTATTTGGATTGTAAACTATTGGGCCATGTATTTGGATTTGTTTGGATATGGTAATTTAGAATTTGGGCCTTTTGGGTGTAATGGGCCAAAGTTTATAAAAGCTTTACGTTTGGGCTTAGGCAATTGTTTGTAATTTGGACATTAAACTTTAAATTTTTATTTCAAAATAAATTTAAGCTCTAAATAAGCTTAAATTTACAATAAATTTAAACTTGAAATGAATTAAAATTTAAAACCTAAAATTGAGTTTAATTTTTTATCCAAATGTTAGGCCTAGTCAAAATTGGGCTTCAACAGTTGTAGGTTAAATTTGTTAAATCAAGATCAAATTAATAGAATATGTAAAATTTGAGAGCTGAATTTGTTATTATAACAATCAAAATTATATACAATGAACGAAAAATATTAACATCGTGATAAATTAGCCTTAATTGTTAACTTTCAAATTTAGTAAGGATTAAATTATTTTAATTATTTTGAAAAAGATCTATTTACTCAATATTAAAATTGAAAGCACCGAAGAGGTCGTTTTTACCTTCTTAAAAACATTTGTGTTCACTCTAGAAAATTGACGTTTGGCATCAGATCCTGTTGACAAGTGTTAAAGTTAAAAAAATTAGTATGTTTTGGGTCCTCTGGCAACCTGTGCTTAATGTTGTTGTTAGTAAAATTCAGTTCCTGCGTGCGTATGAAAGTTTGGGGAGTTGATGTGCATGATTGGATATGGTCAGTTGATGCTTTGGGAAGAACTGGCAGCAATAGCGGAGGGTGACTCGCGGCCGGGGACTTCAATGCTCTACTTTCAACGATTAGAAGAAAGTGGGGTCGCTTAGTACAAGGTGGTGGCCGCGGCTATCAGTTGTTTCAGAGGTTTGTCTTCCATACTAATCTTCAGGATCTGGGCTTTAAGGGGCTGAACTTAACAAGGAGCCGGGGCTATTTCTGGACGGTTGGCCAGGCTTCTACTATAAATCGGGTCACCCGTCCAGACTTTCAAAAAATAAGAGTTTGAGTTTAAGTAAAAATTATATGGGTTAGATTGTAAACAAGATTTTTTTAACTTGAGCCCAATTCCACCTAAATATATTAGGTTATAAAAATAATTATTTAATTATATATATTAAATCACTAAATATTCAATTCAAAATATAAAATCTTAAAAATTTTATTTAATATAATAAAATATTTATTATATTTATTTGTGTTTTTAATATATTAAAATATTTATATTTTAATATAATAAAATATTTATTATATTTATGGTCGTATTTTTAATATAAATATTTTTATGTATTTTTATATGTAAAAAAAATTTATTTAATGTTTTCTTAATGCATTTAGTTATTTTTTAAATGTTTTATTTTTAAATAAAATTAATTTAAACAATCAAATATAAACAAATCGGGTTGGGTCGAAATTTATCTTTCTTGAATTGGTTAGACTTGAAAAAAAATGAAAATTAATCTAAACATGCCTCTTTTCAATCTCTAGTTAGGCAGAATTGGATTGGTAGTGCAGGACTTATGGAGTCGATTGAGCGGTTTGCCCGAGCTGCTAAGAAATGGAATAGGGATGTTTATGGGAACATCGCTTGGCGAAAGGAGAAGTTGATGCGCCCTGTTGCGGGATTGCAATTGGCGCTAGAGTCTCGTCGTTTAGAAAGGCTTTTACAGATGGGACGGGAACTAAGGGGTGAGCTTGAAATCACTCTCGATCAGGAAGAATTGCTTTGGTACCAGAAATCCAGAGTTTTTTAGATTGTTGAAGGGGACAGAAACAGGAAGTATTTCCATATTCGTGCTTCTTTAAGACGTCATCGGAATCAGATTAAAGCCCTTAAATTAGCGGATGGTAATTGGTGTTACGATGAGGAACAAATGCAGGTTATGGTTGTCTCGTTCCTTCAGCAACTATGTACCGTTGACAGTCCTTGTATAGGACAATATCCCATTCGGGGGTGTTTTCCGACTATGGATAGTATTGAGGTAGCTCGATTAAGGGTGGGGGTTACAATGGAGTAAGTAAAATTTACCCTATTCGAAATGGCGCCCCTAAAGGCTCTTGGAATTGACGGTCTACAAGCGTAGTTTTATCAGAAGCAGTGGAGTGTGGTTGGAGAGTCAGTGTTTGCCATGATTAAGAATGTGTTCGATGGTGGAAGATTAGATGAATACTGTAATAAACCCAGCTGAGCGTACCCGGTTGGAGAATATGCAGCCTCCAAATGTTGCTCGGGGGCCAGATTCTTGTTTCTGGAAGAGAGGGTCGCTAGGTGTTTTTACCATCTAAGATGTGTATAAGGAGCTGGCTGGGGTAGCCATTGCAGATCGGGAACAACAATGGGAGTTGGTATGGAAGTGTCCGTTACTGCAGCTCGCTTCTTTTTATGGCTTCTGTGCTGAAGAGGGGGTGCTGAATCGCCTACGTGTGAGGTTTGTGGAGCGCAATGCGAGTCGGCCATGCATGTCTTACGAGATTGCGACATGGCCAAGGCTGTTTGGGAGACGATTGTACCATTAAGTCGTCGACATGATTTCTTCTTGGCTAATATTTCGAATTGGCTGGTGTCTAACTTGGGAGATGAACATAATATGGATTATGCGGGTATTAATTGGTGCATTTTATTTGGGGTGGTTTGCTGGCGGATATGGAAGAGTAGGAATGCCTTTCTCTATAAAACAGCCAATGCAAACTCGAGTGCAATTTTGACAGCTAGTGTGAGCTGGGCTGCTACTATCCAACACGCAGAGGAATGGCGAAAGCTAAGCAATGCCCACACCCCGTCGGTGGTGAGTTGGAATGCCCCTGATTCAGGTTGGGTGAAAGTTAACGAGGATGGGGCGTTGCATGTAGGGTTGGGATGGACATCAGTTGGAGGGGTGGTTCGGGATGAAGCTGGTCGGTGGCGAATGGGGGACATCCTTACGGCAGAGCTATGGGCTACCCTCATTGGACTTAAAGTAGCTTGGAGCAAGGTATACTTGAGAGTGGCAATTTGCAGGCTGTTCGTTTAGCAAATGGGGAGCATGACGGGCCTTGTTCGGCTGCTGTTGTTCGTCGCATTAAGGAGCTTTGCAGACGAGATTGGCTGGTCCGAGTAGCAAGTGTTTTACGTGAAGCAAACTTCGTAGCAAACAGCTTAGCAAAATCCTGTAATCTGGAGAACATGAAAACTCAGTTTTTTGACACACCAATAGAGGGTGTTAGGCACTAAATTCGACGTGATGCGACATTAAACTATTGAGAAAATGAATACAAATGAAATAATGTCACTGTTTTATACAATCTTTTGCCTGATGCAAGAGGGACAGCTATCGCAAGGAATGACTCAGCTGTTTTTTGACCGTGTATATTTCTCTCTTCTTTACAATAACAAAAATTAGTATGTTTTAAAATTAAAATACTCGAAATTATTGTATAAAAAGATATTTGGAATTTTGAAGTTAATTTTTTATATTCTAATACTAAAAAATGTTGAAGTGTGAATCCATTTATAACATTTAATTTAGTTCAAAAATAATAAATTAACAAAATTATTAAAAACAACTTTTAACAAAATTTTAAAAAATTATTATTGAAATATTATGTTTAAATTTATTTATCATTTTATTAACAAAACTTATTTAAAAAAAACTACAATACATTTTATTAATACATATAATTAATTTGTGCATCGCACGACAAAAAAAAATAGTCTAATATTTATTTTAAGACTGAAATATGTCATTAATCCTTATTCTTTTTTCATATTTAAAATTGAATCATTATATTTTTATTTTCAAAAATTTAATCTTTTAATTTTTCATAATTTAAAATTCAAATCCATATTAACATAGTTGAAATTATTTTTAAGAATTCCTTTATTCGCATTGTGCTTTTGCTGAATTCCTAATATAATTATTTCAAAAATTCATCAAAACTACATTGAATTATTTCAATCCGAGTAAGTGATTTTTTAGGATTTCAATCCTAAGATGGTTATTTGCACATATTACAATAAAATGTTTTTTTGTAGTGCACGAAAAAGGGTCTAAGTACTAAATTAAGGTTTAACAAAAAAAAAAAAACCTTAAACAAACGACTTCAAATTTTAAAAAAAAAAATGGAAACAAAATATGATATCTTTTTATTCGGATTTGTTATTGGAT
Source organism: Kokia cookei (assembly GCA_039519145.1). NCBI lineage: Eukaryota > Viridiplantae > Streptophyta > Magnoliopsida > Malvales > Malvaceae > Kokia > Kokia cookei. The sequence goes on along the minus strand of CM076899.1, from coordinate 33,549,856 downwards.
CGAGTAAAAAATGTCACAATATTGATAATTTTCCCTCGGACCAACATATCGAGTAAGAGATGGGGACATGCCTTCTCCATGGAGAACTAATCTCATTAAAGGCCTTAATCAAGAGTAGACTTATGCATGGGTCAAATTACTTGTTCAAGTCTGAACACTCATCTGAAATTTGAAAAGATTTAAATAAAAATATTATGCCAAAAAAAATGGTAATGGACAAAAAAAATTATGCTTGTTTAAAATATGAGCCAAGATTAGACTCGAACGTTTAAGGCTTGACCTAGCTCGACCCAACCTAATTTTAAGTTTATAATATTTTATATTATGTTATTTTATATATTATATAGTTTAGAAGACATTAAAAAAATAAACTTATAATTAATATATAATAATACTATAATGTAAACATTAAAATAATGTTAAGATGATTATAAAAATTTTCAATAAATAAAATTGTATAAATTTATTAAATATTAAGATAAAATAAAATAAATAGTTTTTAAAAAATAATATGGTCAAACCTAAAATAAGCTTGGGTTAATTTTTTGCAAATATGGACGAGTTTAGACCAAATTTTAAGCTCATATTTCAAGTCGGGGCGGACTTTGACAAATATAAAGTATGTTAATATCATGCTTAGATCCGACCCGAACCCAACCTATGAGCACCTCTAGTCACGAGCCAAGGCATGTAATTATTATCCACAACAGTCCTAAAATTCTGCCATGAGAGTTTAGGTTCATCTAATTTAGGACTAGCATGAATAACAGGGTGTTAGTAGCATGTACCTTCACCACTGCATGGATAAATAGCATTTGATAGATCTCAAATTAAGCTCCAGACAGCAAGTTTTCAATCAAGCTTGACTCTGCTAAAGTACAACCCTAACAAAGACCAGAACCTTCTGCGGTTTGCAGGACAGTAACTCTACCTCAAAGAAAAGGCTACCCTGCATGATAAAATATGCAATCATCTAGAATTCATCCTTCGGAGATTTGAGACACAAATGATCCCATTTCAAACTAAAAAAATCCCATGATTTGCCACAAGATAAAGACTCAATAAGTGCCACTTCAAGATCTCAGTTTCTGCATTCCTATTTGTTTAAATGAAAGATCAATGCAATTTCCTTGTTAAAAATAATTCAGCTTCACAAAACACTGGTTCGCATGCAATTGATCGGAAACATGATTTACAGTGACCTGCAATAGGTCGATACAAAATGCATTTAAGGTTAGCAACCAGCCTACAGCAGCAAATGACCATTTACATACAGAACTATGGCATATCAGAATAGATATTCAATGGCAAGAAAATGAAAAGTTTCTAACAATTACCAGTACGAGCACACACCCTAAAACCATCCATGTGAGTATATAAATAACATTAGAAAGCAGCAAATACAGGAACCATCATAAGTGGATGCGCATTGTGCATAGTGCAGAGACTGGAAACAATGACTAAAAGTCTAAAACGATCAACAACTAAAATGTTGTCTGTTTTAGTGAGACAGTATTGGAGTTATCCAACATAAGACTCGACTATTGCGAAGTAAAATCTTACAAACTGCTTAAACACCATCTAAATTGTCGAACATTGCTTTACCAAAAAATGGATTAAGTGACTTGAACAACCAATTTCATGAAGAAATACGGGATAATGAACCCAAAGTACATCAAAGATTTGATATGTGCCCTCAACTATACAAAAATTAACAATTAAGTGCCCACAATAGACATGGATACTTCTTCGAGGTCTCTTAAGTAAGGAACAACGTATCTCTCTCTAAACTTCTTGTCAGACATCTTATAAATTGTAGTCATGCTAACTTTCCTTCTTAGCAAATTCTTACTTTCCAGAGTCTCAATAACCAGTAACCGAGGCTTCAGCCTACGCTCAAGGCTGCAAATAAGCACCTTTGGGTGGCTTATTATAAATGAAATACCTACATTCATTCTATTCAGCAAAAAGTCAGTGACTTGCTTGATCTTCCTTTCAGATACAGCAAACACCTGTGGTGTCCTCCTAAAAGTAGACACGATATCATCTTCAGAGAAACCCAATTTCCTAAAAAGCGTCAATTTGAGTTCCCAATTCTCTTCACTCATTGAACTCAACATCCTAATAGCAGCAAGAAACATATTTGACTTCCTATCGAACCCCATGGCATCCGCCCTTTCAACAAACTGCTTAATGCTCTCAGGTTTAAGCAAGAAAAATCTAGGAAAGCTGAACACATATGAAACAATTTGCGAAGAACAAATCCCACAATTTCTCAAGAACTCTATATTAGGCATCATAGTCTTTTGCAAATCAGATTTGAGAAACCAAGATGATGTTTTCAATAACTTAACAACATCATCATTCGATCCTAAAACAGTCTTTAAATCGGAAATAGAAGGTGCAATCCTATCATCCACGCTTCTAGTCAAAATCCAGGGATCAACAGCTACAATATCAGCAACATCATGGGTCGAAAATCCTAAATCCTGGAAAATCTTGAACTTGGGTTTAATGGTTTTCTCAAGACTAGAAGATAGAAGGTTAGGCTTCCTTTTGACCAGTGCTTCAATATGGGATTTAGAGAAACCGCTTTCTTTCAAGAAGGAAATTATAGTATCACATTTACGAGGATCCTTCACATAGGTTAGGGAAGATGCAGTCTTGACGGCAAGTTCAGGGGAAAAGTTGTGTTTCTCAACCAAGAGATCCTCTAAAGGAAGGGAAGCTCTTGATTCCTGGGTGGGTGAAAATGAGAAGAAAACAGCAGATATGGAGTAACAAGAAATGGGTTTCTGAGAACGGCATGATTTGCTCAGAGAGAATGAGATTAGAGATCTGACTATAGGCGGCGCCATTTTTTTTTTCTTTTTCTTCTCGTGGGGTTTTGTGGAGGTTTTACTGGTTTAGATTCGGCCTTTCTTCTACCATAACAAACTGAAATTACAAAGATTCATACATGTCGGAGGACTGAGGAACTTGCCTGTAACACCACATCAGCTTATGTCTTGTAACGGTAACCTGCCGTTCTTTGACACCGATGCTTTGTTGTTCTTTCGATTGCACGACCTACAGAGTGTAGTGATCTTAAAACCTGGTTTATTAGGGTTTAGGGCACAAATTAAGCTCCAGGATGTTGGGTTTTTTATTGTATGCCCAATAGCTTTAGGTTTCTCTTTGCCTACATCAACCCTTTACTAAGCCTTTTGTTTTATGGCCATTCATGTTTAATTAAAATCCAGACAACAACACATTTTGTACGAATTGATAAATCATCCCTATTAATTAAAGGTTTAAATCATGATTTGATCCCTAAATTGTATTTATTTTTGCATTTAATACCTAAACAATCATTCTTGTTCCAATTCACCTGCTGGAGTGGTGATATTTCTTTGTTTCATCAAAAGCTAAAATATTAAAGATGGACAATCTCTCGTTGAACAAAAGCTCACCAAGATTGAAGATACAACCTATCAATACCCGAGCCTAGTAGAGACTCAAGGGTTCATGACTCCTGAGGCTTAAAATTGTTTTTCTAACATTTTGATGACACACACATCTTGCATGCACAAGTGCTTGAACCCGAGTCTCTTAGGATGAGCATCATTCGCATTTCCACTGAAACCACTCATTGGGTTCAACCTACTCATAATCTTAATATTTCTTCAAGTCAAATTAATCTAAAATACCAATTAATTCGAAATAAATAAATATCTAAAATATAAAACTAAATAAATATATTATTCAGCTTATACATAATCAAAATTTAAGCTTTAAATTCTAATATATTATGATTAAAAGCTTATCCAAAGTCTAAAACTCATATTCAAAATTTTTTTTATCTACGTAGTTTTCACTAAAATAATCATAACTTGAGTACAAGAATTCAAAACAAATCGATTGAAAGTACATTGTGAAGCTAAGAGACATATCTATGAATACACCTCAACTCGAAAAATACTAAAATACTTTTCAAACTTGAAAAATTGAGTTTAAAAGAATAAAAAAAAGTGATTTCAAAAAATATTATTTATTTTTTTATTTATTTCAAATTATTGGAATGGAAGCGACATTATTGTGTATATGTCGCCACATAAGGAAATAATTATAAAAAATTACATTAAACATTTTTTTAAAACAAGTTCCAATTTACTATAATCTCAATTATATAATACAAGTAGATCTCATCCAATTCATACAAGTAGATGCTTAATTGGGATTTGGAGTTTTTGTTACATAGTGATTAAAAGGGTCAACAAATTTTTCACTTCAAAAATTTTAAAATAGTAAAAATTATATTTTATACTTTATCCTCTTAAAAATAATAAAAATTCGATTTAATTTATTAAAATTATAAAAATATAAAATATTCAAATAAATTTCCATCAGAATTTTCTGACTTCCTCTGATCTTAAATTATTAATATCTATCAATTCTTAGAGGTTACATTCCTAAAGTAAAAGTTTCATTGGAAACCCCAAAAAGAGATCCTTTTCTATCCTTTCGGTGCTTGAATTCCACAACTTTTCTCTTCTTCATAATCGCCATTGTTACATGTAGATTGAAACATGGTTTTAAACCATGGCAATTGAAGTTTTGGCAGAGATTTCAAGCCCGAGAATCTCGTTTTCTGACGATCTCGACCAAGAAGATGGGGTAGATTCCATTGAAGAATGTCATCATCAGAGATTAGACACATCACTCTTAAATCCCACATCGGATTTCGATTTCTGTTTTGACAATCATAGTTTCGTTCAAGAACTCCCTTCAGCTGATGAGCTCTTTTCCAATGGCAAGATTCGACCAATTGAGATAAAGGAAAAAGCCGTGGTTGCGAATCGCGTTCGTCGTAAACTCCAACCTGTTGCTGTCGTTCGTTCTTCACCCCAGCAGATCAAAACAGATAACCCAGAGAAGAAAAGACTGAAAGAATTTTTATTAATGAGCATTGATGAAGATGACAAGCCTGCCTCATCCAAATCTTTCTGGCAGTTCAACAGAAGCAGTAGTCTCAACTGTGAAAGTAATCGAAGTAAAAACTTAATCCGGTCACTTCAATTTCTTACACGCAGTAATTCAACAGGTTCAGCTCCAATTCCAAAAGAAAACCAGAAACAGCCATCTTTGACAAGAAGAGCATCAGTGTCAAGTTCTTCTTCTGGTACGTTTTACTATACTTATTATGGTAATTCTACACAAAAGCCTGCATTAAAGAAGAGTTGTGGAGCACATGGGAATGGAGTTCGAGTGAGTCCTATTTTGAATCTTCCAACTCCAATAATTTCCAATGCAACTGTAAGCTTTTTTGGGTTTGGGTCACTCTTCTGTAATGGCAAGACCAAAACGAAGAAAAGATGAGCCATTTTCAGTTCATATTAATACAGATGGGTATTTTAGCTGGCCATGAATTTGTGAATGTGGTTAGCAGCATCTCTGTAAATTAGAAGAAATGAATTTAGTGAAAGAAAGAGATTAGATCCAAATCAACAGTGATTGTGATTTGTGGTGGATGTGAACAAACATCAGTGTTATGGACTTGGCAGACAGGTAAACATGGTATTTCTCTTTCATGGCAATCAATTATCTAGTTTCATGGCTATCAATTATGTTGTCCTCAATTCATACCAATATATTTAAGATTTTAGATGATTTTCGTATGTATTTAAAATAGGTAAAACTATTATATTGGCCCCTATACTTGAAGTTAGATTGCACTTTGCCCCCTCTACTCAAAAAATGGATAAATTAGTCATTTTTGTTAAAAGTTTCATCTATTTGTACTATTAAAAACCGGTGTGCCTAACTTAATAACTAGACAGTGACATGTGACGTGTCCATTTTTCAACAGTAAAAATGGATGAAATTTTTAACAGAATGATCAATTTGCTCTTTAATCTATTGTACAATACCTAATTTGCCCCTTTTTTTAGTGGAGGGAACAAAATGCAATATAACTCCTACTGCAAGAGCCTCTATGGTACTTTTACCATTTAAAATATCATATTCCAATCACAAATTCAATATTCAAATGGGTAGAAGTACTATGGAGGCTCTTATACTAGAAGTCATATTGCATTTTGTCCCCTCTATTAAAAAGATGGGCAAATTAATCCCTGTACGTTAAATCAAAAGGCGAATCGATCTTTTTATTAAAAAAATTCATTCATTTGTACCGTTAAAAATTGACGTAGCTGACGAAATAATCAAAAAGTGACATGTAACGTGCCATATGTACCTTATCTTGATGTGTAAGGACCCGTTTTTAACAATAAAACTAAATGTACTTTTTTACAGAATGACTAATTTATTTTTTAATCTAGTATAAAGGGACTAATTTACTATTTTTTAAATAGAGGGAGTAAAAATGCGATTTAACTCTATAAATACTTAAAAGGGATAAGAGGTATGAGCCCTTCACTTTCATCTTTTTCTTTTTTTTGTTGTCTTTGAAAGCAATAATGAGTAAATAAATTGTTTGGTTTCCATTGTCTTGTTTTTAAAGTTAAAAGGTAAAAAACAAAGTAACTAGATATGATTTTGAGTTGAAGAGGGACCCATGCGTGTCTTTCTGTTTTTAAGTTTAAAACATCATCTAACGTACAGCGATTAATCTATTTATTTTTTAGTAAAATAGATAAAATATAACTTGATTCTTAATACAAAAGCTTCATTATTATTTTTACCTAAAAATTCTAGATTAAAGCATACTCCAAAGCTCGGTTCATTAAAAAAAAATATTGTCATAACCCGCTCCTAACTTGCCACATCACTCTATTATTTGTGTAAAACAAATTCGAAAAAATAAAAAAAAAATGAGAGAAATTAAAAAAAAAAAAAGCTTAAATCTCAATAAAAACATTTTTTTAAAATCAGAAAAATTATAAAAAATATATATATAAAAATGTAATTTTTAGTATATATAAATCTTAAAATTACCAAAATTAAAAAATAGAAAAAAAGCATAGATATATAAATATCTATAGTAATTTTACTAACCTTGAATGTTTTCTATTTTTTCAATTTTCCTTTTTTTAGTTTTATTTTTAAAAAATACATTATTATATTTTCTAATAATTTTAGCCAACAAATTATAAGAATTCTTTGAATTTAGCAACATGTCATGTTTCATATATTTTAAGAATAATTTAATTTTTGGACTTTTTCCTTACTTTTTATTTTTTTTGAATGTATTGTTGAGAAGGAAAATCATATTTTCCTTGAAGTAAGTAAGATAAATATCACATAATATCTCTAGAATGTTATGATATAAATTTTCAATCAATTGGATATCTTTCCTTCAAAGGCTTGATTCGATATGCTCCATAGTTTAAGGGATGATAATTGCTTCGATATAATCTAAACAAAACTTTGTGATCTCTTGATAAGTATAACTTGGATGCCAGAGATGAATTGACAAGCATCTTAATCACTATATTTATTGTCAAAATTTATCAACCCAAACATGATAATCTCTCTATGTAATCAGTCCTACAACTAATTACCTAATATTATCACACTTACTCTAATTACCTAATTGTTAGTTCATTTGGCCCTTAACCAATCTTTTTTCTTTCTTTAAATTCACGCATACCAATTTTATAATCATTAATCTTTTGAAATTAAATTACATCTCAAAGTTACCACACTTTATTAATTATCTCATTATAACCTTGTTAATCAATCTTTTTTTCTTTTTTCAGTGAAAAGATAAAGCTCTAACAACGCCGCGACAGGCGTACCTCAAACCCAGATCACATCTGAGATAATGAATATCCTTGACCATTAGGTCAACACACGAGATTCACAATCAATCTTGTTTACTACTTCATGAATTAACCTTTTTTTTTAATATGAATGTATTACTACTAATCAATTGCACATTTAGTGGATTACAAGTTTACAAAGTAAAAGAGAATTTATGGAAACACTTGCCTTTCATATGCACCTCTCCTTAGAAACAGTTTGGATAGGGTGGGCTTTGAAGGACAAAGGCAGCATCCAATTGGAAGAGAAGGGAGCAATTGATTTCACCGACAATTTTATGCACCCAATCAGCCTCTCACTCTCCCAACACTGCTGCATTTTCCATGCAAAACTGTGACTCTTGTCAAACACAATGCCCTCCTAGTAACTTGGATTTCTTTTTATTGGTAAAAATACCTCTCCAATCCCTCTCAATTTTAGTACTGAGCAAATTGGTTCTTCTAAAAGATGTCGGAGCAATTTAATCTCTATCCGTTTTGAAAGTAAGCAATTTAGGACAATTAATTTTCGTGTTAATATTATTCAATCTTATATAATTCTGATTGGTATAATAACAAATTTAGCTCTCATAATTTACACATTTTATCAATTTTGTCATGATTTAACAAATTTAGCCTGCATATTTTTTTGAATGTGTAAATGTTAAGGCTGACTTTGTTTATTTTTTTAGAATCAAGACTAAATTAATAAAATATGTAAACATCGAGGGCTAATTTTTGTTGTTATGTCAATCAAAATTATGCACAATTGACGGAAAAAATTAAAATCATAATTAATTATCCTTAATTGTTCACTTTCAAAATTGACAAAAATTAAAATTTTTCAATTTTTTTAAAGAGGAACTAATTTGCTCAATTTCAAAAATGAGAAATTGGAGAAGGCTTATTGTGTATCGTACTCAACTTTGAAGTTATATAATGCAGTTCCTTTCTTGACCAAAATGAAAGAAAAATAGGAAAATAAAAAATATAATTGAAGCAAAGTTTAATTTGAAAGGAAAAATATTCCATCCGGTTCTTGCTAAGATTAATTTTTATGCATTAACATGAAAAATAACCATCTCTTCTATTCTCTTTCTTCTCACATTTCTTTTCTACCAAACATACTCAAAATATTTTCCTCCCACCGAATTTGTGTAGCAAAAGAGAAAAGAACAAATCAAATTATTGTGATGTTGGTCATCAAATCCAATAACCAACATTAGTTCCACATCAATTAATTTATATATTTATGAAAACCATAATTATTGTTGATGCAATATTAGATTTTGATTTGCATAATATCAAAACACGAACAACCAAAATGTTACAACGTGAACGTAGCTAGAAAGTGAAACCGTAAAAGTCCAATATCATTATTTTGATTTGATGGATTTTAAATTATGAAAATTTAAAAATAAAAATAAAAATAAAAATTGCCAGTTTTGGGGGTGAACAAGACACACAGGCATCTTTAGGGGCCTATACATCTTTTTCTCCCTTTGTCAACCAAACTCATCTCCTGAGTTCAGTCCCCCACTACCAAACAAATAAAAGTGAGTCCCAAGCCCCAACAACTCTGAACTCTGACATACATCCAGCCTTCACCATCTTCAACCAACCCATACATTTATATCTTATAGCCAAAGGGCTCACAACGGTATAAAAATGGAACAAGCTCAATGTTTTACATCTACAAGCTGAGTGAGGACTAGAGAACTTAGAACATCTACTAATTGCTGTGACAGGATACAACATCAACTTTGTCCTCTCTGCACAACTTACTAAAATAGATATTTGAAAATGTAAGGAATGATCTCTACTTTAAATAATAAAATGACAAATGAATTAACTGAATAGCTCCTCAATCTTAGCTTTCATGTAATAAGACATGAATACAACACTTGGGACTACAAGAAATCAAAAGTAATTCACCTAGAAATTTAGCACAAGTGGGATCTTTTCATAATTTGTGTTAACCCCACTTGAACCTCCCAATAAAAGTAATCATCTGTAGCCACTAATAGCTGCCTTCATTTTGGCCTTACAAACATAAGACCCTAGGGAAATGATGGTACAAATACGTTGGCTACTATTTTTTATATACACCTCAGATGGTATCCCGGGATGTGTAGTTCTGGACATTTTGACTCTATTTTCTTGGAGCTTATGTTTTAACTCTAACCTGAAGAATGAGATGCACCTCCCTTTTGAAGATAGACCTTAGCTCCTCATTAGCTTCAATCCCGATTCTCCTGTGATTAATTAAATAACAAATATATAACACATAATCATTGTAAGAATTGCATTCAGGCAAACTCTACAGTATCAGATTTTATTTCAGAACTTCAGAAAAGAATATGCAACTCTAAAGACAAGCAAAAATAAAATCCCTGTGAGGTTTCCATGCTTCAACTAAAATGAAGGCGTATGGACCTCAAGGGATCACAGGAAGCAAAATGGAACCACAGAGCTGAACTTGTCATGATATGTTCCTAACAAAGTTTCTTCAAGTCCTTGTATTGATGCAATACTGACATTCAGTTTTTCATTGTCCATCCTCCTCCTGCTTTATTTATTTGTTATTATTTTTTGTCGGTTAAATCAAGGGGGAATATGAATTAGACATCTTCTGATATCATGCTACTATAGTGCACACAGCGGTCCACCTCAAATCTTAGCATTAAGATTTCAAGGAGAGACTATGTTGCACATGATTGAAATACCAGTGGAACCATGAAAAGAAATTAATTGGAGATAGCACTAGCTTACCCTATTTTTGAGCCATTCTTCCCCACAAGAATCTTCCGCTGGCTCATTTTGCTGGTAATGAAGTGCTGCTCAATCCTCAGAGATCCATCTCGTAACTCCTTCCAGTCTACCAAACGGTGATCAATACCATACGGGATTTCCTGCCACAAGAAAAGTTTTAGTCCTTGTTTTGATCTTTGATAATTAGACAACTCCTCAACACAAACCTCAAAAAAAGAAGTAAAAATAGAAAGCATATCAAAATTCACCAATTCAAAATACTAGCATGGTATTGCATTGTTTGGATAAATATTTTTAATAAAATTTCAATACCAGAATTTGATAAAATAATTATAATAAAAGAATAGCATTAAAAATAAAATAAGAAAAATATCCGGTAGGGATTTCATTAGGTTTGTAAAAGTAAATAGAGATCTAATAGCATGGAAATATATATATTTAAATGAGTTTTGTAAATAGAATGTAAAATTCTAAAAAAAATCACATAAAGGAGGAAATGTAATAAATGACTAATTTCCTGGTAAAAATCAAGGAATTTCACAAATTCCACCTCTAGAATTGGAATTTGAATACGAGAATTAGAGCAACCTAAATTTCCTCTTTCAGATTTCAGAATTTTTCAAAATTCTGATTTTATTTTGCCATAAAATGAAATTTCACTATAGAATTTTGAAAGTCTCTCTGCAAATGAATTTCCTCCTTGTAATCCCCAATCCAAACACACACACACAGAGGGAGTATGAACCAAAAGCCAAGGCATAGACAAACAACACAAGTTTTACCTGATGCACATGATCTAGTAACCTTTCTCGGACAACTTCCAATGAAATATTCTTCATGACTTCTTCACTCATTGTGATAGAATCTTCATCCCAAGGCCTTTGAACTGCCTACAGGAAAAAATGCCATTGATACTAGGTTGTATTACTTTATAGAGGGAAGAGGACATGCAATGGCAGAACAAAACTTCAGCATGTTTTTAAGAAGGTATTAATGCCAAAGAAGTATCTAATGGAATACATAATGCATTATCATTCAGATTCAAGGTAAAAAAAAAAAAAAAAAATCCAATGCAGAACGGGAGGAGTGACAGAGCTCTTTGTAACTAATGACCACCAGATATCTCATTCTTTACCCATTCATCCAGTAAAAGAAGGTTCACATAACACAAATAAACTATAATCTTAAGAGCAAATCAATCTAAAATAAAAATGCATATAAATCTTTGAGAGAACAAAAAGGCTGAATATGAAAAAATAATATCAGAAAATGAAAATATATTTGACAACAAATTTGGTAACAATAACACCATGCCTCAGAAGAGTCAGAGGCAAGATATCATTTGAATATCTTTACCATCATCCTAAAATGATCTTGAGAGAAGATAACATGTTCAAATAAATTAGTTAACTAGAAAAGATATTATGAAAAGCCATATCAAAGAAATAACAGAATCCAGTTACTTTAACCAGATGCATAAGAGAATAAATTGCATATATTAAAGACATAACAGAATCCAGTTGCTTCAAATAGAAGCATAAGTAGAATAAAAAAATACCTGTTCCATGAGATATTTAGTAAGATCTTCTACTCCAGAGCCCTTCAATCCTGAGATCATGAAAATCCTAGAAAATGAATAAAATAAAATTTATCAGAAGCTAACTTAAGCATGCTTTTTGTCTCTGAATATACTTCGTCAAAGTTTTATTAAGCAGCTTCAATAATGTCATACATAATGAAATCAAGCAAATAATCAGGGTAATCCATATCAAACAAGATAGGATTTGCCCTTTCTACACCCTTAGTTTCCAGGCTATGTGCTACTCTATTACCATGCTTACAGATGAATGAAAACAGTAAAGACTCAAACAAAGGCGTTAATGTCCGTATCTCGCTTATATAGCTGCCAACATAGGACAGGTCAGTCATGTTGTTTTGGAGCATGGAAAAGAATGAAAATAAGCATGCTTGTTTATATCCTAAATGAAGCTACCTCCTTTCAGCAGGAAAACCTACCTTTCATAGCCAGGAAGATCTTTGAACTGCTCAGCAACCTTCAACAATTCCTTCTTCTTCTCTATCAAATCTACCTTATTCAGGCATAAAATCCGTATTTGTTTAGGATTTGGTTCTGCTCCCATACGTTTAATTAATCTTATCACCCTTGAATCAGGCCTGTATGAATGAATCATTAGAATGAGAATCTGATCAGCAATCAAGATGAAGAAAACAACTTCAGCATTAGACAGGAAGCTTGAAAAGCTAAAGTTAGAGTACAAAAAAGTATTTAGCCGACTTAAAGACCATTTTATATGATCAAAGCAACACATAACCACCTGGAAGGCCTGAAATGTTTATGATAAAAGGCATATGGGAAGAGATCAGTACATCAAAGTGACAAGTTTGAGAAAACAGGGAGAATTATGCATTTTGAAAGCAAGAGGCAGAAGTCAATCTGAAGTACATTCTAAAAGGGGAAATGTGTTGTTCTGGGGGAACTGAATAGCTGCACAGAAAATTTCCTTGCTAAAATTCTTCAAACAGAAAACTAAGCATTGCACATGAACATACTAAAAGCTCATTGCAATTCATAAGCTAAATATATAATTATGACACCAAGAGGACAATCTTTCTTATTTAGATATCTATAAGGTGAGGGACCAAAAAAGCTTTTTGCAACTCACAGTAGCAAAAGATGAGGACTGCCTGCATTTCTAACAGCTGCATACAACAATGAAAGAAAAAACGACAACATTTATCACGTTCATGGCATACCAAACTCCTTAACCAAGAAATAGTATGCAACCATTCATCACCCATGCACTCGAGTTCCAGACAGAAAATGAAAGCCACAACCCTTAAAGACCTTGACCCTTTTAGGAATAGGTTAGATCCACCCACTATCTCTAATCTGTTACAAGATAGCAAAGCAGCTTCCCTCATGAAGAACGTTTGGTACACCATTACAAGATAAAACCATGTAGTATAGTCTACAGATAACAGAAGACTGACGATAGATATCGATTGAAGTCCCCGGGGAAAATAGATCTACAATAATGATGAAATGGTAATAGAAAAGCTATGAACTACACTGGTTTCCAAAGGATGCACTGAAGACTAAGAGTTAATCAAATTGACCATACAACCAGCAACCTCTCTAGATAATGCAGGATAGTAAGCAGGGGAAATAACAGGATGAATGGAGGCTAGAATCCAGGAATCAAGCTAAATGGACAACAATGTATTGGGCAGTAAAAGAGAAGATAAAAAATGAACCAAATCAGAAACACACCAACAATAAGGTTGCTACATGTCCGAGGAGAAAATTAATATAAAAGTAATAAAAATAAAAAAGTCAAAATATCAGCTGTGTTGTACATCACTAACTTTGTAAGATGCCTATGGACATCAAAAATAACCATGAGCACATCATAGAGATTAACCGAACTCCAGGCACTCTCGACGCGAACCTTCATATCTTTGTGAAGAAATCCACTTCTATTTAACATGAGTCCAGGGGTATCAAAAAAGCACTGCATAATGTACACAGCAAATTAGTAGAATGATATTCCTAAAGGCCACTATAACAATAAAGCAAGAATAAAAGATGAGTTCCCCACATATGAATTCCCAGGAGGGCGAGAAAGAAACATGGAATCATAACAATCCCATTGTCTGAAATTTAGTATAAAAAACGAGATAGAAAGCCAGTAAAACAGTTAAAAGTAACGCGGTTGAACAAATATTGTTGTGTCTTGTAGTAGAAAAACAGGGCGTACTGTATGTCACAAAGGAGCATGGAAATTCCAAAAGTAAAAAGAGAAGTGAAAGCACAGTAATAGGAATAAACAAAAAAAGAAACATACAATTTGGGTATCCCTTTTTGTCATGACCCCTAAAACTTCATGTGTGGTTGTGTTTGTCTTCCTTGACACAGCAGCAACCTTAGTCCCAACCTTGTAGAAAACGCATTAGAGATGTTAATTAGTTGTGATATGAATGAATGCGCCAATGGCTAAAAAGAAGGAAATAGAATGAGCTAATGAACAAACCATAAAATTAGTAAGGGCTGACTTTCCAGCATTAGGAGCACCAATTATCCCAACGGAGAGAGACTTCTGGTCCTCTTCCTTGACCTCTTGGTCTTGGTCGGCATCCTCGTCTGGGCCCTCTAAGGCTGCCTCAAGCAAGGCTTTTGCAAGAATCCTTCTCCTGCTCTCCTCTTCCTCTTCCTCTTCTTTAAATTTGCTGTGGCGGAGATCGCCGTCGGAGAATATCCGCTCAACTCGTTGTCTATGGTGGACATCCCAGGTAGGTTGTTGAGGGGTTCTGAGAGTATCGGGGATAGAGAATTGGGCACTGTCAAAGTCAGAGATAGCGCTGTTGTTAGGGTGGGAGTCGTCGGAATCTTCTTGGCGTCGCTGGGGTTGGGCTGAAAATAAACGATAAAATAGGCGGTGATGATGATAATGGTGATGGTGGAAGGAGTCTAGTCGGCGAGGATAAAGAGAAGTAAGATATGTGACTGCTGTCAAAGCCTTCTTTGCTGTATTCATTGGATTTCTATTTTCTTGGATTTGCTTCTGTTTGTTCTTCGGTAAACACACTGCGAACGTCCTGTAGCTGTGGGGCGCGAGAGGTTGGGGTGGTGGTGATGATGGCAGAGTGCCGAAGACGAGAAGCGTTTTGGGGTTTTGGGGTTTTGGACTTCGAAGACGAAAAAAGCACACAAAAGTTTTGGAGTAGAGGCCTCTCAGGAGCCCAATAGCGCAGGTCAGGCCGAGGTATCTTTCCCATAAAGGAAATTTTGGTTCAGATCATTTCAGTTAGTTGGCTTTAGTATGGATCGTATTAGTTCTTAATTCATTTACGTTGTAATAGTTTGATTTTACTTTGTGAGTATTTGGATAATTCATTTGTAATAGTTTAATACTTACGGTTATTAGGATTTGTATTTGTTAAACATTTAAACAACCAATAAGCAACATTTGTTTCCTTTTTACTTTACGTGCAAAAATCATGTGAGGATAATTATACAAAATATATTTATGTAACCAATGAATTTGTTTTACTAACCAATTTGTTTGAAAAAATTACAAGTTTACAAATGAACATACTACATTCAGTGCACCATATCCAACACAAACCATATCGATAGCATGAGTTCTCAACAATCTTTGAAGGATTATTTTGATCACCTCTTTCTTATCTTTCATTGTTATTCTTTTTCTAGTGGTTAGAAGTACAACTGTTATGACCATCATGATAACGGTTACTAGTACGTCCTCGACCATGTCCCCCACTACATGATTGTTATAGGAGCACATTAATAGCATGAAAGGTTAAAAAAGTTTTCTCTAACAAATCCTCATCAGTTATGTTTTCTCTACATAATTTCAGCTGAGAACTAATTTTGAAAAGATTAGAATTGTATTCATTTACAGTTTTAAAATCTTACAACCGTAAGTGCATCCAATCATAACGAGCTTTAGGGAGTATACCGTTTTTTGATGGTCAAATTGTTCTTTCAAATTATTTCACAACTCAAGAAGGTCTTTCACATTGAAATATTCCACTTTTAATCTTTCAAGTAGACGATGATGAATGAAAATCATTGCTTTTGACTTATCTTGATTAGATGCTTCTTCATCTTCTAATGTAGTGTTCCTTATACCTTTAGAATTTAGGTGAAATTCAACATCTAACACCCATGACAAATAATTCTTTCTTGAGAGTTTGACAATATTTGACATTATAACCACTAATAAAAAATAAAAAAATAAAAAGTAAAATAATAAACATTCTCAATAATAAAATAATCCAATTATATATACCAAATAAATATTAACATAGAATTGAAATTTCTTTTAGTAACCTTTAAAAAAAATAGTGAATTGAACTAAATAGTTTAGAGAAAAAAAATTTGATTTGTATATTTTGAATAGTTCTCTTTCTATAGAAATACGATGAAAAATTAAAACAATGATGAAAATACGTATAACATATAGTTCAACAAGAGTTTTATGGGTAAGTTATATATAGTCGCAATGACGTGAACTTCACTATGAGTTTGTAGAAGCTCGTACTGATAATATATTATAAAACTAAAAGAATAATACAAAGATTAAAAGAGAAAGAAAGATAAAAGAAATGAAAGGATGATTCAACTTTCACTTGGGATACCCAAAAGCTTATACATACCCTCTATTTATAGGGTCTCAATCACCATAGGTTACAAATATATAATTAAGGTATCTTATAAATTTTTAGGGGTTATAAGAGTTACAAGAAAATAAATTCTTGAGAACTCTATGTGATAACTTGATGATTAAGGGTGTTCATCATCTCAAGTATGATCTGAATTCGAATCATGCTAATCTCGTTTGTTATTCGAACTTTACCCTGTTATTGTAATTCATCAAAAAAATGAATTTTTCAAGTTTATGGGACACATATTGTTTAATTAAATTAGTCTAATTAAATAATTAAAAATTTCTTGCAAATTTTTGCATCTCATGGTCTTAGATTTTCGATGAAAAATCATGAAGGATGAATCTTATCTGTGATGCAAAGGAACTATTACTTTTAAACAAGATTGTCATGATAACGCCTTATAAGGTAATATATATATGCATATATACTTGTATGGAATAATGTTTGGTACACTTTTATAATAAAAACAGAGAAAAATTAATAACAAGAAATATAATAAATAAAGAGAAGGATAAGGAAGAATAGAATAGAGAAGGTATCTCTATTCTCTTGTTATTGTTCTATTTTTTTAACTTTAAATCAAATTTATAGTACAAAAGTAGGGAGTAACCTATAAATAAATTAGTATATAAATGAATACATAAATAAGCTATTTATCTTAGATAAAAAAAAAAGATTTATAACAATTGTTTAATTTTTATTTTTATGTTGAATTACAAACAGTGATTAATACGATTCGAATTTAAATCGTATCAATCACATCTGGAACGATAAATACCCTTGACCATCAAGTCAATACTCGAGATTCACAATTGTTCAATTTTTATTAAACTAAGTAATTTAGTGAATATTTATATTAAAAGAAATTTAAAAATAGAAAAATTGTATAATTTTTATACAATTTTTAATTTACCTTTCACATCTAAACCCTTAACTAATAACACTCATTTCTATTTCAAAAAAAAAAAAAAAAGTCAACATTTCACATTTGAATTCACTTCAGCTCCAAACCCTTAAAATCTAAAAAAAAAAATATTAATAGATATTAGGAGAGTAAAATTCGATTTGATTTAAAAAAATTGATTTTTTTAAATGTTGAGTTAATTGAACCGATTTTTTCAAGTCACCTCGAATAAGTTATTCAATTTTGAGTTGAGTTAAATTTTATAATTCGAATAACAAATTGGTGTAAATATCCTTTTAGTACTTGTCAATTTTGAAAATGAGCAAATTGATCTCTCTTAACAAAAATTATAAAAAAATTAAAATAATTTTCAAAAAGTCAAAATATTTATAAAAATTCCAAAATTTATATTTTTAAAAAATTATAAAAAAAAAGTTCAAATTTATATGCTCTCACATTAAATTAATTATACTGTAACAAAATTTTAATTTGATATGTTTAATTTTGTAATTTAACTCGAATAATTTAACTCAATTCAACTCGACTTGAATTTAATTTCACTCGGCTCGAGTTGAAAAAAAATTCAAATCAAATTAAGATGATAAAATAAGACTCGTTAACTCAAAAAAATTTCACTCAATTCGATCCAACACTCACCCATAACACAATTTTTTTAAAGATAATACGTTATCATTATTACACTAGTTGTATACCTCGAATTTATCTCACTAATTGGTTTGTTTTAATTTTTTTGGTGAATATAACAAACTGGAAGTAAAAAAAAACATTTGCTTTATCTGAACAAAAGTATTGTAAAATCTCCCTAAAAATCTCTTAAAAAATTAGGATATCTTCCTTATTATCTGAAGTCAATTTGGCGATCTCATCGGCAACTCGATTATTTTTTCTGGGAACATACCTGAAAACCTACAATCTTCCATATTTTACTTATTGTTTGGTTCTTCTAACCAAGGCTGAATTCGCATATGCAAATTGCCTATCTTCAATGACTAAATCACCTCCATGCTATCTGTATAAATCAACACTCTCTCATATATTTGTTCGTTTAAAATAGTCAATCTATTCGAAATGCCCCAAAATTCAATTTCAAACACTGAACACTTCCATATGTAATGATTATAACCTAGAATCCAATCCAAGCAATTTATAACTCTTAATGGAAACAAAATTTTATCAACATCAATTATTAGCCTCTTAATTGCCGACTCTTGGCCAATAATTTAAATGACTACCAAACTTAGGTTTGCATAGTCATTTTCGTATAATCATTTTCATGGTCGTGTCATTCAAAGCCAATTTAAGGCTATTTTTTATTTCATTTAAATGATATATGTGGAAGGGAGAAAAGCCTGGAGAAATTCCCTTCATTTTTCCTTTTCCAGGAAAATTCTAATCATTCTCTTTAATTTTTCCTAGAAGCCAATCATATCTTTGCTTAAATAGGCTTCTAATTGCTCCGTGGTTATTGGGAAAATTGGGAAATATAATTACCTAATTTGACTGTTTCCAGTCCCTTTTTTTCATCTTTAAACCAAAAATTATGACACTAAAGTCTAAATTAACAATGCATATAATTGTTCCAAACAATGGATGTGACTCCACTTTTGATGGCATGAGTTGTCACTTCTCTCCATAATTTCCTTGACTTGACTACACACCATTACAACTTCTCCTCTTCCTATCTTTCAGTTAAGACTTGGAAGGGGTCAAGGTGCAATCAATTTGATTTCCTCGTAGATATATATGAAAGGATAATATCCATTATACACTAACAATAGCAGTAATACTACAGACTTATCTCTTTATTGAAAATCACTTCAATAATGATTGATTTCTGATACAAGTATGGATTCCCCCCCCCCCCCTGGCACTGGTTATATAGATCTAAGCTGCCATATGTCATCCATGTTCCATAAATTATCAGTCATCTCATTACACATCCAGTTGCCTTCAGATGGGGTTCCTTCATAGAAGCCTACAGCTGACATAGATGCAAAGCTGATACCCTCCATGCCATAATCATTGTTGTCAATGTTGTAACATTGGTCAAGAGTTGTATGGCCATATACATTGGAACCTGTTAGGTGTTGGGGAATTTCAGTTTGGTCTGAAATGTTGATGGAATCTGTGGGACAAATGTTTTGGGTGGTGACTGAACTTGAATTTGAAATGTCTGTGGTTTTGTTTGCAAGTGGGGAAAATGTTGGGAAAGAAGGGACTGTGCAGCAGCTAGATAATTGAGGAGGAACTGAGCTTTGGGTGCACATTTCTTTCAAATAAGAAGAAGAAGAGGAGGATGAAGAAGGTGAGGTCTGCTCCACTTTTTGAACCAATCTTGGCACCCAAAAACATCGAACTGCATCAAGGAATCTCTGGCTGTTGGACTCGATATTAAGTTGGCGTGCCTGTTTTTGCACCCTTGTTCTCCAGTAGTTCTTGATCTCATTGTCAGTTCTTCCAGGAAGATGCTGTGCAATTTTCGACCACCTAAAGTGACAAATAGATATCAGGTCATTATTAAACATTGATAAACCCAAAAATGAACCTCTACAAGTACCTGTTCCCCCACTTGGAATGAAGTTCAAGAATCAAGAGCTGTTCTTGGGGATTCAGGTTTCCACGCTTAATGTCTGGTTTTAAATAGTTCAGCCACCTTAGCCTGCAACTTTTACCAGTTCTCTTGAGACCTGAGTGAGGAAGGATCAACAAGAAGAACATAGGGTATAAGTACAAGAAGCTTATAACTTATACATGAGTTGATGGATGTGTTTGGTACCTGCACATTTTGCCAACATATTCCAACGCCCTTCCCCATGACGAGCAATGTAATGTGTTAGGAGAGTATCCTCTTCAAGGGTCCATGGTCCTCTTCTCAGCTCACTCTCCTCCTCTTCTATAGGAGTAGACATGGTCTTTGTATTAATAGGAGGCATAGCTGCTCTCATATCTTTGTGTTGGTTAAAAGTGGGCAAATTTTGAAAGTGAAGCTACATGGTGAACTCAAATTTATAGGCATCAAAAGGGGCCTAAAACGGTGTTCCAAACTACCCCTAGAAAGTAGAAAACTAAGAAAAAGCAGACCACACCAATCGGAGTTACTGCACATGTGACCCCCTTGGAAGAATTCTTTTAGATGGGGTTGGCATCAATCTGTACAATTATGGGCTGCAGAGGTGGCGAGTAGCAAAGCTAAGAACAGTGCCCAAATGGGTCCTTTTACTGTTCATATAAAAACACCAAAATAGTGAAAGACTTGAAATTGGAACATTCAAAGTATTTTGATCATCAATCACAAGAAGAAAAGGAACCAAATCAAGGGTGTTAATGATGATTTAAATCAAGTACAACGTGGGGTCATGCTCCTTTATATCACACCCTTAACTCTATGCCCTCGCATTTGGACCTTAAAAGAGCAGATAAGTTCCCCATTCAACCGTGCAAACATGCACCTTTGACAGAAAAGCTAAAATCCAATTACAAATTATATATATAAAGCCTACAAAAAAGGAGAAAAGTTGGCCTGAAATTGAAATCTACGGAGTTTCTTTTGCACAATGATTTCCTCCATTTTCATTTTTTTATTCATAGTATAGGTATAAAAAAAAGAGTTTAGGTTTCGAGTTTAAGTGTTAAAATCGAAGACAACAATCTTAAAAGAGCTTTATTTTCGTTGAAGAATTCGATTCAATTCAATTGAATTGAATCAGAATCTAATATAATTATTATGTAAGAGTTGTATGATTCGAATTCTGTTGCTTGTTAAAAAAATAAAATACATATATAAAATAAAATAATCTGTGGGGATGAAAGACTGAAAGCCGTAGCTCACCATAGATCCCCATTAAGAACAAAATTGGATTGGGGTTGTGATCAGGGTACGGGGCAGAGCCTTCGCGGTACAAACCATGACGCACAAATTGAATCCGTATAGAACTACACTTCTTCTATTTGACATTGATTAGAATATGGTTTTTAATGTAGTCGAAACTCTTCTTATATCATTCGTTTTTTAATATTAGTGATTTTTTTCTCTGTTCGTGGTTTTTCCCAAAAAAGAAATTTTCGTATAAAATCTATGTATTATCATTTTTTTAATTACTTTACGATCGTTCTACTGTCATTATCGACGTTAATTTTAACATATCAAATACAAATTATTTATTAAATAAAATTGTTAAAAGAGATTGGAAATTCAGTAATTAAAATAGTAATAAATAAATTCTCCCGTTTGATTGTGGTTCTAGAGTCACTTCTGAAGAAACGTGCTTGACTGAACAAAATATATCATATAAATTGTACAGCTAAACTAAACGTGGAATGATGGGGCTTTCTCTCATTAGAGGTAGGCGGCATATTGAAGCATGTTAGAAAATTTTGCAACAATTATTTTTTAAATAATAAAAAGCGCTTTTTAAATTAAAAAAAAATTAATTTTGCAAAACTAAAGTTTCTAACCAATAATCATTTTTTGAGAAATTATTTTATAGGCATTTTCCATCGTATCATTCATGATTCCATTTAAATTATTTAATGGTATTTCAACAATGTTTTATATTATTGGCACATAATTTTAATAAATTTTTTATCTTAAACTCAATTCCTGAATCCTAAACTTTGAATCTCGAATCTTAGAATCTTGAACTTGAATTATAAATCTTAAACCCAAAGGATTCAAGTTTAGGGTTCAAATTTAGATTCAAGGTTTTGAAATTTAGGTTTGAAATTTGAGGTTCGAGATTCAAGATAAAAAAAACTACAAAAAATGTGTCAATTATATGATTTTTTTAGAAATATTATTAAATAATTAAAATGGAACCATGAATGATAAGAGTTTATAAAATAATTTCTCTTATTTTTTAATTAAATTGTTTATTTTTCTTAGTTTATTATTACTAAAAATCTTTTATTTTTTAAAAATTTATTTAAAACATATAACATTATATATTTAAATTTATAACGATTTTAGAATTTCAAATATAATCTATACATTCGAATTAAATTTTATAATTAAATTATATCAAAGTGTTAAAAATATTTAAAATTTATATTCTATATAACAAAAAAATAATATGCTGTTGGTGCACTGTACAAGCAAAGCCAGTGTTCTTTTCTTCCATTCTCATGCCAATAAGTAACTAAAAGTCAGTGCAGCCAAATTTGACCACATTGAATAGTTCATATTTCTTTGCTAGGTTCCTAAGACTAAATTGGGAAAATTGAACCAAATAAGTTCGGATATTAAAATTATTATTATTGGAAATATTTTATTTAAATATTATTATCGGTCTAAATAAATCATATTGTAAAATTGATAATAAATAGTTTTCATTACTTGCAAAATGAAGATTTTTAATATTTAATTTTTAAATATGTTTTATAACATATTAATTTCTTACCTAATATAAAATTTAAGAAAAATGAAATCTCATGTGATGGTTTGATGGTTAGAGTGACTTAAGTTCTAGTTGTGCTAACCGCATATATTTTATGAAAAACAAAATAAAATCTATTAAATTTCAAAAATAAAGATTTATTTGTAGTTTAAAAAAATCAAATTTGAGGGTTAGGTTGAGTTTCTATTAAAAATGTTGAAATTAAATTGGAATAATTTTAGATTAAATTTACTAAAATGCTTGTGCTTTGATTTTATATCTACGTTTTGTATTTTTTATTTAGAATTATTTATTATTTATATACATCACAATATGTGGTTGATTTATTTATGAGAAATTAGTATAACATAAAGGGTGTGATTGTTTTACGAAAAGTGACTTACAAAAAAATATTTTTGTATATTTTTGTGTTTGTTTTATGAAAAACGGGTTGGTCAATGAAAAATTATTTACAAGTCAAAGTAAATTAAGCTTTTTTTTCCTGTAAATTGAGTTACCGTTTTGAAAAGCGTAAGTAATTTTTAAAAAAATAATTCCTTTACAAGTAATTTTAATTTTATATAAAAATTAGCTTGAATAAAGTTTAATATTACTATTAATAATAATAATTTTTATTTTATTTTTAAAATACTTAAAAATTAATATAAAATATGATAATATTTGACATTTTAAACACATATTTAATTATTTATATTAAGTATGTCTTTACAAAGAGAAGATGAGCAAACTAACAATTATACTCTAATAGGTATGTATTTGCAAGTTGAAGCTCTAAATACAAAGATTTGTGAGTGAGAAAAGATATTACAATAAGCTCTCAATGAATGTGTACAAGAGAAAATAAAGAATTGAAGACTTTTCTCTTGATTTTTATGCTTGAATGTTCATCTCTTGTATCTTGAAGTGATCTTGGTGTGTATATATAATGAGGGAAAATTTTGTGACCGTTTAGAGCCGTCGGGGATAGTTTCTAACCATTGGAAGCATTGTAGATAGACTTGTATCGGTACAATTCACAAGATGTATTGGTAGAAATGGACTTGTATCTGTAGAGGTCCCTTTGAGTATCGGTATAAGTCTAGAGGAATGTTTGGGGTGCTCTCAGACTTACTTCTATCGGTAGAACTTTCTCCAAATATCGATACAAGTCTTCGAAACACCTTTAAAACATGTTTTTGAGTTCTTTTACAAGTCTTCGAAATGCTTTGAAAATGTTTAACAAAATCTCCAATAATTATTTTCACCAAATGACTTAAGGAAATATAAATAAAAATTTATCTTAAATATTGTTATATCAAAAGCTTGGTACATCAAAGCTAAATATCTCTCCCTTTTTTTTATAAAACAAAAATTTAAGAGAAATTTGCATTTTGAAAGACTCCCCATAAATCATTTAGACATTTTCAAAACACAACGCCCCTTAATAAATTATTCCTTGAAAACAATTAAGCATACTTCAAGAATATTTTATGCAAGAACACGATGAGTCATAATATATTCATATAAAGATCATGTCAATTGTATTCTCAAAACAATGAACTTCAAAAAGCAATGATATGACAAATGAGCATACTTGAAATCCATTTATAAAGAACATTTTATGCAAGAAATTCTAAGGATCATACAAATAAGTCATAATTGCATAAAATTTCATCTAAATTCATGCCTAATGAAATATAACAATCGATACTTGAACAAAAATACCAATTGTTAACAAGAAATGTGAACAACGTATGAATCAAGAATCAAAGAATTGCATGTCAAGGATAATTCAATAAGTTCTCATGCAATTTTTGTTTCTAGTACTTCCCCTTGCTAGATCCATATCCTAATGTTTTTATCCTCCTTTCTAGATACCAATTATCAATGAATTGAAACAAGGCATGAAAAGTACCACGGTGTCAAATTGGATATCAAAAGCTCATCAAAGCTACAATGATACCAATTATGAAGAGCATAAGAAGAAATTCATACAAGGTAGACTTCACTGAATGAGAAAAAATATACGAGCAAATAAGGTTCATTTCATTCAACAAGTATGTCATTGCAAAGGTATTCAAGGATATATCAAGTAATAGCGATATACCAATGAGGAGTCCTAAGTCTTAAATTCTAAGTCTAGTTCTAAAACTAGTTCTAAAGGTTAATTCTAAAATTAATTCTAAGCCTAAGCATGTTCCTAAAGCATGTTTGAGTACTTTATACATAACTTAAGGTAACGGGGTAATCAGAACCTAAATGAAAAGTTTAAGAACTTCATATTTTGTAAATTGTCCATCAAAGGTTCAAAACAAGATAAAAGCATTTTTTATCATCTTGAACATTTTAAAAAAAGTTTAGTAGACAAAGCAAAGTTGTTCAAAAAATCTTCTTACCTTAATTTCAAGAAATCAAATATATATTTAAGTCTCATATTTTCTTGAAAAGTCTAATGATTTTCAATAAAGATCAATGAGGTACAAAGTAATTTTATTTTTATTGAAAAATTCAAGTTAAGATATTCCCCTAAGTATATGCATAAGTATGTTCACCATACACCCTTATACGCTCCTAGGAATCTAAAAAAGTACCTAGAAACTACTCAAGGCCAGATGTCCCGAGACATTTCCCTCAAGTCTTGAGATTCCGAGAACAAAATTACCAAATGGTCTTTTTCTGGATAGATGTCTCGTGACTTTAAGAACATGTCTTGAGACAAAACTGCAGAAATATAGAAATGAAATATGAACATTGTCGAAACCATCATTTTTTGGAAAACGACGTGTCTTGAAAAATCATTTTAAAATTGAAAAACAATGGGAGTCGCCACCAATCCTTTATTTGGTGTGATTGGATCACCACAAAACGTTTTAAAAAACCATTTTGAAAACACGCAGGTCTTTGAAATCCAAAAAAACAGGTTCGGGAGTCGGTTACGCATGAGGAAGGATTAGCACCCTCATACGCCCAAAATTGGTACCGTATTGATTATTTTTGGGTCTTGATTTGTAACTCTTAAGAGCTCGAATAAAGTTTAAAATACAATCCTTGAATGCATTTAAAAGAAATCGGGTTTGTTTGGAAACCCCGCTACTTCAAAGTGATCGAGGAAGAAAAATTACGTCCAGTGAGTTAGGACACAACATTTCAGGATCTAAAAATGACGAGCTTTCCTTCGTAAAAACCCTTTTTTAAATTTTTGGGAAAAGGATATTTGATTATCTCGATTTGGAGAAAGGTCGCACCTAGTAAGTTAAGGCGCAATATTTCAGAATCGAAGATAAGGAAACATTGCCTCGATTAAGGGTATTCAATTATTTCGATTTGAGGAAAAATTACACCTAGTAAGTTGAGGCATAAATTTTCGAAACTCGAAATAAAAGAATATTGCCTCGAGTTTAAAGTTTTTATGAAAAAAACGATTTTGAAAACAAACATGCGAGTTTAATATGAATAAGCAGTTAATAAATGATATGAAATAACGCGAAGCAAGATAAATAAGAAGATAAATGGTAAAAAAAAGAAGAAGCAAAATACGAGTGCATAACGGTTAAAATAGACGCAAATATTGATAAAAAAAGACGCGATCGAGTTTGAAAATGTGACTTTTCGGATACCAGGGAGTAAAATGGTAATTTTGGGGAAATTCGGGGTTAAAAATGGGATTTTTGGAAGTTTGGGGGTAAAAATGGAAATTTCAAAAGTTTCGGGGTCAAAAATGGGATTTTTGGAAGTTCGGGTGTAAAAATGGAATTTTCGGAAGTTTTGGGGTCAAAATGGGATTTTTGGAAGTTTCGGGGTCAAAAATGGGATTTTTGGAAGTTCGAGGGTAAAAATGAGATTTTTGGACGGTTTAGGGACCTCTAGGGCAATAAATTCAAAAATAAGTGACACGTGGCAGCCCCTCAAGCATCCTGAAGTCAGAGGACCATTTTGAAAACCAATAAAAATTTTTGGGGTAATTTTGTAATTAAGGTAAACCTGATTTAAGGATTAAATTAAAACAAATCAATAATAAAGGGGACCATTTGCATAAATAAGCCAAAATCATGACACGTGGCAGCTCTTGGTACTTTCAAAGGGTCTAAGGATTAAATTGAAAAACCATGAAAATTATATGGCCAATTTCAAACTGATTAAAAGTACGAGAAGGACCTGATTGAAAATTTGAAAAAAAGCGAAATGACCAAATGCACAAATATCCCCTTTTTTGAAAAACACGCGGATCCTTCAAGCGGGTCGGGTCGGATTCGGGCTATAGCTTAGAACGGTGTCGTTTTAGCATTGAAATTCAGCCATCAGAACGGCATCGTTCTGAGGGCCTATAAATAGCCTATTTCAGAGAAAAAAAAACATTTCCTTCGGCCCTTTTTTTTTTAATAAAAAAACTCAAAACCCTCTTAAAAAATCCTCTCCCCCTCCTCGGTCGGCCATGCCACGGCTAGTCAGGCTGGTCGAGGTCCGTTGCGCGTAAGGTCGCACGCGCACAGCCGACGCCCGCGCGTGGTCATCGCGTGGCACCACCGGGGGTCCTCTGGTACACGCGCCGTCGCCTTCCACGCACCACGCGCCACGCGCCTCCGTCGAAGGTGAACCGTCTCTTTTCTAAATCTCCTCTTTTTTTTTTTTTTTGTAAAAACCGGTTATTATTAGGCCTTTTGATTCCCCTTTTTTTTTTTTGCAGGTTCACACGCAACGGGGTACAGGCGACGTTCGGCTAGGGCTCGATTTCCGGCGCCGGCGACCAGGGAAGTACCTGTTTGGCCCTTCGTCTTCTTTTTTTTATTAAGTTATTTATTAAATATTATAATTATTATTAATGTTATTAAGAGAATATTTATTATTAATAAATATTATGAAAAACCGTTCGCTTGTCATTAATGCCATTATTTAATACTGTCATTTATTATTAATATTATTCTTATTACTCTAATATTACTATTAATACTTATCTCTATAATTAATATGTATTGAAAACGCGTATAGAAGTAATAAATTATAGTAATAATATATGCATGAACGGGTATTAATGAATATATGCGAAATGACAAAAACGGTTTAAATCTAAAGGATTAACACTGACGAATGAATGCTTACTAGTAGATGTGTACTTTGCTTGTTATGAAATGTTTGGTATTCTGCTCTCTTGTGTTGTGAGTGTCGATATCCTTCCTTAATGATTTAATGTTTTCGTTTGTATTGATTTTTTAGAGAGATCGTAAAAAAAAAACCCCTTACAACTGAAATGAATTCGGCTTTTATATCCTATGTAGCCATCATTTTTTTTTTGTTTTACAATATTTAATGTATGTCCACTCTCTCTTTTTGCAGGTTTGGCTATGGCAGTGGCGGTTGGAGCAGCCGGTGGCAGTATAAGTTGGAGCTGAAGATGGTGACAAGTTGCTGATGACGTGACGGCCTCTGGTTGGCTGAAGGGGAGGCAACAGCAGCAACACTTAGTGAATTCGGGCCAAAGTTGTGGTTTGGGTTTTGGGTGTAATGAGTTTTAGGTAACTTTGGGTTTATATTAGCAAACGGGCCAAATTCGGGTCCAATAATGTAATTTGGACTTTTGTAATTATTTTGGGCTTTTTAATTTTTGTATTTGGGCTTTATTTATTTTAAATTTATGATAATTTTAAATTTGAAAATAATTTTAAACTTAAATTAAATTTAAATTTAAAATAAATTTAAATTTAAAGTAAATTTAAATTTTTAAACAAATTTAATTTTAAAATAAATTTAAAGGGAGTTTGGGCCCGGTCAAAATTTGGGCTTCAACAAACATGTCAAAAGTCTTATACAAGTATACCTAAAGCTTATACTGTAACAACCTAATTTCCAGTGGTATCGAAAATTACAGTTTCGAAATGTCATTTTTGTAAATCGTGTTCGTAAATATTAATATTTAATATTTATGAGGCTAATATAGAAATATATTAAAATTTGGTCTAGTAAATTTTGCTTAGTTGATAGTTAGTTAAGGTACAATTGTAATTATCCTAAATTCAATTGTATTGAAAAATGTTGTTTCGGAACCCCATTTCCGATCTTCAAGATCAGAAATATTATTATTTAATATTTACAAAGTTAGTATAAAGTTTAATTAAAGTTTGGTCCCTTAATTTTGTCAGTCGAATAATTAATTAAGATATAAAGACCAAATCGTAAAAATAGTAAAAGTTATCCGCTATTGATTGTTATTTGTTAAAGAGCTTATTTAGTAATTAAACAAAGGCCTAAAAGGATGATTTTACCAAATTTTTTAGATAGTGGACTGTAGGTGTGGATTGTTTATATTTTATAATAAAATTTTAATTAAAAAAATAAATAAAATAATAAACAAATGAAAGGAAAAAAAAAAAAAAGAGGTGGTTCATCATTTTTGCTTCTTCCACCGAAACCAAAAACAAATTAAGAACATAAGAAGCCATTCTAAGCTTCTAAGGTTCGGCCAAGTGCATGGTAAGGATTTCGGAGTCCATTTCTTATAAATTTTATATTTTTGAGATCATTGTAGCTCGATTTAGTTAACTCATATATTATTTTTCAAAACTGTTAAAGTTTCAAAATGTTGTCATTGATGAATGCTTGAAGTTTTGGTGTTAATATGTTACCTTTTAAGCTTAGAAATAGAAAAGTACTAGTTTGGAAAGTTTAATTGTTTGTTTTTGAACATAGGGACTAAAGCGTGAAAAATTCGAAATTGATGTTTAATTTCTAAAATTATAGATAATATAAGGCCTTAGAAGAATGTAATTGAAATTGGATTGAAAATCGGAGCTCAGATTTGTAAGTTATGGTTGTTTCAGTTTTAAGGGCTAAATTGAATAAAATGCAAAACTTTAAGAGACATCTGAAAAATGAAATTGAATTAATATATGATTACAATAGGTTGTTTTAAGATATTTGAAATTGATAAATTGAAATAAATTGTTATATAGATTGAGATTTGAGTTAAACAGAAGATAATTGAGAAAAAGAAAAATTACAGATTAGTCCCTGACACCACTAATTACTTGTTGTTTTTCCAAATAAGTTCATATGGGACTTACTTTATTATTTGATGATATATTTGTATTATATTGTTTTGCTTTGTAGTTGAATTGTTATTATATAATGTTTTTTGCATCAAAAGGATTAAATCGAAAAATATGAAAAATATAATAGATATGGACAGATATGTAGTACCGAAAGGTTCTGTTGTGAGACAATATTGGTACAAAGTATAATTGGAGCATTTAATATGGTAATGTGTGATGCTATGAAATATCTATATGTGAAATAGATATTGACAAGGCAGCAATTAACTAATGGTATAAAGTAAATACTATGGAATTGAATGAATTATAAATGGTTGAATGTTATATATTATAGGTTAGATTTGTACAAATTGAATTGGTATAATTTGGGTACCATATTGAGGTACATTGGTTTAGTTGAATTTAAATTAGTGGATGTTGAGCTTGGTTATGAAATTGATATGTATATAGTGATATTACATAGTTTAAATGTATATGTATATGTTGAGCTTGGATGTTCATGTCTTGTATATTGAAGTGTATGTATAACAAGAGAAAATTTTGTGATCGTTTATAGCCGTTGGGGATTGTTTCTAGCAATTGGAAGCATTGCAGGCAGACTTGCATCGAACTCACAAAATGTAAGGGTAGAAGTGGACTTGTATAGGTAGAAGTGTACTTGCATGGGTAGAAGTGACTTGTATGAGTAGAAATCGACTTGTATGGGTAGTTGTCCCCCTGAGTATCGGTAAAAGTATGGAGGAATGCTTGGGATACTCTTTGACTTGCTTCTATCAGTAGAACTTCCTCCAAGTATTGATACAATTTTCCAAACTTGTATAAATTAGTTTAAAACACTTAAAAATGTTTTGGATTGACTTAAAAACCATTTAGATAACTTAAAACATATTTAAAACATGTTTTTGAGTACTTTTATAAGTCTTTGAAATGCATTGAAAAAGTTTAACAAAATTTTCAATAACTATTTTCACCAAATGATTTAGGAAATATAAATAAAAATTTATCTTAAATGTTGTTATATAAAAAATATGAATATTTTAATTATATAAATCTGAATATTCATTTTAAAAAACTGTAGCTTGCCATGTTTAAAATAATATATTATCTATGATTTTAGGAGGTTAATGATAAGACCTCAAATTTGTCCATAGTAGTTGAGCTATAGGGGTCAAGGCTATGAATAGATTGAAAAGAAGTTAAGAAAATAATAGGATCCAAAAGAAGAGCATGAGAATCAATAATTGATGGAGTAGAGCTTTTGTAGTTTGTGATTTCAGAGAGATGGGAATTCATGCTTTAAGATACATAGTGTGTGCTGTTTATCTTTTACAAGTAGAGTTGATTGATATGATCTGTTTAATGGTGCATATGCCCAAAACACTCAAAACCCCAACGACTAGCACGTATCGGGGACCCAAAAATTCATGGGAAACTTCAGAAAAAAAAGTAATAATAAAGAGCCATAAGCCTTGGTATTTTGGTACAAGAAAAAGGGTTTGGATATATTATTGAGGAGTGGCCAGGGGTTGAAGATGAAAATGGAGAACTATAAAAATGTGACCTTATCTGCGGGCGCACGCGTGGTATTAAGGCAGTGGGGGACCCTCCCCGGAGACAAGCCATGACTGAAGCTGAGTAATATGATAAAAGCACAGTGAGGGAAGTGATAAGGATAAACCCCAAAGACTTGATGATCATGCTTCGAGGAGCTTAGGATCTATGATTTTAACTAAAATTACATGCAATGATGTATGGTTTATTCGTTTTTCTTTCTTGTTTTCAACATTGTGAGGTTATAGAATCCTGGTACTTATGACACGATTGATATGAAATTCCCAAAGTTGAAATTCATTCTGTGAAGCACCCACAGAGAGAGAGCAACTTGGTTAGTTGATGCTTTGACTTGTGTGCTCCAATAATGATTTTAGCAGGTGAAATTCTGCGCTATAACCTTTTACGTACGCAAAGAGAGAGAGAGACGATTGGATGAAAGACATACTTACGTCAACCAATATTAAAAGTTGAATTATATTATATTTTATTTTATTTTATTTGAAAAGTGAATAAATTATTTTATTTATGTTAATTCAAAGCGTATATTGATTTTTTTTATATGATTGATAGAATAATCGAATGATGATATGTATATTATGTTGACATATAAAAATTAATTTTAAATAGAAAATCAATTTATTTTTTAATTTATCGTAAAAATTAATTTACATGTTTTTAGTAAAATAAATAAAATACGGACTTCCATAAAAACCCTTTTTATGGGTAATTCATTTAACGACACTTGTATCATCTAAACAGTGCTGAATTATGCCAATTGCAGCTGAACTTTCATTCAGTTTGCCAATGTGGCCGACACCTACAATTGCTAAAAGAAATAGTTGATATGTCATAAAGGTGATTGGAATGTGGCGTGTGTGACAAATAAAAGTCATGTTGTCAGTGAATCACAATTTTTTTATTTTTATTTTTTGTTAGAGTTGAAATTAAATTATTAATTAGAAATTTTACAAATTATAAAGATTATAAATTAAAAATTTATCATTTTAAAGAGACATGATCACGTTAAATCTCTATCACGCGCTCTACCACCAAGGTTTTTCAGGCCCTCCCGATCAACCAATCTAAAAAAAAACAAGAGAAATCAGAGGAAACGTGATGGGTAAGAACCAAAGAGGATGAAACTTATGGTACCAAAGAGCAACAATTTTTGTGAGCTAAAAAATAGTTTATACACAAATCATAACATTTTTGAGATATCATATTCCAATTTAATATCTTGGAAAGATTATTAAAAGGTAATTGCAACGAAAATTTAGTATGAGATGTAAACTTAAATCATTTAACATTCAAATGCAAACATTATAAGCAAACAAGATGATAAGTAAATATTCTCGGGATTGATACGAGCATGCGATAACTCTAATACTAGTTTGAGATCGAATTAGGACCAGAATGTAACAAATTCAAAATTCAAGATTGACGTTGAAACATCACCAAATAATTTGTCATGTCACGACCTCAAACTACTCGATGTCGTGACATCACTTATTATTTTGACCTTGTCAAGACAACGAGATTTCTTATCTCATCGTAAACGATGTCGTAACGTCACATACTATTTCTACGATATCTAACTTATCATAACCTAAAAATTTCAAACCAACTAAACATATACGCAACTCAACTTCTTTTCAAACATCCATACATATAAATATTCTTTTCTTTTCATCATTTTTTATTCCAATATCAACCTAGTCTCATCAATAAACATCAAATTCCATAACATTGAAGCATACCTTTCAGCCAAAATACCTTTACTTACTTCATACCTTGACTAGAATTAAAGCAACTACAAGTTGCATATACATCAAACATAACCATCTTCACTATTCCAAATCCAACATCCAAAGTTTATAAGCATTAAACTATACCAATATAACTTAACTAGTTACATGCCATTTAACTAATTAAAGAAATTCACACACATTGTTGAATCTAAGATTATGGTTGAATGCTCAAGTTGATGCTCGAAAAAATTCAAACTGAACCTAACCTATGTATAAAAAATAAATCGTATGCTGAATAAAGCACTTAATGATAAATCTATGATTCAAGACAAACTAAATATACATACGCAACATGCACTTCTTCAATTTCAATCAAATCTCATATCATTTCATAGAAGCACCTTCATTATACATTAGCATACATACTACCAATGCTACATACCAATTCAATGAATATGCATATAATGTTTATTTGATAACAACAAAAGTGTTGCAATATATAATTAAAAACTCAATTTAATACCAAAGTGGATTAAGTCAATGGCCGTGTTTGTAAGACCAAGGCTATTAAGAGACAAGAATTTTTTTTGGTAAATTACAGTAACAGGGTAAAATCCGAATAATAAATGAGAGTAGCGCGACTCGAACCCAAATCACATTTGAAATGATGAACATATTTGATCATCAGACCATCACATGGGATTCTAAAAAACAAAAATTAATTCGTAAGAAAGGAATCGCAATCTTCAGGATAATTTATCCAAATAACCCAACAATTTTATTATTTACGAAAATGACCCAAGTTTAAAAATATACACCAAAATGACTTAAAATGAACAGTAAAAATTGATATTGGTCATCTAATGGTCGACACCACCTGCCCAATGATTGGTGTTAGACATAAAAATTTGTGTTTTTTGGTGTTGGCCATACAATGGCTGACATTTATGTATTTTTTTAATACGGTATTTTATTGATATACGAAAATATGAGAATTTTAAAAAAAATTGGTGTTGGCCATTGCATGCCCGACACCCCCTTTTAATCTGATAAAAAAAAATCAAATTTTTGCGTGTTGGCCATGCAATGACCAACACCCCTATTTATCTGATAAAAAAAATCAACTTTTTTGGTGTTAGTCATGCAATGACCGACACCTTCTTTTTCAGATAATTTTTTTTTAAATTTTTTTGGTATTGGCCATTGCATGGCCGACACTCCTTTTTATCTGAATAAAAAATCAAATTTTTGGGTGTTGGCCATGTCATGGTCGACACACCTTTTTTATCTGGTAAAAAATCAAAAAAAAATTTGTGTTGGCCATGCAATGGTCGACACCCCTTTTTTTATCTGGTAAAAAAATTTCAATTTTTTTTTTGTGTTGGTCATTGCATGACCGACACTCCTTTTTATCTGAATAAAAAATCAAATTTTTGGGTGTTGGGCATACCATGGTCGACACCCCCTTTTTGTCAGATAAAAATTCAATTTTTTTGGTGTTGATCATGCCATGGCCGACACCCCTATTTATCTGATAAATAAATCAAATTTTTTGATGTTGGCCATGCAATGGTCGACACCAACTTTCTCTCATTTCTCTATATATAGGGTTTAGGTTTTTTATTTTGAAATTGTAAGTAAGAAATATTTTTCTTAAAATAACAATAAAATGAGAGTGTTTTTTTATTTATCATTAGATGAGTGTTTTGTTTTGGGGAAGAGTTGTGAAGTGTACAATCGAATTTCGGGGTTAAACTATATACTGTCATGTATTGCCGAAGTTGAATTAGATACTGTCATATGAAGGGGCAAATATATGTATTCAGTGGTAAGACGATTTTCTGCGCCATTAAAGACTATCTGAGATGTTTAACGCAGATGGACATTATCTACGTCGGAATAATTTGTTATCACAGAAAATACTGTTGAATAGCTAATCCAACGTAGATATATTCTTGCCCTATGTAGGCGTTGTGGTAAGCTCGTAAATTAGTTTTTATGCGTTAGATCAAAAAGTAAACTGATAATTCTGTTAAAAGTTTTATCTATTTCAATCGTTAAAAATTGATCTCCATACGTCAACATGAGATATATGTGACATATCATGTGTCAGTATTTATTTGTTCAGTCAGTTACACAAGTTTTTAATAGTACAAATGGATTAAATTTTTAATAGAAATGACTAATTTATTCTTTGATCTAATGTATAAGAACTATTTACTTATTTTTTAAACAGAAAAAATAAAATACAATTTAATTTTTAATACAAATTTCTTGGATTGGACAAGTATTCTAGAAACTCAAGGTTTATATCATTCTCATCTTCCCATTTCTCTCACTCTAATAAACAATATTTGAAAAAAAAATGTCGAAAATTTATTGTGAATTAATTATATATAAACTGGTTTAGTATGAAGGCCAAAGAAAAAGAAATGGGTTTTGAGATTGTTATGATAATGGAAATGAATTTGAGGTTTTAGATTCAAAGAACGTTCTTAAATTATTATAATTTAGTTTTAACTTTAGATAAATAAATAATTACTTAGATTTAGAGGTGTTCATGGTCGGGCTAGGTCGAGTTTATATAAGGTATCTAGACCAAATTTTTAAGCTTTGGCTTGACATGATCTGGCTTGCCCATATTTGATTTTTTTTAGATTAATTTTATTTATATATATATATATTTAAATAAAACATAATACATTAAATGTACTAAAAAACACTAAAATAAAAGTTTTCTAACGCATTAAAAAGTATTTATATTAAGAAACACTACTATAAATATAATAAATATTTTATTCTATTAAAAAAACAAATAAATATAATAAATAATTTATTGTATTAAATATAAGTTTATATTTTTATATTTTGGGTTGGGTTATTTAGTTGGATGTGTTTTTTTTTTTTTTATAAGTTTTGGGTAATGGTTTTAATTGTTATTTGGTTAGTGATTTAATATATATATATATATATATTATTTAACATGTATAATTAATATAATATTTTTATAACATAATATATTCAGGTCGGGCCGGGTCAGGTTTAGGTCAAAAAATATTATCCAAGATGTTACTCATATAAAAAATGAGCATTAAATTTTATCCAAACCCATTTTCCGGGCGAGTCTGGACGCATGGCCTGACTCATGATCAAGTCTACTTTAATCTTATTTTTATTATTTTTTATTTTTTATAGTCATTTTAATATTAGTAAAAATACGACAAAATCTCTTTACTATACTTTGGGTTGCATTTTACTTTTTTTTTTATTGAAAAAATAAGTAAATTGGTCTTTGTAGTGAGCAATACAACTCCGTCGTTAAAATGCGCCATTAAATGTTTCTTTTTCGTGTTTTATATATATAATAACAAGTTTAATCCTCAATAATTACATTTTTATTCAACTTGATCCCTACTCTTTTATTGAAAGTAAAAGTGTAAAAGTTGAGGATTAAATTTGTTATTATACTTTATATAAAAAACACTATAACAAACATTTGACGGTGCAATTTTAGTGAAGGGACTGTTTTGCTCACTCGTCCAATGTACAATGATCAATTTGCCCACGTTTTATGGAATGACTAAAATGAAATCTAAGATATAGTATATGGGGTTTGTGGTACTTTTACCTTTTAATATGAGATAGAATTTATCTACTCAGATTTTATTTATTTTTAGTTATTTTATGTTCTTTCAGTACCATATGGACCTATCGATAGGTATGGTCGCCTCTTGGATTGGGCTTTGAATAAATTTTCTTTATTATTTTGGATAAATTCAACTTGAATTTAAATTAAATAATTAAAAAATAGTTTTTTAAATTTGATTATGTAAATATAAAGTTTTTAAAATATGTAACGAATATATTAAAAATGGATTGTTAAACTAAATTGGATCAAATTCAAGACTAAGAATAATTTTATTTTGAAATCAAGTAATAATTAATATTTTTATTACAATAATTAGGAAAACGTAAATTCGAATGTGCTTAATCATATCATTTTAAATTAAATATGAAAAAAATTACGGAAAAAATTAAAATTTATATAAATAAGTGAATAAATAAACCTTAAAATATTGTTTTTAATTTTAATTTAATTTAATATAATGGATTTTTTTAATTTGAGTTTTTAAAATTATTATTTTTTATTCAATATTCATTCGTTAAGAGTAGTTCAAAGGACAAATTTTTAACACGAATTTTCTTTGATATTAATGATATTTTTTGTGGTATTGAGGGTCTTTTGAAGATCAGCTCATGCTTTAAGCATGTAATCCCTCTTGAATTATTCATCTCATCAATAATCAAAGTAATCCCAACTCATATGAAAACTAAAACTTGAGCGTATTGTTTAGCAAAATAGAGGAAAGTCCGTTAAATTAGTTACTTTTGTTATCTGTTAAATGTCGGTTATAAATTAACTATTTTTGTTCTCTCATAAAAAAAACTATCATCATTAATGCTTTTCGGGTTTTTTGTATAACATTTAACAAGTTTAGTTGCTAAATTGGATGAAAAAAAATTTAGATACCAATTAGAAAAAAGTGTTAAATTCAAATATCAAATTAAAACAAAAAAAAATTCTAAGTTAAAAAAAATCAAATTTAAGTACCAAATGTTTTATTAAGCATTTTTTTTTTTTTTATATTCTAGTCTTATTTTGTATTATATCTATCTTCAACTTTTTCTCAATGAGCCAAAAAAACTTTTTGGAGAGCGGAGTTAAATTGTATATTTTTATGATAGTAAAAATGTAATCTTATTATTATTTTTGAATATACTGGTGTGATTACATGGTAATATATGTTCATACTTTCTTAACTCTTTGACAACCCACACACAGGTGCTCGAACCTGAGTCTCCTAAAATGAACATCATCTTTTTTTCCATTTGAGTCACTCGTTAGGTTTGCAATTTCATTATTTTAATGGCTTATATATTTATAATTTTTAAAGTGTTAAATCAAATTTCATAAGTTTTGAGGAGAGTCAAAATATAATTTTATCATTACTAATTTAAAATTTTATAAATTATAAAAATCTAAATTAAAATTTTATCATTTTAGGTGTTATGACTCGAGGGCTCTTAGTGGCTGATTTTATGGTTTGATTTAGTTTAAATAAATATTATTAGAGAAAATGAATATTTTCTTATTCAAAACTTTTGAAATCGTATCTCATGCATCACTCCTTAATCCTTTAGTTAGTAACTATCTCCTTTTGGTTTGATTCAAGATTTAGCCTTTGAAGTATATTTATTTTCTCATTTTGGTACTTAATTTTTTTTTTCTCAATTTGGTATTTAAAGTATCAACCATTTTTCAATTTAGTATTTAAAGTATGCCTCCTGATTATATTTTTTAATCAATTTTTTGGTAAACGTAAAAAATTTCTGATAGTCAATCACAAAACTTCACGTGATGGCTTTATGTAAAAAAGCCAATGTTTTTTATTAAATATATAGACACATTAGAAAATATGAAAAAATTAAAATAGATATATAAAAAATCATTATATATAATCTAGAAAAAATATAATTTATAAAAAATAAAATTTACAAAAAAATATGATAATCGAAATGAAAGTAGTTGAAATTAATACTATTATTCCAAAATGTAAAATTATAAAAACGTAAAAAATATTTTAAAAAGTTTTAAAATAAATTTTAATAAAATTTTTTAAATTTCAAGGTTTTTTTTTTTTTTGCAATTACTTAAAATGTAAATACTTTTTTTAAAATTTTTATAACAATTTTTTATTTTTATATATTATTTTCAATTTTTAAAATTTAAAATTATATATTTTATAATTTTATAATATATAAATTTTTTATATTTTTAATGAATATAATATATATAATATTAAAAAATAAAAAAATATGTGACATAAGCTAATAGCATCACGTGGCAAGTCAATGCCGATCAACAGTTGGTCAACGGTTAGTCAACATCGATCAATGGTCGGTCAACGGTCAATCAAAGTCAATAATATTTCTTAATATTTAAATATTTAATATTATAATTTTTTATTTTAAATTTAAATTTAATATTTTTATTTTAAATAAATCTAACTTTCACATGACATTTTTTTAATTGGTCAAAAACAAGTCACGTGACATTTTTCCATTGACCAAAGTGGCTTAACAAATTTTTTTAATAGTCGTTACAAAATGGACCAAAATAGAGAAAATTAATACTAAATTGAAACAAAAAAATTTAAGTATCAAAGTGGAAAATTGAATATACTTTAGGGATTAAATCGTGAATCAAACCTTTCTTTTTTTGTTGAGTTGGACATAGGAAAAGATCAATGAGTTATCCAAAGTGAACAAGCCCGTTTTTTGATATTTTTGGACCCTAAGTAAAATAATAAATTAGACCACTTTTAAAAAATTATAAAATATAATACGATAAAAATTGAAAATTTTTTGGATCCTAAGAGATGAAACATTTTTTATGAAAAATTGAAAGGCTTAGGCAATTAATTAATTTATTTTAATTTGAATTTTTTTATATATTAAAAATTGAAAAAATATTTTTGAATCACTTCCAATCTTGAGTCCTGAGTGACTGCACTCTCAAACAACTTTAAGGTCAAGCTTGAAAGTGAATAAACACGCATTGGGAGATGGAATCCCCTACATCAGGACATAAGGAGTGCATCCACCGGAGTCTCCTCACAAATACCAACATGAGTGTGACACTTGCCTCTCAAGTTGCTTTTGTTGGTACTAACTTGGTATGGAGATTGCAAGAATCCAGATGAAGGTTACGACACAAGCCTTGGAAGAGTTGAGGTGGAATTTTCCAACATTTAGAGGAGGTTGCCATAATTGTTTAAGGAGGCCACATGGGTAAGTTAAGTGAATTTCCTATGGATTACTAAGCATTCAAAATGCTTACTTGTTGTCTTCCTTTCCTTGTAGATCTATGATTTTGCGGAATACATTGATTGGATCACAATGAAGCTCACACTATCTATCAATGATTCGATAGACTTTTACTCGTTTAAATCTTGGTTATGTGGCACGTACATAGGATTAATATATGTGTTCATTTGGATGATAGTTTTGGTTTGAACTTTGATGAGTACTTATGAATTGGTAATGGCTATATGAAAATGTGTATGTGGTAGCTTATTAAATGGCTTGTCTATCACTTGAATGGAAAATTTGGTAGTCAATTGGCATGACTAAAATGTTGGTAAGTAATGAGTTTTGGATGAATGGTTGGTATAAACCTTGTTTAATGTTTGATTTGAAGCTAATGTGTATATATGATATAAGGCATGTTTGGTAATATGATAGATCACATATGTGAGTTTTCATGAATGCCAAATTAATTGTGTAATAGTAAACTTTGAGCTTAGAGATGACATATTATTGTATATTGTTTGAAGGGCTTGAAATGCATGAAAAAGTAATTTGAATTCTAACAAGTTGTCAATAAGTGTTGGTGTCAAATGTGGCATATTGGTTTAATTGATTTTGGGATTGCATAAATTAAGGCTTGTGTATATTTTGGTGCATGTTACAAAGGTGCCTAATCATCATTTGATAGTAAGTTAGTTTGGATATTTTGGAATGGGCATTTAAATGGATGTTTTTCTTCACCATTTTGGCAATAAGGTATCGATACCTCAGTAATGGTATCGATACTTAACATTTTGTTCAAATGGATTTTCAAAACAAAGTCGTAAAATAGTATCAATGCTATAAATTGGTATTGATATTTATGCAGAAGTATTGATACCTTAAGCCAAGTATCGATATTTGTATTTTAAAGCTGAATTTTTTCAACATCAAAGCTAGATTTTGTATCGGCACCTTTCAAGGTGTCGATTGTTGGAAAAAATTTGGTTTGAAAATGGTTTTCTTGCACAATGAAAAATTAAAATTTTGAAAATTGACTTGGTTTGTGATATTTATAGTAATAAACCCTAACCAAATTCATACATGTGTTTTCGGCTTAGGGGACGTTCATTGTTCACCCTAGTATTCCTACTAGGGTTGTCGCTACCTTCATGTTATATGAGAGGTTTTGGGCTTTGCTCACATCGGGTCCGATGACGAGTACTTCTTGAGCCTTTTAACTTAGTACTCGATAATATGATCCAACTTGATTCGATTTTTCTATCTCCCAAAATAAAATTTAATATTCAATATTAAACAAATTTTTCATCCCTATTTTACCCCCATTAAAATTTTCACGATTTTACCCTCGATAAAATTTTGATAATTTTATCCTTGGTAAAATTTCAAGAAAATATGTTCAACATTTCACAACATAACATGTTCATTGTGACCAAATGGTTTATTTTCATTTTCAGACTTCAAAACAACTAAAAAACATAAATTCATTTTTAAGTAATCCATATAGAATTGCAAATGAATCATTTACATTTTCATTTTTGGAAACCCACATTCATTTTCAAATGATTCCATTTCGGAAAAAATCATAATCATTCTTGAATGTTTCTCATTTCTCATTTCCTATTCATTCCGTTTATTTCCATTCAAACACGCAATTTATTTCTTATTTCAACGTGCTAGCAGAGGAACTGATTAGACATATGTAATTAGGACTCAAATGATTTATAATTAAGTTCTGATTTTTTGCCTATTAATTATAATCTCATTTAGTCACGAATTCATTCCACTATAGTATCGTGAATGAGCTCTCCCTAATGACATACCATTACGAAAGCAACTACTTGGTGCTCGTCCAATGACATTTTCATAAGTGTGTTCCCCTTATATGATATTCTCGATCTCTTTGGGATAATATTCGTTCTTCTAATATGATCTTATTTTATCTCATGGTAACTATTACATCTTTCTTCATTAAAAGTCAATTACTATCAAATAGTAATGAAGTCATTCATCACAAAGACGAAAGATCCATGACCATGTTTACTTTTTATAAACCATGTAATACCAATGAGAGGATGCCATTTACCCATGTCTCGGCTATGAATTCCATTGTTGTGAATGACATTACATACTGCAGAAGTCGTACACCAAATGCACCATCTTTCAGTTCCTTATCTACTTGAACTCGGACTTTTACTTAAATCAAAGTGTACGAGTCACACATACATAGTCTGTCATCCACTAAGGATTTAGGTATACTACATTATGAATGTCACAAGTAAATAAACCATAAACGAATTCAGGGTTTATTCTGCTTGGGTCCTATATGATGTACTGTCAGTCCAATCAGTCACATCTATGTCTCTATCTATTAGGAGTCATCCGCTCCGATCCACAAGATAAGGCATCTCTCCAATTGGACATGATAGACGACATATTAGTCTTCTAATCGGTTTGCTCATTTCTGATTAGACTAAGGAAATGTTTAGGTTCGTTTACTAATACAAGATGTCTTTTCATATTACGATCTGACCACATTATACTGCTTAGTATTAGTTAAACATTAAACAACCAATGAACAACATTTGCTTCCATTTTGCTTTGTATGCAAAAACCATTTGAGGACAATTTATATAATGTATATTAATTTAATTAATGAATTTATTTTATTAACCAATCCGTTCGAAAAAACTAC
Source organism: Kokia cookei (assembly GCA_039519145.1). NCBI lineage: Eukaryota > Viridiplantae > Streptophyta > Magnoliopsida > Malvales > Malvaceae > Kokia > Kokia cookei. The sequence goes on along the minus strand of CM076899.1, from coordinate 33,506,922 downwards.
AAGTGTATATTGACGAAAATACTACACTTAAGGCATCAAATCCAACACTGATACCTATTCCAAAATTTTAAAATTTTACAATTTAGTCCTATTTCATGTCCAAATTAACAATTAACTTTTCATAAGTTCAATTGAATCCTGGAAAGCCCATATATCATTTAATAATTGTAATTGATGAAATGCTTGTATATTTGAATGATTCATCTTCAATGTTTTTGTCTATAGTTGTTGTGACAACGACTTTAGCATTTCATAACTCAGACCTGGAAAGGAGTGTTACAATAATAATAGGGTAAACTACAAAAATAGCCACTTTTGTTTGCCTCAGGTTACATTTTAGTCACTTATGTTTGAAATGTTACGTTTTAGTCACTTATGTTATTATTTTGTTACAAAGTGATCACTCTGCCGTTAAGTTTCGTTATCTCCCTAATAGTAATCCTACATGGCAGTCCAACTAGATTTTAAGTACCAACTTGGATTTCCAAATGGGATGAGAATAAATTTTTAATTAAATAAATTTAATTAATTAAAAAACTGTTCATCTCCTCTCTTTTTTTAGTTTTCTTTTTGTCTTTCTTTCTTTAGTTTTCTTTTTCATTTGACTATGAATTTTTATTCAACATAGAAAAACAAAAGATGGGTTAAATTGAGGTTCCAGGTATGTCTTCTTTCACGATTCTTGAATAATTGGTTTTTCAATCCGATTTTCTCCAATCTGAATCGACTTATTTGTTCATAATCCCTTTATGGGTATTCCAAAATTTTCTTTCTTACTGCAATTTTGTGCTACAAAGAGAGCTCCCGTTGCCTTTAAAGCATAATTTCCAACATACATATTCTGAAATAGTGCAAGGAAATGAAATTAACAATGAAGAAAATTGAAGTAAATTTCGTGTATCAATTAGTATATGCACCATGGAAGCTTTAAATGGAGTTGTTTCTCTCATATCAAATGCTTGTGTTTTCCCATTAGCTTCCCTTAGTAGCATAAAGGCTCCTCCACCTATGCCACTCGATGCAGGGCTTACAACGCCCAAGCAAAGCAAAGCAGCCACCACTGCATCAACTGCATGACCTCCGATCTGAAGAACATGGACCCCGATTTTCAAACATCAGCCATCGTCAATAGCAACAGCACCTTGATGCGCAACGACTTCCTCTCGTCTCCGTTTGGTAAAACCACTTATATTTGAAGTAGCAGGCGATAACAGAACAAACAGAAATGCAATGGAGGTGCATAACAATCCCAAAACTTCAACAAAAAGGATGGAATAAAAAGAGTGTCGAATTAAAACAACACACACAATCGAACAAAAAAAAATTATTGTGTGAAAGGAAATAAAAAGGAAGACAAGAATTACTTACATGACTTGTTTCTTCTCTGTTTTGTCCTGTTTCATTCAAAGATGAATTAAGTTTATGAAGTTGGAGCTTAAAAAACAAGATTCTTCACCATCTAAATGTTCCTCTGCATAATATATATAATCAAACATTAAAAAAGGGTCAAGTTTATTTGGGTTAATGAGTTTTAAATATTCATGCTTTAAGACAGATTTGTAACTAAAGACGTTGGAATTAATAGGGAAGAAAATGAAGATGAAGAGAGGATGTGGAAATGGGTTTAAGGTTTTTCAGATAATGTTTAGGGTTTAAAATTTTTAATTAATTAAATTTATTTAATTAAAAATTCATTCTCATCCTATTTGAAAATCCAAGTTAGCACTTAAAATCTAATTGGACTGTCACATAAGATTACCGTTAGGGAAATAACGAAACTTAACGGCAGAATAATCACTTTGTAAAAAAGTAATAACATAAGTAACTAAAACGTAACATTTCAAATATAAATAACCAAAAATAATTATTTTTATAGTTTACTCATAATAATAAATATAAATCAATAAATCATAAAAGGTAAGTTATAATGTTTCCACTACACAAAACATAAAATTAAGATCATCAAGTTTTCTATTTCAATGCAATTAATCTTAATTTGAGTTTTGTGTAAATATCAACTTGTTATAAAATTTATTTTCATTTATGATTCTTGGATATTAGATTTAGGAAAAAATTTCAAATATTAAATTAAAAAATTATTATTGAATTTAGTATTTCCACAAGTAAAATAAAAAAATAATTATATAAATATATATTTTTTTGATAAATTACAAACAGTAACTAACATGACTCAAATCCAAGTAACACCTGAAATGATGAACACTCTTGATCACCACGTTAATACACAGGGTTCATTATATAAATATATTTAATAAAATAAAAAAAAGTAAAAAGTAAATTAAACATGATATATCTTAAAAAAATAAATTTTCACTCTGCATATGACAATCTTTGAATGAAAAGAAAATTTTTTTATTAGGATATTTGGCAAAATTTCTTTTTCTTTTGGATTCTTACAAATTTATAGACATGAAATGTTTCTATTTTAAAAGTTAAAAGTTTTGGTTGGGAAATTTGAAGATCAATTTGATAAAATTTATAAATATGAAAGATTAAATTTATTGATTTATTTAAAATTAGGATCAAATGTGTCATTATATCAGTTAAATAAAGACAAGTTATTATTTCCGTTATCAATTTAACGGTGGATAACTAAAATTGGAACAAATATAAAATTTAGTTTTGGTTTAGATGGAGAATGTGTAACTTATTTTTTGTCTCACGTTACAGTATCGTTACAGTATCGTTACAATATTTTGTCTTACGCTACAATATCGTTACAAAATTTAATCTTACGACCACCGTTATTTTTACACTATCCGCAAGTAGATGTTACCGTACATCCAAACACACTTTTAATCTCTAAATTAATTTTTTTAAAACTCTTGATAAAAAAACAGGGGTATAATAAAGTCAACTTTAAATAATGGAGATGGAGTAAAGGTCATAGATTAATTAATCGTTTCAATTCAACGGATTGAATCAGGGGATTAAAATTAATAGTATTAAAAAAAAACATGTATAAAATGAACCAATTTCTTCATCAAATTAATCAAGTGATCCTTATATTGGGTTAAGATTAATCCGAATATAACCAGAAAAAGAAATTGTTTTTTAAATCTAATATTAATTTTTTTTAAATGAATAGTTCTTTCTATTCTCCATTATTTTAATTTTGTGTAATTTTCAAAATTTTATTACAATGTTTTTTTTGGATGAATTATAAAATGAAGATAAAATTTTAATAACAAACGTGATTAGAATTATTCGAACTTAAATCATACTTAAAGAGATAAATATTCTGACCACCAGATGAAAACACATATTGAAAATATATATTATAATTTTGAAGCATGAGACCAACCGATATCTAATTGTGATCCCATATTTTAATACAGGATTCACATCATTACTCAATTAATGACAAAGAATTAAAGCCAGCAAATTACAGAAGACGGATGCACGAAAAATGAGCTCATTGATGAAAGCAATGATTTAGTTGGTAAATTATTATGAAATTCTTTATATTAAGAGTTGGATTACAGTTTATCTTCTTTATTCAAAATATGAGTAAATTAGCCCGGTAGATCAAAGAGCAGATTAATTTTTTTGTTAAAAATTTTATTTGTTTCTACTATTAAAAACTTATCTTCGTATGTTATTGTCTGGTTATTCTGTGAACCATGTCAGTTTTCAACAGTACAAATGGATGAAATTGTTCTTTGATTTTAACATAAAGGACTAATTTACCCATTTTTTGAATAGAAGGAGCAAAATGCAATCTGACTCTAATACAGGGGCCTCCATGGGAATTGTACCTGATTTAGTTACATGTTGGATGCAAAGGGGAGTTAGGAAAAATTAATGAGAGTTAAGCGAGCGTTGAGTGGCGTGACTCCCTTCATTTAATCCTCTCATCTGCCTGACTGCCCCCCTCCTTCATTTCTGTTTGGTCCCTTTCCTCTTTAAAACCCCCACGCCTCTGCTTCCTCCTTTAAAAAAAAAATTTAACGCCCCATTTTCCTCTCCCTCACACAAACAACACCTTTTTTCAATTGCTTCATTTCCACCACTGCAACAATGCCACATTTCTCTAACTCTGTTAAGCTTAAGTATGTCAAGCTTGGCTACCAATATCTCGTCAATCATATTCTTACACTTACTCTTGTACCTGTCATGGCTGGTGTTCTTATTGAGGTTCTTCGTTTAGGACCTGCTGAGATTGTTAATCTCTGGAATTCCCTTCATTTTGATCTTGTTCAAATCTTGTGCTCTTGTTTCTTTATTATCTTTGTGGCCACTGTTTACTTCATGTCCAAGCCTAGAAGCATTTACCTTGTGGATTGTGCATGCTACAAACCTCCTGTCACTTGTCGTGTCCCTTTTGCTACTTTCATGGAGCATTCGAGGCTGAACTTGAGCAACAACCCTAAGAGCGTTGAGTTTCAGATGAGGATTCTAGAAAGGTCTGGTCTTGGTGAAGAGACTTGTTTGCCTCCTGCTATTCATTATATTCCTCCAACTCCAACCATGGAGGCTGCTAGAGGCGAGGCTGAGATTGTAATCTTCTCAGCTATGGATTCTTTGTTCAAGAAAACGGGGTTAAAACCTAAAGACATTGATATTCTTATTGTCAACTGCAGTCTGTTTTCTCCTACACCATCTTTGTCTGCTATGGTGATCAACAAATATAAGCTGAGGAGTAATATAAAGAGCTTTAATCTTTCAGGAATGGGGTGCAGTGCGGGGCTTATCTCCATTGATTTAGCTCGAGATCTTCTCCAAGTACACCCTAATTCTAATGCAGTTGTTGTCAGCACTGAGATCATCACTCCAAACTACTACCAAGGAAAAGAAAGAGCCATGCTCCTTCCCAACTGTCTTTTCCGCATGGGTGGCGCTGCAATCCTCTTGTCGAACCGTCGTTCCGAGAGGTGGCGTGCCAAGTATCGTCTTGTGCATGTTGTTCGAACCCATAAAGGTGCAGATGATAAAGCCTATCAATGCGTGTTCGAAGAAGAAGACAAAGAAGGAAATGTTGGGATATCTTTATCTAAAGATCTCATGGCTATTGCTGGAGAGGCTTTAAAATCTAACATTACCACTATTGGTCCTTTAGTTCTTCCAGCATCTGAGCAACTCCTATTTCTTCTCACACTCATTGGGCGTAAAATCTTTAATCCCAAGTGGAAGCCATATATTCCAGACTTCAAGCAAGCGTTTGAACACTTCTGTATCCATGCTGGCGGACGAGCAGTGATAGATGAACTGCAAAAGAACCTGCAACTTTCAGCAGAGCACGTAGAGGCATCAAGGATGACATTGCATAGGTTTGGAAACACATCGTCTTCATCGCTGTGGTACGAGATGAGCTACATTGAGGCAAAGGGGAGGATGAAAAAAGGGGACAGGGTTTGGCAAATAGCTTTTGGAAGTGGATTCAAGTGCAACAGTGCAGTATGGAAGTGCAACAGAACCATCAAAACACCAAAAGATGGACCATGGGCGGATTGCATTCATAGGTACCCAGTTCATATCCCTGAAGTTGTCAAGCTCTAGGCTAACAACAACAAACAAATATGGTTGATTCATGGCTTTGTCAAACTCAGATCCTTCTGGATCTCTGCAGTTATTTATATTTCTCCCGTTAACTTTTTCTCTACTCATTTTGTTTCTGTCATACTGTATCCTTTTTCCATTTTCTTTTCAAAACCTTGAGTTTGCATAGGTACCGGATATGGTGCTCTTTGTATTTGTTAATTAATGTACACCCGGCAGGGGAAAATAACAAGTGTGGAAAAACAACAGGTTGAATTAGCCATTGCAATAAAACCTGAAATATTAATAAAGAAAATGGTATACAAGTTGTGATTGTACATGAAAGAGCAACTGGGAAAAATTTCGCAGGGTTTTCAATTTGCTATCCCTTTGGTTGTAGGGTCTCCTTATTAAAGCCTTGACCTGTTACTGTGTGTGTAGTTGTGAACCAATGTATTGGCTGGCTCTTAATTTCTGGGTTATTAATATGCCTTTAGAGCATCGAGCTGTAAGTGGTTGATCCAACTGGAAGGAATCACATAATTACAATTTGCAGCATCAGACAAAGAGCTTCCAAGAGTTAATGAAGTGATGTGTTTGGTAGGGGTGAAGCACCTAACTTTTTAATGTTAGAGATATAATTTCTTTTTGGAAACGTTGGTGAAAATGGCTATTTCCATGACCAACGGAAGAGGAAAGATTTGAATTCAAATTAAGTACTGTTTTGGCTGGAAATTGCCTGATACAGTTTTCAATAGACAATGCCATTTTTTAACTTCTCAAGGTAAAACCACAACCCACCATTTTTAACTACTCTAACCTACTCTTTTCCTTTGTTGAACGACAAATCTTAACCACAAAAGCTTATTCCTTTCACGGGATACGACTAACTCGACTCAAACCCAGACCATATTTGAGGTGGTGAACATCTTAATCATCAGGCCATCATATGGTGCTCACATTGTTTTCTTATTTCTTTATGAAAAAAGATTTTCTTTTCTTTTACTTCAATCCTAACACACACAAACACTAGTAAACTCTAAACATTAATCACTCAACTATTAGCGTGTTTCTATTTTGTTCATACAGGTTTACAATTTTCTATTTTAGTCAATAACGTTATCGAATTTCAATATTTTAATTACTTCTTTATTAAATCATTATTAGTGATTTTTTGTATTGACATAATAATAGATTTAGCCCTTTAATGTTTACAGATACTATCATTTTAGTCATGGTTCTAAAAAAATTCAACAAATATAACCCTCAACTTTACACATTTTCTCAATTTAGTTTTGCTTCTTAAAATTCAAAAATAAAAATTAAAACATATTTAAAAGTTCATTTTTTGATAAAAAAAATGCAAAATTATCAATAAATGAATACTCATTTTTTTGAAAACGAGGTCCCGAAACCGTAATTTTTGATACCATTAGAAGCTGGGTCATTACAGTTCTCGTGTCTATCTTCAATGGCATGACTTTCATGGCCTAATGTTGCGACGTTGGTAGCAGTTTCGTCCAGAAGTTGCATCTTCAGGTCCTAATCCATCCTACATAACCACATAACCTTAATTAGATATAAAATACTATAAAAACTACTAAAGATCGTACTTTTGTTAGTTAAACTGTAAAAACATAAATTATTACTAAATTGACTTAATTTTACTCTTAAACATGTTAAAATTATATGAAAAGGGATACGAATAACATGATCAGTCGTGGAAGATTACCCCTTAAATTCTTTTATTTATAAAATTATTATTTTAATAAATAAATTTCATGTTAGAAATAAGAAACATGTATATTCATTTTTTATAAGTATTTTTTATAATTTTGTATGCATTTTATAAAAAACTTGTAACACCCCTTACTCGACTCGATCCTTTGGTCCAAGCTACAAGATGTTATAATCGTTTTTGGAGCAACTAAAGACAATTGTACACTATTCATTCATCCAAACATGTAAACAAGTATTAAACACATTCACAACATGTTAGACAATCATTTATGGGTCTCATATGAGCTTTCAAAAGCCCTTTTGCTAACCTTAGTATGAATTAGGACCAAAATGTAAAGTTTTTTAAAGTCTCGAGTTGATGTCACGACTTCATAACTTCCTCGTCATGGTGTTTCCAACTAAGTGAATCACATCGTGACAACAAGTATAATCACGTCGCAATGCCACTCACTTTTGAGCAAGGTTGCGACTTCGAAGACTTCTCATCATGACGTTACCTCTGTTTTTGGCAAAATACTCATTTACTACCTAATTCAATTAACTTCAAACCATTCCCAAAGTGTTTCATTCAACTTTACACAAAAATATAACCTTTAAACCAAGCCAATGGACTATCAATTTAAGCATTCAATCATTTAAACCAGCCAGTCTATAACATACAATTCAACCATTCAACATTTAAAAAATTCAACTCTATTTTACCTATCCATGTCAAATACTCTAACCCCATAAGTATGTTTAACATTTAACTTACATTTCCAAATTATCAACCCAATTCAACCAATTCAACTATTCAAGAGTAGAACTCAACAAGTGGCTCCACTGAAAAAGAGGATGTTGTTCATCCTAGAGGTACTGGGTTCGAGCGCCTGTGTGTACAAGGTGTGTGTGCGTTGTCAAAGGGTTAAGAAAGTATGAACAGATACTACCATGTAATCACACCAGTATATTCAAAAAAAAAAATTATTCAAGAGTAACCTCATCAATTACTTAGAATCAAGCTTAATCAAAATATGCACTATAAGTTTTATATCAAATGGTATATTCATAATCAAACATCACCACAACTTACATAAAACTATCATCTCCAAAAATTGACCATTTGCACACTATGAGCCCTTATGTACATGCCACATAGTCTAGACTCAAATTGAACATGTAACTACTGTATCTAGATTGTGTGTGCTCCTTCATTGATCTGGCTTGACAAGTTCAAATGCTTAGTACGTTCAAATGGATTCACTAAACTTACCTTGATCATTATAAGCATAATTTAAACTAATCAATTTGGCATTCACATAGCTATCCTTTGGAACATGATGGTATAACTAAACATATAATAACATTGTCAATTAAATGTGTTATTCATATTCCCAAGTTATAAATAATATCAATACTTTAATGGAATCACATATCAAACATCAACAAATACCATTTCATTTTCCAATACACATTTAAGTTTCCATTTCCAATCAATTGAATCTCGCTCGATAAAACTATAGTAAAATGGACTCGAATACACGATAATATGTTACTCATACAAGCTGACAATATATCAGGATTGGTCTCACAAGCTGACATTATAACAGAGTTGTTCACACAAGTTGGCATTATATCGAGGTTACCCGTCCCGACTAAACCTACCATATACATAACCCAAGAATCTGCAATAAATTCTAAATCTCGTAATAACATGTAAAGTCCCTGATCAAATGTGTGTATAACCCTAATGGCATGCCATATGTATCCTAACTTTTTACTAAGTTCAAACAGGCACCATTTTCATATACATATGTCATTACCAATATCTGAACATGATTTCGTATTACATTTACAAATTCTATAATTAATCAATATTTACATTGGCACTGCGTACTATCTCGTAATATTCAATATTCACATAACTTTTCAATTTAGTCCATTTAAGCCACACATGCCAAATTCACTAATTTCTAATTAAATCTAAACATAAATATGAATTCAAACATAATTCAAACACAAAATAAAATAGGGTCGTAAGTTCCATCTGAACTTACCTGTTCAAGTTATGAAAAGTGGATACTTCAGGGACTAGTATGAAATTTTAGCTTTTCCTCGATCAACTCTACTTTGATACGATTCTTGACCTAAAAAATTATTTTATATCATCAATCAATACCAAATATCTAAATATTATGTTATTATATGCATGAACCTATATGAACTTGATTTTTTTGATATCCCTAAAATTTTACATTTTATTTTTAGCTTCGGATTAAAATCAGATATCATATATTCTCATTAGGGATCTTATACTTTCTATTTCTAACATAATTTAATGATAATTTTTACATTTATTCAATTTGGTCGCTAATGTAACAAATTTAACAAACAAGCTAAATTAACTTTACAATCGAGTCATTTTTATACTCTAAGCTCAAAATCTACTATTTCAAGCCTAATTTTCAAGAGATCAACAATGATAACTTTCTAAATTTTTGACAGTTTTACAAATTGGTACATAGGCTAGCTAAATCAAGCTCCTATGACCTTAAATTCATAAAAATTACGAGAAAGACTTAAATTTGCTTACCAATTAATGGTCGAATTTTTTAAGTTTTCCTCCACTGTTTTGGATGGAAGTGGAGAATAGATGAAGAAGATAACTTTGTCATCCACTAATTTGACTTATATAGTTGGATTAATATTTAATTAATTTGGTTTAATTAACTTAAACATACATTAATTGACTTAAGTTAATCACTAAGCTTAATTAGTGGAAAATGTGATTAGCATCCACTAATTTATATTGAAAAATAGTTTATTTATCATTTTAGGCCTTTGGTTAATTTCTAATTTAGTTCCCAAGCTTTTAACCAATTAAAAATCTATAGCGATTGAAATTTTGCAATTTAATCCCTGAGTTTTAATTAATTATTTAATTGACAAAATTACTCGACTAATCTTCAATATATTTTTAATTGAAAAAAATAAACTTTAAACCCTAAACCTAAGGTAAAGGTGCTCTAACTCATGAATTCCCTTTACTCAATTCACTCTAAAAGTTAAAAAAAAAAAAAAAAAAAAAAAAAGGTGAAAAATAATAGAAATTGATTTAGCATTTAAAGTATGTTAAGAATGGTACCAAAAATAAATGATAGTCTACTCTCCATTATACCCAAAAATATATATTAAAAAATCAATGTAAAAGCCTTTAAAATTCAATGGATAATTAAAATATAAACCCTTTTTTACAATTAGGTATGCTCTACGTGGGGTCTATTTTAAATTTATAAATTAGTATATTTTATAATTTCAAATCAAATGTATTTTTATTAAAGTTAAATTATACCAACACTCACTCAACTTTTATTTTTGGATACAAACAGTCACCTGATTCACATTTCACTCGCTTAACTTTGAAAATATGACAAAACAGTCCTTTGTTTTACGTTTTCCGTCACAGACGTCACGGAACAGTGACATGGAAGTTGACGGCATCGGTGGAGTGTGGAAAAAATCCAGCTGGTCGGTTACATTTAACACAACAATTACTCAACTTTGAAAATGTGATAAAACAGTCACTAACGTTATCAAAAAATGACGAAACAGTCACTAACCATATGCAAACAACAGTTCAATTAAAACACCATTGTTTGCAATTTTCATGGTTATTTAGGTTTTAGTCTTATGCTAACCCTATATATCATGAATAGGGTTTTAACTTAATATATGTTTCTCTATTTTGCTTGCTTGCTTTATTTATTTATTTTTTCAATGAATTGATCTAGCTAAGTAGCATATAATCATGAACATCGATGTTAGTATATATCATGTAAACTATATGGCTCTATTATGTTAGTTAGCTTGTTTACGTGAAGATGCAGTTGCATGGTGGAGTGGAGAGTGAAGAAGGATCAGATTTTGGCAGTGCAGTCAAGTGTTTAAATAATGCATATTACATGATGTTTTCGTAGAATGATTTTTTTAAGTATGTATAAGGTATAGCTAAAGTTTCTTTTTGTCTTTCCCTCCTCATTATGATCTTACTTATTGCTGATATATATATATATACTATAGATATCTCACACTGAAGCATACGTACATACAACCAAAATCTACAAGCTAATGATCCATGAACATGAGACCAATGTTTCAAGGAGAGATAGCTGGTTCTTAATTTGTCAACTGTTCATCAGAATCACCTTGAGTTATGCATAAAGATTGACATATTGTGTTCAACTTCAGCATAAACACAAAAGATGGAAGTTTCTCAAGTATACCTAAAACCAAGGAGGAAGAAGATCAGTTTCCATTTCTTTTAAATGTTTTTGTTTTTTTTTTTCCCTGGTGGGGAGAGCCTGAAATGCTGTAAAAGAGTTTCAGTTGTAGTCCTTATGGAGTTCATTTCATTCTATCAAGGTTCATGATTTTACCTGGCCTATTCAGTATATTTATATATATTTCCTTCGCAGGCTCAACTGCAGAAAAGGGAAATACAGTAATTAATAACAGGGTAAATTACAGCATCTGATTTTAGTGACTGTTTTGTCACTTTTCTATAACGTTAGTGATTGTTTTGTCATATGTTCAAAGTTGAGTGACTGTTGTGTTAAATGTATCCAGCGAGCTAGACATTTTTCACATTCCACCAACGCCGTCAACTGTCATGTCACTGCCGTCAACTGTCATGTCACTGTTTCGTGACATCTTTGACGGAAAACATGAAAAAAAATATTGTTTTGTCACATTTTCAACGTTGAGTGATTGAAATATAAACCAGATGATTGTTTGTATCCAAAAATAAAAGTTAAGTGACTATTGGTATAATTTACCCTTTTATTAATTAAATGAGGATTAATCTAATTTATAGTAAAAGCCAATTAATTTTAAAAGTTAGTTAAAAAAAATAAGGCTCCAAAATAAAAAAAATTTAGAAAGCAATCAAACAATTACATATGCAGTAATTAAATGAAATTAAGATAATTAATCATGGAATAATATTTTCGCATGAAGGTTTTTTTTTTTTTGTGACATCAATGGTATAAATGAAAGCTTGTACTTAGCAAAGTAAAAGCAGAGAGGAAGGGAGGGACGATTTTAACTGCTTGAAATAGGGGAATAAAAGAGGGGAACCGGTGATGATGATGATGATGAACGATGGAGAGAAACAATGGAGAAAAAGAAACAGTGATGATGATGATTTTAGAGAAGAAACAAAGGGGAAAAAGACAAAATAATTTTATATTTTAAAAATAATACAATAATTTTAATAATTTTATATTTTTAAAAATAATTTTAATAATTTTAAAATCATTTGCTGATGCGACATATAAAATAAAATAGTATCACATTAACATTTAAATACATTTGAACTGTCACGTTAGCAATTTATGTTGATCGTTAGTCAATTAATAGTCACGTCAACATCACCGTTAAAAACTGATTAATTTGACATTAAAAAAAAAAAAAACAAAGGTTAAATATGAAAGTAATCTTAAAAAAATCTTAAATGTCAAAGTGACCAAACACCCAAACATTAAAGACTAATTTTATCATTATGTTTTTTATTAAACCCAAACCTAGCAAATTACTTTTAATTAACTTAAATTCAGAGTGTATTTGATAAATTGAAAAAAAATAACTACTAAATTTTTAGTGTTGAATTTATATTATAAAACTGTTCGACATATTAGTAAAAATTAACCATTGAGTAAAATTATTTTATTTGATGGTAATAAATCTTGATTTTTGAAAATTCATAATTTCATAATTTTAATAATACGATATTATTTATTTTATTTTGAACCGTTTTCAATAAAAGTTAAAGATAAAATTTGAATATTCTAATTTTTAGTAAAATGAGGAAATAATTTATTTCAAAGTTAAGGTTTTGAAAACTAAAATCAATTTAATATTTTTTTCTCCTTATTTATTATGTTCAACATTTTTTTTGGAAATTTTATATTAATTAAAAAGCTAATATTGTTGTCAAACACGATTAAAAAAATTAAATCTCAAAAATTTTCATTTTCAATGAATTATCAAATACACCCTCAATTAAAAAAAAACATATATCAATCAAGTAAAAAAATTAATAAAAAGCCTTCACTTATCAAAATAAATTTTTAAGCTTTGGTTGTACCCAAATTTTTTTTTTTTGTTGAATATATTGGTGTGATTATATGGTAGTATCTTTTTATACTTTTTTAATCCTTTGACAACGCACACAAATCTTACGCACACAATTGCTTGAATCCGAAATCACTAAGATAAATAACATCATTTTTTTTACTGAAGTCACTTATTGAATTCCCCAAAAGTAATTTTTAGAAATATGGTACAATGGAAGAATTTTTTTTTTTTAAATTTAAATAAATTAAATCGATAAATTAATCGATATTAAATTAATTCAGATAAATTGATTAACCCTATTTTAATCAATCAATTCAATTATTTTATGTAAAAGTCAATTAATTCAATTAAATTTAGAAAAATCAAAATAACCAAATTCTGAGCCTTAGTCAAATTGAGATTTTTCTATGTAATTAGGATTAGATCTCAACATCTTTTATGCCATTTGTTTTAATCCCTTCCAACTTACATGCGAAAAACCAAAACCCATAAATGTTGGATTCTATCATTATTTTCTTTTAATTTGTCAAACGGGAAAAGATCATAAAAAATACAAACCACACGTTATTTGTATTTATTTTCCAATAATTTTATGTTAGATCAATATTTTCATTTTGAATTTTAGTATTTTCATTTTGAAAAATATCAATTTCAAATTAAATCTTAAAATTTAATATGAAATTATTGATGTGATATAAAACTATTAAAAATAGATAATATACTTATTTTTCATTGTTCAAATATATTGGTGTAATTACATGATAATATCTGTTTATATTTTCTTAATCCTCCGATAACGTACATACTTCTTGTACACATAAATACTCGAACTTAAATATTTTAAAATGAATATTACGTTCTTTTTCACTAAAATCATTCGTTGAATTTAATTGTCAAACTATTGAAGGCACACAAAACTCTGTCAAAAGCAATTTGCCAAGTTTTTCCACGTATATCCCAAGAGCCGTATTTATCATTTAAGACTTAGGAGCCCAAATGACATGACTGGTTATCTATAAATATATTATTTTAATATTTTTATTTTACCAAGTGTTCGGGTTAAATTGGATTCTTTTTAGAATGATTTAGAGTGAGTGTTGATGGATGATGTATTTAATTATGATTAATGTACAAATAACAGTAATAATGAAATTAAATATTATAATATGAAATAAAAAAAATAAATACAGATGCTAACAAAACTTGGTTTAAAGCTGAAAATAGAAACAGTGTAGGAAACAGTTAGATTACTATTTATTAGGTTTGTTTCTTTGGTTTTGCATGATACTGTTGCAGTGAGATATTAGCGAGACAGAGGAGGCAAAGGCTGAGAAAGAGAAAAGTGGATACGGCAAGCAGGGAAAGGGGACCGCCCAAAAGGGGTACTGTGCTGTGAACTAACAACAGCAGCTGCGGGGGGGAGAAGACTGGGAAACAAAAGGGTCTCATTCACAGCCATAGCCAAGGAAGGTAGGAGAGGAGAGGAGATTGACAGTGAAATCCAGGAGACTCATTCTCATCTTCAATGCCTGGGACCCACGCGAAATCCTTAGGATTTGACATGTAGCCAATGAGATGACACAGATTAGGATCAACTTTATGGTATCAACCAATGGGAATCTAGATAAGGCCTTGTTGTGGACCCAAAAGCGCAATCCCTCACTATTTAATGGACCCAAAAGTGCACCCCAAGCTTTTGTTTTTTTATATATTTTCTAACCAATTGGTGTTAATTTTTAATTCGATATAAATTATATTAATTTTTACCGTTATAATCAAAGCATCAATAGATTTTTATTATATACTTTTTTTCATGACGATCAGGAGTGTGCAATAAATCTAATATATATAATCATATATGTTGTTATCCATATTATTTATCAAGTTCTGTTCTGTTTGAGTGAAAAATGTTATTTAAATAAAACCCTTTTAAAAATATAACCCCGAAATTCAAATATTATCTAAAAATTTGAGGAAGAAGACTTTTCGAAGGCTTACTATAAAGAGCAAATTGTGGGTCAGACCTCCACACCATAAACACAATAATTGTACCACTTCAAAAAGGAGTTTTAAATAAAGCACAGTTCAACATTTGCTGCAGATCTTTGGCTTCATTGATGGTTCTCAGATTTTATTTTCTATGCTTTGTAACATTGATTTTGGAACCCCAGTTTGTGTCTCTGTTTCTCTCGTAATTTGAGCTAATTAATCGGGGTATTAGTTCAATGATATCTAGCAAAAAGATGGCGAACGCCGTTGGTGCCAAAACCGTCAGAGCTTGTGATAGCTGTATAAAGAAGCGGGCCCGTTGGTACTGTGCTGCTGATGATGCTTTTCTTTGTCAAGCCTGCGATTCTTCAGTTCATTCCGCCAATCCACTTGCTCGTAGACATAAAAGAGTCCGCCTGAAAACTGCTTCAGTTAAGTCCTCGGGTGATGAACTTCCTTTGGAGAGTTTTTCACCCTCGTGGGATAGGGGGTTTACCAGAAAGGCAAGGACAAGGCGACCCGTGAAGAGCTCCATTCATCGAAAGCTACTTAAAGATAAGAACAACCCGGTTCCTGTTGTGCCAGAAGTTGGTATTGATGAGATATTGAATGAAGAGAATGAAGAGGAACAGCTTCTTTATAGGGTACCAATATTTGACCCCTTTGTTGCTGAATTATGCACTTCTACAACGTCAACTGAAGCTGCGGTGAGTGCGGTAGGAAATGAAGCTGAAACTGCTGCAACTGAGTCTAATGCTTTCTTGGGACAAGATGTTGATGGTTCACATGGGCTTTTCCCGTCTGAGATGGATCTTGCAGAGTTTGCAGCTGATGTTGAGAGTTTGCTTGGAAAGGGTCTTGAAAATGAGTCCTTTACTATGGTGGAGCTGGGTCTAACAGGTTCCAAACACTTGATGGAGTATTCACACGGAAACGGTAAAGTGAAGATTGAAGACGAAGAGAGTTTTGAAGGTGGCATGGGGAGAGAACCCTTTGAGTTGAGCTTTAACTATGACTCTCCACCAAGCTGTGGAGGGGTGGATGAGTTGGTAAAGGGAGAGGTAGCAGTGAAGAGTAAAGAGGACGGGGAATGTGAGGAGAATACCGCAAAAAAGAAGAAAAGGAAGACACTTTTAAGCTTAGATTATGAAGCCATAATCACCGCCTGGGCAACCCAAGGGTCTCCATGGACTTCTGGTGGCAAACCAGATTTGGACCCAGACGAATGCTGGCCAGATTGCATGGTACCTTTCCACTTATTTGCTAATGTTCTCTTCTATTCCATATATAAATGTTTTTCTATTGCTGATAACAAGGTTTGGTTCCCATTTGCAGGGAAATGGTGGAACAGAAGTTCAGCAGAGCTATAGTGGTTTGATTGGAATGGGAGGACAGCAGCAGGCAATGGGGGATGGAGGTAGAGAAGCAAGAGTATCAAGGTACAGAGAGAAGCGGAGAACAAGGTTGTTCTCCAAGAAAATAAGGTACGAGGTTCGCAAACTTAATGCGGAGAAGAGACCACGAATGAAAGGGAGGTTCGTCAAAAGGGCATCCTTTCTTGCAGGACCTGCTTTTCCATTGCTCAACAAGTAGCCCTTTCAAATCCTCTTCTACTCGTCACCACTGATGTGCTGCCTAGTTCCTGGTGCTTAGGCCTCATTGTTCTCAAACTCCACATAATTTTAATAAATAAATAAGGGTGAATGGTTTTCTTCACTCTCTCTTTATTTTCTCGTGACATATGATTTCGCCTATTAAAACATACATAAATTCTAAAATCAGATTAATTGCAATAAGTTATGATTTCGTTTACAACTAAATACTTTAATAAAGTACTCCGAAGATGGTAGCCTTAAATGAGAATTAGTATAAACAGTACTCTTCGCAAGTCTAGGTACCAATGCAAAATTCATTTGGATTAGCAATATATTAGACTCTAGCTTTAAAAACCAAACTCTCATTTAATACTTTCCTCAACAAGTCTACTAATGAACGATTCGTCTGTCTAATGGCTACCGAATCGGATGTTAAATTCACTCGATGCATAATTACTATTCTTAGGTTCTCTCAATTTTTCAAATCACTTTGGAGTCTTCAATTTGCCACTACAACCTTTCCTCTTGCATTTTAGTGCGGGTAGACTCATGGACGCTGTGCGAGGTTGATTGACTGAGTTAAGCTAGTCTCAATTTTCCTTAGCTTAACATGTTCAAACTACAATTAGTCTCCATTATTTTTCTTAGTTTAAGATTCTAGACTAAGTTCATCATGTTGGAAAAATATGAACATTACATATATAATAAAGAATAATTACATGTTATTATATGCTTTCAAATTAAAAGTGATTTAATTTGATTAAAGTATATTGGGTTTCAGTTATTAAATAAAGCATGAGTACTCAAACATGTGTAGATATTGTAGTAACTAATTTCTACTTGATGATGGGATGATAAGAAATTAAGGTTAATGTGCAAAAGTTACATATTAAGATTCTAGTCCCCAAATTGCATATAAATAACTCTTTTGACATCTCGTCTTCAAAAAAGAGGGTCACTTTCTCTAGATTACGATCAAATTTGAAGAAAATGCCAACCTCAAAGAAAAATTAGGGTTTTGGGCCAATTTTTGGGATATTTAAGAAAATATGACGATTTTGGAGAGAAAAAATTTGTTGGACGCGTTTTTTACTGATGTAACTGAAAGCGCACCTTGTAGGACGTGTTTTCCTGTCAACTCAGTTGAAAACACGTTTAGCATGACGCGCTTTCGGTTTCTCTCTCTCTGGCCTTTTATTTTGTTAGGTTTAGGATTTTTAGGGTTTAGGATTTTTAATATATATTTTTTATTTTTTAGGGTTTAAGGTAAAAAATTTAGGGAGAAAGATTTATTTGTGTTTGCATTTGTATTTTAGGTAAACATTGTGATTAGCTTAAAGTTATATTTAAGTTGACGATGATGCGATAGTGCTTGGAGATCTACACTTTTCATCTGTCGTGTCGGGATGGAAACATTACCTTAGAAGCCCATCCCATTGCAACTTAGGCTCTGAGCAGTGCTTATACGGTCACGGGTTGAAGTATAACTAGGGATCCTGATTGACGGTAGTTATGCGGTCACATGATGGAGAATAACTCGGGAGACCAGTTGGTCGTGGTTATGCGATCACATGTTCAAGTTTTATGATACTGGAAAAGGATGCTTTATAAACCTGATACATAAGTTTGAGAGTATAATCATAGGGAAAAACAAGAGGTTTCTAGCATAATCAACTTTTTCTTTTTATTTATCTCCACGAAAAGCAATATCCTAAATCTAACTGTCTGAAACCTATGACAGAGTTTGATGCAAGAGGACTCTCTCAAGAGAGAGTGGCTATGGCGATGGAGAGAAGCTAAAACTTAAGTCGAGGTGACATGTCACACCCGGTTCCCCTAAGGACCTGAACTCAAAGAAAAGTCAAGGAGCCGATTGTATAGAAATAGAAAGTTGCGGGCTCTAATGAGATATTTAGAAACTTAAGTGAATGGTTGCGAAATGTTAGATTTCAGTTCTGGTTTAATTAGATTGGAATCTATTTATTTCATAGTAGAAGACAAAATAATTAGGATTGAGTGGTAGAAATGGTGTGTGGAGATCATACCAGTGGAGTATATATATATAAGTATGGATGGAAATGTAATTCTTCTCAATTTAGTTCATCGATTTTTCCTCTTTCTAAAGCATCGTCTTCTTCATACGCCCCGAAGAAGAAAAGGATGCAACTGAAGGAAGCTCTACATGTCGCAACCATCGAGAGAAATGAAGTCTTAAGGTAAGGAAAGAAAATTTGGGAACTGATAAATTTCCTCATCCCTCTGAACTTGTGGACTAAAGGGAGGGTTAGAGTAAGGACTTTCAAAGCTTCTATAGAATTATGGATTTTGAGTTTTAAGATTTGAATGCCCTCAACGTAACCAATAAGTGATTGTTAGGCTTAGCTTCCAAGACAATGGAGGCTTTGACGTTTGGACAAGCTAAGTTGTAAATGATAAGGAAGCAAGGTGAGATTCAATGCTATATTTCTGAGTGAATATTGACTATGTTTTGTTTGAGTGGTCTGTGTTTAAGTTATTCTGAGTTTTTCTAAAATTTTTGTTGTGTATGGAAGTGGTAAGTAAGCATGTTGGGCATTAATTTTGTAATGATGAATGATTTTCGTTGATTGTGAATGTTGGGCACGTACACGATGGTGTAGGTAATTGAGTACTCTTAAATGTGTCGGTATGCATTAATTGGTTGTGGTATTACACATAAGTTGGTGTATTCCATGTTATTGTTTTATGTGAAAATATAATTGTGTTTGTATGCTTATAAATTGTTGAGTACGAAAGGGAAAGTATTAACGGGATAGATGAACCTAGGATTTGAGAATTTCTGTAAATACTGTCATGTAGTGTTCAAGCATCAAGGTTAGAAACAACAGAATGAAGGAATGGGCAGATGGATAGGGAAAAGAAAAAAAATGGAATTTCGTTCAGATACCGTCATATGGTGTTACTGAGTGCAAACTGTGATGTGTGAAGCTCTAGGCCTTGCGGGAGAGACACTTTAGTATTTAAGCATGAAATGTGAAACAGGTCCTTCAGGACAACATCGTGACGGCGATTATTAGGTTTCATAGAGTAACATTGTAACGGCGGTAAGCAGGCTCTATGGGTTGACATCACGATAACGGTAAGGTCTTACGGGGCAACAAGTCGTTCTATTAAACTAAAAATTCCCTTTTATTTATTTTTCAGTTCAACACGTGACAAGTTGTAGGCACGACAGCTGCCACGACTTTGAAATTTGGTCACGTAAAAACGATATCAGGAGTCCCAGTTCCTGTGTGATCGATCCTACTTCTCTATATTACTATTTAATTCAGTTAGAGCATAGGAAATTTATATTTGGTGATCTCGACAACCATCAACAGATAATTCTAACAATTAAATACCTAAAGAGTGAAGTATTTTGTGAACAATGCATCAGGTAGTTCCCAAAAAAGAAAGGTGGGTCACAACAAATAACTCTTAAATATCAAGTCTTTCCTTAGTCAAAATCTTTCCTAGACAGGCAATTTAACACTACCACACTTCCTTCCAACAACTAAGCAACTAAAGATAATCTTTAAGTAGTTATGAAAATTTCTTTTCTGATGTGGAGGATTATACAATGCTGCAACCACAGAGCATAGTAAGAAATGTTTCACTCCTTCTAACTAGCTCTATTACCAATTGTAAAACACTCAAGCCCACGACACTACAAAACTAAAATTTAACTACACCTCCTAAAACTCCAAAATTAGAAAATAAAGGAGGAATTTAAAGAACCAAATAGAAGATTCAATATTTGGTTTGGTGTGCTTAACATTTACTACATAAGTCTTTATATAAGACCCAAAGTCTCACTACATTCGTTTTTCTAATCAATGTAGGATATGAATTTTTATATAACTTACAATCCCTTACCTTTTTTATTCCTAAATGTGGGATTCATTCCCCTACTAACATAAAACTTAAGACTAAACTTAGTACTTAAAGACTACTCACCAAAGTTAAACTTTTTACAATATAAACATTGACAAAATATTTTTTTCAATAAATTGATGTTGATATTCGACAGCTTAGTGGTGCTCCAATAAATTTCATTTTATCCCCTTCAATTTATTGATTTACTAAGTTCCTTAAATCATGTTTGATTGTCTATTCTTTATCTATGTCTATAAACAATCAAATTTTATGACCAAATTCAAATAACTGTTGAGAAACTTATAACCACCATCCAATGGGATTGATAAAAATTAAGTTTAGGAATAATATCATGATTGAACTCCTTAACATATTCCTTTATGATTTTTGCAAAAAGGAGGGTGTTCACACCCTTGACAATTCTAGATAATTGTTTTACTAGAATTCATAAGAAAAAGGTAAAAAAAAAAAAGAAAAAAGAAAAAAGAAGAGCAAGAGCACCTTGTAATCAAGCGAGAAGTTCTAACTCCTCATCGTTATGATCCAAATCCTCCACGCCCTCAAAACTCATGTTATCTTCATTGCCATCATTATCCGACTCCCTTAATTTGTTGTTATAGTCTCAATAGCCTCACCGTCGAGACCCATTTCCCCTCTGCAACCTCAAATTTGTCACGATCACTCAAACCCAAATCGTGCCTATAGAATGCATCTCTACTAACGAGGAGGGATTGTATGAAACTGTGATTCCACGTCATCTTTATCCCTTTCCAATAAGGGAAAGATAAATCAGATTTTTTTTCCTGATTTTTAGCATTTTTAGTTGAATTTGAATTTTTTCATGAGTAAAAAGCTGAAAATCAGAAGGAAAAATCTGATTTATCATTCCCTTAATAAAGAATGATAGAGATGATGTGAAATCACAATTTTATACCATCCTTTCTCGTCTGCTAGCACCCAATCAGGTGGTATAAAAGTCAACGACTGCCCATTAAGATTAATTCGTATGCTAACACGGTTGCTCGAGAGAGGAGCTTGAAAGTTGAGATCGGTATTCCCTTCTATTCTAACCACAAAATTTGTGCTCTTCTCCAATTTGTTGTTAATTCTAATAGCCCTGGATTAAGCGGAAGGTTGAACACCTAAAAAGCTTGAGTCACCACCACTTAGCCCAGTTGACGGCCCATCCTTACTTAGTCCATTGGAAATTGGAGCTACCAAATAATAACCCTTCTCCAGGTACATCATTTGCATCAGTTGGATTGGTTTCCAAAGAGATTGAATCTTATTCAATAGAGCCTTAAAACCAATCTTCCTCCCTAATAACTTGATTGTCACCGATTGATCCATACTCTTCTCTATTAAAAAATGGATTCTGTCTAAGAAAGTAATCAATGGGATACCTTCTATTGTCTCAGAATAAACATTGCCCTCCAATAATTCAATATCTTCCTCAGTTAATGCCATCGTTGAACGATTAGCTTCCATCCAAAATCCCATCAACATGTCCCAGAAAGAGACTCGGGCCTTCCTCCCTTCAGCGCACCATCTTGGTGACACAACCGAGACTTGAAACCGCCATATTAGAGTACTCTGTTAGTATTGTTAACAGAGTTAACAGAACAACTGTAATTCCAGTAGTTAGGTAGATCAAGTTGTTAAGGGTTGGTTAGTGCCTAGAGGTTTAAAAATAGGTAGATTAGTTGTAGACACAGAATTTACAAATTGTTTCAAGAGACGAATTTCCAATTCCAACTATACTAGCTCTTGTACCGTCACCCATTAGTAAGGGAGCCATACCCGAGTATTTTTGCTCATTATTCAGTTCAGTTCAGTGGTTTTATAAACAGGTAGATAAGTTGTAAATTCTGTGTTAACCTTCGTCTACAACTAATCTACCTATTTATAAACCTCTAGGCACTAACCAACCCTTCACAACTTGATCTACCTAACTACTGGAATTACAGTTTCTCTGTTAACAATACTAACGGAGTACTCTAATACGCCATGAGTGGCGCTTCAAGGTCATTAGAACAGCTCTTCAGGGTCAGTAGAAAGAGACGTAAATTTTACTGCTTTTATGGAGGTTAAAGAGAATATTTTAAATTTTTGTGCGAGATATGAATTTTTTTTTAAAAAATGGTTTTAAATGACACCTCACAAGTGGTCAAAACTCCCACACACCAAGAACCTTTGCATGAAGAGCAACTGTCTACAGCTCTAAACATCTGATTCTACGTGCAATGACTCCACTGCCTTGTATCCGTGACCATGTAGTGACCACAAAGCACCAAAGGCTCCACTGCTTGCTGCCAACTTCTTGTAGCAGCAACGAGCCTACTCATAAAGCAGAACCGCAAATTTAAATAAACCCATGTTCGTATATATAGTCTAACGCCACCTAACCATATTGACTTATCGCCACAAGTATATATATACTCGCGAAAATGAAAAGTAGTGCAATTCTGAAATTTGATACGCAGGTTAAGTAATCATAAAATAAAATTTCTATGAACTAGATGTGTACTAATTTTACGGAAAGATAAATATATATATATATATACACAGAAAACCAGGAACATTCTTTTTCACCGAACAAGAAAGAAACAAAGTTAATAAATTTAACATTGTATTGCATGATGAGTCGAAATTAGAGATGATATATTTATAGCCGCCAAAATTGCTTCTATTTGTGATGAATGAAGCACAGATGATGGGTTAATTTCATCCTCAGAGGCGAGGCAATTGCATTGTTGCAGGAGCTAAACCGGGAGTCAATTCTAACGTAATATCAGTAATCTCCTCGGTTGGGTTTCCAAGCTTCAAAAGAGGGCCCTTTTTGGTCTGGGTCACCAGCGAACCCTCCTCAGTCTCCACAGAGAACATGCTCTCATCTTCTTTGCTGTCAACATGTCGCTTGGACTTGGTCGCGGATCGCTTGAAACTAGTGCGGCTCTTGACCTTGTCGATGTCAGTTGTGTTGGGATCCTTGAAAACGTGGCGGATGTCGTATGTTTTGAGAGGGGAAATCGATTGCTGCGCAAGTGATTCAGAAGAAGAAGTTTCGGTTATCTGCGAGCCTTTGAGCACTGCATCAACCGCTGCTTGGCACTCAACCCAGTTCCTGGACCACAGCATGCCAACTGACCCATAAACAGGGTTTACAACACGCCCGCAAGCCTCATATAAAAGTGACATAAAAATGGCTGCGACATGAATAACATTGATTCGTTTAGTACACTAAAAATAATGTTCTTTTAATGGAGTCCGAGTATGGGTAAATAATATTACCAGGGCGTAGGTTTTCAGGGCCTGCTTCGATGAGATTGAGGAGGCCAGCACGGCCATAAAACTTGGCCAGGAAGAGAGGAGCATTTGCTTGAGAATCAGGGGACTTGATCCATTGAAGACAGGGTCTAATGATGCAGTTTTGGCTACACCCCTTTCGCAGGACCCTGCAGCCATTACAGCTCTTCTTCATAGTGATTAGCTTGGGGATTATTTTTGAGAGGGAGATGGAGAGAATGTACGGAGAGGAAGGTTTATATAAGGGGGGGGGGGAGGGAGCAGCCAAGGCGGGTGCGCGGTGGTTTCCAAATTGCCTTCCCATATTATTCTTGTTTAGGTGAAGCCAGCAGCTGGGGAAATGGATTCCCCCCTAATTAGTTTTGGTGCCTTTCTTTCCCCAAACAACCCTCCATGCAACCTTTTATTACAAAACCCACAACCTTTCTATACAACTTTTTGGAAGTAGTTTTTGGTAGACCAAATTTGGGAAGAGGGTGAAGGATAATGATGTAATTTAGATAAGACAGAAGGCCAAAAAGTAATAAAAATGAGAGGGCATTTGAAAGGTAGAAGCCATGCAAGCAAGGTGAGGTGATAGGAAACCGCAATCCATGCACGTGCAAAGCACGGGGCTTTTTTCTTAGAATTGTGTGCAATCCTGTAAAACTATTTATCTCCGTACAAATAAGGGAACTCAATATTTAAAAAATATTAGCCAAAAAAAAAAAGAGTAAAAAACAAATTCACAAATATATGATGAGTTTAGATAGACGATGCAATGCATTTAATTTATTTTTTATCTTACGTTATAGTGGTGTTACAATATTTAATTTCATCGTCACTAATATTTTTATATTTTTTTGTGATTATCATTATTTTTATATTAATCGTAAATAAATCCTAATATGATTTTCTTTTATTGCTTTCCATATATTTCCTTAACAAAAAAAACCAATGCCTTAAATTAGATTACCTCTACCATGTTACCCAGCACTGTGGGCGCCCAAAGACAGTCTGCCTGAGGTTTTAACTATTCAACTACATAATTTCCATTCACTTTTATCTCTAACTTCTTTCTAAACCAATTGGACTCAATTCTCAATTTTTTATTTTTGTGACACTTCAAAAATTTTCGATATCGAACCATTTATAGAATATCGAAAAATAAAAAATTCAAACTGTTTTGAGAATTTCCGGAAAAGATATTTGGTTATCTCTACATTTCAGTATAAGTGAAATCCCATTAGTGAAATGAGGTATGAACTATTTTGTGAGAGAAGATAAATTAGGTGTAGATTTTATAATTAAATTTATAAGAGGGGCTTATAGGTAATTAGACCAAGGGCATCTAACCTAATTTCCCAATTGTTTCATTAGAATGAGTACTCCCATTTCACTTCCATGCAGAGCTTGGTAAGAACATTTGCAATTGATTTCTTCATTGATCAACATGAAAATCAAGATTCTAACACTTTTGATTCTCATTAGTAATTTGCCTCCATCAAAACACTTCCAATCCAGATAAATATTGTTAGCATGGTTCTCATCATTGGCCCAAGCCTATTTTAAATACAGGTCCAAGTATGATTGTAGCTCTAACCCAAGAGCCAAGCTCACAAGAGGAGTTCGCAAAATGAGGAGCCAAACCAGATACATGTATTGCGAGGTCCCAAACTACGAAGTTGCATGGGCTCAAAACCACATAAACATGTGATCAACCTAGGGTAGGGAACGTGTTTGCATGCATGGAACCTACTTAAACTTTCCTATCAATAAACAATTTTCATATCGTATAAATAGATAAATTGCACCATCTAAAGAACACACTGAAAATTACTCAACAAACATATTAGTAAATTGGCAGTATCTTCATAGAATAGAACCAAAACTAGTCAATAATCATACAAGGGTCATGATATTATAACACGTAGGAAACGAGTCCAAAGACTCACTTTAACCTCGGCCTAGAGCTTTCATTTCACATGTTCGTCTCAAACCAACAACATCAACTCTTTAAAAGATTATAACATTTCCATTAGAATCCTCATTACAAACAATTTACTAATATTTCAATTACATGTGATCCTCGTGCAGGGTTTTCCACTCATACCATACGACTTTTTTAATATCCTTACCCAACAACAATCGTAACATACAAGGCTATAAGAATTACCAGAAGGTTGAATCATCCATTGATTTTGGTTCGATCTTTAACAAAGAAAATGTTGAGGTTAGAAAGAAGAAATTGATCATTAAGTAGAAAGAAAAACCATCTAAAATACCCACTCATAAATATATTCATGGTCCCCCCTAATTTCATATAAAATCCAAGATAGATAAAAGAAAATCCGATGAAAATTTATCTTATTGTTGACTAGTCATTCGGAGGGTCAAATCAATTTGATTGACTCCCGTTGAAGAGTTGCCAACCATGACGCTATGATGATTTTCAGTTAGCATGTTTTAATGTATAAGCAATTTTTCATACATCTTGATACTCTGCTCTTTACTTTTATTTTTATTTCTGTGACTGTAAAATCCTAACAACTCTCAACTAAACTCGATACAAGATCCATTTGAACAGTATTTATGCAAATCAAAAGTACTATTCCTTAAGCGTACCCGTTCTCGAGCAAAGCCTTTCTCCACTTGGAAACACCCTGAAATTCATTTCTTGGGTACCGTTAAGGGACGAATTCTTTGTTAGTATGTGCCAAAACTCTATCTCGCCAACCAACTAGAATAGCGGATCATACTATCATAGTGCACCAAAACAAAATTAACATGCATTATCTTACTCTCAATTGGATTCGCTAATTCTAAGGTGTGACAGTACCTCTATCTTTGCCTCGAGCTCGACCTTTACCTACATATGCCATAAAGATGTAGTAGATTCCCCTCCCATATGGTTTAGCCTAAATTATACGTTGAATTTGATTTATAGGACCTATCCTAGAAGATACAAATATGGTATGTTGTTGGTCTTAAACCATTTCACATAAATAACGGGTGTTGCAAAATTACCAGAAAATAAATGTTGATCGCAACTTACATATAAAACCAGAGGCAAAAGGGGCTTGCTAAAAATTATAAAATTTTAAATTAATATCTTATAAAATTACAATTTAGCTTTTAAAAATAATAAAATTTTAATTTTGTTTTTTTAAAATAAAGATAATACAAAAACGAAAGGGAAAACAATAATAATGTAACTTACTTATAAAATTACAATTAGACAAAGTAAAGAGCAGGATGAGTAGTTGTGATCTATCTTTAAGGCAGACCTGAGTTCTTGATGCACTCATTTATATCCAAACAAAGCTAACTTAATAAAAGCTGACAAACTGTTACACTGTTACAAGCCCAGATCAGGATACTCCCAGAACAACTTTGAATGTAGAAGATCACCCAACTCTCTCATTGTTTGGGTATGACCATGACGTTCTTCAAGTCCCAAATGTCATCATCCCAAGCAACATCGTTGAACAATGCACCATAAGCCATGTCAACAAAATCCACATCCCAGAAAGGCGACCAGATGGATGCCCATGACATTTGCTCATCCACGTACGCCCATTCCTCCCACCACATGCTACACACCGCTCCTTCTCCCTCCTCGGCATCCAACCCTCTCCTGCTCTTCTTTCGACCTTGATGTTTTCCAGCTGCTTGAGCTATGCCCTCTATATCACTCCCTTGCCTCTTCATGATTTTCTGGACAATATGAATGAAGCGGCGAGAAAGAAGATACTTATAGGTGGCGGCACGTGTTTGGAAGTTGGGACAACGCGGTGGTGAGAAAAGGTTGTGGGAATTTGTGTGGTCTTATCATTAAATCACGTGCCACTCTCCTGTCTTTTTGTTGAAATGCGACAAAACCAACTTCTTGTAAAGCTCCCAAGTACTTGGCACACACCCAAGTAATGCCATCAATCTAGACCGCCATTATAAATGTGGCCCGTTGCAGTGAATTTATCTGTGGCTCAGATTCAAGGCACAGGCAGGTAAGAAATACGAACCTACCAAAAATGGTTGTGGAAACTTCTCAACATAAACCATCTATTACTTATACTGTAATCTCTGGGCCAATTCAGCAGTCATTTAAGACTTGGTTGCGATTAGATAGAGCAATTCGTCGAACTTGCATGACTAGAACGTGAAGGTCACTGTTGTCTTCAACCATTTTGGACCTAATTACAACAAACCGATGACAGGGTCCAAAGACAACCATAATTTATTCCTTTTCTCATCTAGCCAACGTCCAACAACCTCTTCCAACGCCGGGAACAGTACGGCATTGGTGGAAGCATGAAAGCCATGATACCATCCATATTTATTTTCCTACATAATGTCTATAAAAATCACTAATTCTAATACAATAATTTATGATATCTTAGGGGGCTGGCGGGGCGGGTTCCTTAAAATGAAAATCTTTTTATTTAAATATTTTAAAATTTTAAAATAAAGAATTTGAATTTTTTTATGCTTTTATTCTACTATTAAAGAATTTGAATATTTTTTAAGTACATATTTTTTATTTTAAAATATTATATTTACAACGAATATTTTAAATCAAACTTTTCAAAATTAATTCTAAAAAATATTTTCTCTCTATTTTCAAAAGTATTTTTTTTTTAAATGTTAAATGAGTCGTTAAACCATCAATCTTTGATTAAGACAACCAATTGATACCAACTCCTACGCGAGATAAAATGTCTCATTCTAAAGACATAATAATTTATTTGGTCTTCCAATTTTATAAAAATAATTTATTTTAACTCTTAATTTAAATTTTCATCTTTTTAGTCTTTAAATGCACTTTTTTTTATACAATCACTTCAAAATAAATGGAAAAAATTAATGTTTTTTAATTTGGTTGATGTTGCATACACATGGATTGTCATGTGGATGGCATGTCCATATTTAATTTTTAAATTTTAAAAATTCAAAAAAAATTAAAAAATTATTTTTAAAAATTAAAAATCATTAAAATTATAAAAAATATATAAAAATATTTTAAAATTTTAATTAAAAATGGTTGAAGTAGTTGAATAGAAAGATTATTACAACTATAGCCCTTGATAAAATTACGAAATATGAAAATGATTTATTTGATATAGATGATTGGTTCGTAGGGATTGTTTCGTTTTTGTAAGTTGATCCACCTATTGTTCTTTGTTTGTGCCTATTTTGCTTTAGGAGTCGGTTTATATGTATAACCTTTATAACTTCATCATATATTCATGGATTGGTCAGCTCTTATTCGGAAAGCTGTAATTACTTAACTGCAATTTTTACCTCTGTTAATAGTTTTTTTTTTTTTTTGATACAAAGAAAAGTGAAAATTACTAGAACTAAGCAAGATTATATTATGTTATGGTCGGTAAATCATCATGAAGAGCTTGTAATATTTCAACTGGGGGTTGGTTGATATCAAATCTTCCCATAGGTCTTAAGAATGCCAATTTCGTCAAACCATCCACAACTTTGTTACCCTCCCGCAAGACATGACTTAATTGCACGGTCCAATTTCGTTTGAGAAGCGATAGGATTGAACTTGTTACCGTTGAGCCATAGTAGTTTAGCACCTCTGCCAATAGTTTAGCACATTCTTTGATGTTATTACTTTATAATTTTAAAATTTAATTTACAGTTATAAAACTAAAATAAATATACTTCCATGAGTTTTTTTTAGCTAATTGAAAGTTTCAAAATAAAATATATTTAATATGAGAAATTAATTTACCCTTTTAATAATCGATTGAGTCTTAACTCGATTAGCATGTATATTATTGTCAATACAGGAGGACGTAAGTTCGAGTGCATTGAAGCGCACTATCCTCTTATTTATGGGTTGGGAAAGGGTTATGAGTAATTTTTAATATTGTATCAAAAAGAATAGATATGTTCAAAATCTATAATAAATTTTTTTATTTAAAAATTAATTGATTTCTGAATCCTTAATTATTTTTAATAAATTACTAACTACGTACACATGACAATATTATATAATGACAGATGGAAAATTATTAGATATGCCACATAAGAATGTTTCCTTATATTGAAACGTCAAATTGCTATAGTATATATATATATATATACGATTTTTATATGAATAGATATTACTATGTAACCACACCAGTATATATATATATATATATATATTTACACGATTACTACTATAAATTTAATTTTTATGTGTTTTAAATTATATAATATATAAAAATAATATAACATAAAACATGAAAATTAAAAAAAAATGCCTGGTTGGCCAAGCTCGAACTTTTAATATTCAAGTCTCGAGTTTGAGCCATATTTCAAGACTCAATTTTTTAAGTCTAATATTATTACTCAAATCCTTTTCAATTCTGAATAAATTTTCAAATTTAAACGAATAATGTAAACCATGAATAACAGGAAGGCTGGATGATGAGAAATTGGGCTTTGAATTGGTTAATGTCAAGGCCCAGAAAGAAAATAATCCAAAAGTAAACTGCTTTGACAGTTTTGACAGACATAGGGAGTTGGGAAATCCCAAAAATCTGGGTAGGAACTAGAATGACGTGGCTACTTTGTTTAGCAGAAACCATGAATGCCTCTTCTTTCAATTATCTCTTCTCACTCAGCACTTTCTGGTCACTGCTTTCAAACTCCTTTCTACGATCATGGAATTGGGTCTTCCTTTGTTCTCAGGAATCAAATTCCCAACCTCCAGAAATACTGTTTTGGCCCGAAGTTCTCCCAATAACCTTCCTCAGTTTTCTTCCAATGCATCATCCTCCACCTCCGTCTCTGTCAAGCCTCCTACTAAAACTGTCCCAGGTATTTTCTTGCATTTTTAACCCATTTCTGTTATGGAAGTAAAAGTGAACAACTTGTATTGCAGGGAAGCCAGAGGCTGATGTTGTTGTGATTGGGAGTGGTATTGGCGGACTGTGTTGCGCGGGACTTCTTGCTAGATACAACCAGGATGTGCTTGTGTTGGAAAGTCATGATCTGCCTGGAGGTGCTGCTCATTCTTTTGAGATTAAAGGTTATAAATTTGACTCTGGTCCATCTTTGTTCTCTGGTTTTCAGTCTAGAGGTCCTCAGGCCAATCCTCTTGCACAGGTCTTTGCTACATCATCTTTTCACCTTCACCATTTTACACTTTTGATATTGGTTGGATTGGAATCACCATTCCTTAATCTTTGAGTTGCAGGTCCTAGATGCATTGGGTGAGTCACTTCCATGTGCAAAATATGACTCTTGGATGGTTTACATTCCTGAAGCTGAATTCTTATCACGCATAGGCCCAACTGAATTTCTCAAGGTGGACTGCCATTGTTAGATTTGTTCAATTTTATGCCTTTTCATACTTTAATTTTATATTACTCTGCATTCATACTGTTACTGTTACACCCATTTCTTTTAAGAGCTAGATAAACTTGTATGCAACCAGTGTAAAAACATGCCAGGATGTTACTATCCAGCATGAGCTAGAAGATTACCACATTTAACTATTCATGCTTATTATCCTGACTATTTTTATTTTCCAGGACCTTGAAAAGTATGCTAGTCAGAATGCTGTGCAAGAATGGAAAAAACTTCTGGTGAGTACCCTTATTTTACCCTCTAAAGAACTGCCTCAAACATATAATTGATGCCAAACTGTGTTGGATATTTGGATTGAAAGACCTGTACTTTCATTTTCTTTTTAAAACTTGCAAGTATTTCTCAAATTCAGAGTGCAATTTGGCTGCAGGAAGCAATACTTCCATTATCAGCAGCTGCAATGGCACTGCCTCCTTTATCAATAAGAGGAGATTTGGGCGTTATTTCAACTGCTGCAGCTAGATATGCCCCTTCTTTGTTGAAATCATTTGTAGAAATGGGACCACAGGGAGCTTTTGGTGCTCCTAAGCTTTTACGACCCTTCTCGGAAATCATGGATTCTTTGGAGCTGAGAGACCCTTTTATTAGGAACTGGGTGGACCTTTTAGCTTTCTTGCTTGCTGGGGTGAAATCCAATGGTATACTCTCAGCAGAGATGGTAACTATAAGGATATCCAAGTGTTTCTTTTCATGCTTGTAGGGTGAAATGCTATAAATACACTACTTTGAAACTTAGCATTGTCAAGTTTTACTTCCAATTTTTCAGGTTTATATGTTTGCTGAATGGTACAAACCTGGTTGTACTCTAGAGTATCCACTTAATGGAAGTGGAGCCATTATTGATGCTCTTGTTCGAGGAATACAAAAGTTGGGAGGACGGATATCTCTAGGAAGTCATGTGGAAAAGATTGTCGTTGAGAACGGTAAGGCTACCGGAGTTAAGCTGAAAGCTGGTCAGGTAAATATATAGTCTGAACATAGGCAATTAACTTAAGCAAATGTTGTCTGCTTGAAATGCTATTGACTGAAAAAAAAATTGTATATGCTGCAGTTTATACGTGCTAAAACGGCTGTTGTGAGCAATGCATCCATGTTGGATACTTTAAACCTGCTACCGAAGGATCAACTTCCAAAGTCATACATAGACAGGGTTAAAACAACACCACAATGTGAATCATTCATGCATCTCCATCTAGGCTTTGATGCTGAGGTACCAAAATATTAGTAACTGGTAACTCAGTTTTCTAATTACTCAAATGTTGTGCATCTATATATATGTTATTAACGTCTTTTTAAGCATCATAATGAGCAGGATGTACATGAGGATTTGGGGATTCATCATATTGTTGTTAATGAATGGGAAAGAGGAGTTGATGCTGATCAGAATGTTGTTTTAATATCTGTACCTAGTGTACTTAGTCCGAATCTTGCACCACCAGGGAAGCATGTTTTGCACGCTTATACACCAGGAACTGAACCATTTGAATTGTGGGAGGGACTCGATCGTAGAAGTGCAGAATATAAAAAGCTTAAAGCTGAACGATCAGAGGTAAATTATATTTGCTTTCTAATGTTTTTGGCAAAGCCATAGCTTGAAAACTCAAAGGTCAAAAGTTAATGCTTCATAAACCAGGTAATGTGGAAAGCTGTTGAACGAGCACTTGGCTCTGGTTTCAACCGTGACAAGTGTGAGGTGAAACTGGTTGGAACTCCTTTGACACATCAAAGGTTTTTACGAAGGAACAGAGGAACTTATGGACCAGCTATTCAAGCTGGTCAAGACACTTTTCCAGGACATTCGACCCCCATTCCGCAGCTTTATTGTTGCGGAGATTCCACTTTTCCTGGCATTGGAGTCCCTGCAGTTGCTGCTAGTGGTGCCATTGTTGCCAATTCTCTGGTCTCAGTTTCTCAACACTCCCAACTTCTTGATGCCATTGGAATTTGAATGCAATGGGTGACTTCATCTTGTTTTCGTATAAATTCTTTTACCATTTTGAATTTGGATTATAACCTTGAGAAGACTCGAATCCCTTCCTATCACCTTACTCATTAATGTAAATTAGAGTTACTTTGGTGGGATATTCCAACTTCTATATAATTGGAATCAATATAGAAAGAAACCCAAATATTTTTTCTTGTAATTTATAACCAAAATCAAAACCTATGTCATATATGAATCTCTTCATTATTGGTTCACCTATCCAAATGCGAAGTATAAACATGTAATCATTAAAAGGTAGCATGCAATCTATCTAGATTTAGAGTCTCAATTTCTGCAAACACAAACCCATTTTTAATTCTCATACTACAACCTCTGTGAGTGTATTATGTAACACACAAGCTTTGACTTTGGTTACATTACTTTGAGCATGCGAAAAGTGAGTGTATCTTCATAGATATGGTGGAGGCTGAAATGCAATGTGTGTTTGCCATTTTCCTGGCACTCTACGTCATGATGTAACTTGACTTGGATGGAAATATGGACAATGTAGCTTACAACAGGTAAAACATGATATCGAGTCAAAGCATTTAAAGCTTAAGAAATGTATTTATTCAAAATGATCACTCAATGAGAAATTTACAAAGTTTTAAGAACTAGACGATTTGAAAAGTTGGTCTGAGAAAAAAAAAAGTGAGTTTTTTCACGGGGTGGATCTTCATGGTATGGAAATGCTATGTGATTTTCACGGGAGCAACCGTTGGGAAGGAGAGTGAACATGCTGCCAGTGTTTTCCTTTAAGGACAAGCTGTAGGAGGAAGTAGATTATGTTCCGGCGCTTACTGAAGGTCAGTGGATAGTGTTTGGCCATTATCTCATGGTGCAACCTTTGTCTGGAGATTTTTCCACGAGCCAACCGTTGTCATCTGGTGTTGTCATTTGGATTTGATTCCCAGGCGTTCCGGCCATTTAGGGTGGGTGATTAATTTACCGCATTTTTTCAGTAGAGAAATCGAAATACAATCCATCCTTTAATATACGCGCTCCCCAAATGCTTTCACCTGTGTCAATAAATATATATATTACATTCAACACTAGATTGTGAATGTTGACCAAATGTCGAGTTCCGTTGCTCAACATGAAGCGACTGGTTTTTGTCTTTTTAAAGTTTTAATTTCTTTTCCTGTTTTAAAATTTTAGATTTTTAATTTATGATGTATTTATAAATAGTTTTATATTTATTCTTGAATAATTTTTAAGATATATATTTGATAGATTCCAAAAATATTAAAATATCTTCAAATATATTATTTTATATTTATTCTCGAATCCGTAAAACTGTTCTTTTTATCTAAATAACATCAGACAAACGCATTGCTTTGAATAAAAGAATCTAAAAAAGGAAGAACTTTTAAAGATATTTTCTTTTATTTTTTCCAGTAAATATATATGCTAAAACTAAATTCTAGTGTAAATATGTAAATCATTTTAAATATATCATCTAAAAATAAAATATTTCCCTTATATATTAAAGTAAAGTAAATAAAATTTAAAAATAACCAAAATTTCTCGAATAAATCAAAATATATCTTAAAAGTTGATCCGAAAATAAATATAATATTAGTTTTACAAATTAAAAACTATAAATTAGAATAAAAACTTTTTATAAAATAAAAACAAATGAAACATATATATATATATATATATATATATCAATGCAATCACTTAAATATTATTAGTAAATGTATTTAATATTAATAGAACTAAATCATATATGAACTTAATAGTAAAACGCAAATTTAAAGAATTGAATTTTTCTAGACTATTTTTAAATTGAAAGTAAATCCAATAAAATAAATTGTATCTTTTCAAAGAATACATGACAAAATTTTCAGAGAACACTTGAAAAGAATAAAAAATAAAAAATAATTTTGTTGGTGAATTATAATATGAAGACAAAATTTTAATAGTAATACGATTAATATGATTTGAATTTAAATCACACCGAAAACGATAAATTTCTTAACCATCAGATCAACCCATGGGGTTCAAATATAAATTAAAATTTTAAAAAGAATGATATATGAAAATAAAATCAAAGGTAAACTATTTAAAAGGTCAAAATAAATAAATAAATTAAAATATAATTATATAAAATACTTCTTATAACATAATCTATTTTATCTTTTGGCTTGACTAAAATTTACAAAATTTGTCATTTTGTAAATGTTGGAGATTAAATTTATTGAATTTTTTAGAATTTGAATTAAAATGACAAATTTTATAGACGTTGATATTAAATTTGTTGAATTTTATATTTAGGATAAAACTGATGGAATGTATAAACATTAAAGAGATAAATTTGTTATTAGATCAATAAAAAATTTTATGCTAGCACTTCCGTCAAATTTCAAACGGTGTTAACATTCAATGACAAAAAAAATTTATTTCGAATAGTTTAATGATTAGATCAAAACAAATTAAAAGTTCAATAATTAAAATAGAATGCGAGCAATAGTTTAGTGATCATTTCTATACTTTAGCATCATCTTTTACCAACAAAGCGCCCAAGTAAAGCTTGGATTTTTTGGATTCAAATATGTTATAAGTCTTTATACTTTTTAAGAATTTAAAATTTAATTTTTATATATTTTTTTAAGAATTTAGTCTCTCTTTTTTTTAAAATTTAAAAATTTAAGTCAAATTGTTAATATTGTTAAATTTTTGTGTTAAATTCAAGTTCACTATAACATTATTTTTTAATTACACGACTATCAAATGAAATTTTTTTATTTCAAAAATATTACACCAACAAATTTAATAAAGTTAGCAATTAGAATTGAATTTTGAAATTTAAAAAGTAAAAAAATTAAATTCTTAAAAATAAAAATATAAAAATTAAATTCTAAAATTTTGAAAAATATAAAAATTTATGGTGTACTTTAACCTTTTCTTTTTTTGGTCTGAAGATCTTTGAATTTGGAATTTTAGAAAATAAATAAAAAATTATAATTCCCTAAAAGCATTAATAATAAGGTGAAAAAAATATATGTTTATTAAAAAACAAGACGTAAAGATTGGTAATTTTCAGTTCTTTATATAATATATTCCAAAAAATCCATAAACTCCAACACTCTCTTCCTCTCTCTCTCTCTCTCTCTCTCTCTCTCTCCACTCAAAATATACGGAAAAAAGAGTACCAACGCATATCGGAATATCTATTTGATCAGATCAGACACAGTTCATAGCTGCCTGCCTTTACTTTTTTAAATCCGATTTGAGTTTTGTAATCCAACTCCCAGGATAAAATAAAATGCGCTTGATCTGTTTTCGGTTTCGTTCCACACACTTCCCAGTAAGTATTCGAAACACTGAACGAGAATCTCTCTTTTTTCCCCTTTTTGAAGTGCAACAGTTTGAGTTTAATTATTGACAGAAAGTGCTGCTCTTTCTTTTTTTATCTAATGTTATGAAAAAGGTTTATCTTTTAGGGTTCTTTTCATTAATTCATCTCTTGAATGGAAAATTATGTGGTTTCTGGTGTTTTGATTGGTTAGATTAGGGTTAGATCTGATCAATGCTCTGTGTAAAAATACATGATTTCACGCTGCGAATTACTGTGCCTTTTTTAATAATTAATTTTAGTACTATTTTTTTTAATTAATAGATCGCACTGATAATTTTAGCAATGAAAAACTGGACGTTTTATGGAAACAAGTACAAAGAAATAAGCTTTAATTTAATAGAAAGAAAACTCATTTATAAAGATATAATAACTTACATAAGATTGAACAAACAATGAATTAGGGCATTTTTTTGGAGAATCTGACATTGGATAACTGATCTCACAAGTTTGAATCTGAAGTTAAGCCGTGGACTATTCGTCTTATAAGGGTTGTTTCTTAACTGAAAGTCTCATTTTTGTTTCCTTATTTCATTGCATATTTTGACACCCATATTCCGGGAAACTATATTTCTGTAGGCTACATGAAGAAGTAATGTTTAACATTCGATTCCCATATATGTTAAAATTCATGTATCCTAGAAGCATGAAGTTATTTTTATTCGAGGAGTTTATTCTCGTGATGTTGTAATGTAGGCATCTTTTTTGGTTCTGATCTCTCACCTTGGCAGTAGGTCATATATGTTATATTTGCATGGAAACTATCATATTAATCATTCTACATTTCTCTTATTTAATGATTTCCGTCTTCTTAATTTTGGGAATCTATTAGGAAGATAGGTGCTTGGATGGGATGGGCAGCTGCAGCACAGAGTATTTAGTGGATAGCAAATACTAGTTTCTATAAGATTTACCTGGCTGAATTATGGCATCTGCAAGTCTAGGAAATGGAGGAGTGGGTAGTTCCAGGTCTGTTAATGGTTTCAAAAGTTCTTCTAGTTCTGTTGATTGGCTCGGGAGAGAAATGCTTGAAATGAGACTGAGAGACAAGGTGGACCATGATGAAGACAGAGTAAGCAGCTAAACCCAATAGTTCTGTTTTTTTTTTGGGGGGGCTGGGGTTTGCTGGGGATTTAACTTGTCAAAATTTCGTCTCAAATGGCTTTACAATGGCAGTCATGCTTATTGAAAATATATTAGTCTGACTGCTGAGACCTTAAACATAATTTTACAATCCTTGCAAGATGCTTTTCTATTTGTAGATGATCCTTTATGTGTTTTCTTTGCAGGATAGTGAACCAGAAGTAGTTGATGGAGTGGGTGCTGAAACAGGGCATGTGATAAGAACCACCATTGGTGGTCGAAATGGTCAATCAAAACAGGTTGAAAGAAAATAGATTAGTTTGTAAATTTTCCATGCGGGATTCTATAGTTGATGTTTTTTTTACCAACCAGCATTATTCTCAACAAATATCTATTATTGTTTTGATTGACAGAATGTTAGTTATATTGCTGAGCATGCAGTTGGAACTGGTTCTTTCGGTGTTGTTTTCCAAGTATGTAGTTCTATAAGATTCTTGAACATTAATATGTTCTCGACTTTGTTATGTAGATTATAATATTGAAATGAGTTGACTGTTTACTGCAGGCAAAATGTCGTGAAACTGGCGAAATTGTTGCCATCAAGAAGGTTCTTCAAGATAAGCGCTACAAGAATAGGGAGTTGCAGATTATGCAAATGCTGGATCATCCAAATATTGTGTCCCTTAAGCATTATTTTTTCTCAAAAACAGACAAGGACGAACTCTACCTCAATCTTGTTCTTGACTATGTACCAGAAACTGTTCATCGTACAGCCAGAAGCTACAGCAGGATGAACACACGAATGCCTTTAATATATGTTAAACTCTATACCTATCAGGTGCTTCACTGTCTTATCAAAGCGTATCTTTGTATGTTATGTTGATATTTGGAACATATTTCTCTCCCAATAACCTTTTACCGAGTGATTGAGCAGTCCAGAGTTGTTTCTAGAAATGATTTATTGTCATGACTTATTTGGTATTGCTGCTATCTGATATGGTAATTTAATGAAAAGGCATCCTTCAATTTTAGTTTTAAACTATTACCCGAGGTCAAATATTTCAGATTCTCTAGAGATAAACTTGCTTTTCTTTTCCCTAAGGTTTAAACACTAAAAATTTTAGTTTATTGGAAAAAGTTGTAGCTAATTGTCTTCTTTGGATTGCAGATATGCAGAGCACTTGCCTATATACACAACTGTATTGGTATATGTCACCGTGACATCAAACCTCAGAATTTACTTGTAAGACTCTTCTTCTAAGGAATCAAGTTTTTGTTACAAAGTACATGTTTTTTTTGTAATAGTGTTCATTAGCATATTGGTTTTTTTTTCTATCTGATCAAGTCTGTTGGTCATATTGACAAAAACCTGTCATTTACTGTCTACTTTTATCATTGCTAAAGATGTGTGGCAGTTATGTTTTTGAGGATTTTATAATTTTTTTTTTATTTTTTTCTTTCTTCATATGAGAAAATGGTTATCTGGTTAAAGAACTTATCTTTGGAGCCACTTTGTCCTTACTCACTTTGGTGAGACTCAAGTCCTATGGCTTTTTTCCAGGTGAATCCACATACGCATCAGTTGAAACTTTGTGATTTTGGGAGTGCAAAAGTGCTGGTAAGTTTTCATGCAATACTGATTGTTGTCACCAGATCTTGTTTCATCACCTGAGTTGACATGCATTCCATGTTTTCAGGTGAAGGGAGAACCCAATGTTTCTTACATCTGCTCAAGATATTATCGTGCTCCAGAACTCATATTTGGTGCTACTGAATACACAACTGCCATAGATATATGGTCTACTGGCTGTGTGATGGCTGAATTGCTTCTTGGACAGGTAAATCTTAGACTAATATGTTTAATAAGGGTACTGTTATAAGTTACTGTTGTCTTTATTGATTGTGTTTCTGATTGCTACATACAATGCAGCCACTTTTTCCTGGTGAAAGTGGGGTCGACCAACTTGTTGAAATCATTAAGGTGATTGAATCTATCATTCTTTGTATAATTTTTTGGAGCACTTGCTTTTGCTGCATGATTAATCTACCCGTTACTGACAATTGCTGTGTTGGAAAAATCAGTTGAAGCTTATGATATCTCAACAATAAACCATAGGTTGAGAATTTATTAGGCTTACTTGTGCTTCAACTCGGTTATATTAAGAATGAAATTAAATGTACTCTTGGGATGCTTTGATAAACACAGTAGATAACTTGACATTTTCTGACTTACGAATGAGTTTATATGTGTCCCTTAATTCTTCCTTATCATGAATAGAAGAAAAATTGGGCCAAAAGTTTAGGATTTGAGTATCTCAAGTTCTGCTGAATAAAGTATACGACTTTGGTGCCTTATGCTGGCTCTCTCTACATTGTTTTTGACACAATGTTTGGAAACATGTACATCAAAGTTTCCCTAAGTATGTGATTATAATGTGTGTGTGATAGGTTTTGGGGACTCCAACAAGGGAAGAGATCAAGTGCATGAACCCAAACTACACTGAATTCAAGTTTCCCCAGATAAAGCCTCATCCATGGCACAAGGTATGTGTGCACTTTTCTCTTTTTCATTTTTTGTGCCCTCCTTATCATAAGGTTTCCTATTGAAGTCCATGATACATTTTCCTCCAACAGGTCTTCCAAAAGCGTTTACCTCCGGAAGCAGTGGACCTTGTCTGCAGGTTTTTTCAGTACTCTCCCAATTTGCGATGCACTGCTGTAAGTTATGATATTTATGATTTTGCTGCATTGAGTAGTAATGGTAAAAATACCATTTAACTTTTTTTTATTTATCTTGCGGTGACAATACTACTATAGTTGGAGGCCTGCATTCACCCGTTCTTTGATGAATTGAGGGACCCAAACACTCGACTTCCAAATGGCCGTCCACTTCCACCACTCTTCAATTTTAAGCCTCAAGGTCAGTTTCACTTGGTAGTTAAATACTTTTAGCATCATTATGCCGTCAACAGACACCACAGCACGTTAACATTACTTTTCTTGCTACATGTATGCAATATGTTGAAATTAACCAGAAATAGTACAGCAGCAAAACTCTTATAAGATACATGTTTTTTTGAATGCTTGATATTAATTAAATTGGCAGAGCTCTCGGGCGTCCCCCCTGACGTTGTGAAGAAACTTATTCCGGAACATGCTCGTAAGCAGAACTTATTCATGGCGCTGCATGCTTAGCTACCTTTCCCAGGTTTCTTCTGCCACGACATTTTCATTTGTATCATCATATATGTTATCATCATATGTAAAAAGCCAAAAAAAAAAAAAAAAAGTAAAAAGTACCATACGCATGTCTTCTTTCATCTTTCTAGTACGAGTAGTGTGTTTGAAAACCCAGTCGTTAGAACAAAGGAGATCCAAGGCTTGGAGTGCTGATGAACCTGTTTTGTTTTTTTCTTTTTATCCTTTGAAGACGATCATTTTAATTACTACAACCTTTTATGTATACTTATTTGTGATCCCGTTTTGTGAGATGCTTTACTAAGTTCATGTCATCGTCTTTAAATTCAGGATTCAAATTTTAACAATTATAATTCTCCTTATTCTTATACTGCACTTCTTTTTTTTACTTTTTACTAAAAAGGTAGGGCAATGGACTTTTTCCCTTGTGATTGTTACAATGACATCCAACCAAGTTTGCCATGTAGCATTAGAAATCAATCTGGAATTGGTTGGTTTGGTGGTCCAATCACCTCCATAAAATCTGAAAATAAATGAACCGTTGAGAATCGAATGGGGTTAAAATAATGGTGTAATTTTGGCAAAGAAGAACAAGAGAGTAAAAAATGGAGATTGGTATGTAATCAAGAATAGGACCTGTGAGCAAAAGGACAAGGTGGTTTCAACGATATAAAGTTGCTATTTTATTAGGTGTCGTCTCACCCTTCTTCATCTTGACAGCTTACGCCACTTGTTTCCTCTACCTGTGCCTTTCCACAGAGAATGATCATATTACCCTTTCCTCCCCTGTTATTCCTTGTCCCCAAGGATTAAAAGAAACAAATCATCGTATAATATTCCCATGTAGCATTGTCTACTCAAATTTGACCATTCCTCCAACCAGTGAGTAACAACTAGATTGTTTCTTTCGATAATTATTTTATAATAATTTATTTTAATGAGGTGTGAAAATCTAGAAGTGCAATAGATCCAATTAAATTCGACACCCATTAAACTCCTAAACCCAGTAAATAATTAAAAAAAAACCTAGACAAATACAAAAACCTTGACACGAGTGAAAAATGATTGTGGGGGCATTTTACTTTATTGGGGTCAAATAGAAAGGGAAGAAAACAAGAGTTGATATTGGTGGAAAAAATATCCAAATCCACTTTCGGACAATGAATTACCATGTCAAATGCAAAACAGAGAGCAGCACATAGTATAGGAGCAGAAGTAGCACACCTTTTTTTTATCCTTTACTTCTATCTTTCGTCTCCTGCACAGTTATCCATATTCGTCTCCACTCCTCACTATAAAATAAACTGCATCATCATCACCACTCATACCCACATTTAAAATTTTTTGCTGCATTTCACTAACTGCTGCTATCTCAAGCTTCTTTGTTGGCATGGTCTCACTAGTAAGTCTTCTCTCCTTGTTTTACTGTTCTAGTCTATTTCACTGTTTGATTTGATTAATAATACCTTACGTATCTGACATATATTGAATACAAAATTACTGTTTGCATGGATTTTATCTAGTTTATATGTTGCGATTTGTAGTTACTCATTTATATTTTTATAATTGTATACTTGTGTTTGTATTTTTCTTTTTCCAATAAATGGCAATAAAACCCGAAATCTACTACTGCAAAACCCACCAGCGCCCCAGGTGCTGTTTGTTTCCGTATTGCAGAGAAGAACTTGAAGAAGAAGAGTATGGCCTTTACGACCCTTAGACTCCCTCCTTATCCAAAGCTTGTTAGTACCAACAACAGTTTTAGCTTCAACAATGGCATCTTTGCTTCTCAATTTCATTCTTCCGCTTTACCATCAAGATTGGTCCTTGGGCGTGTGGGAACTCTTAGCTTAAGCATCAATCATCAAAGCTCACGATGGTCCTCTACTGCCTTCACCGGCTTTTCTCAGATATCAGAGCTCTCCGTTACAGATGATGATACCTATGGCAGTAACAGTATGACTTGCAATACCCCTTTTTCGTTTATTTTTCTTTTTTTATGATTACCCTTTCCTCCATTTTCTCTATTATTCTTGTTTGTGGTTCCTTGTTTATTTTCATGGTAATCCATCATTTAAACAATATGACCAAAAGGAATGATATGGAGTGAGTTATGAATATTCATCTATATGTTGTCTTTGGCTACTGCAGCGGAGAGAGTGGTGGTTCTAGTTATTGGTGGAGGCGGAAGAGAACACGCTCTTTGCTATGCACTGCAGCGGTCTCCGTCTTGCGATGCTGTCTTCTGTGCACCAGGCAACGCGGGGATTTCCACTTCGGGGAATGCAACCTGCATTCCCGACCTTGACATCTTTGATGGCTCAGCTGTGAT
Source organism: Kokia cookei (assembly GCA_039519145.1). Classification (NCBI taxonomy): domain Eukaryota; kingdom Viridiplantae; phylum Streptophyta; class Magnoliopsida; order Malvales; family Malvaceae; genus Kokia; species Kokia cookei. The sequence continues at coordinate 33,463,471 of CM076899.1, read as the reverse complement.
TTCTTTTTGCCGCAAATGGGGTGTTGGTTTGGTGGTTGTTGGACCCGAAGCACCCCTTGTTTCAGGTCTTGCCAATGATTTGGTAAAGGCTGGAATTCCTACTTTTGGCCCTTCAGCTGAGGCAGCTGCTTTGGAAGGTTCCAAGGACTTCATGAAGACTATATGTCATAAATATGGGATTCCTACTGCTAAGGTTTCTTTCATTTGTTTGCAAAAATCATTTTAATTTTATTGCTTTTTGGTTACTTATTTCTTTTAAATGTTTGGTTTAGTATCAAACATTTTCAGATGCATCAGCTGCAAAACAATATATTAAAGAGCAAGGAGCACCTATTGTTATCAAAGCAGATGGACTGGCTGCTGGAAAAGGAGTTACTGTTGCTACAACATTGGAGGAGGCCTACAAAGCCGTTGATTCAATGCTTGTAGAGGGCATTTTTGGTTCCGCAGGCTGCCAGGTCATTGTCGAGGAATTTGTCGAAGGAGAAGAAGCATCATTCTTTGCCCTGGTTGATGGGGAGAATGCCATACCACTAGAGTCTGCACAAGACCATAAACGGGTTGGAGATGGTGACACAGGTCCAAATACTGGTGGAATGGGGGCATACTCCCCTGCACCCGTCTTAACTAAAGAACTTCAAAATGTGGTCATGGAATCCATTATTCTCCCTACAGTTAAGGGCATGTCAATGGACGGATGCAAATTCGTTGGGGTTTTATGTGCCGGACTAATGATCGACAAGAAGTCTGGCTTACCTAAACTAATCGAGTACAACGTCCGCTTTGGAGACCCGGAGTGTCAGGTCACAGGCTGGTCTACATGCATCTTTTAAGCTTCAATGAGGCATTTGAGGATAACTTACATCGTGATTTGCTGTGATACAGGTTCTGATGGTACGTTTGGAGTCAGATCTTGCAAAAGTTCTGCTAGCAGCGTGTAGAGGAGAACTAAAAGGGGTCTCACTGAAGTGGTCTCCTGGGTCGGCCATGGTGGTAGTAATGGCAAGCAAGGGTTACCCTGGCTCCTATGAGAAAGAGACTGTGATTCGGAACCTTGAAGAAGCAGAGTGTATTGCTCCTGCTGTCAAGGTGTTCCATGCTGGAACTGCATTTGATTCAGATGGCAACTTCATTGCTACTGGTGGCCGTGTTCTTGGGATTACAGCTAAAGGAAGAGATCTTGAAGAAGCAAGGGATAAAGCTTACCTAGCAGTTGAAGAAATCAACTGGCCTGGAGGGTTCTACCGGCAAGATATTGGATGGAGAGCATTTCCTCAAAAGCAGTTTTCTAGAAATGCTTAGGTTAACATTAACATCCTGCACACTACTTTTGACCAAACATCTTATAATAATTGGCTCTTACACCCATTGACAAATGAAAGACTGAAGAATTTCTTACTCTGTAAGTTCTACATTTCTTGAAACTCCGTTGCCCTGTTTCTGTATATTTTTATTTGATTTTAATTATGAATTTTATATTTTTAATTTTTTAAATTCATGTTTGTATGTTTAATAAAGTATTTGAGAGCAAAATGAGCGAAAATCAAAAAATTGGATCAAGCCACACGGGCTGATCCATTTCACACGACCTACCATACGACTATGTGGTAAGCCTTATCGATTTTGCAGATTTACATTTTGAATTATAAAAAATCATGATTTTTAAGTCTTTTAAGACATAACAAAAAAAAAAAAAAAAAGATAAAAAGGAAACCGTAATACAATATTAAAAAAAATAATTCGAAAAATATTATTGAAGTCGATTCTGAAGCAAATTTTTATTAAAATTAAAAATTCTCGATTAATTTTTTAAAGAGATTATAATGAGTTTTTTTTTGTTAAATTATATCTTTAATGTTTTTATTTTCAAACATTAACTAATTTTTTAAATACTTAAGGAAGATAATCGAATATTTAACTTTTTGTTCGTACTTAAATCTTAGTTTGACATTTCAAAATTATTGATTCATTTTTAATGTGTTTAAATCAAAAGTTGAATAAACAACAAAATTGTATCCAATATTAAAAATAGGACAACATCTATCAGATTAAAGTCAAATCTAAGTGTTTCCTAGATATTAATCCGCTTCTTGATTGTTATTCAATTGTTTTCATGTTTTATTTTTTGTCGTGTTCGTTAGTTAATTAATTTAATTAATTTTAATTTTAATCCATCACTCGATTTATTCGATTAAATAATAAAAAGAAAGTAACTCCTAATATATGAAAACGATACTTTTACTTACCGTAATTATATATTATTAATTGATAAATGCATCTATATTTAATCAAATTTTTAATTAGTTGAATTCACATCTTAAAATAACTAATAGTAATATGATAGCAACAAAAATTGCCCCTCTTTATTCTGCATGCCGGCATAAAGATTTCCTTGAGACTTTGGAACTGGAACAAAACATTTTCTCCAAAGAACTACAAAAATAGAGCGAATAAGGAAATTCATTCTTTCAACTGTCATTTCTGTAGATATATATACATAATTTCTTCACAAGATATTATCTATAAATCTTGTTCTGTACTTCAACTTGGCAATTTACGTATACCAAGTTTTTCGAAAAGAAAAATGTAGGGTTTAAAGGAAAAAGAAAACGAAAACTCACACCAGCTATGTATAGAGAAATGAAGTAAATAAAAGAACCTTCTATATCGTCTACACTCTTTTGGATGAGCAATTTACCTATCAACAAAATAGTAAATGAAAATGAAAATTTATGTACCTATCTTTCAGTTCTTCAATCCGATGATCAGTATACTATATTATTCCAGGATATGGTTCCTGGGACAGGGACTATCATGCTTACCAAGCCTTCCACTTGTTGAAAGGCTGCCTCTCCTACTAGCACCTGCACTTGCATAAACCAAGCACTCATCGCAACAGCAAGTATGAAGGGGGTATCCATTCCCCAAATTTTGTCTTCCTACTGAATAGACCCGGTTTGATGGAACAAGACCGTGCCCCATAGCTCCCCTAACAAAATCGTATGGCCCTGGGGCCTTTTCGGTCCGATAATCTGGAGATGTTCTTGGAGATTGACCGCTGTAGGGGTATTGTTGATGGTGGTTTTGTTGGTAATGATGATGCGGCTGGTAAACTTGGTGATTGCTATGGTTGTTGTTACTTTGGGGATGGAGCGTGCTGAGGCTATAAAGGCTAGGAGAACTCCGGACTTTAGGCATGGGGGGTTTGTTATGTTGGTTTCCATTTGAAACCAAAGGCTCCATGGGCAGAGAGGCATCGGGAGAAGCTGATGTAGGAGAAGTGCAAGCAGAGATGCTGAAGGTGGGGCGATTTGGATTCACAGGGGTAAGCCTTCCACTAGTGTTATTTGAACCTGGACGAACTATGCCATTGACAGCTTCTATATACCGCTGCTCAATGGCGTAAGGATCAACAAAGTTCATTTGGTTCTCCGCTACAAGTGGATTCGACGGGAACAAGAAAGCACGTAGTTTTGGAGTTCCTTCACTTTCAAGGCGACGATACTCATCAACCATATGTCTGACATCCTCATCGGATTTTACAGTTACCAAAGCATCAAGTTCATCAGGGATAACCAGGAATTTCAGAATCATGTCCCCTTCAACCATACCGTTCACCTTCTTCATTAATTCTGTCACGTATACGGAAAATGTCAACCTTTATAAAATTTGGTGATTTCTTCGGCTTTAAGACATTTACATATTGCTTTAATTCTTCCAAGTTTTATTACATCTTATTCAATTGCAGTATCAAAAAGCAAGTACTATACTAGTAGTTACCAAAGAAAAATATGTAAACAAGAATGATGCGGTGAAGAAAATATGTGGCAAAACTATCAAAGAAAATGGCCAATTTACCTTTGGGAATAAATCCAATTAACACAAACAAGGATGAAAGGAAGGCAAACCTGAAAAATTGATATCCCCCGGGACCGCCAACATGCGAGTCTCTCCTCCAACGTACTTGAGTTTACCGTCGCCAGGTCTGGGCAATATTTTCCCGCCATAGCTGCAGAGAAACTTCATCCTATTCCTCGGTGATGAAGACAGCCCTTCATCGCCACCACTGGTATCGCTCGCCGTCATTTGACTCGCCTATAGACGGGATTCAACGTGCTTCTCGATCACGTACGCGGACGCTAAAGCTATCCGTGTTAGCGTTTTCCTCCCCCAATCTGCGATTTATAATGAAGAATTCATTTTAATGCAACAAATTAAAATATCATCCAATATGTATTACAAAAAAATGACACACACAAAACTAAAGAAATAAAACCTTATTAAATATTAATTGATTGCGTAAATTACAATCGCAGAACCTCGAGCTTTCGGAATAATAGGAAATTCAGGTTTTTAAAACGAATCTGAAATTGAAATAACTAGAAGATTTAAGTTGATATGAGAAAAGAGAAATATTCCATAATCTCGATCACGAAAATAATCTTGAACTAAACAAATATTCTTAATTAACTAACAATAATAAATGCATTCTATTCAAAATAACAAAAGCTTCTCGGCTAATCATTCTAAAAGTTCATCGATCCAAAACTTACCGATTCAACTTCAGGCCGCTTCGGGGTAACGATTTATTTAGTTATTCCAATAGCCTCCTTCGAAATCTATTGGAATAAATTGCATTGAATTAAAAATATATACCAAAGAAAAAGGGAGAAACCGGAGAATCTTCTCTATATTTCCAGGAAAAAAGATCAGTTTAAGAAAATATTTATAAAATTGAAATCAAATTAAACTATATTTAGGAAATCTAAATAAAGAAGTTATAGAAGTCAATCAAATTACTAGTTGTTTGGACGGCGAGAACTGAGTCTGAATTGGAGCAGAGCAAAATTTCTTTTTTTCTTTTTGAGAAAATCTGGAGAATTTTTTTTTTAAAACAGAATTCTGTTTTATTTTTTAATTTATAATGTGTTTGTCAAAATTTGAACGTACAAAAAAATAGGTTGGAGATAAACTGAAAATAGTAAAAAAAATAAAATAAAAGCATATGCTTTCCGCAAATTTCTCTTCCCGATTAATAAAAAATATTAAAATATTATTATTTTAATTAAAATCATATGTTTGAGTTGAATTTTAATTAATGTTGGTATTTATCTCTCACCTGGACTCCCTCATCTGCCTTTTCCGAGGTCGGTTTTTGTTTACTCATACATGCTTCCAATTACTAATATACCCTCGAGAATAACACGTGTCATCCATAGTAGCTGTTTGAGACTCAATTGTATATCAAAATTGCTTTTGTAAAAAAAATTATATTTAAAATTTTTACTAAAATATTAAAAATAATTTATTAAGTAATTAATATTATGATATATAGAATACACGACATATATAAATTAAATTATAATAAAAATAGTAGTTGATTCAAATTGAAATTTTATTTTTAATGTGTTATTATTATATGACGTCAAATTATTATTATTATTATTATTATTTTAGTACTAATAAAATTATAATATAGATACAATAAAATAATTCAGGATAATCTATAGTTAATATGGTGATATATGAAATATAAATTTTAAATATTTTTAAATAATTAATATAAATTATTTATGAATAATAGGTAAATTAATAATTTGTTACTAATTTGACTTTTCTTGAAAAGTTCGTTCAGAGTTAAAAAGAAACTCTTCTGAAATGCGAAAAGCAATTCTGTATGGGTTTAAAAGTTGTGTAAAAGTCTTTTTAACCGAAAGTTGATTTGTCATTTTTGTAAATGTTTTTTTAAAGAAAAGTTGGATTGTAGTAGTGGCGAATTCTGAAATTTTTTTAATCAAAATTAAATTATATATTTTTGTGATAATAAAAATAAAATTTTATTATTTTTATAATTTATATTTTTTAAATTTTTAACTATATCAAATTTCTATTGGTTTTGAAAGAACACTTTTTATAGATTGTGATATATTGTTATCTAATGCTTTAGTAACAACAAAATACATGAAAGCTTCACAATCCATATTTATCATCCTTGGATTCAGAAGCATTTATTTCTTGTCCCTTAGCAAACTTAACGTAGAAACGAGGATTTTTTTTTTCAACAGTTGTGGTTAAAATAGTATTTGAAATTGTGATAGTAGTTTAATTTATGAAATTAAGTGTAAAAACTAAAGATTAATAAATTTAGTGACGTCTATGTTTGTGTAGTTTTGTTCAGAGCAATAATTTATTATCTTTTTCTCTGTACAATTAATGATTTAAATCCTAATATAAGTCTAACTCTCATCAATTTAGTGACTTCACTGTATCAGATCACTTTCCCACTAATCTTGACATCGAAAGCTTAGTTTTGCAATATAAGATGCTTTCTTGATTGTTTACAAAAACAATGCACACATAAAACGTTCCTAATTTGAACAAATTTGAATTTGTGCATTCTTAATCTCTCGATTAACCTTTAATTTAGACAAAACTTAAGTTTATATTCTAATAATTTTTCTATAAAGTAAAGTTAAAAATAATTAAGCATAAGTTAATAACTCAATAAAAGTCTCGATGTAATCCGATGTCTTCAAATGTAGAAAGTGACTTTACTTGATCCAAAAGTAATAAAACTTAACCTGCAAGTCTTTAATTTTAACTCAATTGATCTTAATGTTTTGGACTCCAGCTCATCCAAATAACTCTACAACAAATAGTTCAATCCTTTTGTTTTAAATTTTGCCAACTCTAAAGATAGACAATTACGACAATGAAACAATGCTTGAAATTGTGGCACTATTTCAACCGGAAAAACAAACATAGGATTTTTAAGTTTGAGATCGAATAGTTATGTGTTGAGTATGGGACTGTAGAGTCGAATTATCAAGTATTAATGAACTAAAGTGGCTATTAAAAATAGTACATGGACTGAATTATAAAAATGTAATCATTCATAAATTTTAATTTAGAAAATGCAAAGGACCTAGTAGAAATAAAAGTAGGGTCTATAAAATAATTAGACCAAAATAAAGTAAGATGGTAGAATGAAATGATTAAAACCACTTATCCATGTTAATGTGGTTTAAATGATAATAGGTTAATTAAATTTAATTAAACTTTAATCTAACACTAATCTAAGTCTATAAACAAAGATAGTGGAAAGAGAAAGTAAAAATAGACATCAAAACTTTATTCCTTCCTCGCCGTCCATTAAGAAAGAAGGAAAAGAAAACTCCATGTTCTTCTCCTCTCCATTGCCTTGACATTCCATAGCTAATTTAGTAAGTTTTTTCTTCTAAATTTTAGTTGAATTTCTAATGAATAATGTTAGATAATAAAAGCTAATATGATAAATTTAAGAATTAATAAGATTTTAGTTTGGGTTCCATTGTTAAAAAGCTTTAATTTTTTATTTTTTTTACGTATGAAGCTTAAGATTCATGCATGAAATGGGTTAAATAAATTGAGTGAAATTATGTTATAAATGTGATAGATGGTAGTGCATCAAGTTAAAAATCATGTTTAGATTATTTGGTTAAGTATGTAATTAGAGACTTATTTGTAAAGAATAAAAACTTTGAGGGTTAATAATAAATAATAGTTGTAAGAGGTCCCTGTAATATATTTATAAAGTCGGGTTTAATTTTAATCGGGTAAATTGTGAGAAACAAGTGTTTCGAATATTAGGGTGTATAGAGATTAAATTGAATCAAATGCATCCATGCATGCATATAATATTGAATTGTGTAATTAATAAATTTTCAGTATTCAGATTTAATCTTGTAGCCGAAGACGATGCATGACCATCCTGGGTCAAAAGGAATCCAAAGTCGTCGATGAATAGATTTTTTGATTTGTTCTCTCATAACTTGAGTTCATTAAATAATTAAATATATATATTTGAATCGATATATTTTTGGGATGTATATTGGTTGAACTTTATCTTTTCATTGCTAGTTAATTGTTCTTAATTATGTGAGTTAGAATGTACAAATTGGTTGGTTTAGTAATGATGTATTGAAGGTTATTATTTGAAAATGTTTGAACATGTTTAGATAGGTTAATTGGATGAATATATTTTGTGGTACATTTTAGATATGTTTAGGTTCATTTGGTTAAGTTTTTGACACTTAAAAGTGTAAGATTTTAACCATTTGGTCACTGAGTCTTGAGGTAGAAAGAACATGTCTCAAGACTGCTAGAACAAATTTCATTTAAATTTCGCATACAATAAACTGACGTCTCGAGACATATTTGTATAGTCTCGACACAAGTGACATTTCTCTCGAGACATTCAAACATCGAAGCAGATATATGAAAATAGGGAAGGTTGGTCTCAAAACTGGAGGATTTTTCCTCGAGACACAACATGTAGTGTATTGAGAAATGTTAACTTCGAAGTTAAAAATACCAAAATTATTTATGACATGTGTCGAAACCATCCTTTTTTTGAAAGCGACTAGTCTTGAAAAATCATTAAAATCGAAAAATAATGGGAGTCGCCACCAATCCTTTATTCGGTGTGATTGGATCACCACAAAACATTTTTCTTCTTAAAAAATGTTTTGAAAACACGTAGGTCTTCGAAATCCAGAAAAACAGGTTCGAGAGTCGGTTACGCATGAGGAAGGATTAGCACCCTCATACGCCCAAGATTGGTACCGTATTGATTATTTTCGGATCTTGATTTGTAACATTTAAGAGCTCGGATAAAGTTTAAAATATGATCCCTGAATGCATGAGTTAAGTTTAAAAGAAATTGGGTTTGTTTGGAAATCCCGCTATTTCAAAGTGATCGAGGAAGAAAAGTTATGTCCAGTGAGTTAGGACACAACATTTCAGGATCTAAAAATGACGAGCTTTCCTTCGTAAAAACTCTTTTTTCAATTTTTGGGAAAAGGATATTCAATTATCTCGATTCGAAGAAAGGTTGCACCTAGTAAGTTAAGGCGCAATATTTTAGAATCGAAGATAAGGAAACATTGCCTCATTTAAGGGTGTTCGATTATTTCGATTTGAAGAAAAAATGCACCTAGTGAGTTAAGGCACAAATTTTCGAAATTCAAAATAAAGGAATATTGCCTCGATTTAAAAAAAAATATTTTGAAAACAAGCATGCGAGTTAAATATGAATAAGTAGTTAACAGAGAATATTAAACGCAACGTGAAATAAATAGGAAGATAAATTATCCACGAAAAATCAAGATGCAAAATACGAGCGCGAAAAAAGTTAATGAGAGAGAAGAATGATGTAATTGGAGTTCAAAACGAGACTTTTCAGATGCACGGGGGCAAAATGATAGTTTTGGAAGGTTCGGAGTCAAAAATGGGATTTTTGGAAGTTCGAGGGTAAAATGGTAATTTTTAAAAGGTTCGGGGTCAAAAATGGGATTTTTGGAAGTTCGGGGGTAAAATGGTAATTTTTAGAAGGTTTGAGGTTAAAAATGGGATTTTTGGAAGTTTAGGGGTAAAATGGTAATTTTTAGAATGTTCAGGGTCAAAAATGAGATTTTTGAAGTTCAAGGGTAAAATGGTAATTTTCGAAAGGTTCGGGGTCAAAAATGAGATTTTTGAAGTTCGAGGGTAAAATGGTAATTTTTGAAAGGTTCGGGGTCAAAAATGAGATTTTTGGAAGTTCAGGGACCTTCGGGGTAATAAAACCTAAGACAGGTGACACGTGGCAGCCTCTCAGGCATCCTGAAGTCAGTGGACTGGTTTGAAAACTATGGAAAAATTCTGGGTCAATTTTGTAATTAAACAGGACCTGATTTAAGGATTAAATTAAAACAAATTGAGAATAGGAGGGACCATTTGCATAAATAAATTGTAGATATGACACATGGCAGCTCCTGGTGCTTTTCAAAAGGGGGAGGGGTTAAATTGAAAAATCGTGAAAATCATTGGGCCAATTTAGAATTAATTAAAAGTACGGAAGGACCTGATTGAAAATTTTGGAAAAAGCGGAATGACCAAATGCATAAATATCCCCTTTTTCGAAAACACGCGGATCTTGAGTTTGGTCGGATCGAACTCGGGCCGGTCATGGATACTTCAAAGAAACTACGCCGTTTTGTACGAAATACTCCTACCAAAACGTTGCCGTTTTGGTAAGGGTATTTAAACCCTCGACCCTTTGCAAAACTAAACCCCTCCCTCATTTTTTCGGAATTCAGAAAAAATAGCCTAGAGCCCCCTCCCCTTTTCTCTCAAAAGCCTTCCATGGCCAGCCAAACTCCGACCGGTCAAGCCAGTCGTCGTCCGTCGCGTGGGGCTTTACGTGCGCCGTTGATCCCCGCGCGTGGTCATCGCACGTCGTCGCTTGGGGTTCTCCGGTGCACGCGCCGCCGCCTTCATCGGTCACGCGCGGTCATTTGCCTCTGTGTCAGACCGCCGACCACGGTTTAAAGGTAAAAAACTTATCCCTTCATCTTTCTTTTAAAAAAGAACAGATCTAGGTCTAGATCAAACCAGATCTAGCCTAGATCTAAACGGTTTTCCCCTTTTTTTTAAAAAAAAAAAACCAGACCTATTCTGTTTGGGGTTGAAAATGTTCTTGCTCTCGATTATTAGAAAATTTGTTTTTTAGTTCCTTGGGTTTCTCTGGGTTTTGCAAGTCCGTGTACGACGAGGTGTAAATGGTATTCGTTCGGGGTTAGACTTTCAGCAACGGTGACCAACGACGGCAGGCCGACCGAGGATAAGTCTTCTGACTTTTCGTTTTTTTTATTATTCGTCATTAATACAATTATTACTAATATTGTTAAGAAAATATTTATTATTAATAAATATTATGAAAACTGCCCGCTTGTCTTTAATACCACCATTTATTACTGCCCTCTATTACTAATATTATTCTTATTAACTAATATTACAATTAATATTTATCGCTGCAATTAATATGTATTGAAAACGCGTATTGTAACAATAAATTATAGTAATAATATGCATGAACGGGTATTAATGGATATATGCGAAATAACATAAACAGTTTAAATCTAAAGGGCCAATCATTGACGAATGAATACTTACTAGTGGATACGTACTTTGCTTGGTATGAAATGTTTGGTATTCTGCCCTCTTATGCTGCGTGTGTTAATATCCTTCCTTAATAACTTACTGTTTCTGTTTGTATTGATTTTTTTTTAGAGAAATCGTCCACCCCCCCTTTACAACTGAAATGAATTCGGCTTTTATAGCCTATGTTGCCATCATTCTTTTTTGTTTTACAGTATTTAATGTATGTCCACTCTTTCTTTTTGCAGGTTTGACTATGGCAGTGGCGGTTGGAACAGCCGGTGGCAGGGTAAGTTGGAGCTGAAGAAGAAGTTACTTAGGCTGACGTGGCGCACTCTGAGTGGCTGAGGAAGAGGTGGCTGGTGCAAGTTGCCCAGCAGATTAGGAATAGGCTAAAATTTGGGCCTATTTGGGCCATTTTAGTTTAAGTAAATTTGGGTCCTTTGATTTTGGGCCCAATTTTGTAATTGGACATTTTTGTATTTGAACTTTATTTTAAATTTATAATAATTTTAAATTTGAAAATAAATTTAAACTTAAATTTAAAATAAATTTAAATTTAATTTAAATTTTAACAAATTTAATCTTAAAATAAATTTAAAGGGGAGTTTAAGCCCGGTCGAAATTTGGGCTTCAACAGCTGCCCCTCTTTGCTCGTTGTTGTGTAACGGGAACAGAGCAAAGATCCAAAAGAAAGCCCAATTTTGACAAGTTCTATTTCTTAGCTGCTCTTTCTTCAACTGGTCCACCCTTTGCTTTATGTTTGTCGTTTAATTTCACTGCATTCGCTTCTCTACATCTTTGATGTTGTGATTCCATCTTGCTCTTAGACAAAACGCGCTACATTCTCTTGAAATTTCAAAGAGATTGGAATTCGTCACCGTAGTCTTTGAGTCTGGTTTCGTTGACTTGGCCTTCTCCTCAGTATCTCACCTGGAAGATGACCACATCACTTGTTTTGTTCCATTTCTCTATGTTTCATCAGGAAGACAGATTTGGTTCACTTCTCTGTATCTTATCTGGGAGCTAACCACTTTATTGCTTCTACCTGCTTCTCCGTGTCTCATCAGGAAGCTGGGGTTCGAAGATCGGGCGTGAGTTTGATTTGGTCTTCTTCTCAATATCTCATCAGGAAGATGACTACGTCATTTGTTTCAATTCACTTCTCTGTATCTCATCAGGGAGACGAATTTGGTCCACTTCTCCGTACCTTATCAGGGAGATGGTCAGGAAGCTGACCGTTTTACTACTTCGACTTGCTTCTCAGTATCTCATCAGGAAGCTGGGATTTGAAGATTTGCTCATATCGAGCGTGAGTTTGATTTGGTCTTCTTCTCAGTATCTCATCAGGAAGATGACCGTTTTATTACTTCGACTTGCTTTTCAGTATCTCATCAGGAAGCTGGGATTCGAAGATTTGCTCATATCGAGCGTGAGTTTGATTTGGTCTTCTTCTCAGTATCTCATCAGGAAGATGACCGTGTCGTTTTGTGGATAATCGTAATTTGCCCCGTGATTGGGGTAAGGCATTGGAGTCCCGTACCTTTTCATCTTGGTGATCTCATTGATTCATCTCGCCTTGTGACGGGGGTGTGACTTGTGAAATATGCTTTTATGGGCCTCTATGTAGGCCTAAATTAGAAAGTAATGAATTAAATGCTCCTAACTTATATGAATGTGTATGATGAATGTCAGATTTGTTTATTATTTATTCAGGTTGGCATGGTTTGTTGCCTGTCCAAATTCTGTCTTTGATGTGTTGCTCTGTCCTTTCCGGGTTGTTCTGGAATTGCTTGTTTTTAAGCTTGTCTTCCAGTTGATGGTCTTGTTTCGGGCTTCTTGTAATTTTTGACAACTCCAGAATAGTGCTCATAACTTTTTGTATGATTTAATAGTTCATTACCCGTTATTTAGATGCAAAATGATTGGACAAAATTGTGCAAAAACAAAGTCGTATTCCAAGAATTCTATTAAAAAAAGGATCGAAGGAAACAATATTAAAAAGAGGGTCAAAGAAAGCAATCATTAATTGAAAATTGTCAAGTATACAGTGAAGAATAAGTTGCCCCAGGTATCGCAAAATGAGCTACTCTGTGCCAACTTGCTTGTGAACCACCCTAGCTCAGATGTGTGTCTAAAAGATCTAGAGTACTTTGTTGATGTTTCAAGTTGTAAACTTCCTACTTCTCGTCGACCCGTTCTTGAACTTGAGCCGCCCTTTGCGGGTTTTCAACTCAAAGTTCTCTTGGTTCCAAGACGCCCTTTGAGAGTTTTCATCCTGAACTTTTTTTTATTTTATTTGACACCCTTTGCGGTTTCCCATTTTGTTTTAGGCAAAGTATTTTTTCACCGAGTCTGAATTGACGGGGTTGTACAGCTCTTCCTAAAAAAGCTTTTTTTACCACATAAGGCCCTTCCCAATTGGGCATCCATTTCCCACGGAAATTTTTGTGTATGGGAAGTATCTTTTTCAAAACTAGATCTCCCTCATAGAATTCCCTGGGTCGAACCTTTTTGTCGTAAGCTCGCATCATTCTTTTCTGGTACATCTGGCCATGGCGAAAGGCTTTTAATCTCTTTTCCTCGATTAAATTCAACTGGTCATATCGAGCTTGGACCCATTTAACCTCGTCAAGTTGAAGCTCTGTTAAGACTCGAAGGGAGGGTATCTCAACCTCAATAGGCAAAATTGCTTCCATACCATATGCCAACGAGAATGGTGTTGCCCCAGTAGAAGTTCTGACTGAAGTTCTGTAGGCAAAGAGGGCAAATGGTAATTTTTCGTGCCAGTCCTTGTAAGTCTCAATCATTTTGGCCACAATCTTCTTGATATTCTTATTAGCTGTCTCCACAGCTCCATTCATTTTTAGGCGATAGGGAGAAGAATTATGATGCTTAATTTTGAACTGTTCACAGACTTCTACTATCGTGCTGTTGTTCAAATTGAGGGCATTATCGAATATGATCCTTTCGGGCATCCCATATCGGAAAATGATTTCCTTTTTCAGGAACTTGCTAACCGCAGACTTGGTAGCATATGAGGTTGCCTCTACCCATTTAGTGAAGTAGTCAATCACCACAAAGATGAATCTATGACCATTGGAGGCCTTTGGAGAAATTGGCACGATGACATCCATGCCCCACATAGAAAAAGGCCAGGGCGAGGTCATGACATGAAGATGTGATGGAGGTACATGGATCTTGTCTCTATAGATCAGGCATTTATGGCATTTTTTGGCATAATTAATGCAATCGCCCTCCATACTAGACCAGTAATACCCAAATCTCATTATTTGTCGAGCCATCGTGAAACCGTTGGCGTGTGTCCCACAAATTCCTTCGTGAACTTCTTCTAAGATCTTTTTAGCTTCAATTGCATCGACACATCTTAGAAACACTTGATCTTTTCTCTTTTTGTACAAGATTTCCCCGTCCAGGACATATTCACTGGCTAGTCTTCGTAGTGTCCTTTTTTCATTTTCTATGGCTTGCTCGGGATACTTTTGATCTCTCACAAACTGAAGAACATTCTGGTACCACGGGTGATCATCTTTTTCCTCTCCATCCTTTGTCTCAATATCGTAACAATGAGCAGAAGGTTCATAGATACTCATCTGAATGAGCTTTACATTTTCCGTCCTACTCACCTTAATCATTGAGGCTAGAGTGGCAATAATGTCTGCCACCTGGTTCTCTTCCCGTGGGAGGTAATGGAATGTAACGTCATCGAATTCGGTGATCAACTCGAGGACCAATTTGCGATAATCCATTAACTTGGAATCCCTTGTTTCCCATTCTCCTTTTAGTTGATAGATTACCAGTGCAGAGTCTCCATAAATCTCTAAAATTTTGATTCCCAGTTCTATGGCTGCACGGATTCCCAATATACAGGCTTCATATTCAACCATGTTGTTTGTGCAATCAAAATCAAGTTTGCTGGTGAAAGGGTAATGATCTCTCCGTGGTGACACTAGGACTGCCCCGACCCCATTGCCTGTGGCGTTCGAAGCTCCATCGAAATTTATCCTCCAAGGTCGTTCTTCTGTGATTGCCTCTTCAGCAGCCGCGATATACATTAAATCCTCATTCGGGAAATCTAAGTCTATCGGCTCATAGTCTTCTAAAGCCCTACTTGTCAGGAAGTCTGCTATCGCACTTCCTTTTATTGCCTTCTGATTGATATAGACTATGTCGAATTCTGAGAGCAAGATTTGCCATCGAGCTAATCTCCCATTCAATGCTGCTGACTCCATCAAATACTTCAGAGGATCCAATCTCGAAATCAAGCAAGTGGTATGATATAACACGTATTGTCTTAATCGGCGTGTAGTCCAGACTAGTGCACAACATACTTTCTCAATAGGTGAATATCGTACCTCGCAATCAGTGAATTTCTTGGTAAGATAATATATCGCCCTTTCTTTCTTTTCGGATTCATTATGTTGGCCTAGTACGTATCCCATGGAATTTTTAAAAACCGTTAAGTACAAGATTAATGGCTTGTTAGGAATTGGCGGTACCAAGATGGGAGCTTTGGATAAATAATTTTTGACCTTATTAAAGGTTTCCTGACATTCATCATCCCACACACCCGGGTTGTGCTTTCTAAGCAAACGGAAGATAGGATCGCATTTCTCAGTCAACTGTGAAATGAACCAAGCAATGTAATTTAGTCTTCCTAAAAACCCTCGAACTTCTTTTTGCGTGCTGGGTGGTGGTAACTCCTGTATAGCTTTAACTTTATTCAGGTCGATTTCAATTCCTCTTTTACTGACCACAAAGCCTAACAATTTTCCTGATGTGGCCCCGAAAGTTCATTTTGTTGGATTTAACTTTAATTGATATTTCCTTAGCCTCCCAAATAACTTTCTCAGGATTCTTACATGTTCCTCCTCTATTTGGGATTTTGCAATCATGTCATCGACGTAAACCTCAATCTCTTTGCATATCATGTCGTGGAACAAGGTCACCATGGCCTTTTGATAAGTTGCCCCTGCATTTTTGAGTCCGAAGGGCATTACTTTGTAGCAAAATGTTACCCATAGTGTGACAAAAGTGGTTTTGGTCATATCCTCAGGGTCTATCCTTATCTGATTATATCCAGAGAAGCCATCCATGAAGGAAAACAGGGAATGTCCTGCCGTGTTATCGACTAGAGTGTCAATGTGGGGCAAAGAAAAATTATCCTTTGGGCTAGCTTTATTTAAATCTCGATAGTCTACACACATGCCCACCTTTCCGTCTTTTTTAGGAACGGAGACTATATTACTTACCCATTCAGAGTATTTAACCACCTGGAGGAAACCGACGTCAAATTGTTTCGTGACTTCTTCTTTTATTTTTAACAACACATCTAGTCTCATCCTTCGGAGTTTTTGCTGCACAGGCCTGTTTTCTTCCTTTATAGGGTGTTTATGCACCACAATGTCAGTACTTAAGCCGGGCATATCTTGGTAAGACCATGCAAAAATATCTTGGAACTCTTGAAGCAGCTCGATCAGATTCCTTCTGGTTTCTACGGAGATACTTGTCCCGATTTTCTCCTCTTTCTCTTCATCTTCGTGCCTCAGATTAATAACTTCCACTGGGTCAGAAAGAGGTAGGATCTATTTTTCTTCCCGTTCCATCATTCTTAACAGATCCGAAGGTAAATCATAATCTTGATTATCTTCAAGGTCCTGAAGTTCTTCAAAACACATATCTTGCTCGAAGTGGGGTTCTAAGTTAGCGTCAGGATTGCTCATATTATTGATATCCGAGGATCTGTCAAAAAATGAAAGGAAGGTCCAAAGAACGAAATGAATTTGCGAAAGAATGACTATGCGGTATATGTATATGTACGAATAGTTTATTAAGCCGAATTTAAGAAATGAAAGAGTAGTTATGAAAAGAGTAGTTATGGAAAGAGTATAAAATGGAAAGTGCACTTCATTCAAAATAACTGAATAATGACCATGGGCCCCTTTTACAAAAAGATCCATATTGCTTTCGAACCTAAAGCAATAGGTGTTTTCGAGCATTACTTTGAGGAAATCTTAAAAATTACTGGAAGTTCCTCCACGGTCCAATTATTCAAGGTGCTTTCTAGCGCACACGGGCCAATCCTCGATGGATCCCTTTCCTTTCCTTCATCTGATATAGCATTAATGCTTAGATCTTTTACAATGCCCTCTTTAATTCCAATTGTCACTCGTTTCTTTCCCTGGTGGTTGATCATCTCTCCTAAGACGAAAGTCTCGCAGATGCGCGGGAAAACCATGGGTTTTCAACCAGTCTTGCCCTCCTTCTTTCTTGCCTCTTCTCTAACTCCTTTCTCTTTTGTTTTGCGTCTGGCTTGTATCCCAAGCCATAACGATCCCGTTTTTCTATTAGCATCGGTACATTAACTCTTCCTTGGAGGTATTTTCCCAGTCCTTTCTCAGGTCTCGCTCCTTTTCTGACTGTCAATTTCAAACCCATCCTGGTGGTCGATGATATTGTAGGCACAAGTATTTTCTTCCCTTCTGAAATGAAGGTTGCATTGACAAACTCTAGTGAGCGGAATGAGCATTCCACAACCTCCTTGTCTATTCCCACGTATGGTGAATCGCTTGTTATTTCCTCCTCAGCATTAATCGTGATCAGCAGCCCTTCATTTATTAGCTTCACTTTTTGGTACAAAGAGAAAGGTACTGCCCCAGCTGAATGGATCCATGGTCTTCCCAGCAGACAGTTATAAGTGGAACTAATATCCATTACTAGAAAATCTACTTCATACGTATTTGGCCCAATTTGAAGGGGTATTTCAATCTTCCCCATTACCTTCCTTTCTGTCCCATCAAATGCTCTTACTACGTTATTACACCCTTTCATGTGAAAGCTATCGATTGACAATCTTTGCAGTGTAGTTAGTGGTAGCACATTCAGGGCTGAACCATTATCTATGAGTACTCTAAGTAGCGTATACCCTTTACAACGGGTAGTGATGTGTAGAGCCTTGGTGGACCCTACTCCTCTTATTGGTATTTCATCATCGCTGAAGGAAATGAAGTTATCTGCACTCACATTATTGACCGATCGATCTATTTTGTTGACGGAGATGTCATTTGCTACATAGGTTTCGTTTAGCACCTTCATTAGTGCGCTTCGATGAGCTTCCGAGCTTAAGAGCAATGACAAGATTGATATACGAGCAGACTGTTTGTGTAGTTGCTCTACTACACTATATTCACTATGTCTTAAGAACTTTAAAAACTCCTTTGCCTCATTCTCGGTTACAAGCTCGATGATAGGTGCTTCCGGCTTGTTAGTCGTTCTTTAGTCAAGCTCACACATTCTAGCTTTCCCTTTATTGACCACTTTTTCTTCATTCACAGGGTCATAATTCTTACCGCTTCGGATAACAAGGTTAACGTCCTTCCTGGGTTCCCTTTCCTTTGGCATGGTCATGTCGCAATTGTAACTCCATGGGACCCTCTTGCTTTTTTTGTAAGGAAACATCGCGGGCTTTTGTATGATAATGCGGGGAGTTGTTTGTTCCCTTATCGTGCCACGAATAATCACCCTGGGACGATTGCTTCCGTAAGTCTTAGCTGTCCCGTCTTCAAAGGCTCAAACATCATTAGCTTCCACTCCCTCTTCAAAGAATTCCAACTCTCGATTGTCCATCATCATTTGGACAACGGCTTTAAACTCGACGCAACTTTGAATTTCATACCCTTTGACGGCGTGAAACTCGCAATGGCCATCATCCCCGATTATCACACTCTCTTTATCACTCAAGATTATCCCTTTTTTAACCAACTCCTGTCATACCCACCGAAGTGAAGATCGAATTTCTTCAATATTTCTCTTAATTTTTCGAGCTCTTTCTTCCATCAAGGCGTTCACTCCTTACTCTGGGTGATTAGGCAAAAGATTTCCAGCTATATTGGGTTTTGCTGGCTCTTCTAACTTCACAATCCCGTGCTCTATGAGTCCTTCGACTCGTCTTTTAAAGGCGGGGCAGTTTTTAATCGAGTGCCCTTCTGCCCCTGCATGGTATTCGCAGTGAGCTTTTGCATCGTACCAAGTCGGGAATGGAGGAGCTACCTCATGAGCATCGTATAATATCTTATAGAGTTCTCCATATGACATTGAAAGGGGAATATATTGAATTTTTCCCTTATTCTGCCTAAGGTCTGTCTCCTACCGCGGGGCATTTTGATAATTACCCATTGGAGTCTTTGCCTGACTTGCCACGAAATGTCTGGTGTAACCAGGTCTGTATATGCTTGCATTGTTGACCTCGTTATCCCTTCTTCTAGGGGTAGACCTTTTAGGGCTTTTTCCGGTCACAATCTTACCGGATCTGATCGTATTTTCAATCATTTCCCCCGACATGACCATATCGGAGAAACTTTTGGTAGCGTTTCCCAGTAGATGATTTAGGTAAGGAGCCTTGAGTGTATTGACGAACAACATTGTTGTCTCCTTTTCTGTTAACGGTGGCTGTACTTGTGTTGCCACCTCGCGCCACCTCTGCGCATATGTTCTAAAGCTCTCATTTGACTTCTTTTCCATGTTCTGCAGTGTAAGTCGGTCAGGGGCTATTTCTATTACATGGCCGTATTATTTTAGGAGAGCTTGTGCCAAATCTTTCCACAAACGGATTTTTGATCGGCTTAACAGATTGTACCATCTGATCGTCGACCCAGCCAGGCAGTCTTGAAAATAATGAATTAACAGTTGGTCAATATGTACAAACCCCGCCATTTTTCTGCAGAAAATGGTTAGGTGAGCTTCAGGGCAGCTCGTCCCGCTATATTTTTCAAATTCCGGAGCTTTGAATTTAGGAGGGAGCACTAGTTCCGGAACCAAACTTAGTTCTTTGGCATCTACCCCATAGGCAATTTCAACCCCTTGCATTGTGTCAATTTTCTCTTCCAAACGCCTGTATTTTTCTTTTATTTGTCTGGGAAGATCTTCTCTTATCATTTCGTCAAAGTTTGGAAAACCCATATTTGCTGTATTATCCTCTGGATTTGACCCTGATCCAGTTGGATAATTAACCGGTCGTGACGTGCCTGTGGCTGGTTGCTGTGCCCTTACAGTAATTGTGGGCTCTCGTGCCGGCATTTCCTGCGACGCTGGGTTACGGAAGGGAGTAAAGCTTGGGGGGACCATCGGGTCCTCTTCTTCCTCAATGGCTGAGCCTTTTCCTTTGTCAGCCATGCTTTGTTTTACTTGCGCTAATTCGTTCATCAGGCTCTTCTGTACTTCCATGAATTGATTATTCATTTCTCTGCACATCATGCTCATTTGCTCTTGGATGCGCTCTTGCATCTAGTCTTGTAACTCCTTTTGAATTTGTTCAAAAGTCTTTGTTCCATGACTTTAGTTTTCTTTCGAGTATTATAATGGTGTGAGTTTTCAATGGTTACTGATGTAGCTGATTGATTCTAATGAGTTAGGATTGTTATGCAGAAGTATGCAAAATTGTGACGTGAATGTGATGCATGTATGCAAGAGAAAGGTATTGACTTATAATTCACTTTCCATTTAAAAAACCTCATTCAAATAACAAGTTTCCTAACATAAAGTAAATTACATAAACGGTTTCGCTTTGATGCTCAGAGCTTTGACTTTCTTACGGAGTTTTGACAGCTTCTGTCCTCGTTCAGTCTTCGTCTCGTACTGTATACTTAACTCTTCTGCTTCAACTGTCAATGTCTGCACGTGGTCAGATACTTCGCGGATTCGATTTAAAGCTTCACTTATAACGTAATCCCTTTCTTTGACTTCCTTTTGAGTTTGCTGAAGATGCCAATCGTTTGTTTCCAACTTCCTTTCCAGAATCTCCGTTCGTATTTCACTATTCTGCAAAGAGGCCTCTAATTCTTCCACCCTCTCATTTAGTCTCCCGATTTCAGCTTGACTTGCCTTTAACTCTATTACTGGATTCTGGGTACGATGCCTATACAAGGATTCCACCAATTCTCCTACTCGAGCTTTTAATTCAGCTACTTCGGCTTGGTTTTCCAGAAAGCTGCTCTTCATAGCGTTTTCCTGGACTTGGGAGTCTTGGAATTTATTTTTCCAATGATCGTTTTATTTTTCTCCTCGCGGACTTCCTGCTGCCATTGCAATGATGTCTTACCCAAACCGGCGGTTCTTATTGACAATCGAAGTTTTTTATAGTCCTTCTTTAGGCTGCTCATATATTCTTCAGCCTTATTCTTCCCTTTTCTTAATTTTTTCGCCTCCAGCTTCTGAACATCAACATATAGTTCTAAGAGCACCTTCTCTTCCTCCAGTTTTTTTATCATTTTCCCCATCTCAGCATTTTTATTTTCAAAATAATGTTTAATTATCTCCAATTCAGTCGGAACTACCTGCAAGTGTTCTTCAATTGGGCGGACAATCTCCGGGTTCGGCACGGGAATGTTATCGTTAATCCTTCTGTTTCTCCTCCAATCATATTCTGCAGTCATCATGGGATTGGCGCTGAATGCTTTCATTTTTCGAACCTGATTCCATGCATTCGAAATTTCCCTAATCCTTTTCTTATTATTTTCTCCCCGGTACACGAATTCACATTGAGCTATCCCCTGCGTCGCGGGTATGAACTGTCTTGATCTGTATTGTCTTGAAACTAGCAAAGACGCATATCCAGTTACTCCTCATATTTCGACTAATGGGACCCAGTCGAGATCTCCACATCGATATAATATTTCATCAGGAATAAACCATGGTGCTCACCATTCTATGTCTTCGTCTTTGAGGCTTTGGAGTATGGCCATCCACTTTTCTTCTGAGAAATTTTCCTGTCTTTGCATTGCCACGAACTCTTTTAATGGGGAGTAATCTTTAGACAGGTACTGATAGGAGACTTTTTTTGTTTTCCAAAAGTGACTATGAAACCATACCATCAGTAGCGGTGTGCAGGCGATAAATCGACCTTCGCCCTCCTTTCTGCATGCATTTAGGGATCTGAAAGTTTCAGCTAGTATAGCCGGGACAAATGTCACTCTTTTACTTAATCTATCAAACAAATCTATCACTGCGTCCTCTATATGTCCCAAGGCTTTTGGAAAAATGACTAACCCATAGATACTTAGGGCTAAAATGTCGATCTTCTTCTTCGTATCTGGATGGGCCCATATTAAATCTCGCAGGCTCTTCCATGTGATGCACTTGTTATCGCCCTTGACCGTAACTCGAGCTGCAACCCACTGCTCGCTCATGCCCGTGATGTTTATTAATCTTTTAACCATGGTCGGGAGATTTGAAGCTCTAGAGTAGGCCTTATTTACTGACATCTTCGGACAACGGAGCAAAGTGGTGTATTCTTCTATCGTTGGTGTCATGTCTATATTCCCGAAGGTGAAACAATTGTAGGCCGAATTCCAATACTATGTTAAGGCTCTAAAGAGGGATTTGTCCATCTTAACTTCGCACAAGTATGACAGATCTCCGTATTCTTGGAAAAAGGTCTGTTTCATGTTGTTGTCCTAACTGTCCCAAATCTCCTTTAATTCCAGCATATTGTTTTGAGTCGTGCTGATCCTGGTGTAATCCCAAAGCTCAGACTCATATCCTTCCACTAAGCTGTCTCCTTTTTGACGTTGAGTCTCCTCCAACCACATGCGCACGACCATATTGTCCTCCACTTTATCAAAGTACTTGTTTTCCATGATTAATTCTCTTATTGGTAACTGAACTTTTGAGTCTATACTTTCTCTTTATATGATAATGAAATGCGATGCAAAAAGAGACAAAATAAACCAGTTAGCGAAATATAACAATATCAATTTGCCAGTATAGCATAGAACCTAAGAGTCTAATTTGGAATATTGCTAAATGGTTTAACACGACTCCTTCTAAAGCAAGTTTCTACGTCTTATTACATGTGGTTTTAGGCTCTAAAGTAGAGGTACCCAAACCAGCAGATTCCTCAATCCTCACCCATTACAGGATCATACGGATGAGTTCGATTTAGGGGGACACATTTCCCACATGTTTGCACGGAAGTGAAAACTTCACGAAAACAAGGGTACTTTGTAATCCCGAAAGCAATCAATTATCCTGCACGGAGGTGAAGACCTCACGAAGGAGTAGTTTCAGGCTTCCACTTATTAGGGTAATATCATATGTAGATGTAGGCAAATATACACTA